>CM076092.1:28051295-28691250 GCA_038088585.1 Chrysina gloriosa
TTTAGAGCATGGTACAGTGTAAGGGTTCGGAGCCACCGAGCCGTATATGAACACGCATATACCGTACCGCTCCTGGCCCGCCCACTGGCATTTCCTTACTTTTCGCAGCTTATTAGAGGTAAAATATCCATTTTAGGATATTAAACTGTTACGCTCTGCCGCTACTGGGTCTTGAACGCCGGCCCTTCGCACTGTGAAGCACGAACTTCACCACTCGGCCACTGAGGGGTTTAATAAAGACATATATCTTCTTAATAATTAGATTTGTGGTGGTGGCGAAAAACGCTTTCTTTTGTTTTCCATGTGCATTGTTCGGAATTGATTACGAAGAAAACAATTGGCGGAAAAAAGGCGTACGGGACTTAATACATTTAAGTGAAAAAGTGAAAAACATGAAACATGCCGCGCGCATATCAAGAACAGGACATGAGGAAAGTTAATCAAAATGCTGTGTCATTAGCTAACAACATTTTTAATGTTATTGAACCTATTTTTAAAAATGATAAAAGAAGCTCATTGCTCAAGGTTATGACGGGGCAGCTGTAATTAGTGGAATACATGGCCGAGTTTGAGCAATATTCAAGGAAAAGTTTTGGAGATTTACATGACATACCTGGATTTGTTAGTCATTCGCCGCAAAGACTCGGCGGTTTTGAAGCAGTTCATAGGAAAAAATGTACCCCTTTCTACACCTACGCGTTGTAATTTCAATATTCGAAAGAAACAATGGCAGAAACTAAAAAGTTGTTGGAAATTCTGACGACTACTCCCATGACCACTTGTGAAGCCGAACGTAAATTCTCCAACTTGAAGCACATAAAAATTACATAGAAATTCAATGTGCGAAGATCGTCTATCTGCTTTATCGATGCTTTCAATAGAAAAACATTCGTCGCTTCTGTAGGTATGTAGTGGTATCACCCATAGGGCAGCACTACAACTAATAATAGTACAACCAGTTGTGTTATGATGTAAACAAGTATGTATGTGTAGAACATTGATATGAATAAATACTGATTAAAATCAAACGAAGTACTAATGAACATGGCGCAGTCAGTTAGAAATCAAGATAAGTAAATAAATAGCAACAAGGAGATAGCTGAGGAGTAACTACTATGCAAGTGACAGCAAACATAGCGGAGAATTGAAGCTATGGCGTTCCCGCTTCGGAAACTATTTAGTAAATAAAAACACGAAGCAATTCAATGTGCCCAAGTGTTGCATTACATAGGAGAAGAAGGGTTCAAAGTATATACCACATTCGAGTTCGAAGAAGATCAAAAACATAAATTAAATGTACTATTAGACAAATTTGAATCGCATTTTCTTCCCAAAGAAAATATGACCCATGGGAGATACAAATTTTTCTCGTACAAACAAGCACAGGGACAAACGCTGGAACAATACGTAACAGAACTAAAGAAGATGGCTATGAAGTGCAAATTGGGAAATCTTCAAGAGGACTTAATTTAAACTGTGTTAATTTGTGGGGTAAACAATACCTCGATTAGAGAAAAACTACTCCAAGAAGATGACAGTGTAAGGCTGGACAAGGTGATAGAGAAATGTGAAATCTCAAAGGAAAGAAGTGAATCTATGGCTAGAAGTTTCAGTGGGAACTCTGTGGATGTCATCCATAGGGACAAAAATAAGAAACAGGAACAGAAAAACTACAAAACAGGTACACAAAAGAAAATAAATGCGTGCAGTAGATATGGAATAAGTCATTTTGCTAGCAAATGTGTAACTATTGCCATGTTAAAAATCATTTTGAGAATAAATGTTTGAAAAAGAAAAGTAAGACAAAAGTAAATGAAATTGTAGAAACTGTAAATGTAATAAGACAGGAAGATAACACACACTCAAAACTTAAACAGTCATTATTCATTGGTTCTGTAAATTGTTTAAACTCTATAGAAAATAACGAATGGATAACAAATTTAAAGATAAATGATAAGAATGTAAGATTTAAGATTGACACGGGGACTATGGCTAATATAATTTCATTTAATTTGTTTAAATGGATAGGTCTAACCCCAAAATAATTCAAAAACAAATATTAAAAATTAAATGTACCGTGAGTTGTTTTAAAAATAATATTTTGTACGACTTGGAATTTTTTGTTGTTAAAAGTAATACACCAGCAATTTTAGGTTTGCCAGCATGTATCTCTTTAAATTTAATTCGGAGAGTTGATACAGTTCTTCCTCAAAATGAACAATATAGAAAATTAATAAATGAGTATGGTGATATATTTAAAGGAATAAGGTGTATAAATGAAGAGTGTCACATAAAGTTAGAACCAAATAGTAAAACCAGTGATTCATCTAATCAGAAAAGTGGCATTTCCTTTAATGCAGCCCTTAAAGGAATGTTTGCAAGAACTCACAAAAGAAAAAATTATTGACAAAGTTGAAGGCGTGTCTGAGTGGGTAAATGCTTTGGTACTAGTCCGAAAACCCAATGGTAAATTAAGAGTATGTCTGGACCGCAAAGATTTATATCGCGTAATTAAGTGAGAACACTGTAAAATACCGACAAGAAATTTCGTCCTTTAGACGAGGAGAGTGCAAATCTGTGCACTTTCGGTAGGCTATTTGGCAGGTATAAATTTTTGCGCCTCCCATGTGGTATTAAATGCGCACCGGAAATTTTTCAAGATCGTTTTAGAACTATTTTCGAGGCAATTGAGGGTACTAGAATATACATTGATGATTTAATAGTGTGGGGACAAAATAAGCAAGAACACGATGAGCGACTAAAAAGAGTGTTAGAAACAGCTAGATCTCACAATATTAAATTTAACATCAATAAATGTAGGTTTGGTAAGAATCAAACTCAATATATGGGACATGTAATTTCCAGAAACGGTATTACTCCAGATATTTCAAAAATTAAAGCAATATCTGAATTACCACGTCCAAATAATAAACAGGACGTACAGAGAATGTTAGGAATGCTTATCTATGTTAGTAGATACATAAGGAATTTCTCCAACAAAACGGAACCTTTAAGAAATCTGTTGAAAAGTGACGTAGAATTTATTTGAAATAACGAGAAGGAAGAGGCTTTTAAAAACTTAAAAGATATTCTTACTAGCAAACCACTATTACAGTTCTTTAATGTTAATAAAATTTCAGTGATATCAGTAGACGCTTCCAAGTCCGGAGTAGGGGCCTGTCTATTGCAAGATAACTTATCATGTGCATACGCGTCTAACAATAAGGCACTAACCGAAACATAAATTCGGTATGCACAGATTGAAAAAGAGCTATATGCTATTTGTTTTGGTTTAACTAAATTTTATCAATACGTGTTTGGTCAAAGAGTAGTTGTTGAAACCGATCATCAACCATTAATAGCAATATTTAAAAAACAACTGAATAAGTGCTCTGCAAGGCTTCAAAGAATGATGTTACAATTACAAAAATTTGACATAGAATTCGCTATAGACCGGTGAAAGAATTGCTATTGGCAGATGCGTTGTTACGAGGTTTCCTATTAGAAAATGAGATAAATGACCTTGATGATGAGATTGAAAGTCAGGTATGCCTAATTAAAATAGAATTAAATGCAACACCCCAGAAAATTCGCGAATTTAAAATTGAAACAGAAAAAGATCAAACCTTAAAAGATCTTAAAGAACTAATTTTAAAAGGATGGCCCAATTCAAATAAGAAATTAAAAGACCATCTTAAACCTTAAAGCCCGTATAAGTCAGATTTGACGGTTGTTGATGATCTAATATTCAAAAGCAAAGCGATTCTAGTTCCAAAAACTCTACAAAGGGAAATGTTGAATCGCATTCACTATAGTCATTTAGGCATAAGTGTGTGAAATTAGCACAAGAATCTTTGTATTGGCCTGGAATGGTTAATCAGATAAAACAAAAGATTGTACAGTGTCACCAATGCCTCACGTATGCGAACTCACAAAACAGAGAACCATTACAACCACATGATATTTCAGACTTACCATGGAACAAATTAGGTTGTGATATTTTTAAAATATCAGGCCACAAATATCTCATTGTTATAGATTGTTTCTCAAAATATATTGAAATAGGAGATTTAAATAACAATATGACAAGTAATTCAATAGTAAAGAACCTTAAATCTATTTTCGCGCGGCATGGGATACCAATAACGTTGATTAGTGATGGAGGTCCTCAGTTCACATCAGAGGAATTTAAAAGAACATATTGAACATATTGTGACATCACCTATATATGCCCAATCCAATGGCATGGCCGAGAGGCATATACAGACTGCTAAGAAAATGTTCAAAAAAAAATATAGATGATAAAAAAGACATACAAATGGCGCTTCTTCACTATAGGACAACACCTATTTTTAATAATATATCACCAGCAGAAATACTTATGTCTAGAAAGTTAAGAACAAATCTAATGATGACAAAAATCATGCGAAACCTAAAATTGCCGATACCTATAATAAAAACATTATTAACAAAAGACAATATATCCAGAGAAATTTACAAATAAAAACAAAATTGCAATAATGCAAAATACTTGCCTGAACTTTGTAACAATGACAAAGTATATGTACAGTTGGTTCAATTATTGTCAGAAATCGCAGATCTATAAAAATATAATAACCAACAGAATAATTTGTTGGAAAACCAGTATTCATCGGCAAAAGAGGAGGAAACAAAGTGTAAGAAAGAAGAAGTAAGGTACTATATAGAATTAGAACCCGAAGAACAAAGAAATACTGTCAGTGAAACAGTGGAGGAGAAGTACAGTGGAAGTAAGGAGTGTAGCAGTCATCAGCCCATTGTGAATGAACCCACACGAAGCCAAGAAAGTGAAGTGGGTAGTGATAGCATTGATGATGATCAGGAAGAATCCACTAGTGTAATAGTCAAGAATTCTGAATCTTCAGACTCGGATTTGGAGAGGGAAATTATAAACAAAACATGTACAACGTCCTCAGGACGAATTTCCAAACCTCCTCCAAAACTGAAGCTATATAAATAGTGTCTATCATTAAGAAGGAGGATCTAGGTATGTAGTGGTATTACCCAGAGGGCAGCACTACAACTTATAGTAATACAACCAGTTGTGTTATGATGTAAACAAGTATGTATGTGTAGAACATTGGTATAAATAAATACTGATTAAAATCAACCGAAGTGCTAATGAACAGCTTCAGTACCGAATCTTAACGAGAACGTAATTAAAAAGCTTGCCTCCAAAAAGAGGTTCAATTGACTTTGAAAATTTGTTACTGATATTTTTTGTTTTTGGTTATAAATATTATATATATTTTTAATATCGGGTTATTATTATTATTATTATTACTTTAAACTGGTTGTGTTTCGTGCAGACCACTCACCTGAAAATGTCAGGAGCCGCCACTGATCCACAATATATACTTCATGGACGGTCCTTCCTAGTACGCCTTGATCGACCTCATTCAATTCATTATGCATTGGAGCTGGAACCTTTCGCTTCTTTTTTAAGGATTCTAAAGAAGAAATACCTACAATATCACACTTTCTGCGAATCTATTTATACAATTTTACAATTTTCCTGTCGGAAATGTTCATTGCGCATCTGATTCCTGCTTATAAAAGGAATTTACAACAGCACGTACAATATTTCGCCCTTCTAAGTGAACAGATTTGCGTTTTCTCGTGATCCCAAAGGTCTCAAATTAAAAATAAAACGGTTTAAAAATCCACAAATTTTCTAAATCAATAAATTAGAACTAGTGTACGTCTACAACTATATTATTATATATTATAATAAGTTAAACAATAGAAATATCAAAATAAAACTCTTAATTCGCAAACAATAGATAAAAGATACAAAGCAATAGAACTTGTATGAGATAATGTACTATGGTGAAATTTATTGGATATTGTTTTATTTAATCTCGTTCAAATATTGTTGTTCCTGTAGTTACGTTTATAATAATCATCAGTTACTCCTGAAGATAATCTTATTTGGAATAAATTCGTTAAGTATTTAGACTACATATTGTTTTATATTCCGCTTACAATTATAAGTTCAGTTATAATCGTTTATTTTTTAGGAATCCACAATATTGAGAAACCGATTTAGATATGTATGTGATATAGATATTAAGAATATGTTCGTCTTTTATTTGATCATTGTAGTTGTGTAACGAGGTGACCGATGCCTAATAAATAGTGTTTAGTACATGATAGTGCGTGTATCATTTAGTAAATCAGAAATTACATCACTTTCATTGCATTGCTGCTTTTAGGTGTACGACTAATGGTCACCTCCACTGTATTTAGTTTTAAAGATGCTATATTGCAAAGCTTCTGCTATGTCAGTCTGACATACATATATTTTTGCTCAGAGAACACTAACTATAAGAAATGAAAGCCCCCATGTTAGACCTTGGCAACGAAATCACAGCGCTCCCTGGCAGGAGAGTAGCAAAATAAACGCCAAGGCGTTAAATTTTAAAATTATATGGCGGTAAATTTTAAAATTACATACTTACATACTTCCACATTCTATATTTATCCTCACTTTAAAATCAAAATTAATTTGAATTTACCAAACATGTAAACTTATGCATTTACATGTTTGATAGAGTTAAATTAACGAAACTTGTTGGCTGGATAACACACTGATAACACATTTTTATAAAATAAACGTTTTTATTGTTAAATAAATAAATACATTCTACAAAACATAATCATAAAAATATAAAATAAATTAAACATAGAAAACAAATAAATATTCTGTAAAATGTAATAAATGAAATAAATACATATTGCATCATCAATAAAAATATAACAAAAAACAAGAATAAATATATAAATAAACAAAACAAAGTTATTTGTTCTTCAACCTCTTCATCTTGCGAGACTGTTCATGAGATACAGCTTTTTGCTTGCGCTTGTGCCTGCAAAATTTATAGACTAGTTGTAGTTGTGGATCTTTACCAGTTATACCATGAACAGGAAGGTTATTCTTTTCTGGTAAAATAAACAGAGCATTGTCTGTACTTACCTTACTATTCTCATCTGGAAACGGAAGATCTTCCAATAATGCAATATGGAACTGCCCCAAATTTCAATTGGTATTTTCCCTCATTTACAAAATCTGAATCTACAAAATGATCCTCATGCCAGAATTTTTAATTTCGGGAAGAATCTAAGTTGCAAATCATTTTCCACAGATCATGGTAGTATGGATCTGCGTGGAAGCTGAAGAGATACTTTTTAACACAGCCTTCACACACTTCGTCCTAGTACCAGTTGTGCAGCCTGAATACTTGCAACAATCCTTCTTACAACTTCTATATTAAAGTTAACAGCTTTCACTAAGCAATCCAGCAGCACAAACAAAAAACGTTATCTGATGTGTCTTCTACTGCAGGCTACAGCCCTAAAAAAGAAAAGAAAATTACAACACAGTAGTATCTATAGTCGGGTTGTGTTCGGGTGATCAAAAACAGCCTAGTTCAGGGTGAGAACTTCTCTGAAGACAACAGTGTAAAAATAAGAAAACAATAATTTAGAACTACATAAGTAGAAATCATCATTATGTACTTAACTTTTGATTTAAATTAAAATTACGAGGCAGTTAGAAAACTGTAGCTTCGCCGGCATTCAAACCGCTGATAAAAATCATTGCGTATACGAATGAAACAAAACATTAGTTTGAAAAGTTTTTGACATTTTCTACCTCGTTTTTCTCCTTTAAAATTTATACTTACCGAATTATTTACATTCTATGGAATCCAATTCCTCGACCAGACCCTTACAAACAACACAAAACAGAACGAATGTCGCTTTTTCCTCTAAAATTAACGCGGCTTTCTCAAATATCTGCGAAAATTTAAAGCATGGCTGTAGAAGCATCCAGTCTTATTGGTTGTTAGATCCCCTTACTTCGACCCGCCGGAGTGGCCGACATACTATGTTTGTTGCCCGTTTTATACCCCCGTTTTTGCTTATCAATTTATAATTCCGAAGAAATAAAATTATCCAATACAAGGCATTTTACTGCTAGGATAGTAGGGCGATATTAAAGGAAATATGCGCTTTTAAATACTAACAAGTAAAATCCAATTCTTTCAGTAAAGACTAGCATTCGCGCAAGCTCCAGTGCCTATAAACATAGCCTTCGTATAAGGGCGGACGCTTACGATATTACCCGAACGGCAACAATTGTACGAGAAAATTCCAAACAAACTCAGTTTACGACTGAGCATGTTAAAATGATGTATTCGTATGTTAATACTAAAATTACATAGATGTACTTGTCGGTGTACTTTAAAGTAAATGTAGTAATATTCGTTAGCATAAACTGTAAAAGATTTAGTGTACGAAATATTACTAATACCGAACAAGAATTGTTGTAGAGGGAATGCGATAACGGATGAAATCATATAACCCAAATGTTTCGGTCACTGGAGTACCTTAGCGATTGTACAAATATAAAATGGTGTATAGGTGATTTGTTTGTTTTAGTTTGCGTTTGGAGTGCTTCTTTTAAATAAGTGAGTGCGTATGTTTTGCTGTGAAATGTGTCTTGTGGCTGTAACCAGGAAGCAATAAGGATACTTACATACTGATTGAAGGTATGGTTGTGTTATTATAATTTTTACTTTGCAGGCTTATGTTATGTTATTAATATAACACTACCATTCTCACTGAATTACTATGCAATAGTAAATTCCCACTGAATACGAAATTTTTGGTAGTTCTATATTCTTCCTTCCCAACAATAGTGAGGTGACAATCACCTTCAAATGTTTGCTTAAGACAAAATATCTTCGAATTTCTTTTAATGCGGTTCAACTTGAACAGCCACGAATTATGTAAACCATTTCTTCATTGACACTTATACTAAACATGGTTCAGAACAGAAACAGGATCTAATGCTGGAAATATTAACACGCTTGATAACGAAAAAACCTACTTGTGTACATTACCGCTTATGGAAGTTTGGGCAAGTGAATAAATTATACTAAATCTTAAAGAAAAGTGATTACGAATACCGTCAGGTATATTTATCAGAAGTATAATAAAATGAGTCCTCCTTAAAAGCTTTCATAAATTTCCAATAAATATTTGCTTATTATTAAATCTTTAGGACTAAAAATACAATGAAGTACAACATACAATATATAGGTTTCATGAAGTTCATTAGGGATCATTGACAATTTCGTTTTGAAGGACAGTGTACTGTATACAACATATTACAAAGATAATCAAGACATTAGCTTACAAGCTATTGACAGTGTAAGAAGTATATTGGTGTTGTTGAAATCCAAGCGGTTGTCTTTTATTTGGATTTTATCAGTGTAAAATCCCTCGCGGAACAGTTGTAGATGTTTCAAATTAGAACATTACATAAGGAAGGTTACAGAGAAACAAGAATTGGTGAGAAATTAGCAGTGCATGAAGAGTACTTTACCGATTTGATATCTCTGGTAGCGTTCAAGATAGCGATCGCGCTGGACCATCTAGAAAGCAACTATAGGCTAGAGATTAATTAGTATATGGTCGAGGAAATACACGAAGCCCTTTCTTCTGGCAATATAAAAATTTTATTAGTGGCCTATGTTAGCGGTTTTATTGCCAAACCGATTCTCGGTAACATTAATTGTGATACATGTTTAAGCGCTTTAACTTCTGATTGTTCACTATTACGCAATCAATTTCTTTCAGACAGTTCTCTGAGCAGCAGAATAAATTAACATATTTATCAGAGAAGTAACATGTCTGTCAGTCATGGAAATACGTTGCTAGAACATGAATTGTAACATTTGCAAGTAGCACACATTCAGAAGAAAGCTATATTGTTTTGAGCGTTTAATTGTTTAATTCCTGTACTTACATCTTTGATTTAATTAATATTCACTTATCTTTTTTAACCTAAAACACTACTGTATTATATTTTCTTTTCTTTATATCGTTTCAATCAATTTTTCTTTTTCTTTATAATATACATTTTCTTTTCAAATTTTGTTTTCATCTTGTACCTATTATACCTACATATCTATATCGGAGGTTGATAGCATTAGAGATTGCAGCAGAATTTTAATGACAGCTAAAGACACAGATTAGCTGCAGATACCCGACTCTGCTATAAAGTTATCCGATGAGATAGTTAGATGTATATCTATTTCACACAGCAAGATTTGAGGGTGTCAAAGAGGGCGCTAGATATCACCAACTGCAAAATATAAAATTATTATTGGGAATTTTAAATTAATATGAAATATGCTTATCGTCTGTTTGAACGTAAGACTCACTAAGTTACATTTTAATCCAAAATAAACTATTAACACGTAAATACTTGCTAGCATGTACCTCACAAGTATTTACGTGTTAATAATTTATTTGGATTAAAACTTTTTTGAACGAGCCTCTTTGTACATGTACAAAGATCGGAAAAAATCTTTGTACGAGAGATTTTTAGTTTGTACAACATAATAGTGATAACTTAACTACCCAACAAAAATCTTTGTACGGAGCCAAAAATCTTTGTCTCGTACAAAAAAACAACAGTGGATTAAAATGTACTCATTGAGTCTTACCTTCAAACCGACGATATAGATATGTAGGTATAATAGGTACAAGATGAAAACAAAATTTGAAAAGAAAATGTATATTTATTTATTTATTTAAATACACTGATCAACAGACATATCTATTTACAGATCAGGAACCAACATAAAAATTTACAATGGGTAATTGAAAATAAGGGAATACAAATAATAGAAAATAATACAAAAATTTCAAATTACAAATACATTAACAGGAAACAGAAAAAAAGAGCAACGTGCAGGCATGAAGTCAATACTTCTCTCACTTACAGGCAATGGAAGATTCATTGCAATTATTACACATCCAGTAAAGAGGTGAATATCTGAGGATGTTGGTGCGCAGCGTAGGTAAATAAAAGGTATGTGTCATACAAGCAGAGACGAGGAGTGTGTAAGAAAAGTTGCTGAAGAATTTCAGGGGAATCAGTTTTACCATTAAGTACATTAGACAAAAATATTAAGGACGAGGATATTCTTCTACCCTCCAAACTTGTAAGTGAGAAATGCTGCAAGTAATAAGCTTGTGGAGTACCCATGTCGGGATAGCGACCATCGACCTTAAAACATAAATACTTAAGGAAACGCCGCTGTATTTTTTCAAGGGCATTAGAATGCGTGAGGTATACGGGATTCCATACAAGACACGCATGTTCGAATCTAGAACGCACAAAGGCATAGTATAGATTAAACCGGTGTGAAGTTAGCCATAAATTCTATCCATAAAATTTTTCTTTCAATTTCGACCGCTAAACGCAATAATAAGATGAAAGCAAACCTAGTAAGTGATTTTATTTACTACTAAATTCCGCGATGATCTCGAAATATACTTGCCCCTACCTGTAAGCGCACATAAGTTGATAAAATTAAAATTTTGACATAGTGCGGCACCAGATATTTTCATTCCGACTGCGCACGCTTATTCTATATCACTCCTATCAGAAACCGAAAAAATATTTTGAACACCGCGATCGCAAATATTTTTTGGAAACCGAAATTGCTTCCGTTACCTATACGTATACATCATCGGAGAAAATTGCAATTAAAACAAAGTGCGGCAGCAGATATGCGACACCTGTCGACCTAGTGTTGAGGAGAATAGTTGGTAATGAAGTTATTATGTTTGTAGGAACGCCACACACCCTTCTTGCGATGAATAATATTTATAATTTCAGGAATGAAATAGGGCGGATATGGGTTCTTAGAAAGTTTTCCAGTTTTGAGAATGCAAAGTTCAAAAATGGAGAACAGTTTGTCATAGAAATAGTCAACAGCAATATCGACACTAGTAATATTGTCCAAAAATAAAAAATCCGCGGTAGAAAGTAGAGCGTACAATTTATGGAAATCACCTTTATGAAAATTAAATGATTTTTCGGTAGGATACACGTGCTCAAATTTTGCGTCAACAATGTGGTCACAAGAGATATCCAATGGAGGGAGGTGATCATCTATCTTTACTAGTGCATCACAGGATTGTGTAGCAGAACATGCTCTATTGGAGAAAATCAAGTCTAATAATCTATATTACTATTCAGAATAAAGTTGTATTGTGTGAAATCAAAAAATTTTGAAAAATCTTGTACAGTTTGGAATACATGTTAGATAGATTGTAGTTACTATATTGAGTAACGAAAATAGGAATATTAAAATCTCCAATATTATAAAGGAAAAGAAAAATTGATTGAAACCATATGAAGAAAAGAAAATATAATTACAGTAGTGTTTTACGTTAAAAAAAAGTGAATATTAATTAAACCAAAGATATAAATACAGGAATTAAATAATTAAACGCTCAAAACAATATAGCTTTCTTCTGAATGTGTGCTACTTGCAAATTTTACAATTCATGTTCTAGCAACGTATTTCCATGACTGACAGACATGTTACTTCTCTGAAAAATATATTAATTTATTATGCCGCTCAGAGAACTCTCTGAAAGAAATTGATTGCGTAATAGTGAACAATCAGAAGTTAAAGCACTTAAACATGTATCACAATTAATGTTACCGAGAATCCGTTTGGCAATAAAACCGCTAATATAAGCCACTAATAAAATTTTTATATTGCCAGAAGAAAGGGCTTCGTGTATTTCCTCGACAATATGATAACTTATGTCATTGTCGCATGTATTATGGGTTTCGTCATCATTTACTAGATTATTTCTCCCAGTCACCTCAGCTTCGTTGAGAAAAGTTTGTAAATTACTTGAAGGACTCTCATTAACTTGTTCAAAATTGGTTTCTTGCAACCTTAGATTTTGAGACCGTTAATGACTTGAGTCTTTAAAGAAGTAATAAACTTTGGAATTGTTGGGTTATCAATGCAGACACAATCAAGATGATTTGCACCACATAAATTTTTAAGCTTATTCCGGTTAAAAGTTGGAGGTCGGATACTAGTTATTCCGCGACTCTTCATGTTTTACCATATTAAGGTAATGGCTTTAATGGAGTGCATTCAGTCAATTTGTGATAGTAGTTTCCAACCGGTCTGCCTTTTGCTGCAGACATAATTCCACATTCCCACTTTGGAAATGGCTGTGTTTCAAAAGTCCCCATGATTGTAAGTTCAGGTGACGCAACAGCAGAGTGGCTTCCCATCTGGTGGTACTCGGGCACTTACATTAAAGGTATCAAAGAGCTCGTCGATATCACGGATGAAAGCAGCAATCTCCAGTGCGTTGTGGTAACAGTCCTGAAAATGGAGAATTTTAGAAAATATAGATAGTATTATTCACAGGGTGTAATTCTATTGCGTTCAACAATTTTATTGATCGAAGTGTACAAAATGGGGATATAGGGGAAAATATAAGTAGCACTGAAAGTAATGCTAATAATAATAAGTGAAAGGTTACCTCTGGATCCAAAATCTTCCTTTCTTCTTGGACGGGTTTAGGTACTGCAGTACTTCTTGCTCGTATATGGAGGAATCAAAATCTTCAATTCTCCGTCATTTTGGATTCCAAAATGCACTGCATCGAACCATATTTTTACCCTAAACACAAATTTCATTATTATTCCGTACCTATAACTCCTAAACTAACAATTAAATGGGTGAGTGGAAAAACAGTATAGAACCAAAATCATTTTTTTAGATAGTTCGCTGATTCAATTATATTTATCAATTAACTATGTGTTCTTTTCTATTGTTGTTCTGTAAACTTTACAAACTAGAATTTTGATTATCTATAAATTTTATTAAAGATATCATGATTTTAGAATTATATCTTTCATTTAAGGTTATGTATACGAATCGATAGGTACCTCTCAAAATTCCTCGGAAAGTAAAACATCTTTGCAATCTCCTTAAAGTTCTTCGCACACAAAACACATTTGTTCCTCATTTCGACGATGAAAAACGGTGGAAAATAATAAATTAAAAAATCAAAAACAACGTACACCGACGGTGATCCATCGCCAACGTATTAATAGCAGTAAGCACGATTATCTACGATTGTGGCCCGATTCTTAACGAATCCCTGCAATTATCGCGCCACCTGGCAAACCTTGAATTCATACTGACAAAGAAGGAGCATATGATGTTGTTAATTAGGTAAACAAAGGCAACTATAGCGAATAACTTTGTATTTACTTGGAGTAATCTGTGGCTAAACGGAATAGTTCCCGTGATTACAATAAAACGCTGGTTGAAGGAATTGGGCTACCACGGGCGAGTGATTGTACGAAAATCGTTACTACAGAGAGAAAATAAACAGAAACAATTCAAATGGGCACAAACTTATATCAGATGTAAAACTGTCTTGGGGACAGACAGATTGAAATTTGAGTTCTTCGGGTAACGGAAACGAGTTTTTGTCCGAAGACGAAATGTTACTGAAGCGCATAGTTTCAACCGTGAAACACCGAACGAGGTTGGTACTAGTTCTACTTTTGCTGCTAATAAAATTGACCATGAAAGGGCAATACAGATCTTCATTAGGAATCCGATTAATTGAACGCGGTTTTGAACTTATGCAACGACACATCACAGTCATGTACAAAATTGTGTAGACTACCTGGAACAGAGAGAAAATGAGGAAATTCTGAAAATTATGGAATAGCCCCTTCTCGCCCAACTTTGACTCCTTTGAATTGTTATGGGAAGAAGTCGATAGATGCGTAAGGATTATGTGCAACATCGAAAAAGCAGTTATGGAATATTGCCCAGGAAGAGTGGAGAAACATTAGCGATGATAAAATAAGAAAATTAATTGGTAGTATGCCGAAAATTGCAGCATCAGTTCTAAAGTCAAAAGAATATTTTTTATGAAAATGAGGTTTAGAAATATTTTCTTTTATATTATGTCATATGTAATGTTCATTTTCTTCGGCAAATATACGAAATTATTACTTCAATTGAATAAATAAAATAATCAGGAAGAAGTAACGAGCACTACGTAACTTGCAAACTTCAGGAGTAACAACGTATTAGACTCTCGGGGAGGTCAAGGTGAAAATACCTAGATTTTGCTAATATCTTTTTATAGCAGCTACTGAATTTTCGCCCTCAGATTAAGGGCATCCTCAGTGTAGCCAAAGTGATATTGAAATCCCCACAAATTATTTGGAAAATCTATATTCAAAGCAAGAAAACACCGAGTTTGAAAACCCTTAAATTTTGAAAAATAATTTTTCCTCTGGAGAGAACTCGTTTTACTTCGAATTATTTTTAGTTGTATTACATGATTTTTAAGGAGTGTGTGTACAAAATTTTATTTAGTTTGCTCGTATTCTCTGCCTTGTGTAGCACCTTAACCTCAAAGCTGACTGACCATTTATTTAAACATTTCTTAAATTAGCCACTATGGCGCGTTTCACTTCCAATTCTTTTTAGTTGTAATAGATGATCTTTAAGGAGTGTGTGTACAAAATTTTATTTAGTTTGCTAGTATTCTCTGCCTTGTGTAGCACCTTAACCTCTAGAGATGACTGACTATTTATTTAAACATTTGTTAAATTAGCAACTATGGCGCATTTCACTTCGAATTCTTTTTGGTCATATTAGATGATCTTTAAAGAGTGTGTGTACAAAATTTTTTTAGTTTGCTAATCCTCTCTGCCTTGTACAGCACTTTAATCCTACAGATGACGGACTATTTATTTAAACATTTGTCATTTAGCAACTATGGCGCGTTTCACTTCGAATTCTCTTTTGTTGTATTAGATGAGCTTTAGAGAGTGTGTGTACAAGATTTTGTTCAGTTTGCTCGTGTTTCCTAGCTTGTACAATATTATACGTTAGAAAAGATGCACCATGTATTTTTTAAATATTTCCTATTTTGCAACTATGAATTATTATTATTATTATTAAAGAAGACACCTCCAAAGTTTTAGACATTTACCTCGTGTTCTGTGCTGTATGCAGTGTTTTATTTATTTATTTGTTTATATTGAAGAATTTGTTATTTGTGCAAGTGATTGTGCAATTTTATACTTTATTACTTCTTATTACTTGTTACTGATCGCTGCGTGTATATTTAGTTCCTAGATTTCTTGTTTTACGACATTATATTACGAGGATAGTAATGAGGTTGATCGACGCTCCTTTCCCGAATGTGCTGCCGCGAATGTTCTGCTGAATGTTCTGCTAGCGTCAGCGTCATTATTCAAACTTCATAAGTACTTGCCTGTTCAATACCTAGAAATAAGAAAATTTGTCTGTCGATCCTGTCAATGTTTGGAAGTACCTATAAGTGTGAACAATTATTTTCTTTGATGAAAGGAAACAAATCTCCCGCAAAATCACGATTAACGCACGCACATTTGAACGCAGTTTTAAAAGTTATTTCCTCCAGTAAATTCATCTCACAAATAGACAACTTAATTAAAGACAAAAGATGTTAAATATCTGGTAAAAGAAGTTAATGTTTGTGCTTTTTATTGAAAATTTAATAAATATGCTTGTCTTATAATAGTACTTTTTTCGTTAGGCTACAGCCAACGTAACCGCAGCGCAGCGCAACCCGTTAAGTTGACACAATCTTGCTGAAAGATTATTGATTCTTTTAAAACTCCCCGGTAGCTTTTAGCATCTATTGTTCCCAGAACAAATAAAATTTCTGTTTTGAAACTCTTTTGATCACTTGATTGAATAATTCTCTAATAACGTATTGTTTGGCAAAATTTCTCTGTTATTGGCGCTCTTATAGGAACGGCTCTAGATAGCCGCTTACCAGTTTTGGAACATTGAGATGGATCCTCTAGTCCGTCGTTTGTTGCCATAATAGTTCTTCCTCCCTAAAATTTGCTTACTATGCGTTGTGACCAGTTCCCAATTTTGTTAGGCTTTCTACAGCTCCCCAAATCAATTATTATTTGGTTTTCAATGTGCGCTGACTCCTTGACGCGAAACTTATTATTAACCAGAGCTCCGAAATCTTCGCTCAAGCGCGAGTATTCTTGTGAGTGAAAAAAATCGAGTATACTCTATTTTTCTATGCCACTCGAATAAGAGCGCATATGCTTTGATCGATTTCGAGTGCGAGTGAAATACGCTCGAAATCGAGCAGATTATACTCTTGCCGAGTACTCTTTCAGTCTTTCTCATACAGTGGAAAAATAGAAACTGTTTGTTATTGCCGATTTGTGTGTGCGTGTGTGTGTAGTAGCAAGTATAGTAACTCGAACGGTTGTTGGTGTTGCTATGGACTGAGGTGGTGAGATGTGACTGACGAGGGAGGACTGGGAGGCCAAGAAAAGAAAAGCAGCAGAATGTATTAAGGGACCGGTGGTTTTTGTGTAGAAAAAGATTACGAGTGTTACAAAAATTGTTTATTATTTATTATTGTTTATTAAATTTATTTATTACACGAGTAATAAAATAAGGATGGAAATGAAAAGAGTATATATGTAAAATGCAGTGATTTTTTAATGTTTTATATTTTTAAGTAGTTCATTATTTAATTTTAGTATCAAAATATTGTCGAGTGTTTCTTTTTTAAGGCTGGTTCGTCGTGATGCCACTATTAATGCCAATGCGCTAAATGCTCGTTCTACGTGTAGCCGGGACTCCGAGTATAACTTGAAGCAATTCATATAATTGTGGCTCGTCAACTGTTTTGCATAACCACCATTGCATAATGTCTGTACTGCAAGACTGCCGCCTCGATAAAATTAATCTAGAAAAATATTTTTTCCACTAACATAAAAACGTTAAAATTTCTAAAAAAATTTACCTTCTTAACTTTTGCTTTATATTAATTGAAGTAATTAGTTCAGCAGATGGTTCGATTGCACATTCGGCATCTGACTGAATATGTCTAATTCTGATGTCTGTCGAAGAGGTGATGGAGAATTTTCTACTACGGGGTGGGATGGGCCAATGGTTTTAATGATATTCCATAACTTAATAATGTGTATCTCTGCGCTCTTGCGCTGTTCTGCCGTAAAGTAAGCTGATCCAACAAAGTTAAATCTTGGATCAACGTACACTGCAGAACGAAATGCATCATTGTCAAGTAACTTCTGTGTATGCTTGTCCATATAATGTATAATATCATCCGAGTATTGGTTATTCTCCAATTTACTCAAATTCATTTTCGCTTCCAACCAACTTTTAAAAAAATCACCTAGAAAGTTTGTTTATTAAGCGATTTATATGAAAAATAAAGTTCAGGTGCTTGTACTCTTACCTATTATTAGTTGTTCCTCTTGTAATTTTTTTGTTAAAATGAAGAGAGGATGAAATCCTTCAATAAATTGGTCAATGAATTGCCACCCATCTTCTTCAATATTCATTTCTACATGGGACTCAGCAAGGTTTATGTAAAACTCTTTGTTTTTCATTAGGCTGGCTAACATGACATAAGTCGAATTCCACCTAGTTGGTACGTCAAGTGGAGGTTTAGTTGCGTTGCTATAAACGAACGCTGACTTGTACCCCTGGGATTTACTTTTCTTTACCACATCACGAATATTTTTTATATGTTGGATAAAATATTCATTTCTTTTCAACACGTCATGGACAACAAGTTGTGTGGTATGGGCCGCGCATCTTACTGTAGAAAATATTTTGCTGCAGGCACTCTCAGTAAGATCAAAAATTCTTACATCGTCAGTAAAATTGTCATTCTCCTCACGATCTACTTCAGAAGCAGAGCTATTGAATTCATTTTCTGGTAATTCAGTTTCTTCTGATGAAAATTGGTTTTCAAAACTGTTTTCAAAAGAAATTTCCTGCTCTTCCTCCAACAGTTTGGAAGCCTTTATCATATTTGCTTCATTATCCACTGTGCAGGAGTATATGTGGTCAATTGGAATGGAGTATTTTCGAAGAGTTGTTAATATTTCTTCCTTCAAATTCTCAGCAGTATGTTTCTTGAGAACTTCTATCATACCTAGTGTTCGTATGATAATTTTTGCTGATAAGTATATAATAAATTTTAATTTAACATTTATAACGAAAATTCCAATTGATATACCATTCTCGCAATATTGTGCGTTAATTGCCAAAACGCTCTTTCCAAATCTTGTTGCGCTGTCTACTTTTATAGATAACATTTTCAGTTTGACATCTTGTGCAATTAAGTCCCTTACATCTTTCGCAGCTTTGTCAATTTTTTCAACAATTTTAGACGAATTAATATGAATTCCAAGTGCATTGCACATTGGATCAACAATTGTTTTAAATCCCTTGAATCAAACAATTTAAATGGAACATTATTGATTGATATCAATTCTACACAACCACGGATTAATGTTTTTTCATCCATACTAATTTTAATTTTTTATATGGATTTTTAATAGCATTGTCTGCAGAAGTTGATGGTGTTGCAGTGGTATTTTCTCCTTCTTCTAAATTGACAAATTTTAAAATACCAGCAACAGTTTTATGAAAGCATGTTATGTGTCGTTTTAAATTTGAGATTAAAAATTTTCCACTTAATTTTTTTCCATAATTGTCAATTTCACAAATAGTTTTTTTCCTTCACTGTCATAACGAAAATATTTTCGCGTTTCATTATTTAAGTCTTTATTGTTCATTATAGTATATAAAATATAACTAAACTTTTAAAAATATAATAAAACTTTTATTATCAAACCAACTAATTGCTCCGCACACGCGCACTGTATGAGAAAGACTGAAAGAGTACACAGAAACCACACGCACACCCAAGTCACCAAAGACAAACAGTTTCTATTTTTCACTCTTAAGTGTAAACTCTCACTCTATTTCGAAGATTTTTACTCCCACTCTTACTTTTTAAAAGGAGTACTCGCGAGTACTCCCAGCTAAAACAAACAAGTGGAGAGTAAACTTTTTGTAACACTCGTACTCTTCGAGTACTCTTCTTCGCGAGTATTTTCACTCGCGAGTAAAATCGAGTAAATCTGAGCTTTGTTATTAACATATAGAAAGTAGTACTCCATACGCGCGGTTCAATGGTCCGTAACACTGTCGAACGTCCGCTTACTTATGAGTTAAACGTTAAACATGTCGCAATGTACTTGAATAAATGCCCTTTGTTGATTTTGTTTATTTGTGTTGGAATTACCGGAGAAGATAGTGCCTGTATGTTATCATATTTAATAAATTAGTATTAAATACAAGCAAGTAAAATATAAAATATTTTAAAATAGCTTCCAAACTGAAAAGAAAACGTGAAGTGGTTAGTACTTAGAGACAAATAAAAAATTATTGATATGGTTGATATAAAAGAATATCTGTTGCAGTCGTAACCAAGATCTATAATAAAAACAAATCTTGAATACGTGAAGTGTTGAAAAAGGAAGGAAATATTTGAGCAGGCAAACTTATTAGTCAAGGAGCCAAAAATCAGTAGCAGAACGATTAAAATTTTTTTGAGAGCCAACATCCAAGAACCTCTCAAGAACCATGCTTTTCGCAGTTGGTTGACTATGATTTCGCATTTCCTTGGAGAGTTTTGATAAGTCTGGTTAGTATATCGTTGCTTTTATTTTCAAGCAAGATTCAGGATTCTTATCAGTAAGACGATTTCTGTATTTAGTCTCGATGAGGTTCGTGCTTAAAAGTGATTGTTCACATGCATACGTAAAGCCAAAGGGTGAAAGAATAGCAAATGCTTTTTTAACTGATCGTAACAGTTAGGAATACTCTGCCAAGTATTGAAAATTATCATGTCTTCGTTCTCCAGGTCTTTCAAAGCTAACCACTTTTGCTGTGAACTGAGACATTTGTTTTTCTCTAATTTTTCCAGGTCAGCATTAAGTCGTTGAAGTTTCGAACTCCATAATTCTTTATTTTTAACTCCAGCAATTGCATTTCAAAAGTCAATAGTAAAGAGAGAGAAATTCAATTCTGTTACATCAGCACTGAATGGTTCTTGAACAAAGGTTAACGTCACTATGCTTTTTCTGAATTCCTGTTTCAGCAGGCTTGGAAAATGAATTAAAGTTTTTCTCAAAATCTTCAGCGAAAACGGACCATTTGTTTTCAAATGAAATGATTTTTTCCAACATCGAAAAAATTGTGTTTCCTTTCCTCTGTAGTTTACATTTAAGTTCTTACGCTTACGCTCGAGCTGGTCCGGTGTCCCTTACAAAGTATTCACTTCGATAAAAGAAGAACCCTCCCTTTGCGGTAAGATGAAATATGCGATTACATATTGCTCACCGTGAATGCGCAAACTTAAAGTTCATTAGAAGCAATTTTACATGTCACATTTACGAAATGTGAAGTTTTTCGAAGTAAAGGAGCATTACATCTAAAGTTTGCCTTACTTTGTACATTAATACATACACATCACTTTTTTCCTTATAAAAAAATGCAAGCACATAATGAATAAAGAAGCAGAACAGTTCTGAAACCTCAGATTCTCAAGAAAATATAAAAGTAATTCCTCACATTTGAGATGTACTGAAAAAATTCTGACGGTGCCAAAGCCGAAGCCACATGTCTAGTGATTTTCTTTGCCATCCTATGGTTCACATTCTTTTAAATTTTCGTCCTTCAAAAAACGTTTGTCGCAAACTCAGATCGGATTATTCGATTAATTTCGATCGATGATATTAGGTGTCGATCAAAAATTCGAATTCAAATAGTAGAAATAAAGACCCGCTGAACAATTCAGAAAACGCACAAATACCGAATTAATCCCATTTCTAATATTCGAAAAATTCATTTTACGCTCATAAAACACTAATTATTTACGGGTAACACGAGGGGATGGTTTTACTAAATGGAATCTCCGTTTATGTGAGGCTCTGATTGTAAGTAAACAATATACCATACCCCATAGCATGTGCCAACTGGGACAAAGATTTGCCTCGTGCCGACCCAAAAAAGTCTTGCGGACATTCAGGTAACCAGAGCGCTGGATGATTATTGAATGTATGATTTCGCAAAGTAAGAACTCCACTTTTGAAATGCTAGATATCCGATAAATCGTTTTCCGATTCAACACGAGTTACTTTTTTGTTGAACAAAATTGCATGGACGATCTATCGATACTTCTTGTAAGGAACCCCTCCAATCAAAATTGTATGCTAAATTAGCCGAGGATTATTATATATTACTTATGTAAATATATATTTTGTATTCCCACCGAATTTGACTCTCGAAAAGTTTTTTCCATAATGATCCCGTGGATTATTTACAAGGAGGGGCGAATATATTCTCCTTACATTAGAAAATGAGAAAGCACCTTCAAGCTTTATATAGATTAAAGGGATTATATTGTTGTAGAAAATTGTGATTTTTCATGCTTCAATGGTTATTTCGTTTATCCATCTTCCGAATTTGTTTGTCCATGCTTTATTTATATTCTTAAGGCGTTTAAACAATAATTATATGGGAAAAGAGGCACCTCCCAGGTATACATGGATTCGTGAGACCATATTGTTATGAAAAATTGTGTTGTTTTATGTTTTACTGGTTATTTTGTTTGTCCATCTTTTGAATTTGTTTGTCCTCGCTTCATTTCAATTGCCTAGTCAATAATATATGAAAAAAGGGAAAAACATTTTTTAATAAATAATTCTTCGGGAGTGGGCAAACGAAAAATTTTGCTGGACAATTCTGGACTAACGGTGGACAAACGAATTAATGTGATAAAAGCGCATGTTTCCATTTTTTAATTTTCCTTGAAAAATTTTTCTTCTAAATAACTTTCCAACGAAGGGTGGACAAATAGACATTTTTCATAGACAAACGAATGACGTATTGTATTTACCAAAATTCGCATTTGGAGGTTCCAACTTGACAGAGCTAGACTGCGAAGAAAGCACCAGGCTTTAAGACAATTAACGACCGCCTCTCGTTGGTAATTTCTACAAACGCAGCTAGTCATATAATTACAACTGGCCTTGTTTGCGGAATACAGGATCCCCGTGCTCTAAAAACAAAGATACCTACCTGTTTTTTGGCAATCGAATCGGAAGGCGTGGGTCACCGCTGTTTTATTTACGGAATGGTTTCATCGATATTTTATTTTAGAAGTGAGAAGACACTTGGAGAAGGAAGGATTAGATTTAAAATGCCGGTTAGAATAGATAACGTTGCTGGACATCTGTTTCAAGAGTCACGGACGATGAGTTTTCTTCTACCACCTAATACGACCTAGCAATGATATCCGGGTAAACAGCGGTAACAACGTACAATTACGAAATAAGTTACGACAGCATCACTGACTCCCCACTCTAGTCAGTACTAAATCGATGCTGTACGCGAGTTGTTCTGTGTATATATAGGTTGTCGTAACTTATTTCGTAATTACCGTTGTTTGCCCAGACTACTCATTGTTTCAGCCACTTGGTCAAGATATCATTAGATGATTTAAAGTCATATATACAGTCGCGGCCATAAAAGATAGGCACCCAAACAAAACATCCGTTTTGTTCAACGAATATTTGTTCTTGGAAAGACAATACTGCGAAATTTCGTTATTATTATTACAATTTTAAGGGCGATATCTAAGAAATCTGGATTGCAGTAGGTACATACGTGATTATTCCGGGTACTCTAAAATAGTTGTGTGCAGTCCGTGAGAGTGTAATGTTTGCGGCAAGTTAAATCTATAGCTGACCCGGCAAACGTTGTTTTGCCATATAAAGTATTTCTAGTAAATATTTTGGTAGTCAAATAAAAAATGTTCTGGAATGGTTTATACAGGCAACACAATGGTTGTTGTTGGTGGGAGGTCGTGACACGTGTTGAGAACTATTGATTTATATGAGATCACTTAATTAACTGAACATGAGGACTATCTTGAGCAAAATCGGAATAAATAACTATAGCACTGCAAATTGATGATACATTTACTATGAGAATATACAGCTTTCGCAATCTAAGTTAGCGAAGGGTGGGAGTGATTTCGCGCAGATAGAGGAGGGATAGATTGCCTATCATTCGTCCTGCAACGTAATGGTAATTCCTATGCACTATCCGAATCAGACAGGTGGGAGGTATGTGTCCTAAATACGTTTACGGCGCATCCCCACCGCTCGCCAACTTATATTGCGAGAGATGTACTTAGTCTGCATGCTCAATCATATTTTTAATGTGTTATGACCAATGTTAGTTGATTAGACTAACATGTGCGAAATATCGATTTTGTGGAACCGGCGGTACGCTTAATTTTTAAAAGTTACTGAAAAAATAAAATACTATACCTTTTTATATATAAAAATGAAAAACATTTATATTTGCTTTGGTTTCTGATTTAGTTTTAATATAATCACTTGCTGTTCTTCTTCAGTGTTAGCAATATCACTTGGCGTTTTTAAAAAATTAAAAAAATATAATAGACTTAAAAACTGAAAAGGCTTGCTGCCATTATAAAATTAAATCAATACTTTAAGTAATTAAAACAGAAAAAATGTGTACTTCAATGTTTTGCACAAAAGGCGTAAAGCTCAACTTTGTGTTCGCCACATATAGTTTTTTCGCATTTTGTGCATACATACAGTCTTCGTCATGCGGTGTTTCTGGTAGGGACAGAACGCCCAAATTTTCCTTTTGTTAATTTTTTTGAAGGTGTATTCTAAAATCCTCTTCATCATCATCGGACATAGCCAATATTCTTTCAATTTCATCATCAGATATTCTAGTTGCAGTCATTTTGTAAACTGAAAAATATTGCAATAGTACCAATGTTAGTCGTTATGACTACGCTGTTTTTACAAACATATACAGCTGTGTGCGAAATAATAGCAGTGCATATAAAAATACCGAACCCAGCTATTTAAATGCATCCGAGATGAAAGTCATCTACACAGGACGAATTGACGTAAAGAAGTGTTCTTCACCAAGTTTACTCTAATATCCGGGAAAGTATCTTTTTTCTTGGTGCGGTAGATTTTTGCAGCTGTGCCAAATAATAGCAGTGTTGTGTGGAAAATCGGATATATCCGATATACAGTTGAGTTTTGTTGATAGTATTAAATTGGTGGTATATTTTATTTAGGTGTGATAACATAGGTCGAATGAAGCATTGCTCACCTGCAAAGCGTGAATTAATTCAAAAATTAATAAAATCAGGGAGATCCTACAAATTCATCCAAGACGCTAAAATGTTCAGCGAAAATGATTTCTAATGCAATAGAATATCGAGCAAAACCTGAACGAAGAGAAAGAAAGAGAAAGACGTCTAACAGAGATGATTGGCGCATTAAAACATTTGTTAAATCACACCCTTTTACAACTTCTACGCAAATAGAGTAAACTTTAAATCTTCCAATTCACACTTCCACTATTCGAAAACGTTTGATAAACAATAACTTGATTGCTGGAAGTCCAAGAAAGGTCCCTTTGCTGATGAAGCGACATGTTCAACACAGATTGCGCTTTGGTAGGGAACATTTAAATTGGTCAGCTACTAGATGGCGAAATATTTTGTGGTCAGATGAGAGTAAGGTTGTACTATTTGGCTCGAAAGGATTAAGGCGGTATGTAAGAAGACCTCTAGGAACGGAATACAATCATACATCATCATACAAATTACACGATAAGGACTGTCAAACATGGAGGATCCTCTATTATGGTATGGGCATTTTTTTCATACTATGGTATTGGTCCAATCTTCTGGATACAGGAGACAATGGACCAATTTGTCTATCTAAGTATCCTTCAAACAGTCATGCTGCCCTTATTCTGAGGAAGAGATGCCCCTTCGCTGGGTATACATGCATGACAATGACCCGAAACATGCAAGTCGTAGAGTTAAGGACTGGTTACGGGGAGGCTTCTGTTAAGGTTCTGGCATGGCCTGCTCAATCACCAGACCTTAACCCTATAGAAAATCTGTGGACAGACGTGTAAAACAGGCCGTTTTTGGAGCAGCGCCCACATCGAGGCAAGAATTATGGAAAGTAATTGAAAGAACATGGCGCTCCATTCCAAATGTGCGACGTCAAGGTTGATTCTATGCCACGAAAATGCGAAGCAGTCATCGCAAATAAAGGTTATACGACAAAATATTAAAAAGTCTATAATGTTATTACATATTTCTTTAGATTTTATATTTTCTTTATAATACTGCTATTTTTTCGCACACTTGCAATATATGTTTTGTATTATAATTTCTAAAGTTTTTATTATTTTGCTTTGAAACAAAGATGCATATTATATTTTACATTATAAATTAAGTATAACTACATATATAGAGTTTATAATGTGTTGTGGTTTCCCTTTGGACATTTTTCGACGCACTGCTATTTTTTCGCACACAGCTGTACATACCTTTTATATGAATTATAAAACACGTCACTATTGATTGACAGCAGCTTTACACCTGAATCAGCTCTCTCAACGTAAAAAATGAAAACGACATAGAAAGAGAAAAAAGTTGGCGCCGGAAAAATCAGTAATGTTAATCGAAACGACCAACACTGGGCATGCAGGGTTAACATGAGAGTTGCACTGATGTGAGAAAGTAAAATGATAAGTATAAGCGTCGCTGCTACAATCGACGCACAATCAATAATAATGGCCGAAAACGGTTTAGACCCTAAACAGGAGACCGGCTTCGTTCTCATCCCTACTCTGTGCTGTTTACGGGGTGAGAAGTGACACAGGTAGACGCCTTGCGGGAATAACTTATCGAGTGGTAACTGATCAGTAAAGGCCGGATAATATGCAGTTTGCATAAATTTGCATATTTGCATAATATATGCATTTTGTATATTATTTGCATATTTTGTAGTAATTCAGCATATTTGAAGTATCCGAGTTTTATTTATTTATTGGATGTTGGATATTTATTATAGGATAGGCATTACTAAAAATATGTTGTGGTTGTAACAAACAAAGAGTTAAACAGACCTCTTTAAATTAAAAATAGCATTCTATGAAGCCTCTTCTCGATACTTTTCCGATAAGCGCTTCCAAAAATTTATTAATGCTGTTCCCATACTGTAGATGTATGGGGACAGAATTCGAGGAAAAGCTAATTCCCTGAAACTTCTAAATAAATACAAAAATACATTTTATCAGAAAATTAGGAGGACAGGTGTTTCTTTGTTATTCGAAGAAATTTATTCTCATATTCGAAAGCAATCTTATTTATTTTAAACGTCATTTTACGTTGGTTTTTCGAAGTGTAAAATTTTTTTTAATAAATACTTCATTAATAGTGTTAAGAAAGTGTTTTTAAAGGCTCCAATAAGAGTTCAGTTTTACCTCGGTGAACTTGGCATACGACTTTCAAAAATTTTTTTTTTTGAAATTATCATTGATTCTACATCGTTTGTACTACTTTTTGTTTTTGTTTGTACCTCAAACCCAAAAAGTTACAGCGTTTTCAAAATTCGACCCGCACCCGACTTTTAAAAATCAAGAATATTCCAACGCAGTGTGATTCGTGATCGTTTGTGCCCGTTTGTACCACCTTCGTTTTCAAATTTCCTCAAAACTCAAAAAAGTTACGACGTTTTGAAAATTTCGAAAAAGCCAACTTCTACTATTTTTAAGATATATCAAATCTGTAAAATGTACTAGGTTCGGGATGGCGTCTAGAGGTTTGTATCACTTTGAGTTTCGTTTGTACCTCAAACGAAAAAGTTACGAGGTTTTCAAAAATCTCAAAAACAAACTTCCACAGTTTTGAAAATTTTCGAATTCTGTAAACGGCAATCGAAAGAGAATCGTTTGTACCCCCAGAAATAATTTTTATTTTCGTCTGTACCTCGAACGAAAAGAAGTTAGGAATAAATTTCGATTTCAGGAAAATGCGCCCCCATTAACTTCTAGAATTTTCGAAATATCTCAAATTTGTAAAATGGATTAGGTTCGGTATGGCGTCTAGAGGTTTGTACTGCTTTGCGTTTCGTTTGTACCTCAAACGAAAAAAAGTTACGAGATTTTAAAAAATCTCAAAAAACCAACTTCCACAATTTTGAAAATTTTGGAATTCTGTAAACGGCAATCGAAAGAGAATCGTTTGTACCCCCAGAAATAATTTTTATTTTCGTCTGTACCTCGAACGAAAAAAGTTAGGAATAAATTTCGATTTCAGGAAAATGCGTCCCCACAACTTCTAGAATTTTCGAAATATCTCAAATTTGTAAAATGGATTAGCTTCGGTATGGTGTCTAGAGGTTTGTACCGCTTTGCGTTTCGTTTGTACCTCAAAAGAAAAAAAGTTACGATATTTTCAAAATATCAAAAACAAACTTCCACAATTTTGAAAATTATCGAATTCTGTAAACGGCAATCGAAGGAGAATCGTTTGTACCCCCCAGAAATCATTTTTATTTTCGTTTGTACCTCGAACGAAAAAAGTTAGGAATAAATTTCGATTTTGGGAAAATACACCCCCACAACTTCTAGAATTTTCGAAATATCTCAAATTTGTAAAATGGATTAGGTTCGGTATGGCGTCTAGAGGTTTGTACCGCCTTGCGCTTCGTTTGTACCTCAAACGAAAAAAGTTACGAGATTTTCAAAAAAAAAAACAAACAAACTTCTACAATTTTGAAAATTTTCGAATTCTGTAAACGGCAATCGAAAGAGAATCGTTTGATAGATAGATAGATAGATAGATATCTTTATTCCATTGTGCAGGGCGTGGAACATGTCAATTACAAATTTAAAATGTATCAATAAAAGCATGTACATATATACAACAATAAAAAATGGTATATATAGACCATTACAATGTATATAATAGATATAACTCACATATAATTCCCAGCATTAACCAGTCAATATAATATTCTTTGAAAAAAATCATGAACATTGTATAGTGCTTCTTTTATTAAGAATTTTTTAATGTTAATTTATATTTGTCAAAATTAAGATTTCTTATTGCGAGGGGTATGTGATTAAATATCTTAATACATTGATATACTACATTCTTTTGTAGTTTTGTCGAATATAATTTTGGTGGAACTAATGTACAATTTATGAATCCTCTGGTTTCATGAGCATGTTTAATTTCATATTTTTTGAAGAAGTCTTGATATGAGTGTTTCACGAATAGTGCGCATTCTAGTACAAAAATTGACGGCAAGGTAAGTATATTATTATTTACAAACATTGTCTTACACGACTCTCTGTGGATCAAATGGAACAATGTTCTTATACAGGCCTTTTGTTGAATAAAGACTCTCTGTACATCTACAGCATTCCCCCAAAATAACACACCGTATCTGAGTGATGAGTGTACGTACGCGTAATAAGCACTCAATGCTGCCGATGCACTGACACTACGAATAATCATCCTCAAGGCGTAATTATATCTACACAATCTACCAACCAAGTCCTCAATATGCGGCTTCCAAGATAAGAGAGAGTCGATCTTGGTTCCCAAGAAGACTGCTACCTGCGAACTGGTGAGCATCTGTCCATCACAGTTTATGTTGAAATCGTTAATCCGATCACCAAACACAAGCAAGGTGGATTTGTCCACATTTAATTTCAGATTGTGGTCTGTCAACCAGGAATCCAGTTATACCGGACAGGATATTGGTTTCACTAACGACTGATGACGTATCATCTGCATATAAGATAGTAAGATCACTAATAATGGTAGACAGATCATTCACATACAATTGGAACAACAATGGACCAAGTACAGATCCCTGGGGAACACACATAGTCACTCGTTCCCACTAAGATTTGATTTCCTTTCCATCGTCATCATGCAGTAAAACACACTGCTGCCTTCCCGTAATATATGACTCCAACCATTCCAGCACAATACCTCTAAAACCCATCCGCTCCAATTTATTGAGTAATGTTGGATGATGCACCCTATCAAACGCTTTAGATAGGTCAACAAAAATGGAGCAGACGGTTTTCTTTTCATTCATACCATTAATTATATTTTCCAGAAGTTGGAATGTAGCTCTAGAATTTATTCGCCCGAAAATATATGCGTTTTGGTTGAAGGTCAATATTTCACATTTTGTAACGAAATCAACTATTATTTTACTTATGATCTTCTCAATAATTTTAGGTACATTAATGAGATTAATGCAATAGGTCGATAATTCTTGAACTCATCTTTTTCTCCCTTCTTATACACAGGCTTTACTACGGTAAACTTCAGTCTTTTGGGAAAAACCCCAGTAGTAAATGAGGCATTTATTATGTGTCTCAATGGTATAACCAGACTGGAACAGCATTCCTTCAAGGCAGAGACTGGTATCTGATCTTCCCCAACAGTCCATGTATTGCTCAGAGTTTTAATTGCATTTAGAATTTCCTGTTCTTCAACTAAATAAATAGCAAATGTTTTTTCATTAACAGAGACTTTACTTACGTAGGATTTATTATTTGGCTCTTCATTTATGCAGCTATCTATAAAGTATTTGTTCAAAGATACTGCGATTGTTGTTTCATCAGCATATTTGTGTTTTAACTCATTTAAATTTAAATTTGGTATTTTTTTCTTTCCCTGGATCTGATTAACTATTTCCCATGTTGCCTTTACCTTTTTGTTGAGTTCAGAATATAGTTAGAATAAGCCTTTCGCTTCGAATTATTTATTTCTAGTTTTAGTTCATAGCAGAACTGTTCTTATACATCTTTAGGTATTCTGTTTTGTGTGACTCCTTCATAGAGTTGTCTTTTTATTGAGGACATTTCTTTTAGTTTCGTGGTTATCCATTTCCTTTCATTAGAAGTTGCAATCATCTTCTTATTGGTAGGGTTATTTATGATATGCATGAGTATTTTTCAAAGGCATCAAATGATTTATCGACTTCGTGTAGATTCAGTACATCCAACCAATCAGCAATAGCCAAGGCACTCTTAATGAGATTAAGTTCATTAGATTTCAGTGATCTAATTTTTGTTTGTACCCCCAGAAATCATTTTTATTCTCGTTTCTATCTCGAACGAAAAAAAAAGTTAGGAATAAAATTCGATTTCAGAAAAATGCGCCCCCATAACTTCTAGAATTTTGAAATATTTCAAATCTTAGGTGAGGACATAGGAAAGGATCTGCTTATTGCATTTTTATCTCCAAATTTCAAATATTTTTGGTTTTTATTTTCCAGTTTCTTTAATTCAAATTGTATACAAAATAATAGTTCTGCTAACTGCTTGGTCTCGTTTAGGTATTTATGTAATTCTAGGTAGGCATATTTGAAGTAATATATATAATTACGTTTATGGAAATCGCAGAAGAATCTTTAAAAAGTTTTTTAAATTACAACTAAGGATTAACACAAAATAAGATAAAGAATAACGTACTCGAGCCAATAGCCTAAAGCTACAAGTTATCTACTCGAATTCTAAATGCTAAGCGTGCCTGGCAATGTGTGCTGCGTAATTTAATATGTTGTCCTGTAAACCACCATGATCGGGGTTTGTGCAATTCTTTCAGGGGTGGTATTAGTATTTTAAACGGAAGATGTACGTTTGAAAGCGCCGTCTGGCGCCTAGTTATGTCCATGTTCGTGAGCGGCCGGTGCAAAATACCATCACTGCCCCTTTTACCGAATTTGAAGTTCGACTGGCGCCCATTATTTAGTTTCTTTTTAATTTGTCATCGTCCGCGGATATACGCGTAATTTTTATGTCTATGAAGCTATTGTATATATTATTATTGTATATATTATTATACAATCTTGTGTCAACAATCAGTGAGTGAGCAGTGCGAAATACGCTAAGGAACGTTGCTTGTGTTGAAAATTTACATCTTCGAAAATAGTGTTTTTTATTATATCGAAGGGTATAAAAATTCCTTCCGAATATGCCACGACAGCCGAAATTATCCGTCGATGAAATTGCCGGAACGTTGAGAAAATTTGAGTTTGTTACTGAATTGGGTAAGATCCGCTCGTTAACCGACAAGGTTTGCAAGGAGGCATCTGATATTTTGAATGGACAAATGAACAAGAAGTATGTTTATCTGTACATTTCAACGAATCGTAACGCAATTCTTAACAAATTGTTGTCAAGTGAGGCGTTCGAAAAATTGTATAGTAATTCGAGCAGTGAAGGAACAGTAATGGACGGAAGCATTCGATCGAATTGGTCGATGGACGTGCATACAACTTTACCTCCACTGCGAACACAATTTGTTATTCCAATGGAGGTTTGGAGACAAATCGAGCCGCAGACCCGATTATATAAGAATCGTGAATATGAAATTTTAAAGCCAGGTTGATAATTTCAAATTACCCTGTCCTTTTAACTTCAAAAATGGCAAAGTCAGCACCATCGAGGGAGAATGTTTCTTTAAAGTTTACGCAAAATGTAAAGAATGCGATAATACTATCAATCTCTATAGTTTAAAGAGCTCCGAAGAAAATGGGTTACGAGTTCACGTATCAACTCACGATACTCGTGATGTAGCCTATAAGAAAAAACGCCAACTGAAAGGCGCGGAACGAAAAGACGTTGTCGAACAATTAAAAGGCACATCAACTTATAATTAGCGTCGTGAAAAAGCTAATAGTGTAATGCAGTTCGGCGATGTTGACCCGGCACATCTGTACGGAGAGAATGTTCTGCCCAAAGCCAAACTGCTGGATCACGACGACGAGTTAGGTGGGAAGGGCATTACCGATCCGGTGACATCTATAATAAACCTGAAGTACGGATTACAATTCGCAGGTTGCATAAAAGAAGTAGGAGTCGATGGGTTCTTCGTTATGTATTGGAGTCCGGAACAGACTTTTATTTATAAAAAATTATCTAAAAGTAATCGCATACGCAGTATCAGCATTGATGCAACGGGTTCCCTTATGGCAGCCCTGGTTAAACCAAAAAAACTCGATATTTATATATCAGGCTGTCACGCACTGGCAACACGACGCCAATATGTAATGTATATAATATCATATTGGATGCGTGAGTGGTTACGCTCCGGTGTACCCTGCCCACAGGAGATTACTCTCTCGCGCTTTTAAACGCTGCTGCTCTCGCGTTTGATAACATCGATTTGGGATCGTACGTACAGCAGTGTATCGGAGTGCTAACGTCAGCAACCGGTAGTATAGCGCCGGTTTGTATTTTGCGCATCGATATTGCGCATTTGATCAAATTGGTCTGTCGCTGGAAATGTTGTGTTGCACATCGCAAAGCGTGAAAGACTTTTTTGTCCGTTGCGCAGGTCTTCTGACACATTACGGAACTTTAGAGAACTTCTTTACAATCTGCACAGATGTTCTATCAGTATCATTCTACGCAACTAAAATGTCACTGATAGTTCCGATCATTGCTTTGCGGTCCAGCAAAGGTTGTTCAAAAGTATAAAAACGGTCGAACGCCCAAACGAAACGCTTGAAGATAATATCTCCATTTCATTCGAAGAAGACGAAGATGTAGATATTTCGAAGGCAGGTAGTAGGCTACAGAACTTTTCAGAGAAGTTAGAATCCGGAAGCCGAAAATCATCATCCGGAGATCGGCCGAATCCCTACTGCTGTCTAGAATTCGGGGAAAATCTTTTGCGGTTGAGTAAGCATTTCGTCCTTTGGACGAATCTTATCACTACCGAAGTAGCTACCTCCGCTCGTAGCGAAGAATATTTTTGGCAGTTAAGAGATTCGTCTATAAGGGTGTAAAATCGATCAGGGTCGATAAATTTATAATCATGCACCTCAGATCTATATCCGGCACGGTAAAATTACTAAATGCCCCTATCGCGGCTGAAAATAAAACCCGTTCGGAAAACGAGTATACGTTAAATATCGATGGAAGCTGTGATAGTTTCACTCGCAAGTTTTCAAACGATACTCGTGCACCGAAAGAGAGCAGGTCTCGAATATCTCCCTATTCGAACAATGATTCCAAAACAGATAAATCTCTTCGAATATCACCGAATGGGGATCATTTGGTTGATAAAGAGAGCGACTGTGGTTAAGTCGGAATAGAATAATTGGATTCCGTTCCCGAAGCCGATGATTTTATTGCAACGGAAGGACTAACTCTTCTTAACGAAGTCGAGTCGTGGGGAGGTCTTAACCTTCCGCCGAGAAAAAGGGGCAAGTACTTAACGTTGTGACCCGATATCGAAAGATTCCATCAGAGGCCAACATTCGATAGAGCAGTACCGGTCTTGCAGAACGGTACGGCATTGCACCCTCTAAAACTTGGTCAGCAGGTATTACAAATAGTGAATACCTGTCCGTTCGATTCTATCATTCAGAGCGTTTTAGCGGCATATCGTGACTGGCCAGGATATCATGATTACATCGCCGAATCGGTGAACACAACGTTTGAATTCGTTAAAACATTGTCCATGTATGGAATCTCGCATAAAATTTATGTTCAACGGGTACAAATTTTATGTAAGATCGTAAAGCCGAAGCATGGGAGGCTCGATTGTGCAGATAATGTGTCATCTCTTGTTTCACGTCATCTGCTGAAGAATGATTCTTCAATTGAACGCAGTGAACTCTGTCTCCAGTTGCGGCCACGAGGAAAGAACAATCACTCCCGTTTAGGAAGTGAGTGCGTTGCCGTTCTACGCAAACGGTATGCGAGGACTCTAAAACGCTCTGGATGAGTTCTGCGGATCGCCGAGTAGAAAATGTAGTCGATGTAAAGGTGATCTCGTTTTCACCACGGTTAGCGGATCTCATATTTTCATCGATATTGAATGTCTCGAGTGGCCTGAATTAGCCAAGAGATTAGGATTCTCGCCTCATAAGATGGAGTTCACTATTAGTGAAATTCCAATTGACCTAATAGTTTTGGATATTGCATACAAACTAGTAGCTGCAATTTACAGCGGTGTATCAAAGGAAAACGGAAGCCGCATGGGCCACTATCATTCGTTCATCCGCAGAATTACAGGAAAATGGGAAATCCATGGCGACTTGAATTCTAGCAGAAAACCACTTCTCGCTTCCGCAAGGAAACTCCTCCAAAAACAGAAGATACATATGTTGTACTACGTCAAAAGTAGTTGATATTTAAAAACTTGGCGGTTCTTTTCGGTCCGATGTACAAACGAAACGGAAAGCGGTACAAACCTCTAGACGCCATACTGAACCTAATCCATTTTACAAATTTGAGATATTTCGAAAATTCTAGAAGTTGTGGGGGCGCATTTTCCTGAAATCGAAATTATTATTATTCCTAACTTTTTTCGTTCGAGGTAGAAACAAAAATAAAAATGATTTCTGGGGCTACAAAAGATTCTCCTTCGATTGCACTTTACAGAATTCGAAAATTTTCAAAATTGTGGAAGTTGGTTTTTGGAGACTTTTGAAAATCTCTTAACTTTTTTCGTTTGAGGTTCAAACGAAACGCAAAGCGGTACAAATCTCTGGACGCCATCCCGAACCTAGTCCATTTTACAGATTTGAGATATCTTAAAAATTGTTGAAGTTGGCGTTTTCTAAATTTTCAAAACGTCGTAACTTTTTTGGGTTTTGAGCAAATTTGAAAACGAAGGTGGTACAAACGGGTATAAACGACCACGAATCACATTGCGTTGGAAAATTTTTGATTTTTAAAAGCAGGGAGCGGATCGAATTTTGAAGACGCTGTAACTTTTTGGGTTTGAGGTACAATCAAAAATAAAAGTAGTACAAACGGTACAAACGATGTAGAATCCAATGATAATTTCAAAAAAATTTTTTGAAAGCCTGGTGCCAAGTTCACAGAGGTTTCAGTTTTGCAAACAACATCTACCTGGTATTCCGCTTCCTCCTCAACCAGTAATCACACGATGGGGGAACGTGGTTGGAAGCTGCTATTTTTCATACAAATCATTATGAAGAAATAAAGACAATTATTATGGATCTTGATAGCGATACACAATCTGTGCTCGACGCCCAAAAGGTGTATTCGAGTAAAGAAATATGTACCTCAACAGTTGGCGTTTAGTAAAGCCAACTAGTTTTATTTCCACTTCTATATTGCAATTGAAAAAACAATTTATATCGCTAATTGAGAGCGTTGAAATAATAAACAAATTTGAAAAGTTCTGATTTAATGTTAAAGGAAGGGTGGGAAAATCACTGTATGAAAATTTTTTAAGTGTAATAGACAAAAATGAGGGTTTTAGAAAGCTAAAGGATACTGCTAAAATCTTGTGTGGTGAGTCAGTAGAAAATATTGAGTTGATAATAGAGGATATTTCTAATTTGAAATACATATGCTCCTATAACAAGCGTGGACGTAGAACGAACCTTTTCAATATATAAATACATGTTATCAGACAAGCGCCACAATTTTTCTATTGAAAACTTTGAGAAATATGTAATTGTAAACTGTTTTCATAGTTAATTATGCTGTAAAATGTTATAAATAAACTTGTAGTAAACATAATAGAATATTTTTTTTTTTCTATAGTATTATATTTTCTAGCATTACTCCTATTTTTTATCTGCATATTTTTCATAATAAAGTGCATATTTAGGTCAAAACATCTGCATATTCATGCGCATATTTCCACTTTTTTTGCATATAATCCCTCCTCTAGTGATAAATATTGTGTTATTATATCAAAGTATGGTGAAAAAACGCAGTTGTTAGAAGCGGTCCGTGGACAAATAATTCTGTTGCACGGAGAGGGCGTATCGCAAGTACAAATTGCAAAAAAGGTACGATGTTCACGATATGTTGTGCAAAATGTTATTAAACGCTCAAGGCGACTGGTTCCTATTCAAATTTATCCAGGCCAGGCCGAAAATGAAAAACAACCGATCAAGAGGACCGATTGATTGAGCTAATTGCTCTGCAAAATCGACGACAATCGGCAAAAGAAGTTTCTACGGAACTAAGAGAGGGCCATAACATCATTGTTTCGGTACGTATGGTTAGAAGACGACTAGTATCAGTTAATTTACATGGCCGGAAGCCGCGGCACAAACCGCTGTTAACTCAGCGACACAAAGAGCAGCGTCGTGCATGGGGCAGTAAACATAAAAATTGGACCGTCGAGGACTGGGCGAAAATAATTTGGTCGGACGATTCAAATATAGAGGTTAGTTTATATAGCCCTTTATCTATCTAATAAATGCAAAAGAGCATGCTATAGTTTATTTCTGTATTACAGGAAAAAATAAATTTAAAATGCAATACTTTTGCTTACATATTACAGATGCACAGTCATTCTGGAGCACGTTATGTGCGTAGGAGAGTAGGAGAAGTGTTTATACCTGAATGCATTACTCCTATGGTTAAATATGGCGGGGGTATCGTGATGATTTTGCATGCATGTCTGCCCACGGAGTTGAAGAACTGCACATTATCGAGGCACCCATGAATAGTGTTCGCTATGTTGACATGCTAGAGGAGGTGTTGGAACCGTCTATCGTCAAATTGTTTGAGGATATTGGGGAAGAATTCTACTTCCAACAACACAACGCACCTTGCCACAAAGCACAAATATTAATTTTCATTAATAAAATAAGTTTATTCACATCTATATGCGTTTTAATTTACTTTTTATTGCGTCGTTTTATACCAATCTAAAATAATCTTACCCTGACTATCTTTTATGGCCGCGACTGTACTTCAGAGGTTTTCGAAATGCTTTACACGACTGTTGAAGATTCCTCTGATATTGGGTTCATGGAATTTTGGAAGTCATTTACGATTGCTGATGGAATTGTATCAAGGGAGAAATGGACGAATTGAAACCAGAAACGATAGTGGCATGTTGGAAGGATTTGTGGAATAATATTTTTCGGACATTTATATTTTTTGTATGTTGGTATTGGGCTGAACGAACGCTTGCTTTGTCGCACACACAACCCTCCCACCTGCCTGCCTGTTAGAGGCGCGTGCAGACAGGTAGTACTAACGTAACCATGAAGTAACACAAGATGTATTATTTTTTACAATAAAAAGTCATTATATAAAATTGTGCTTTAACAATACGCATAAAATTTATATAACGTAACAAACAAAAAGCAGTTGAACACATCAACGTACATGGTCCTTCAGCGCCGGATACTTTGCAAAATCAAAGTTACCAGTAGAAAAATCATTTTATCAACGGAGGACAATAACGGCGTGTGACATTATGCAAAGCAGGCAGCGGCGTGTATGTGCATTATTCAGCGGAAGGGAAACTCAGTTCGAGCAGGTCTGTGAAGTTGGCACCGCAAACTGGAAAAAATCTTTGGAAATGACATATTTGTTTGACCATTTTCTGACCATGTTTGACCATGAACTAGTTTTGTTTGACCACCTTTCATTTACGAGGAAAACATTGTTTTCGAATTTTTATTTTGAAACATCAATATAATCGATGATAAAATAGAAAAAATCCTTGGAAATAACATGTTTGTTTGACCATTTTGTGACTATGTTTGACCACTCTTCATTATCGAGGAAAACATCTTTTTCAATTTTTTTTTGTTTAACATCAATAATCGATGATGAAATATCTCTCGTGTGTAGCAAATCGTTTGACCACTGCTTAGAATTTTGATAAAGTTCAATAAACATTCTTTAGTCATAAAAATTGTTTGGCAAAATGGATATTTTCAGATTGGCAGTCAAGTCGCATTCTGTTTATCAAGAGATGGCACTTATAATGAAGAGCATATTCATAGAAGAAAATAGGATCATGGACTGCGCCTGCAATTTATCTTGTCAAATCCTTCAAGTACTTCTAACAGATATTCCTACGGCTGGGCAAATAATTTTGTGCAATAGTTGCGGAACTAAAACTAATTTCAAAACTTATCTTGAAATAGGTCCCAAACATATGATCGAATCAGGAGTTAACCAAGGAGTGCCAGACTTTCTATCAGATTATTTTTCCAGAGGAAAGAAAAAATGTACCTGCAACAAGGAACGTATAGTAAATAATTTTTCAGGAATCAATCTTTTCCTCGACACTGAATTCGCTTTGAACGCCAAATTTCAACGATTGATTATCCCACAGCCACAGACCAAATCTTGATAGAACAAATACCGAAAACGTCATAATGAAGAATAAAAGCTATATGTTGAATGGGGTGATAGAATTCCAACCTCCTCTATCCTCGAATGGAGCCGGACATTACATTGCTCATGGCCGCCAGGTGACGGATTCTTGGGGAACTCATAATGACATGTGCAAGGAGTTGAAAAAATCAAAGAACTGGGAAGACGAGGAATAAAAACCAGCGTGATAATATACTCGCAACTATCATAAGTAGTAGATCCCCTGAATTTCTCGATAGTGTTGATCAAGAATAACTGTAATGTTTCCAGATTTGCAAATGGCAATGTAACAATGTAATATTCGAATGACTGATTCAGGTTGTACATACATATGTATGTATGTATGTAATAAGTTTAGAATGGGAAATGCGCACATCCGGAGCAACGTACAAATCGAAGTACATATTTCGATAATGTATTCTTTAAATTTATTATGAAATGATTCCTACTAAATTTAGTTAGAAATGTAAGATTATAATAATGTTTTTTTAGAGAGTTGTTGACTTCTAAAAGATGTACAAGTGGAGAAGCGTTCGAATTTTGTACCAAGAGATTTAAGTCTGGACAATATATTTCTAATAGTTAGTGTGAAGTTGCGTTTCGATTCTCTAATATCCCTTCAGTTAAGAGATTTTTATTAACAAATAATAATTTCTACACTTAATAAAAAATGTACATGGTGGTCAAACATAGTCGAATGATTTCCCGCGCAGTAGTGACCACTTATTAAAAAATATTCACTTTCCTAAATGGTTTTTATGAAAAAATAGTTTGTGTTACGCTTGAAAAAAATTTCAAGTGGTGGTCAAACATGGTCAAATGATTCTCTATATGATTTTGACCTTAAATCCTTAAATATCTAATAACTCTTTTCGATAAATATATATATATATATATATATACTGTGTGTCTAGCTAAGTTCGCGACAAATGGAAAACTTTTATTCTTGGGTTTATGAAAAAGTTATTCTTTATAAAGTCCTGCTTCATCCAAAACTTAAATTCAAATTGTCAGATTTTAATATTTCTTAGTCATATACGAGATTTGACAAAAATATGAAATTAGTATAAGAGTAAAGTACCTTTATTTTCAATAATACTTAAAATGTTATAAGGAATAGTCGTTCAGAATTGGAAATTATACAATTTAAATACAGCATTTACACAAAAGAAAGCATTGAAAATGTTACACAAATGCTTCAACATATCCGCCTTCTCGTTCCATACATGTAACGGTTCTATCACAAAAATGTCTTAAAACCCTTCTAATTGTTTGTGGAGTTATTTTACGGATTTCTTCTCTAATAACACGTTCTAGATGGCCTACATCCGTAAACGGCGCTTGAATATAAACATGTTCTTTTAAATAACCCCACAAGAAAAATCAAGTGGGGTCAGATCTGGAGACCGAGGTGGTCAACGTATTTAAATTGTATAATTTCCAATTCTGAACGACTATTCCTTATAATATTGTAAGTATTATTGAAAATAAAGGTACTTTACTCTTATACTAATTTCATATTTTTGTCATATCTCGTATATGAGTAACAAATATTAAAATCTGACAATTCGAATTTAAGTTTTGGATGAAGGAGGACTTTTTATAAAGAATAACTTTTTTCATAAACCCAAGAATAAAAAAGTTTTCCATTTGTCGCGAACTTAGCTAGACACACAGTATATATATATATATATATATATATATATATATATATATATATATGTATATATATTTCTGTTACTCTTAACTAAAGATTCATGAGGTGGTCAAACATGGTCAAATAATTTTCTAAATGGTTTTGACTACCAATGTGAAAATATCCATTTTGCCAAACAATTTTTCTGACTAAATAATGTTTATTGAACTTTATCAAGATTCTAAGCAGTGGTCAAACGATTTGCTACACACGAGAAATATTTTATCGATTATTGATGTAAAATAAAAAAATTGAAAAAGATGTGTTTCTCGATAATGAAGGGTGGTCAAAGAAAACTATTTTGTGGTCAAACATAGTCACAAAATGGTCAAACAAATATATCATTTCCAAGGATTCTTTTCTATTTTATCATCGATTATGTTGATATTTCAAAATGAAAATTCGAAAACAATGTTTTTCTCGATAATGAAGGCTGGTCAAACAAAACTATTTTGTGATCAAACATAGTCACAAAATGGTCAAACAAACACGTCATTTCCAAGGATTTTTCTATTTTATCATCGATTATATTGATGTTTCAAAATGAAAACTCGAGAACAATGTTTTTCTCGATAATGAAGGGTGGTCAAACAAAACTATTTTGTGGTCAAACCTAGTCACAAAATGGTCCAACAAATATGTTATTTCCAAGGTTTTTTTCTATTTTATCATCGATTATATTGATGTTTCAAAATGAAAACTCGAAAACAATGTTTTTCTCGACAATGAAGGGTGGTCAAACAAAACTATTTGGTGGTCAAACATAGTCACAAAATGGTCAAATAGACATGTCATTTCCAAGGATTTTTTCTATTTTATTATCGATTATATTGATGTTTCAAAACGAAAATTCGAAAACAATGTCTTTCTCGATAATGAAGGGTGGTCAAACAAAACTATTTGGTGGTCAAACATAGTCACAAAATGGTCAAACAGATATGTCATTTCCAAGGATTTTTTCTATTTTATCATCGATTATATTGATGTTTCAAAATGAAAATGCGAAAACAATGTTTTTCCCGATAATGAAGGGTGGTCAAACAAAACTATTTGGTGGTCAAACATAGTCACAAAATGGTCAAACAGACATGTCATTTCCAAGGATTTTTTCTATTTTATCATCCATTATATTGATGTTTCAAAATGAGAATTCGAAAACAATGTTTTGCTCGATAATGAAGGGTGGTCAAACAAAACTATTTGGTGGTCAAACATAGTCACAAAATGGTCAAACGAACATGTTATATCCAAGGATTTTTTCTATTTTATCATCGATTATATTGATGTTTCAAAATGAAAATTCGAAAACAATGTTTTTCTCGTAAATGAAGGGAGGTCAAACAAAACTATTTTGTGATTAAACATGGTCAAAAAATGGTCAAACAAATATGTCATTTGCAAAGATTTTTTCCATTTTGCGGTGCCAACTTCACAGACCTAGTGCGAGCACTCATTCATCAAGTACCAATTTGGGGGTAGACGAATTGTTGATTCTAACACACGGCTAGACAAAAACGTTAAACTGCCAACAATGGAAATTCCGTCTTTTCATGGGTCTTACAAGGAATGGTTGAAATTTCATGATACTGTTAACGCTTTAATCCACACAAATGATCATTTGATGGGCATTCAAAAGTTTTATTATTTGAAAAAATCGGTGAAAGGGGATGCGGCTGCAGTGGTTCGTTCTTTGGAAGTTACGGAACAAAATTATGTAGAAGCTTGGAAATTATTAAAGGATCGTTTTGAAAACAAAAAACTGATAGATTCTAAGTATAATTTCCGACAAATACAGAAGGAATCATTCACTCAGTTGAGAAAACTGTTGGATGCAATGAACAGGGATATCAGGTCTTTGAAATCGTCAGGTCATCCAGTCGAGTCATGGAATACGCTGTTGATCTACACTTTGGAATTGGATTCAATCACAAAAACGGAGTGACAAAAAGTGTGCCGAGCAATAAGTTTGCGACGGTCATGGAATTTCAAGAGTTTTTGGAAAAAAGACATTGGAAAGGGAAGTAAGATAGGCAAATAGGGACAAGGTCTTTTGTTGCGGTCACGAAGCCTTGTATTATCTACAAAGAGAATCATTTTCTATTCATATGCAATAAATTCCAAAATTTATCAGTGTCAGCTAGACGCGATGAAGTTAAAAAAGCAAACGCTTATTGGAATTGTCTGAAATATGGACACCGGGTGGAAAATTGTACCATGGGGAGGTGCAAATTATGCGGAAAAAGGCACAACACATTGTTGCATGTCAAACAAACACATGGTAGATCAGCGGATGCGTCTACACAGTCACAGGAAGGACGAGGCAATACATCAGAAGCACAACATGCATTGCAAAATTACCAAGGTAGTACAAACATATGGTCGACGGAAATTCTGCTATCAACGGCGAAGGTCCACATCGCTCATAGATACGGTAAAATGCAAGAGTGTCGCACTCTATTAGATTCGGGATCGCAATTCAATTTCAATTCTAGAGATCTATGGAAGCAATTACAGCTTGCTGTCTAAAAAGTCAATATTCCAGTAAGCGGCAACGGGCAGGGAATAACAAATATAACTCATTCGGTTGAGGCAGTGGTCCAGTCAAAATTCAATAATTTCAAGTTTGAATCGCACTTTCTAGTAATTGACAAAATGTCTAAGAATTTGCCATCAATCAGTATTGCTTCAAACAATCTGAAAATATCACTTTAGCAGATTTGTCATTTAACAAACCGAGCAAGGTGGATATTTTACTGGGTTCCATAATATTTTGGGAATTGATTTGCGCTGAGCAAGTGAAAAATCAACCGGTGATTCAAGAAACAAAACTGGGTTGGGTTATATCTGGTCCGGTATTGAGTAGTAACAAGATAAGAAACAGCTTGCTGATATGTAACCAGTCATCAAATATGCAAATACAAGAGCATCTGGAGAAATTTTGGAAAATTGAGGAATGCCATCGGGAAATATCGCGTTCTAGCGAAGAAATGGAATGTGAAAAAATATTCCGGAAAACAAGTAGGCGGTATGAAAACGGAAGATTTAGTGTGCATTTGCCAATACGTGACAATATATTTAAACGGAAATTCATTCAATACGGCATTAAAAAGATTCCAGCAGCTTGAAAAAATTAAATAAAGATGTCAAAACAAAAGGGTAATATCATGGGTTCATGCAGGAACATAGCGATTTAGGTCAACGTCTGATGATGTACACACAGCAGGGGAAACTGATAATCCAATATATTATTTACCCCACCACGAGGTATTTAAGGAATGGTCGAGTACTACAAAATGCAGGGCGGTATTCGATGGGTCTGCGGTGACTGGTACGGGTTAATCATTGAACAATGTTTTGATGGTTGGGCCCAAATTACAAGAAAATCTCTTCAATGTTTTACTGCGCTTCCATAGATAAGAGGTCGTGATAGCAGGAGACGTGGAAAAAGTGTACTGGCGTAACGAAAGAACACCGTAATCTGCAGAAAATCTTATGGAGACGTTCTTAGCAGTAAAATGTTTACAACAACTTGGCTTGGACTACAAGGAAGAGTTTCCTACAGCTAGTCAAATCATTTTACAAGATTCTTACATGGACGATCGAGCTGAGGCTTTAGTTGGCGAAAAAGCTAGCAAGCTGAAAATTGAGCATTAATTATCCGATGACAAAACAACGAAAGCATTAGGGTTATTATGGAATTCTGATAGAGATATTCTACAATATAAAATGGAAATCTATAAAACATGTACAAGGGTGACAAAACGAACCATTTTGTCTGTCACTTCACAAATATTTGATCCTCTGGGTTTAGTTGGTCCTGCTACCAGACGGACTAAACTCATAATGCAAGACCTATGGAAATTGAAAGCGGGTTGGAATAAATCTCTGCCACTCAATATTCACATTTCGTGGCTCCGATTCAAACAACAAATCATAGCGTTGGAAGAATTGGAATATATGGAAATTCAATTACACTGCTTTTCAGACGCATCTGAAATTGTATATGGATCCGCAATTTACATAAGATCGACGGATCAATATAACGTCCATCAAGTTAAATTGGTCTGTACCAAGTCCAGAGTGGCTGCTGTAAGAACAGTCAATCTTCCACGGCTTGAATTGTGCGCTGCTTTATTGACAGCCAAACTAGCAAAGGAAGTTTTAGGAGCACCACAAGATAAATTTGATTCTATTTATTTTTGCAGTGACTCCGCGATAGTGCTCTTCTGGCTGAACGAAGAGCCATGACAGTGGATAACTTTCCTTGCAAATCGAATTGCGGAAATTCAACAATTGACAAAGGATGATCAACTTAAGCACGTTTTGCCACACCATAACCCCGCTAATATCATATCGATGGGAGTAGATCCGAATGTCTTAAAACATTGTGAATGTCAACGAAAATTCATGGCCCAGTTCTAAGTATGTCGTTCCTAAAATTATTCTCGAGGTCAAAATTGTCCATCAAACATTCAGTTCTAATGTAGTTACCGACATCTTTCAGAGGTTTTCGAATCTCACGAAACTGCAGCCTCGGAACGATTAAGGGTTGATGAAATGCAAAACTCGCGTACGAGTTTAATTCAATTGCTCAAAATCAAAATTTCGGCAAGGAAATGTATGCTCTGCATAAGTCTCTATCATTACCTAAGTCTAGCAAACTTATAGTTTTCAATCCATTTTTGGATGGGGCTTAGTAGAGTTGGTGGACGCTTGCGAAAGACTGACATCCCATATGATCAGAAACATCCAATTTTATTGCCGAGCAATCACGTGTTGCCAAAGCTCATCATTTTGTATGATCATCACAAAAATTTGCATTATGGACCGCAATTGTTACTAGCGATAATTCGTTTAAAATATTGGCCGCTGGTAGGGCGAAGTACTATCCGAAATATTTTGCATGGGTGCGGAATCTGATTTCGTGTTAAACCAACAAGTTTCAAACATATAATGGGTGATCTACCAAGATCACGAATAACTACCAGTCAGCCTTTTACAAATTGTGGGGTGGATTATGCTGGGCCTTTTTCTATTAAGGTCAACAAGTTAAGAGGACAAACTCTTAAAGGGTTATTTATGCGTCTTTGTTTGCTCTGCTACCAAAGCAGTCCATCTGGAGCTTGTCAACGATTTGATTACAGAGGCCTTGCTGAATTGTTTCAAAAGGTGTATCGCTGGGCGTGGTATTTGTCAAAATATTTATTGCGATAATGGAACCAACTTTGTAGGTGCTCGCAATGAGTTATAGGAACTTTACACTTTCCTTCAAAAACCTTCAAATCAATCTAACTTCTCTGACCATTTCAATCACCTAGCCATAACATGGCATTTTATAGCTGCGCACTCCCCCACTTAGGCGGTCTATGGGAGGCGGCAGTTAAATCGGCCAAGTATCATCTGAAAAAGGTAACTGCGCATACCAATTTAACCTACGATGAATTGAATACAGTTATAACACAGATTGAGTCATGTTTAAATTCCTATCCTCTTATACCTCTAACTGAGGATCCCGATGACCTGATTGTGGGAACCTCGGGTCAATTTTTAATTGCCTCATCCATGGCAGCCCTACCCCAAGAAAACTTGGGAGGACATAACACCAGTAAACTCAAAAGGTAACATCAATTAACCCAAATGGTACAACACTTTTGCTCAAAATGGTACAAGGACTATTTATCTCAACTACAGCAGAGAAGCAAATAGCAGGCAACTGTATCCAACGGTGTTCTTCAATCTGGCAAGATAGTGATTATCAACGAAGACAACATGCCTCCACTGAAGTGGCAACCTGGCCGAGTTGTCGAATTGCATCCTGGTGAGGACGGTATGGTGCGCACAGTGTCAATTTTAACTTCTAGGGCTGCAGTGAAAAGAGTCTCTGCCAAAATATGTGTTTTATATATAGAAACTGTCAGCACGAACTAAAATTTATTGCAGATGAACTGTCCTTTTAAGTGTATGTGAAACATTTGTTCAGCAATAAGATATGGTTTTTGTTGCTCTTGGATTTCGTTTTTTTGAAAGGCGAATGCTTTCAAGGGGGCGACATGTTCGGACAATTATATATTTTATATGTTTGTATTGGGTTGAACGAACGCCTGCAACCCTCCCACCTGCCTGCCTGTTAGCGGCGCGTACAGACAAGCAGTACTAACAGTAGTAACATAACGTAACACAAGATCTATTATTTTTATTCGTTATATAAAATTGTGGTTTAACAATACGCATAAAATTCATATAACCTAACAAAGAAAAAGCAGTTGAACACATCAACCTACAGATGTCGTTCATAATTCTAAAGACGCCCCCAGCAAATAGGTGGAGACGGATTTAACGATATTATCGTAGAAGTGTGATTAGATAGTGGAACAGCATCAGGTGTTCAGCAATGAAGAATTGGGAGATCTTGTCAAATCTTCCTCAGAAGAGAGTGACGATGAGGATGAAAATCAACAATAACCGCCATCATGAACGCATGAAAGATTTTCTGTAATATTTTGAACGGCCTAAACAATGAAAGAACAGATAATAATGGTCCTTCAAAAACCCGACAAAACTATCGATGATGGCCTGCCGTTTAGATGTTTTCCTCGAAACCACGTAACGAGTCGACTGGCAAAGACTCAGATGATTAAATATGTCGCTCTAGAAAACAAAACGTTTTGTTCTTAGTTGATTCCATTTAATAAGTATTAAAATATTTAGTTTTTGTTGTTATCAATTCGATTTTCATTATTAGTACATTGTCTTGTTATGTATGCGCTATTGTATAATTATTGTTTAAGTAAAATTCTATTCTATTCTAATGTGCATAAGAATAATTATCTCATGGTAACAAAGCGCTATTTATAGTGTACAAATATTGCCGGTATTTCACATTCATATTTTATGAATAGCTTAGGAATGTTCCCGGCGTGAAAATAGCCATAAACCCATCCATAAAATTTGTATTGATTTCAAGCCCAACAACAACAACAGGGTGAAACGAACCCTAGTAAGTAATTGTATTATATTAAAAGTGAACTCAAATCCAATTATTATGAAATTCCGTGATTTTCAATGTCGGAAAACACTTGCGTCTACTTATAAGGACAGATAAGTTGATAGAATTAAAATGGTGTGACAACAAACAATCCTGACATTATAAGCTTATTCTACGTCATCTCTTCTATCAGAAACCTAAAATGTATTAACTGCAAAATTAAAGCAACAGAAAAGATGGCAAAATATAAATTAGACTTCTCGTGTATATTCTTGGCTGAAACGGAATAACCAGGCGAAGGAAGCTAGAAATTTACAGATGCGTTTACCTTCTGCTGTCCAGGTGTAACTACAAGCTTGATGAAGGAAGAGTGGGCATAATTTTATCAAAAGAACTGAACAAAAGACCGAAATTTGAAGCAGTAAACCCAAGAATAATCATTCTTGTATTTACTGGTGTACAAAGAGATTAGATGTTAACGTAAACATGCTCAAGATATGTATTCCAGGTAAGGGCACGGAAGAGCATACAATGACAAAGATTTGCGGAAAACTACAAATGTTAGTTGATAAAATAAGAGAAAAAATAACAAAATGACAATTATATAAGATTGGAATGCAAAAACAGGAAAACACTTTAGCAAAGGCTGGATTTATATCAGAAAATTTTGAGAAGAAATAATGCATAGAAACGGAAAAAATGCTAGAATTTTGCGTCAACAACTTATTGATCTATAACACGTTTTGGTTTCAACAATTGAATGAAAAATATACTTTTGCCGTTGAAGAAAGGAAAGCTGAAGGCCTAATGGACTACGTAACATATTCGCAAGAAGTTTATACCAGATCAAGTAAATTCAAAACAATGAAGGACGCTGAACAAGGAACACAACACCGATTAGTAGAAGAGATGTTCTACTGAGAATTAGGCTACCTAGAAGTTGGCATTAGAAGATTAAGGGCAGGAGAAGCAGACGAAGATGACCAAGCTCAACCAGAAATGATTTAAAAGTAAGGAACCAATAACTTTTAGATATCTTGAATAAAGCGTGGCAAGAACGCAATTCTATGGATTAGGAAGAGAACATAATAATATAAACCTTCGACATCCATGCAAGGAGACGAACAAACACAATTTACGGGTAATACACAAAACCCGAAGAACATGGAGATAGTTGGATACATTTTACAGAGAAAAGTAGAAACCGGAAAGAAATTGTTTATAGCCTTTATAAATTTAAAAGGTGACCTCAATTCAAAAGAAAATAAATATTTGAAGATACTTAGGAGGACGAGAAGCACCAAAAACCTAGTCTGAGTATGTGAACTTTAAATCAGCTTATGTATTGATTTCGTTCGTTTTATTAATATAAACGTTACAAGTGCATTAATGATTACATAACTCTACATTGACGTTATTTCTAACTACTGTCATTATAATTACGGTCGCCTACTTTTTTACATCCTCCCCCGGCCGAAATGATTTAAGCTCTAATTACTGCACACGTTAACAGCATTATATATACCTTTTCTTTCCCATTGCCCGTGACGACATACAAAGGACCAGCAAAATCCACACCAGTTATCTTGAAAGGATTAGCTGTTTGCAGTCGGTTCGCTGGTACTGGTGCAAAGGGTTGATTTCCTGGCTTACTCTTAAGTTTTCGACATCTCAGGCATCCTCCAAGAACAGTTTTGATTCGTTGACGGGCGTGGAGAATCCAGTGCTTTTTCTGATAGCCGCTAGCGTTGCGTTGATACCTCCATGCAGTATCTTTTCATGTTCGCTGAATATTATCCTATCAGTAAATGTCGTTTTCTTAGGCAATATTATGGGGTGTCTGGTTTGATACGATAAGTCGGCTTCAGTGAACCCTTTCAGTCCACCTAGTCGTAGAATACCATCCTCATCCAAAAATGGGTTTAGTGATATTATCGCTGATTTTGAACTTATCGGGTTATCGGCTGATAGCGCTGTTATTTCTTCTGAAAATTCCGTTTCTTGAATAAACCTTATCCAAAACATCTCTGCTTGGTATAATTCGTACACGTTTAGCTCGTTCGTTGTTTTGTCGTTAGGTCGTCGTGCGTTATGTATAAATCTTCTTATATAGGCGGTTATACGGTACACTCTTTCAATGCTCGAAAAACGATCTAAGCACAGCAATGGCTCCCGTTTTTTTTTGTGTCTGAGGTGACGAGAAGTGTTCTGGAAATTAATTTGTCCTCATGTGTCATCAAATTTTCTTCATCTTGTGTGTCTGGTGGTTCCTTCAGCCATGATGGTCCTTCGAACCAAAAGGTTATTTCTGTGAGCTTCTTTATGGTAATTCCCCTCGTAACTAGATCCGCTGGATTATCCTTTCCTGGGCAGTATCTCCAGTTCTCTGGTTTGAAATGTCGAATTTCGTCCACTCGATTTTGTACATATGGCTTCCATTTAGTGGATCGTCCTCTTATCCAACTTAACGCAATTCTGGAGTCTGACCACAGTACCGTTCGTTTTATACTTAAGGAGCTGTTTTGCCTTATATAATGGTATAGTCTGGCAGCGCATAAGGCTGCAGTTAGTTCTAGCTTTGGAAGCGTAAGCTCACTTTTACCGTTTTGTGAGATCGGAGATACTCTATTTTTGCTATTAAAAATCTGCTTGTATCTCTATGTTTAACATATGCGACTGCACCATAAGCATGTGGACTTGCGTCTGCAAAGATATGTAATTGGACTTTTCTTCTCGGCTTGCTACTAAGCTCCTTGGCACGTCGTCTGCTTCTGCAAGTTCCTTGCACCATTTGTTCCATTCTACTTGCAAATCCATTGATATTATTTGATCCCATTCAAACTTCTCTTTCCAAATACGTTGTAGAAGTATCTTTGCGCTTATGGTGTATGGGGCTAAAATACCGATGGGATCAAATATCCTTGCTATTTTTGAAGAACATTGCGTTTCGTCGGTATTTTCTCGCTTTCATTTAGAATTGATTTCATATCGACAGATATTTCATCTGAATATGTGTGCCATACAATTCGTAACACCTTCCTTCGATTTAGGGGAAAAACTGTTTTTTCATCATGTCGAAAGTGTTTCATTAGATTAACATCGTTAGTGCACCATTTCCGTATGTTCATATTCGCTGATTTCAGTATTTTTCTGGATTCATGGTAGAGCTGCAGAGCATTCTCAAATGAATCTTCAGCAATAACTAAGTCATCAACGTAAAATGCGTTGGACAATTTTTTGGCTGTCTTCTTTAGCTCATCTGTTTGTTCCGATAAATGCTTCTTCAGGATCACTGCTAATATGAATGGACTGGTGGTCACTCCAAATGTAACTCGCTTCTTTCTGTATTCACAAAGCTGCGGCAAGTTCGTTGTTGATAGGATGTTGTCTTCTATTGGGTCTTCATACCATAGAAATCGATGTGAATCTCTATCTTCTTCGCTCAGGGATATTTGTAGGAACGCCTTTTCAATATCAGCCGTTACTCCAATAGAACCAACTCTGAAGTTCATCAAAACACGCACCAAGGCTGGTACTAAATTGTCTCCACTCATTAGCACATCGTTTAATGAAGGGAACCCTGGCGCATGGGCAGAGCCATCGAACACTACCCTCACTTTTGTAGTCTCTTTATCGTCTCGATACACTGGATGATGCGGTAAATAATAAGTTTTATCGGAATTCTTCTCGACCGATACTACTTCCGCACAATCATTCCTTAGATATTCGCGTATTGTTTTATCGTATTCGTTCAGTTTTCCTTTGTTGATTAATTTAGACGTTAATGTTTTTACACGCGAAACTGCACTTTGATAGTTCGAGTCCAATTTGTCCACTTTCCATGGTAAAGATACCTCGTATCGTCCCTGCTTTAACTTTATGCTATTTTCTATAAAACTTTCCGTAAAATTATCTACACTCTTTTCGTTAGCGACTATTCCGATTGTTTCTAAGTCCCAAAACCGTTGTAAATGATTGTCTTCGCACGTTATTTGGGCGGTTAACGTAGTCGTCACTAAAAAGTCATAAGTTTCACTCGCGGCACCCGAACCGTGTAATGTCCACCCGAGTTTGGTGTTTACTGCTGTCAACTCTTCGGTAATTCTCTGGATTTCACCTGTTACCAACTTCCAATAATGATCAGCACCAATAAGTAATCCAATTCCATCAGGCGTGGATAGTTGAGTTATATTTTTGTCAGCTAATTGATGTTCTGCCGCGAAGTTTTGAATTATTGAATCCTCTCGCGAAGGTGTTTTCAAAGATTCGAAACAAATTTCCGGTACTTCTACGGCACTGACTTCTATAATTTCATTATCGTATTGACTTTTCAAATTTAGTTTAACTCGGTTACATAGTTTGGCGGGTGTATTATTTTTACTTCCGAAAGGCATAATCGAAATGTTGTATGTTCCGATTATCGGTAATCCTATTCGTCTCGATAAGCTTTCCTTTATAAAAGTTAATTGGCTACCACCGTCAATTATTACACGAGCTAACATTTTGTCCCTTGCCCCGTTTCTTACTATTTTCGCGTACGCGGTTTGCAAGTAAATGTCATCGATACGACCGTTCGTAAATAAGTTCGTAGCGCTTTCTTTTTGTGTTGATGAACCAGCGTTAGAGATAATTTTGTTTTCAGTTGTACTTAATTTTTCCGTTCGTGGTACGTTATTTTCGGTTTTTGTTATTCGTGGTTCGCACATCGTTGTAGCATGTCTCCTTTTACATTTAGAACAAGAAATTTTTGTTTTGCAGAACTTCGAATTATGATTTCTCTTTAGACATCTGAAGCAACAATTGTTTTTCTTAAAATGTCTTTCTTCTCGCTTATCGTTATTGAACTTCTACAGTCTTTAGCTTCGTGGGAATTTCTTTCGCAAAAGAAACAGTAATTCCTTGCATTAGTGAATAAACCGGCCGCGGTGCACGTATATGTCTATTGCTTACGAGTTTCACAAATACGTTTGTCTCTGTAATCGCTTTCTTCCTTGATCTGAGCTAGTTCCACGGAATCAAGTTCTATTTTTAGGAAATGCAATAGATCTTGTATTTCTTTATCATAATCAATATTATTATTTTGAGTAGAACCGTTTACAGAAATATTTTCGTTAAATGAGTTGCATCCTCTTATTTTCTCTTTATTATACGCGACTCTTAAATTGTATGGTAATGCATTAAATATAATAGATTTTACCATTAAACCATACTGATTAGCCGTTACTCCCAACGAAATGAAAGATCGTGTTATTGTAGACGCCTTTGTAAAGAGATTTTTTAACAAATTAGTGTCTTTTTCGTGTTTTATGGGTTTTATTGCAATTAATTGCTGTATGTAATTGTTTATAATGCTATCAGTGTTCGCGTATTCGTTTTTTAAAGGTTAATGGCGTCGTTATAAGATACTTCGCTTTGTGTTAAACGGGCAATTGTTGTTGCGGCGCGTCCGATTATCACAGATTTTAAATAGGTATATTTTGTCGATTCATCTAGGTTATCGTTTTTATGAATTGCGACACTATATTGTTCCCAAAAGGCTGGCCACAATGCTTTGTCACCGTTGAATTTGATTAACTCTATTTTAGGTAACCTTACCGTTCGTTCTATGTGTGTATTTTGTCGATTACCCGCGTTAATTTCTAACATCAGCTCCTAGCTGCTTCTTGGTACGTTATCAGCTGTGTTTGTCGATTCTCTAGCTTCAGACACCGCTCGTTGCTCCAATCTCGCTTTAGCTTCAACCGCAATTTGTTCATATTCAAATATTTTTCGCATTCCGCTTCGACTTGAGTTTCCTCGAAAGTATCTGCTACTCTCCGATTCAATTCCGTTAATTTTAATTCTAGTGAACTGATCTTGGCAATTAACACTGGTATTTCCTTTATTTCAAGTTGATTCGTGTTTAACAGGTCACTCACGCTATTTACCAGTTTCGTTAGCTGCGTCCGATACGTTTTTCGTAGGGCTAAATCCATTATGCTTCGTTTCTTTTACGTTACTTTACGTCGTTTTCTCTGCAAACCTCCCGGATTTCGGCACCAAAATGTGAACTTTAAATCAGCTTATGTATTGATTTCGTTCGTTTTATTAATATAAACGTTACAAGTGCATTAATGATTACATAACTCTACATTGACGTTATTTCTAACTACTGTCATTATAATTACGGTCGCCTACTTTTTTACAGAGTAACAAAATCAGGGTAAAGTATATCAGGTCTACCAAATTGTGCAAATGTATCCTTACAAAACGGAAATAATCCTTCAACAGTTTTGTAGTTTGACGAGTCCTCCGATATGACAAATACTGCGTAGGTGTATTTTTATTTTCTGATATATCGGCTACAGAAGAATTTTTAACAATGATTCCTCTGAAAGAGAAAACTCGCTGTTAGGATATTTACGACGCTCTTTTAACCTTCCTATACTCACGCATACGGTCTGTGAGACCGATTTACATAGTATAGTATACGTCTTTCATTTTGACGTGAGTATAGGAAGGTTAAATTTTATGAAAAAAATACGAGCAACCGGTTTACAAACTCGTCTGCATTACAATAGACGGAGCTCCAGCTATGACTGGCAATCAAAATGGGTTTGTTGCATTGAGTTGAGCTAATGATGACGTTCCATAGTTTTTCTCATTCTATTGCATCATTCATCAGCAATCTCTATCTTCAAACACACTAAATATGATGGATGTATTAGCGGCGGCTTGTGATACCGTATATTCGGAGCTGCTCTAAAGATAACATTAGTTCGTATATGTATGCTCATTTATCGACGGCGATTGCATTTTGGCAAATGCCGACGATATATGACTATATACGAACGACTGCTATCTTCGCTGCAGCTACGAATATACGGTATCACAAGCCGCTGCTAGATGCTATGAACATTGCCATGAAAATCGTGAATTCCATCCGTGCTCAGCTTGTAACGACGGCTGCTTGAAGTACACAAAGTACACACATACAGACGTAAGGTGGTCGGGTCGTGGAAAATTTTTAGAAAGGTTTCAAGCACTATTACCCGAAATAATGTCTTTTCCAGATAAAGGAAGCGATGGCACCGATATATTGAAAAACGTATCAATATATATATATATATATATATATGTATATATATATATATATACATATATATATATACATATATTAGCTGACCCGGCGAACTTCGTACCGCCTTAGAATTAATAAATGTTGTCTTAAGTTATTACCTGAGTTTTATTAACTTGTTTATATTAAGATAAAATTAATTAAGTTGAATAAAAGTTTGAGAAGGAGCAAATTCCCGTGGGAGCAAAGCATTTGCTTTATTGAATGTGAACCAAATGATTCGTGTATCGTTGTAGCACAACTCTCTGTTAAACTATTTGCTGAACGGTTTGCACTCGTGTCGATTATCTTCATTCAAGCACCTTGTGATGTACTATATTTTGACCTCTGTGAACTTGGCAGCCGACTTTCAAAAAGATTTTGAAATTATCATTGGATTCTACATTGTTTATACCCGTTTGTACCACTTTTACTTTTGTTTGTACCTCAAACCCAAAAAGTTACAGCGTTTTCAAAATTCGACCCGCACCCGACTTTTAAAAATAAAAAAATTTCCAACGCAATGTGATTTGTGGTCGTTTATACCCGTTTGTACCACCTTCGTTTCCAAATTTGCTCAAAACCCAAACAAGTTACGACGTTTTGAAAATTTCCACAAAGCCAACTTCTACAATTTTTAAGATATCTCAAATCTGTAAAATGGACCAGGTTCGGGATGGCGTCCAGAGGTTTGTATCGCTTTGCGTTTCGTCTGTACCTCAAACGAAAAAAGTTACGAGGTCTTCAAAAATTCAAAAACCAACTTCCACAATTTTGAAAATTTTCGAATTCGGTAAACGGCAATCGAAAGTGAATCGTTTGTACCCCCAGAAATCATTTTTATTTTTGTTTGTACCTCGAACGAAAAAAGTTAGGAATAAATTTCGATTTCGGGAAAATACACCCTCACAACTTCTAGAATTTTTGAAACATGTCAAATCGTCGCGTCGGTGAGGACTTAGGAAAGGATCTGATTATTGCATTTTTATCTCACGGGGTAAATATATGTAATGGGATGCCTACCAAATTTCAAATATTTTTGGTTTTTATTTTCTAGTTTCTTTAATTCAAATTGCATACAAAATAAATAGTTCTGCTAATTGCTCGGTTCCGTTTAGGTATTTATGTAATTCCAGGTAGGCATATTTTAAGTAATATATATAATTACGTTTGTTGAAATCGCAGAAGGATCTTTAAAAAGTTGTTTAAATTACAACTAAAGATTAACACAAAATAATATAAAGGATAACGTACTCAAGCCAATAGCCTAAAGCTACAAGTTATCTACTCGAATTCTAAGTGGTAAGTGTCCCTGGTAATGTGTGTTGCGTAATTTAATATGTTGTCCTGTAAACCATTATGGTCGGGGTTTGTGCAATTCTTTCAGAGGTGGTATTAGTATTTTAAACGGAAGATGTACATTTTAAAGGGCCGTCTGGCGCCTAATTATGTCTGTTGTTTGTTATCCGAACATAACTGTATGTGTGCAAAAAGGAACGTGGGTGCGAAGGTGAGGGGGTGTGCTAATTGGAGGTGCGTGGTCGGAAATGAGATAAGGCGTCGAAGGCATTACGCAACATAAACAAACGAAAAGTCAGGGTCGAAGAAAAAAAGGTTACAAGTTTGCGAGTAAGAGGAGACGGTCGTCAGCCCTCGAAAGAAGAAGACGTGCGGACGGTATAAAAGAGAAGTCGGTGTGCGGAAAAAGCGAGGGTCGATTGACCAGGCGACAAATTATATGTGTATGTGTCATTGATTTGTATCAATTTAGCGATAGTTATTTAGCCGCGCGAAAGTTTGTTTTTAATAGCCGCGGAGAATTTCAAGTGGCGCTGTGCATAAGGGTGACAGAAAAGTGCCCCGCAACAACGGCCGAGGAGCTTCGTCTCGAGCAGCTGGTAGTCCGCAAGAGAGAACCTCCCCCTGGAGCACGACGACAACCACAAGAAGATAAGTGTATCGAGAGTAGACTAGAAGTAGACTAAATTGCGAAAAAATAATAATAATTAGAGTAACAAACGGGCCCGTAAATTTAAACCAGATTACCACCCACTATAAGGGCAGTTTTCAAAATTGTCTTCTTTTTCTATATTTGTATATGTAATTTAAATATTGCATTAATTTTAATTAAATAGATATAGTACGTTCATTTTCTTTCATCGACACTGAGAACGATTTTGGGTCAAATTATCTTTTAGAAAAAATAGTTTGCTCGTCATTTGTTTATTCTGTATCGCGTTTAAAAGGTGCTTTGTTTAAATTTTGTTTCTATGAACCTGAATCGTCCTGAGGTGAGTAGTTAGCTACTAAGTACAAATTGAGAGTCCCTATTCTTTCTTATGTTCGTGAGCAGCCGGTGCAAAATACCATCACTGCCCCTTTTACCGAATTTGAAGTTCGACTGGCGCCCATTATTTAGTTTCTTTTTAATTTGTCATCGTCCGCGGGTATACGCGTAATTTTTATGTCTACGAAGCTATTGTATATATTATTATTGTATATATTATTATACAATCTTGTGTCAACAATCAGTGAATGAGCAGTGCGAAATACGCTAAGGAGCGTTGCTTGTGTTGAAAATTTCCATCTTCGAAAATAGTGTTTTTATTATATCGAAGGGTATAAAAATTCCTTCCGAATATGCCACGACAGCCAAAATTATTCAACGATAAAGTTGCCGGTACGTTGAGAAAATTGGAGTTTGTTACTGAATCGGGTAAGATCCGCCCGTTAACCGACAAGGTTTGGCAGGAGGCGTCTGATCTTTTGAATGGACAAATGAACAAGAAGTATTTTGATCTGTACATTTCAACCAATCGTAACGCAATTTTTAACAAATTGTTGTCAAGTGAGGTGTTCGAAAAATTAAATAGTAATTCGAGCAGTGAAGGGACAGTAATGGACGAAAGCATTCGATCGAATCGGTCGATGGACGTGCATACAACTTTACCTCCACTGCGAACACAATTTGTTATTCCAATGGAGGTTTGGAGACAAATCGAGCCGCAGACCTGATTATATAAGAATCGCGAATATGAAATTTTAAAGCCAGGTTGGGCCGACCTGCTTTATGCACAGTTGTGGGATAATTTCAAATCACCCTGTCCTGTCTTCTTTAACCTTCCTATACTCACGTCAAAATGAAAGACGTATACTATACTATATAAATCGGTCTCACAAACCGTATGCGTGAGTATAGAAAGGTTAAAATTCACGCAAAATGTAAAGAATGCGATAATACTATCAATCTCTATAGTTTAAAAGGCCCCGAAGAAAATGGGTTACGAGTTCAAGTATCGACTCGCGATACTCGTGACGTAGCCCTTAAGAAAAAACGCGGAAGGGCGCGGTAGGAAAGACGTTGTCGAACAATTAAAAGGCACATCAACTTATAATTGGCGTCGTGAAAAAGCTAATAGTGTAATGCAGTTCGGCGATGTTGAGCCGGCACATCTGTACGGAGAGAATGTTCTGCGCAAAGCCAAACTGCTGGATCACGACGACGAATTAGGTGTGAAGGGCATTACCGATCCGGCGACATCTATAATAGACCTGAAGTACGGATTACAATTCGCAGGTTGCATAAAAGAAGTAGGAATCGATAGGTTCTTCGTTATGTATTGGAGTCCGGAACAGACTTCTATTTATAAAAAATTATCTAAAAGTAATCGCATACGCAGTATCAAAATTGATGCAACGGGTTCCCTGATAGCAGCTCTGGTTAAACCGGGTGGCTCGAAAAACGCGATATATGTATATATATGAGCCTGTCACTGCTGTGGGTGCAAAAGTAATGCCCATGTTTCAAATGGTTTCCGAAAAACACGATGCCAATATGCTATCATATTGGATGCGTGAGTGGTTACGCTCCGGTGTACCCTGCCCACAGGAGATAGTTACAGATTACTCCCTCGCGCTTTTAAACGCTGCTGCTCTCGCGTTTGATAACATCGATTTGGGATCGTACGTACAGCAGTGTATCGGAGTGCTAACGTCAGCAACCGGTAGTATAGCGCCGGTTTGTATTTTGCGCTTCGATATTGCGCATTTGATCAAATTGGTCTGTCGCTGGAAATGTTTCAAGAGAACTTTAGGTCTTCTGACACATTGCGGAACTTTAGAGAAGTTCTTTACAATCTGCACAGATGTTCTATCAGTATCATTCTACGCAACTGAAAATGTGACTGATAGTTCCGATCATTGCTTTGCGGTCCAACAAAGGCTGTTCAAAAGTATAAAAACGGTAGAACGCCCAAACGAAACGCTTGAAGATAATATCTCCGTTTCATTCGAAGAAGACGAAGATGTAGATATTTCGAAGGCAGGTAGTGGGCAACAGAACTTTTTAAAGAAGCTAGGATCCGGAAGCCGAAAATCATCATCCGGAGAACGGCCGAATCCCTACTGCTGTCCAGAATTCGGGAAAAATCTTTTGCGGTTGAGTAAGCATTTCGTCCTTTGGACGAATGTTATGACTACCGAAGTAGCTACCTCCGCTCGTAGCGAAGAATATTTCCGGCAGTTAAAGAGATTCGTCTATAAGGGTGTAAAATCGATCAGGGTCGATAAATTTATAATCATGCACCTCAGATCGATATCCGGCACCGGCATCTCCCTATTCGAACAATGATTCCGAAGCAGATAAATCTCTTCGAATATCACCGAATGGGGATCATTTGGTTGATAAAGAGAGCGACTGTCGTTCAGTCGGAAAAGAACAATTGGATTCCATTCCGGAAGCCGATGATTTTATTGGAACGGAAGGAGTAACTCTTCTTAACGAAGTCGAGTCGTGGAGAGGTCTTAACCTTCCGCCGAGAACAAGGGACAAGTACTTAACGTTGTGCCCCGATATCGAAAGGATCCATCAGAGGCCAACATTCGATAGAGCAGTACCGGTCTTGCAGAACGGTACGGCATTGCACCCTCTAAAACTTGGTCAGCAGATATTACAAATAGTGAATACCTGTCCGTTCGATTCTATCGTTCAGAGCGTTTTAGCGGCATATCGTGACTGGCCAGGATATCGTGATTACATCGCCGAATCGGTGAACACAACGTTTGAATTGGTTAAAACATTGTCCATGTATGGAATCTCGCATAAAATTTATGTTGAACGGGCAGAAATTTTATGTAAGATCGTAAAGCCGAAGCATGGGAGGCTCGATTGTGCAGATAATGTGTCATCTCTTGTTTCACGTCATCTGCTGAAGAATGATCCTTCAATTGAACGCAGTGAACTCTGTGCCTCCAGTTGCGGCCACGAGGAAAGAACAATCACTCCTGTTTTGGAAGCGAGTGCGTTGCCGTTCTACGCAAACGGTATGCGAGGACTCCAAAACGCTCTGGATGAGTTCTGCGGATCGCCGAGTAGAAAATGTAGGCGATGTAAAGGTGATCTCGTTTTCACCTCGGTTAGCGGATCTCATATTTTCATCGATATTGAATGTCTCGAGTGGCCTGAATTAGCCAAGAGATTAGGATTCTCGCCTCGTAAGATGGAGTTCACTATTAGTGAAATTCCAATTGACCCTATAGTTTTGGATATTGCATACAAACTAGTAGCTGCAATAATTTACAGCGGTGTATCAAAGGAAAACGAAAGCGGCATGGACCACTATTATCCGTTCATCCGCAGAATTACAGGAAAATGGGAAATCCATGACGACTTGAATTCTAACAGAAAACCACTTCTCGCTTCCGCAAGGAAACTTCTCCAAAAACAGAAGATGCACTTGTTGTACTACGTCAAAAGTAGTTGATATTTAAAAACCTTGTTGATGCTTTTCGGTCCGATGTGCAAACGAAAGGCAAAGTGGTACAAACCTCTAGACGTCATCGCGAACCTAGTCCATTTTTAAAAATTTGAGATATCTCGAAAATTCTAGAAGTTGTGGAGGTGTACAGTGAAATCTCCCATAAGCGGCATCTCCTATAAGCGGACGGTTTTGCCCACATGTACTTTAAATCAGACCACAACATCTATTAAGCGGACTTTCCCTTAAACGGACCCGGACGACATAAAATCTAAAATTTAATTAAATTCTCTTTTAAGCGGACAATATCGAGGACCGACTAGAGGTGTTAAAGATTTAACCAAATCTATTGACCATTTGGTCGCCATATATTTTGCGAAAGCAACTTGGGAACAAGTTACCGACATAACTATTAAAAACTGTTTTAGAAAAGCTAAATTTTTGTATATGAGATTTTGCTCCTTCTCCGTCTGACGATTTTGACGCAAATGACGAAATTCCTTTGTCCGTCTACGAACAAATCCAAAAATCATTTGTGGCGATGCGACGGACAGTATTAACGTTGATCCTGCCGACTTCATTAATTTGGATAGTGAACTTGCTATCGAAGACGACGATCTTGATTCTGCCATAAAGGAAGCTATCTCAAATCCTGATGCAGAATTAAATGAAGAAGATGATATTGTCGGTAATGTGTTTTTTGAAACCCCAATAAAAAATCATTCTGATGCCATAACAGCAGCAACGAATTTAAAATTGATTGCAAAGAATGCAGGCGACATAGAAGGCTTTGAATTTGCTCTAAACTTAGAAGCTTATTACGCTGACAAGTTATTTCAAAGCAAACAAAAAAAAACGAAACACATTGTTTGACGTTTTTACTAAAACTGCTTAGGAATTGTATATATGTGTTGTATATGTAAACTAAAATAATCTACTTACGAGACAACATATTATATAGATACATCTTATTATACATGTATGTTAAATTTATTTAAAATGTGATGTTGCTTTAGAACTTACTGTTTGTATTTATATTTTTACAAGTAGTAAATTAGTATATATATTACAATTTCTTTCTTCTCACATTCTATTAAAATGACCCATCTGTTAAGCGGACAAAAATTGTGGCACCGTTGGTGTCCGGTTATGGGAGATTACACTGTATTTTCCAGAAATCGAAATTTATTCCTAACTTTTTTCGTTCGAGGTACAAACGAAAATAAAAATGATTTCTGGAGGTACAAACGATTCTCTTTTGATTGCCGTTTACAGAATTCGAAATTTTCAAAATTGTGGAAGTTGGATTTTGAGATTTTTGAAAACCTAGTAACTTTTTTTCGTTTGAGGTACAAAAAAAAAACGCAAAGCGGTACAAACTTCTAGACGCCATACCGAACCTAATTCATTCTAGAAATTTGAGATATTTTGAAATTCTAGAAGTTGTGGGGTGTATTTTCCCGAAGTCGAAATTTATTCCCAACTTTTTTCGTTCGGGGTACAAACGAAAATAAAAATGATTACTGGGGGTACAAACGATTCTCTTTCGATTGCCGTTTACAGAATTCGAAAATTTTCAAAATTGTGGAAGTTGCTTTGTTGAGATTTTTGAAAAACTTTTTTCGTTTGGGGTACAAACGAAATCCAAAGCGATACAAACCTCGAGGAGCCATACCGAACCTAATCTGTGTGTTCTGCTCGACGGTTTCTCATTGCCAGCCAAGCCGTTTTACGTATAGCCTCTCTTTGTTCTTGTGTTTGTGAAACAGGAAGTCGGGCCGTACTAACACGGCGCCCTTCTCTCGTGCGATTTCTTGTTCATCTGCAGTGGATTGATTCGCAATATTCCGCAGTCTAATTGCATTACGGCTTCGTTGTAAAAGATTTGATCTCGCTCGCGGCATTGTAAATAAGACTGATGGATATTGCTGACTTTGCTTCTATTATGACATAACAATTATTCATGCGCGTACAATCACAAATGTCATAAACTTAATTATCTTTGCGCGTACCATGAAAACTGTCATAACTTAGCCCAACAAACGTCATCAATTTGCTTAATCTCAAGCCAGAACAAGTGATGCAAAATTTTGGTCTTTTATATCTGAAGACAAGCAACCATATTTATAACAAACTAGCTTATACGTCACGCGTTGCTGCAACCTCAGAAGAAAGGAAATGAAAGGAAACTGGTTATGATAATATTCAATTTACATTGTGTCATTTTTATTGAAACCATTGAAACTTATTAGTCATTATTTACATTAAATTGAATTGAATTTGTTTGTATACACGCGCGCCACCTATCGTAGGATATATGTACTATGCCAAACACGTTCGACACACGCGCACCACTCAGTATTACACGTATGGAAACTCGTAGTGTTTCCTTTTGGAAAACGTTGATGAAATAAATTGATTTGGAATTCGTTGATGCCACTATGTCAGTAATCTTCGCGGGAGTGTACTCAACAACTTACGAAAGTTTCATGGCGATCGGATGAAAGATGTAGTAATGTGGGAGCGGTGGAAGGAGGGAGTCAGTCCACATTCAACCTGTACTTTATTTCAATCAAAATAAAACATACAAAATTTTGGGGACTCATCCCGGATACGAATCATAACAAAACGTTTAAAGTGTATAAAAACAACCAAAAAAGTGAAATAAAATTTCACATACTCCCACATCAATTATCTCACTGAGATGTATTTATTTGGCAACTTTTACAAAAAGTTGTGCAAGGACCGCACTGCGGCTTACATTGCATATACCAATAATTATCACGGAGGGAATTATGCTTTGTTTGCCGCGGACTGCAACCGTAGACCGGTTTCGCCCTTATTAGGGGCTCATCAGTTGCCAAATAAATACATCTCAGTGAGATAATTTATTTAAGAGTATGTGAAATTATATTTCACATTTTTGGTAGTATTTAAAACTCTCTCCAACCACTTGTGAACTATTTTTCAAATTGTTTTCAGTCGTTTCCGACTTATCGAGGGCCGTATACCAATAATTATCTCCGTTCATCAGATGGAGCCCCCGTTATGGTGGTTGAATGATGAACGTGTGTATAACATCTCGTGGTAGGTGGCTTTGTTTGTTGTGGAAGTGCTATACCTTACTGATGAGCCCCTAATAAGGGCGAAACCGGTCTACGGTTGTAGTCCGCGGCAAACCAAGCATAATTCCCTCCGTGATAATTATTGGTATATGCAATGTAGGCCGCAGTGCGGTCCTTGCACAACTTTTTGTAAAAGTTGCCAAATAAATACATCGCAGTGAGATAATAATAATAATAATAATAATAATAATAATCTTTATTGTCGTCGATCGACAATAGTAGATATTGACATTGTCAAGGTATACAATATATCATATAGAATATCAAATAAATGTAAAAGCAAATGTAAATGTGACACATACATATATACAGGCTGACAAACACAGTAGAATATTAACATAAAATTACAACTAGACAGAATATGTTTACACTCAGTACTGGTATTAATAAAGATATGCATACATATATTCAACACTAAACACAACAGCAACCAAAACACAAGACAGATCTATAGAATCTCTATATCTATCTATATCTCTATATATAAGTTTCAGGATCATTCAAAAATTCCCTAAAAGAATAATAACTTTTAGCCATCAACATATCCTTTATCCTATATTTAAGTAAGGGCAACGATAGTTCTTTATATTTGTTGGATAATTTGTTGTAGGCCTTAACAGCTAGATAGTGGGGATTTCTCTCACTAAATGTTAATCTATGTGATGGGATCTCAAGCACATGAACGTTTCTAGTATTATATGTGTGATGACAGTTTAGTCTAGGGATAGAGTTGATATTTTCCCTATCATATATTAATAATTGATATACAAACACACCTGGCAGAGTCATATTTTTAATTTAGGAAACAGTTCTTTACAGCTTGTCCTAGGGGCAACACCCGCCATCATTGGAACAGCACGCTTTTGCAGTCTGAATACCCCCTCACTATTTACTGAAAATCCCCAAGCCAACAATCCATATGAAATTAGTCAATGAAAGTGCGTAGTAAAACTCCCGTATAAACTCCGTATCTAATTGTGGTTTAAGTCTCATCAACAGAAAACATATACCGCTAAGCTTGCCACAGAGATCTTCAATATGTTCTTTAAAATCACAGCGCGAATCAATAATGACACCCAGAAACCTGGTGGACACCACCTGTCTGACACTACTACCACCCATTGTGACATAATGAGAAGAATCCCGCTCAGTGTTTTTAAGTTTGCATTCAATAAAGACAGTCTTTGTATTATTTAAGTATAGGTTGTTCCGCGCAAAGTAGTGGTTCAATGCAATCATCGTATTACTTAGGGTGGCACATGATTCTCTCACGTCATTGCGCTGCGCAACAATGAACGATGTATCATCAGCGAACATAACTGACTTAGGCAAAACTAAATCGGTAACATAAATGATATACAGCAGTGGGCCGAGGACACTGCCCTAAGGGACACCTCGTTTCACGTTCAAACACTCTGACCTATTGCCTCCAATATCCACGTAATGCGCCCTGCAGCTCAGATAGCTAGAAAGCCATCCGTGAGCTGTACCCCTTACACCGTAATGCTCCAATTTCTCGAGCAGAACATTGTGATCCACAAGGTCAAAAGTTTTACTCAAATCTACGAAACACCCTACACATGATCTTCCCCATCCATGTCACCATACAAACTATTGAGGAAGCTTAAAATAGCAGAGGTGGTATTTCGTCCCTTTCTGAAGCTGAATTGTTTAGAGTTTAAAATATTATATTTATTAAAATAATCTACGATTTTAGTAGGTACTATTTTTCTATTACTTTTGAAATCGTACTCAAGATCGATATGGGACGATAGTTATCAATGGAAGTAGGAGAGCCGTTTTTCAGAATGGGATTTATTTTTGTAACTTTAAGTTATTCTATAAATTTGCCTTCTTCAAATGAACTATTTATTAGGTTTGTCAAAGGAGAAAGAAGTTCATTCAAACATTTTTTCAACAAACAAGCACTAATATTATCATAACCACTTGAGTATGTATTGTTTAAACTCATAATTGTTCTAGCCACCTCAATCTCTGTCGTTGGGCCCAAAAAGAATGTATTGTGCTGTACAGGAATATTTATCGTATTTTGGGCTTCAGGGTTAGATACCAAATTATCTGCCACATTATTAAAATAATCATTAAAAATATTTGCAACATGTTTTGGTTCAGTGATAAATTTATCACCGATTCGCAATGTTTGTTTAGTAATGTTTTTTTTTTTTTGGTTTGGGAATTAATAATATTCCAAGCCGCTTTGCTTTTGTTGGAGGAGTTTCTTATAATTCTATTATTATAAAGTATTTTTGCATTTTTAATTACCTTCCTATACCTTCCAATAATCAATGATATATTGGTTGCCATTTAAAGTTAGCCTATACAAATCCTTTAACCTCTGGGATGAAATTCGAATTCCGTTCGTAATCCAGTCATTTTTATTGCATATACGGTTAGATACGCTTACTCTAGAAAATGCCATATCAAAATTATATTTTAGGGTATTTAGGAAGTAGTCGTACTTCACATCAACGCCACCACCCGCCTGCACGCTCTCCCAACTTTCAGTAAGTAAAAGTTCTTTGAAGACTTGAATAGAATCCTCGTTTACCCGATATTTATGGGCTTTACTAGTTATATTACTAGTATCAGGCAGTAACTGGCATGACGGCGACACCACCACCCCCTGTGCTGTATGATCAGAGATACCATTACATATGACTCTACTGCCTAAACACTCAAAATCTCCACTCACACACACATTGTCCAGACAATTATTCAAACGCGTGGGTTCACTAATTGTTATTGCAAGGTTATAGATTCTCATTAAATCAGTAAATAATTTTAAATCATTAGACACTTTCAAGAAATTAATATTGAAATCCCCACACAATATCACTTTGCAGTTTGCATATCTATTAACTAATGATAACGCCTCGTCCAACTGCTCAAGAGAAACACCAAAGTCACCCTCACCACTCCTATAAACTACCATTAGAATGACCCTAAAACCCAAGTAGCAAAGTTTGGTCGCCACACATTCAAAATTAAACTCTAAAGACAAATCAGGTATAGCTTCCAAAATCTCAAATCTAATACCGTATACCGTCTACCGTACTGATGAGCCCCTAATAAAGGCGAAACCGGTCTATGGTTGCAGTTCGCGGCATACAAAGCATAATTCCCTCCGTGATAATTATTGGTATATGCAATGTAGGCCGCAGTGCGGTCCTTACACAACTTTTTGTAAAAGTTGCCAAATAAATACATCTCAGCGAGATAATTTACGTGTGAGTATGTGAAATTTTATTTCACTTTTTTGGTAGTATTTAAAACTCTCTCCAACCTCTTGTGAACTATTTTTCAAATTGTTTTCAGTCGTTTCCGACTTATCGAGGGCGGTATACCAATAATTATCTCCGTTCATCAGATGGAGCCACCGTTATGGTGTTAAAATCTTGAATGATGAACGTGTGTATAACATTTCGTGGTAGGTGGCTTTGTTTGTCGTGGAAGTGCTATACCGTACTGATGAGCCCCTAATAAGGGCGAAACCGGTCTACGGTTGCAGCCGCGGCAAACAAAGCATAATTCCCTCCGTGATAATTATTGGTATATGCAATGTAGGCCGCAGTGCGGTCCTTGCACAACTTTTTGTAAAAGTTGCCAAATAAATACATCTCAGTGAGTTAATTTATGTGAGAGTATGTGAAATTTTATTTCACTTTTTTGGTAGTATTTAAAAGTCTCTCCAACGTCTTGTGAACTATTTTTCAAAATGTATAAAAACATTTTAGTTAAATCAATTTTTCTTAGTGCTACAAACGAAACGACGCCATTAAAAAGCATACAAAAACGACGTAGACGTGTGTATGAAAACAAGCATTCTTTGTGAGCAAGCGACGAATTATCTCATACAATCAGTTGAAAGAAAAATTAAAGTAGTAAAATAAATAGGCAAACGTACCTAAGAGAGAATATATAAAAGAATAATTTCTGTTAATAGAAAAAAACGATGCTTGGTAAAACATATACACATATACCCCTATATAAAAGAATAATTTCTGTTAATAGAAAAACAAGATGCTTGGTAATTTTGTTGAAATAAAAATAACATTGCTTGTGCAAATAAAATGACGATGGTTGCTCTGCACAAACTTATTTTCGAGCATGAGGGCGATCGTGGGAACAGAAATCGTATACGTAAGTTTGAAGGGTTTGAATTTAACGATAACGACGACAAATACATAAAAAAGCAAAAATACGTTGAAGAGAATTTCAACAATTCAGATTTAGTGGTTGTATACATATTCGGTTTGAGTTACAACAAAAACGACTTGTTTAACCATATTTTTGGTAAGTTGAAAAAAGGATAACTGGTGCGTAGCAGAACTAACGACGACGATGACAACGAACGCGATGATGTTGCAGGCACGTGTAGCAACGACGATCCAGCTGCAAGTGAATACAATAACGACGATAGTGACATCAGCGACGATAACAATGAAACAATTGTACACAACGATGATAACAAGAATAACGACGTTAGCAAAAACAACGATGATAGCAGAAGCAACGACGGCCGCAATATAAACGTGAAACAACATAGTAAAGTGGTTTCAAACAGCATGAACAAAGTAAAACAATGTAAATATGACGAAGAATAAGATAATAGAGCTGAAATATCAAATCTAAATTACACACGTTCGACATGCAATGGTTTGCAATAAACTTTCGTGATATTGAAGACTCTATTCCCTCGTTCGACGGTGAAAATAATATTACAGTTGACGCGTGGATAAATGAATTTGAAGAAACATCATGTGTTATGGGTTTTGGCGATTTACAGTACTTTATTTTTGCAAAGAAGTGCGTAAAAGGTTTAGCTAAGTTATTTATCGCGAGTGAGCGCGGAATAACAAACTATTCAAAGTTAAAAACAGCGTTAAGAAACGAATTTAAAACGACGGTAAATAGTGCGAAGTTACACAGAATGATGACGGAACGTAAAATGAAAACAGACGAATCGATTCATGAATATTTGTTTGTCATGAAAGGACTCGCTTCACAAGGTGATATTAGTGACAGCACCCTAATGGAATACCTGATTGACCGTATTAACGATTTAACGTTAAATAAATCTATTTTGTACGGCGCGACAAATTAAAAAGACTTTAAATTAAAATTAGAATGTAACGAGACAATGGTGAAAAAATCAATGAAACAAAAACACGAAAAACCGGTAGTGAGCAAAATTAAAAACGATTGAAGAGGAATAAACTGTTTAACTGTGACATTAAAGGACACGAATCGAGAAACTGTAATAACAAAGATAAAGGTGTTAAGTGTTTTAATTGTAATAAATACGGTCATATTTCAAAAGAATGCCCCGCGAAATTAGAAAAACCTAACGTACCTCAATTACAAACAGTGAAAAGAAATCTTATGGAATTTCAAACAAAATTTATTTGTGATAAAACATTTTATGCCATAACCTTGTTCGATACGACTCGAGGATACGGTCGCTAAAGAATTGCAAACGTTACACAATCTCAGAAAATTATTTCTCGAAGATTTGCAAGCTTGCATTAAGAAAGCTGCAAATCCAGACGATAACAAAGAAGATCGAGGCTCATTGGCTCAAAAACAGAAGATTTCGTTCTTGGAGAACAACTTGGATCAGTTGACAAAGGTGCACAAACGACTTCGGGCTACCATGGAACGCGTTAAAGCGTTAGAAACGCGTAAAGAAGCTAAACAAAGTATTCCTAAACTCCAGCTTGAGAACAAGAATACGTGCAACCTAAGACGTAAAGCAGCCACTAGGTACAAAGCTAATGACTCAGTTGCTATTAAAAGAACTCAATTCGGAAGCGGTGTTAAACTGAAATCTAAATATTTCGGACCGTATCATCAAAGTTAAGCCAAACAACACTTACGATGTAGAAAAAATTGGTTATGGGGAAGGTCCGAAACGAACATCAACTTGTGCTGAATTTATCGAGCCCTGGTTAAATGATGAAGACGACGGATTCGAGACGAACCCAATGCAGGATGGCCGAGTTGTCGGAGCGGAGGAAGGAGGGAGTCAGTCCACATCCGGCCGTCAACGAGAGAAGAGGCGCGCGCAATAACCAAACGAATGTATTTTCCATATATTTCCAGAATTCAACCTGTACTTTATTTCAATCAAAATAAAACCTACAGTAATGCATAAAGGACACACACGCAGACATACATTCGTTTATATATATATAGCGCGTCGAATGACGGGATTGTTTGGGTCAACGTATGTATACGAATCTGCGTTTTCAGAAATTAAAATTATTAGATATCGACATATCGCAGTAAGCTACCTAATGAACATCTGTTATAGTGCTTGCGATAGTCAATCAGTAATTACGTGCCACCTATGAGAAGTACACGGACGACATGCAATGTCATGTGTTAGTGACACAGATATACATATATATAATTATCATTATAGGTATGTATAAATTGAATGTACAATAAAAATATATTCGGACCTTGATTGGCCTGTTAACTGGAAGCCATACATAGGCGTTCAGCGACGCGTTCAGCGACGCGCTCACCACCTGTTATGTTGTGTATCAGTTCTACCCCCGTCCCCTCCCATTGTTGGTCGATTGTTTACCTCCCACTTTGTTTGCGATAGATGACGGCCGAGCACTCTTGTTCTAAACTATTGCTTTTTAACCCATTATCGCCGAAAATCGTTGACTTCTTAAGCTTGTTTACGAATTCTATTTCTATGTTTATATTAACCTTCCTATACTCACGTCAAAATGAAAGACGTATACTATACTATATAAATCGGTCTCACAGACCGTATGCGTGAGTATAGGAAGGTTAAAGAAGATTTTGGACGTGCTCTTTCAGAATCCGGACGCAGAATTGAATTTTTCTATCAGAAAATTAAATATGGCGAATTTTAAATGAAAAATCAAGTCGCGCATAAAATGGGAAATCCCGCTCAATCATCATTTTTAGGTATAGTGGAATATTTTTACATAATCATGTTAATGGACATTTCTATTTCGAGATGGTAGTTGAAAAAATTAGTTTCAATTTTGTCACTTGTATTCAATTAAATGGAGATTATTGAAAAACTACATGGTAATTTTTATGAAAATTGACAAAATAAAAGAATTATAGCTAAATCTCTAGAACTTTGGAAACATATCTCGCACTAATATTGGCGAGTAGATCATAGTATAAAATTAAAAAAAGTTGAATAGACTAATTTTAATCATAGTCGAGGCAAGAAAGTACCCACTATTAGTTATAGCTTCAGATACCAACTTGAAAGCAGCTACAAACTACTCCTATTTATATGTCTTTAACCCCTTGCACTATTTTCACGAGTCTGACTCGTGATGAAAATTTTAGGTCAAACTTGAATATCACGAGTCAGGCTCGTTGTTCAATTTCACGGCAAACGTGGATATCACGAGTCAGGCTCGTAATCGACATTTCGGGCCAAACATGAATATCACGAGCCGTGCTCGTGGTCTTAATCTCGGGCCACCAAGAACGCCTGAATGAGGTCTTATCTCTTCTTTCCTTTTCTTGAATGATTGGGTATTTTATCTTGTATCTTGTTGTCTTTTGAATTTTACAAGAGCACCACCGCGTGAAGTCAACACGAGCACGCCTATCTTGCACTCATTGTCAGTCGTAAGAATGGTCGTAAGATGTGTTCAAAGTTCCGACACTCAGTCTTCGCCGCTTCGACTCTTTTCGGGACCACTCAGGCGCCCGAGTTTGGCACGGCTGATTGTGAATTTCGGCGTAGTGCAAGGGGTTAAACTGGAGAAGGACACAACGGTGAAAGACAGCCAAATTATCCGAAATGCAGGAGAGAAAGTCACAGACGTAGTATGTGACAAAATACAGTGGAACGCCTACGCCACTTTTAGGGTGGATCATCAGCAGGTGCCTATATAAATGGTTTTGGGAAACGCAGAAAGCCAGAAGCGACACGTTGAATGAAGGTCTGGTAACCTGCAATAAAATTACTGCAAATTTGAAAATCTCCAATTAGAATATTCGTTGTATTAATAATAATAATGTATTAGAAATTGTATTATATGATGAAAACGTAGATGTTGCAATGATATGTAATTTGATATTCAAATCAATGAAATACCTTTGGTTAATTATAAACTGAGATCATGGTTTTGTCCCCTTCTAATATCACACAGATGCGTTCCTCTACAATACACTTACACTGAGAGAAATTTCTGATACTGGGAACGTGGTTATGTGTAGTTGAAAATTTCCTGAAGTGCTTTTTATGGTTGAACCAAGCAATGGCCAACTTGTTAGGGCACCTACGAAAAGTGGCCATTGGAACGAGAAAATCTAGTCGCAGCGACTAGGTTACAAGGTTAAGTTTCTGGCAGCGAGACGTATGCTTCTGTGTTGTGACTAAGTTGCGTGGTTACGATGACCAGATTGCAGCAATATGAAATTGAAGTTTACTACTAATACTCATTGTAATTTTTGCGGTATTCCTTTGGGTAGTATGGGAAGAAAACAATATGAGAGGAGACAATGTGACAAGGATTACTATATTTTTATACGCACACACTTGCACACCGATAGTCGATAGAACAAAACGATTACGCCCGAGTAGACGCGAGCATATCCAACACGATGCCTAGATGCCTAGTTACAACGACTACATCATTCAAGTAGTAGGAATGCCGAGTGCCTTGAATCCCTTGGTTTTTCCTCAACTACATTTTATCTAGTTATGATAACCAGGGGCAATTTGTTTCAGTGTAATATTAACCCCTAAGTACCTACCTGGAGTCTCTCAGACTCTGGCGGAATTTATTTTGGTTATAACTAGTCGCATGTGCATCTTTACTGGTTACGTGTCCCTGTACCTTCGGCTTTCTACCCATAGTACCGCGTGTTACTTGTGTTATCACTGCAAAAATCCTATTTGCTTAGAATGCTCACAAATGATGTGTGGAATCTGCCACGAAAAATTGTGAGGTCTTGCAATTTTATAGAAATTTGGCCATGTCGGCTATAATTCTTATAAAAACTTCTTAGTTATTTCCTAAATTTTTATAAATGAATGCAAAAAGTTGTTAATTTACGTATTTTTCTTTATTCTTGGTCTCATTGGAGTAACTCGTTAATTTATCGTTTTTCTAAGCTGTAGAACAGTTTTAAGTTTAATTCGTATGTACCGTTAATTTCTTTTTCTTTGATAATTTTTTTAAGTAAAGAGCTTTAAAAATACATTTTTTATTTTCATTCATCTTCTTATTTTATAGTTTATATTTTATATAGTTGAGAAGAGGGGAGTCTGAGAAACTCCAGGCTAATTCCAGGGTTAATCTTGTAAAGCGCAATGATATAAAGGACTTGTATGTAATAAGTAGAGTTTGTTAGAAAGGTGGATGACGTGTTATCATTAAGTTGTGTAAATCGGACTGACGCTGTCATTCCTCCGAATTTTATTACAGTATCAGTCCGATTTATAGTACTTAATAATAACACGTCATCCACTTTTTTAATAAACTCTTATAATTAGTATAACCCCTTTAGTGGCTGAGTGCTGAAATACGTGCTTCACAGAGAAGATCCGCGGTTCGAAACCCGGTCGCGGCATAGCGTACCAGTTTAAAATTCTAAAACGGGTGTGTTACCCCTAAAATGCTGCGAAAAGTAGGGAAATGCCAGAAAGCGGGCCAGGAGCGGTACCGGATCTGGATTTTCTATTTTTTTCAATGACAACTTATCATTGAATAATAAACTTCGGAGGAATGACAGTGTCAGTCTGATTTACACTACTTAATAATAACACGTCATCCACCGTTTCAACAAAATGTAGTAATTATACAAGGAGACTTCAATATTTAATTCATCAATCTTGGCAAACATTACGTTTACTATATCTTTCTAATTGCCACCATTTTTTATATTACAATTAAAATATATACAACAATTACGGATACATCATCACCACGCATTGATAACTTCACCGTAATTATCGAACAGTATAACTGGGAATAAGACTGAAGCCAGCAGAACATTCAGGAAAGGAGCGGCGATCAATCTTAAACCATAAAACTATAAATGTATGAACCCAACGTGCATGGTGTGTACGGCCCTTTGCAGTAGGTGAAAAACAGATATTAGCGCTCCTACAATCAACCTCAATTTCGGGGAGTGTTAGAGCGGGAAAAATATTTGCGAAGTGTGCAACTGTGAATGGAAAGTATGTAAATTAAGATTATAGAGAAAAACGTAGTTTTTGCAAGGTAGGAGTAGAATATAAGCTATTAAAAACATAAACAAGGTCACATTGAGAAGAACTAACCTTCCGAGACGTCGACTCGGAGTGAGTTTTTATCGCGGTGTAACATAGCGGTAGGCAGGGACGTATTCAGGAGGTAGAGCGGAAGATTTTTTGGACTCCTCTCACAAACAACGAAATGGATAGTGACGGCGGGTCGACGGAAGAGGGAAAAAGAAAGAGAGCAGGGAAGGAATTGGATATTTTTCAAAGTAAAAAAGTGAAAAAGCAACAAGGAAGAAAGTAAATTAGATAGAGTGCTGATTCTGTTACAGGATTTGACAGAAATAGAAGCTAAACTGGATGCAATCATAGAAGAATTAAGAGAATTAAAAGTGGAAACGAAAGACTGGGTAAGGAAAATACAGAGTTGGAAATGGAAATAAAAATTATAAAAGAGAAATTCGAAAGAATAGAAGGCGAAAATAGAAGAAGTAATATAGTGTTACACGGTTACGCAATAAACGAAAAGGAACAAAATTATAGTTTACATAAAACAAATAAGGAAGTTGGGACCACAAGTTTGTTTAACATTCCTATACTCACGTCAAAATGAAAGACGTATACTGTACTATATAGGTCGGTCTCACACACCGTATGCGTGAGTATAGGAAGGTTAACAGAATTGTATAGGATGGAGGATAGGATAACAGTAATGAAGAACAAGAGTAAGTTAAGGGAGTACAGAAATGAAGCCGTCTACATTAACGATGATATAACAACAGAGGAGAGAATTATACAAGAAACACTAAGGGCAATGGCAAGAAAGGAGGGCCACGCAGGAAAAAGAGTTCAAATCAGATATCAACAATTAAAAATAGACGGAGAAGTGTGGAAGTGGGGTACGGAAAAGGAAACTATTGTCAAATAACATGTAGGCCAATAACTTCGTCGCTAAAACGGCAAATATCTACATCAGATGTAGTAATTTTCTCGATATCATAATTAGTTGAAGGGGTGAATTCTGAGCGTAATTGTAGATTTGAGGGGTCCTCCGAATGTCAGCAGAGCCACTATCGCGAGTAACGCGTTTAATTCGGTATCTCAAGAACGATTCCCTTTATACGAAAAATCATAGAGACCTTTTCCCTCGTCAATTAGTTTTTCTTTTTATCCGAAACTTTTTCTAGCATCAATACCTTTCGTGTTATTGCGTCATCTGTCGCTGTAGTCCATGGCGGAGCATTGACGCGCCATAGGTTACGACGCTAGCGCGGTGTTCGCTCGATAAACTAAGCAATAAGTACAAAAGTATTATTGGTAGAGAAAAAGTGTCAGACAAAAGTTGTAGATAATTGAATGATCTATAACTTTAATGCTGACTGAAACTCAAAAAAGTAAACGGTTAGGGAGATACGGGCGAAAGAAGACGAAAACAGGGAGTTCGCGTCTTTTTAACGCAATAACGTGAAAAGTATTAATGCTAGAAAAAGTTTCGAACAAAAAGTTAGGAAAATCAATTTGAGGGAAAAGGTCTGTGATTTTTCGTATAAAGTGAACTGTTCTCAAGATATCGAATTAAACGCGTTACTCGCGATAGTGACCCTGTTGACACCCGGGGAACCCCTCAAATATATAATTATGCTCAGAATACACCCCTTCAACTAATTATAATATCGAGAAAATTACTATATCTCATATAGATTGATTCAGCAAGTTACTGGCTTAATGCAGGTAACAGACTTTTAGAGGGTAAAGCAAAGAACTGATAAGAGAATCTAGCGAATGTAGCTCGGCAACCACTTTGGCAGAGTATACGGACACGGAAAAAGGAGAAATAATAGCAAAACTCTTATACGGGATAATTCCATGAGGATATGTACATTTAATGTGCGAGGCATATACGAAGAAGGTGCAATAATTAACCTAGTAAATACTGTGAATAAGTATAATATTGATCTCGCAGCACTCCAAGAGACACACTTAAAGGGATCAGACATACAAAAACTGAAAAACTATACATTATTTACAAATGGAAATGAAAGTCGAAGACGTGGAGTAGGATTTCTGATAAAAGACACTCTGGAAGAGGAAGTAAAGCGCTTTACCCCAATATCTGACCGGCTGTGGTCTGTGAGAATTGAGACGGTATACGCTACAATAATAGTGATCAACGTGCACACATCTCCCGAAGAAAAGGAGGAGGAAACAAAAGATATATTCTACGAAAATCTAGAGGAAACGGTCGAAAAAATTCCTAAGGAAGACATTAAAACAATGCTAAGGGATGCGAATGCTAAAATCGGCAGGGAAAAGGTGTACACAGAAGTTACGGCAGGGGAAAGTAAGCATAACTCAAGTGACTACAACGGAACAAGATTGATCACTTTTGCAATAGAACAAAAGATGAAAAGTATGAGCACCAACTTCAAGCGGAAAGACATTTACAAGGGTACATGGATGAAGCCAGGAAGAAGCGAAACGAACCAAATAGACCATGTGCTAATAGAGGAAGATAAAGCAAAAACTATTAAGAACATGCGTTCATGCAGAGGTGCGGAAAAGGATTCTGATCATTTCCTGGTATTAGTCAAAATGAAATTGAAAAAAAGGGAAATGAAAAGACAAAATAGTAAACGGGGGAAACCAAGATACAACTAGGAAGTCACAAATCATAGAAATAGCACGAAAATAGAGAACAAATACTGAAGAGCGGGAGCAATTAAAAATGCGATCAAGAATAACATCTAAGAAAATAATTCATAAGAGAAACTTACTTACTCACATACGTATACGTACGTGACGAGTGTGTAGTGCAGTTCTTTTGCTCCGTCTTTTCCTGCGTTTCTTGGGGTAATATTACATTGTTAATGTTTAATTTTAAAGCGGTAATGTAACTTAATCTCCTCTATCGAGGTAAATTACTTTTGATTATGTACACTTAACTAGCTTGTAGTGTTGGACATTTTAATCCATTTTCCTTGTTGTTCCTGTGCGAGTTTTTCCTCGCATATTTGTCAACTTTTTCCGCTGTTGGTTCACATACATCACATACATCACATAAAATACGAACTTTAATATACAGATACGGCTTTAAAATGTTTGTTTATTGCAAAATTTGTTTCCGCATTCTTTATTATTTTATTCCCCTATACCTTTCCGTGGCCCTCTTGTTTGTCTGGTTAGTCACCGGCACAGGCCCGCCTGGTGTGAAGAGTTATTCCATTGTTTAATCCTAGTTCTTTTGTGTATTGACCTTTTCATTTTCTTTTTGTCCTCTTTAACCATGACTGGTAATTGTGGAATATGTAGCGGAGTTGCTACACTTGAGAATGAGATAGCTTGCGACTTATGCAAAGCAGTTATCCATACGGCTTGCAGTAAGCTCTCAAGAGCAGAAATTCAATGTTTAAAAACCAAGACCCGCAGGCTGAATTACTATTGCCCAACCTGTAGTAACTTTAAGTTAATTTCGTCGCAGTCTGAGGTTCAGGCATTGAAGGCTCGTGAGTCTGAGGCTGCTGCTTCTGCTCGAGCGGTGTTGGATCCGTTAATGATTGATGATGTGGTGCGTGAAATAACTGAGCGTGAAAAGCGTAAGAGCAATATAATTCTTTTCAATCTGCCAGAGTTGGAGGGCGGTTCGAGAGCCGATCAGATTGCAAATGATACAGTTTCAGTAACAGAAATTTTCACAACTCTAAACATCCCTATAGAACAACCATACCCTGTACGGCTTGGCAAGTATGACCCTACTCAACAGCTGCGTAAGCGACCGGTAAAGGTAACTGTATCTTCTCCGGAATTGGCGGCGTCGGCTTTGCGCCAGAGCGCCAGATTAAGGAACGTCGAGAGGTTTAAACCCGTTTCTCTTGAAGTAGACGGAGAACCCCTCCAAAATATCATATATAAAAACTTGAAACGTCAGCTTAATGAACGTATTGGCGAAAATGATATATATATATTAAGCATATTCATGGAATTCCAAAAATCGTCAAGCGTAATCAGAAAAACTAAGAACATCCAACAGAGAATCTCCTCCACTCCGACTCTTTTACCAAAATACTCGTGGTCTTCGGTCTAAAATCGACCACTTTTATTGCTCAGTTGTATCTTCCGATATGGATATCATCCTGCTTTCTGAAACATGGCTTGGATATAAACGATGAAGAACTGTTTGATCACTCTTACACAGTGACAAAAACTTCGACGTGGTGGGAAAATCGTGTGGTGGTGGTGGCTTCGCCAGAGGTGTCAATTGTTCAATGTGATACGGCATACTTATCTCCTTTGGTGCCTTCAGTGGATATAGTGGTTTCTAAATGTAACCTTGTTTCGCAAACCATATATTTTATAGTACTTTATGTTCCGCCGAATATTAATAACGATGACTTTGAGTTATTTTTTGAAAACTTTGCTTTAAACTTGATTGACAAGAAGATAGTAATTTGTGGCGACTTTAACTGTCTTACCTTCAATGCTCCTGTCAGAGCAAATGACTTTAGATGTAGAATTTTACAAAATGTTATGAATGTGCTGAATTTATCTCAAATTAATACAATAGTAAATAGTAACAATAGATTACTTGATTTAATTTTTGTTAATGTCAGTTGTTCGAGTATTGTACAACATAGTCTGTACCTGTTAGTTCCTGAAGATGCCTTTCATCCGGCGCTATCCTTTCCTATAGCCTCATACACTAGGAATATTAAGAACTTTCCATCTAAAACAAATCCTAGATATAACTTCCACAAAGCTCATTTTCCGAATTTATATAATGAACTTACCGGAGCGGATTGGTCTTACTTGGAGAAATGTTTTGATGTCAACTCCGCTGTGTCGAGTTTTTATACAACAATGTTCTCGATCATTGATAAGCATGTCCCGAAATAGTCAATGTCATCACGTAGATTCCCTATCTGGTATAGCAGAGAATTAATAAGATTGATTAAACTAAAGGAATTCTATCACAAGAAATGGAAGTCTGGAGGCCTTTCAGTGTTCAGAGATGAATTTAATCGAGTTCGTGCGTTGGTTAAAGCAGAAACACTTACAGCCTATGAAACATACTTGGCGGGCTTAGAAGATGAAATACCCTGGAATCCCAAGGCATTTTGGCGGATCATTAGACAGAAGAGGGGAAAATCTAGGATTCCTGGTTGCTTGAGGCTGGATGATGAAGAGCTGACAGATCCTGGTGTGATAGTTGAAGCCTTTGCCAAAACGTTCACAGATGTGTATCAACCACGACCATTATCACTTTCGTCGACACCTAGTGATGGTTTGAATTGTTTTAATGTAGAACCCTTTTCAGAGAATGAGACACTAGTAGCCCTTAAGCAACTAAAAGTGGACCACACGTCAGGTCACGACTTTTAACATCGCACTTCGCACTTCCACATTTCCAGACATCTGGAAGATAAGTAGAATCACTCCTATTTTTAAAAAGGGAAGCAAGTATGAAGTCATTAACTACAGGCCTATCAGCATTTTATCCAGTTGTTCAAAGATTTTCGAACAATTACTTTAGAACAGGATTTATAACTGTGTACGGTGTTATATTTCCACACAACAACACGGTTTCATGTCGGGTAGATCAACCTTGACGAATCTGGCTGAAGTAACGCAGTATATCAGTTCCTGTATTGACTCACGGGGTCAGGTCGATGTTTTATATACAGACTTCGCAAAGGCTTTTGATACCTTGGACCATAACATATTACTGTCCAAATTGAGCTCATTTGGCTTTACTTCAACTGTAATAAACTTAATGGCTTCATATCTCAATAACCGAACGTGTTACGTTTATTATAATGGCTTCTACTCCTCCACCTTTACCGCTTCCTCGGGAATTCCACAGGGGTCAAATCTTGGGCCACTTCTGTTTAATGTTTACATAAATGATCTCCTATCCTTGCTTAGATGTCGCGTCCTTGCTTATGCAGATGACTTAAAGATTTTTAGTAAGATATCCTCGTCTTCTGATAGTGAAGCTCTACAAAGAGACTTAGATACTATTTACACCTGGTGCAACAACAATAACATTAACATTAGCTTGAATAAGTGCGCGGTTGCCACTTACACAACCAAGAAAGATCCAATAATATATTGCTATTCTTTAGACCATTTTGATATCCCCAGGCAGACACAGATCAAGGATCTAGGAGTCTTATTTGATCATCGACTGCAGTTTACCAATCATATAACTGCTATCTGCAGCTCTGCTTCGCGTACACTAAATTTTGTAATACGATCTTGCAGAAAATTTGTTAATGTTGCGACATTAAAGAGGCTTTATTCCACATTAGTTCGGCCCAAGTTGGAATATGCCTCAATTATTTGGTATCCCCACTATGTCTACCAGACTATATTTATAGAGAAGGTACAGCGAAGATTCCTAAAATACTTAACGTACAGGTCAACAGATAATTATCCGGTCAGGGGTATCGATTATACTGAATTATTGTCAGAACATCAATTCACATCACTTTCGGATCGTAGAGTGATTACTAGTGCAAACTTCATAATCAAACTAGTAAACAATATCGATGCTCCGAATTTACTCTCTGCCGTAAACATTATTGTACCTAAATATGGGACTAGATCTAACGATACGTTTTTAGTGGCCAGAGCCAGAACAAATGTCTTCGTTAAAGCACCTATCAACCACATGACCAGGAACGCAAATAGAATTGCGCGAGATCCTTTTTGTACCTCTGCAATAACCGAGCTTACCTAACCCTTTCCACACCCTGTATCCTCTTCACCTAATCAGTTGTTAATTACTGCATCTTAAGTTTATTACCTCTTATAGTATATTGTATAATTATTGTAAGCACTGCACTATATTATATTATATTGTTAATATTGTCCTCTTAATGGAAATCTCTGTTGGACAATAAAGATATATTATTATTATTATTATGGCTAGACGACGAATGCAAGGATGTAGTGAACAACAAGACAAAACTATGACACAAATTCTTGCAAACTAAAAAATAAAAGGACAAGGAAACGAAAGTATTGGAAACACATTTTACAAAAAATCGAGGAAAACTACACAAAAAAGAGATTAGAAACTTCTACAAAGATATCAAAAACATCAGAATGGAAAGCAAAGGGATTCAACGATAAGAATGGGGAGCTGCTGGGGTCCACAAGCGAAATTAACGGAAGATGGAAATAGTACTTCGAAGAGCTACTCGATGGAAGGAACCAGGAAGAGGAGGAGGAGGTAATAAATCAAAAGAAGTTGCGGATGCGACGCAAGACGACCAAAATACCGAAGGAACCGAAGAGCCATCGATAACAGAGATAGAAGAAATAGTAAACTCAATGAACAATAGCAAGAGCCCACGAACAAACGAGATGATAGCAGAAAATATCAAATACGGAGATGAGATGGTAGTTAAAAAGGTATATAAACTGGTTAATGAGATCTGGAACACAGAGGTAATGCCGCGGCAATGGAACAGACCTGTCATAACCCCGCTATTCAAGAAAGGAGACCAGACCGAGTGTAGCAACTATAGGGGAATAGCCTTTATTGGACATCGGATACAAAGTGCTGGTCATGCTGATTAAGAGACGGCTGGAAACATTCATAGAGCCCGCCCTCGGAGAGTACCAGGCTGGTTTCCGGAAAAACAGATCAACTTTTGACGCTAAAACAAATCCTTATAAGAACCTATGAATATGAAATTCCGACTTACATGCTATTTGTCGATTTTAAAGCAGCATACGATTCCGTCAACAGGGGAGGGCTTTTCGAGGCACTGAGAATACTGAATGTTCCGGAAAAACTAATTGCACCCGTAAATATGACATTAGAGAACACAATATGCGCAGTTCAGGTAAACGGAAAGACATCAGAAAGTTTCATAGTGAAGAACGGGCTAAGACAAGGAGACCCGCTTTCTACACTGCTGTTTAACGTAGTGTTGGAAGTGATAATTAGAAACAGCAACATAAATAGAAACGAAACGCTCTTCAATAAGAGTCACCAGTGTCTTGCATGTGCTGATGACGTATTGCTGCTGACCAGAAATAAGAAACTTCTAGAGGAATTAACTAAAACTTAATAACTGCAGCAAGTAGAATGGCACTAGAGATTAGTGAGAGCAACACTAAATATATGGAACTAAGGAACAAAAATAGGTTAAACGGGCTACAGAAACTATGTATCCAAACTGGAGGAAAAGAGTTATACGAATTTGAGCAAGTGAAGGAATATACATACATATGTACCTAGGAACTCTGACAGACAACAAATGCAAAGAAGAAATTGAAATAAACTTAAGGATAGCCAAAAGCAACAGGTACGCGGTGGGAACCTCAAAAATATTAAAATCTAAGAACATATCAACGTGAACGAAATTACGAGTGTATAAGACTGACCCGTAAAGCCAATCTCTCAGCACTTCGTACGGCTCTAGCTGATTTTAACTGGTCCTCTCTCTCAGATGACGCATTTTACAGAGCTCTTTTTTCTATTATAGACAGCTGCGTTCCAATGACCTCTAGGTCTAGTCGATCTTATCCGCAGTGGTTCAATAATAGAATTAAACGTCTCCTTGCCCGAAAAGAATACCACCGTAAAAAATGGAAGTCAACACAATGTTTTACTTTTCACAATGAATTCAAGCGTTTGAGAACTTTAGTGAAGTACGAAATGAAATCAGTATTTTCTTGTTATCGAGCTAGCGTTGAGTTAAACATTATTGATAATCCGAAAGCATTGTGGTCATTTATTAATAAACGCAGATGTACCTCTAGAATACCCGGAAATTATGCACTACAATGACATTACCATTGGACAACCAAATGATATCGTTGATGCGTTTGCTCTTGTTTTTCAACCCCATACACAAACCGCCACTGCACTGTTTAGTCACTGTCCTTCTTTCGCTAGAATATAGAATATCTACATCTGTATTCCCTAACAGTTGGAAGATTAGCAGGATAGTCCCAGTATTTAAAAAGGCGATCGCTCTAACGTAAGTAACTATGAGCCTATACATATTCTGTCCAATTTTGTAAAATATTCGAGCACATTATCTATAAAAGAATTTTTGCTGCCACTCGACCGTATTTATCATCCCACCAACATGGCTTTATGACCGGGACATCTACTGCAACTAATCTAGTGAATATTACGCAACATATTAGTCTTTTTCTCCTTCACTGCTGACGTTAATGAAATCATATCTGACTCGCAGAAAGAGCTATGTCTTTTACAACGGATTCTCTTCTGCCTCTATTTTTCTAACGTCTGGTGTACCCGGCTAACCTGGGCCCCTTACTTTTTAATATCTATATCAATGACTTGCTACAAAGTTTTAATTGTGGGTGCCTTGGTTACGCAAATGACTTGAAAATCTACACCACAATAAATACTATCGCCGACTGTGTCATGTTGCAGGAAAATCTTAATAAAATTAATGAGTGGTGTGTATCAAATAGGATAAGTTTGAATATTACCAAGTGCGCAATTCTTTCTTACACCCGATGTCCTAATGTCATACTTCATAACTACTCTGTAGAGTCTAAAAACATCACTAGAGTGTCACAAATGTTTGATCTGGGTATACTCTTTGATGTAAAGTTGACTTTTTCTTATCATATTCTGTCACTATGTTCTTCTGCATCAAAAATTCTCGGTTTTGTAATAAGATCTTCTATGCCTCCATCGTCTGGTCACCTCACTATGTATACCAACAGCTGCTCATAGAACGGGAACAGAAAAGGTTTCTGAAATACCTAACATTTAGACAACAAGGCGAATTTCCTTGTCATGGCTCAAACTATAAAGAATTGCTTCGAAATCACAATTTTCAGGCTCTGTCCAAACGGCGTGATGTATCAAGTGCGAAATTTATGTCGAACTTGATTAATAATGTAATTGATTCGCCATCACTGCTATTTACACTTCAGTTCTTGGTGCCTACCTGCGCTACTAGGTCCATTGATATACTTCGTGTGCCCAGCACAAGGACAAACATGATAAAGTCTCCGATTTCACATATGAGCAGATGTTTCAAGGAATATTACACTAACCTATTATAGAATTTACTTTGTACATGTATATAGGTTTTATTTAGATTAAGATTAAACTACAGGTTGAACTATGGAAATATATGGAAAATACATTCCTTTGGTTATTGCGCCTGCGTGTTCTCTCGTTGACGGCTGGATGTGGACTGACTCCCTCCTTCCTCCGCTCCGACAACTCGGCCTTCCTGTATTGGGTTCGTCTCGAATCCGTCGTCTGCATCATTTAACCAGGGCTCGATAAATTCAGCACAAGTTGATGTCCGTTTTGGACCTTGCCCATAACCAATTTTTTCTACATCGTAAGTGTTGTTTGACTTAACTTTGATGATGCAATACGGTCCGAAATATTTAGATTTCAGTTTAACACCGCTTGCGAGTTGAGCTTTTGTTAATAGCAACCAAGCCATTAGCTTTGTACCTAGTGGCTGCTTTACGTCTTAGGTTGTAAGTATTCTTGTTCTCAAACTGGAGTTTAAGAATACTCTGCTTAGATTCTTTACGCGTTTCATTTCTTTGCTGATTGAAATAGTTGATTGTTTCTTCTTCAAGCAACTCTTTCAATTTCAGGTCGTCTTTACTGTTCATTATGACTCCAATCAACACCTCAAAAGCGTTGTATTGATACTTCTATTGTAGGTTGAATTAAGGATTTGTTGTACTTTTGCGACATATTTGAACCATTTGGTAGGATCTTCGATACTTAACTTCGCTAGAATTGGCACGATTACGCTGTTCATTTTTCAATTTGGCCATTAGCACGAGGTAGACCAGTCCTTATTGTTGAATGTCTAATACCTTCACGTTTGCAATATTCTTCAAATTCAGACGAGGTAAATGCTGAAACACGATCGGATATGATCTGAATGTCGTACTTTGAAGCTCGAGTTTAGAGATGGCATCTTTTGATGTTGTAAATTTCGTCGGATACAACCAACAGAATTTCGAAAGAGCGTCGATATCGGCAAAAATGTGGTTATAATTTTTATTGGTTGTCTCTAATGGTCCGAGAAAATCAATGTGATACGTCTTCAGCGGAACTTCTTCCTTTGGTATTGGGTTAAGCTCACCTTCTTGCTTCTCTTTCTTACGGTTTATGACAATGCATGGAATACAATTCGCTATAGGGTGCTTGATTTTATCGTCGATCTGAGGAATGTAATATTCTCGGCTAAATAAATCTCTCGTCTTCCTAACAGCTAGATAATTTCACCTTTAAGAAAATAATCTTTGTACTTCGTAGTATTTTTCAGAATATCTCTTATCGTTGATAGATCTTCGTCTTGTTCTTGAGAGCGTTTTAGTCTTTCGACAATGGAATCCTCACTTGAAATTGTCATCACGGGGTGTCGCGATAAAGCATCAACATGCTTCATTCGTTGTCTTGATCTGTGTTCAACGGTATAATTAAAATCTTGTAAAAATAAAATCCAACGTGCAACGCGAGTACACAAATCTTTTTTTCGAGCGTTTTCGTAAGGGCGTTACAATCTGTGACAAGTTTGAACGGCATACCAAGTAAATAAATTTAAAAATTTTTAGGGCTTCGATGACGCCGAGAATTTCCAACTCGTAACTGGTATATTTTTTCTCTGGGTCAGTTGTCTTCTAGCTCATATAATACACTGGATGAAATTGCTTGTCGTCAGGTGATGTTTGAAGTAGGACGGCTCCGTAACCTTCCATGGACGCGTCGGTATGAACCTCGGTTTCGTAATTCGAGTTAAATATTCGCAAAACTGGATTTTCACTCATGATTGATTTAAGTTGATTAAATGCCCATAATTGTTCGTTCTTCATTTCAAAAATATGATTCTGTTTCTTCAAGTCGGTCAAAGCTTTCGCAATCAAAGAAAAGTTTGGTATAAATTTACGGAAATAGCTGGCTAACCCCAAAAAACTTTCAAGTTGTTTTATATTGTTCGGAATGGGATATCTTACAAGCGCGTCGATCTTTTCCGGGGATGGAGAGATCTTTTTGTTTTCAATTACGTATCCAAGAAATTGTATTTTCTTTTTTAAGAACTGACATTTCTTTACATGTATCTGTAGACCGTATTCTTCGCAAAGCTTTAAAACACTTCTCAAATTTTGTATTGCTTCGTATTCGTCTCTCGCCGTTATTATTACGTCGTCTATATAGGGTAACGCCATCCCTTTTCTAGTCAAATCGCGGAAAATTGCGTTTACATGGCGTTGAAACACTCCAGGTGAATTGGATAAACCAAGTGGGACTTTCAAGAACTGGTATTGCCCATTATGCGTGACGAATGAGGTGTACTTTCCACTTGCCTCTTCTACCGAAACGGGAAATAAACCGTTTTTCAAGTCGATTGTTGAAAATATATTTGCGTCCTGCAAGCGATCTAACTGGTCTTCTATTAACGGCAAAGGGAATCTGTCTTTTACCATTATTTTATTTATTTTCCGAAAATCAACACAAAGTCTCGGTTCGCCATTTCGTTTTGTCACGACAACTACTGGGCTACTATATTCTGATTCAGATGGTTCTACGATGCCTTGTTGAATCCATTTCTCTACTTCGTTGTCGACGATGGTTCGTTCCGTAATTGGTAAACGTGTGGGATTACAGTATATAGGAGTTTCGTCTTTGATAATGATTTTCATTTCAACGTTCGTTGTTTTTATTTTGTTTGGTCAATAGTTTTTAATGAAATCTCTTACCTCTAATCTAGCGTCCCGACTTCGACAATATTAATATCACTCACATTATCTTCGTACTCGTTAATCACCATTATTTTATGTACTTCGTTTAATTCATTATGACTTTTTCGTATTTCCAAACCTTCTGGTGTTATTTTAATTTCAACAAGTTCACAAAACTCGTTACCCAAAATTAGGTAGTTATCAATAAATTTGTTAGGCACTACATGCAGATCAAGTTCATGTTCTTCGTTTTGGATTTCAGTGTTCTGTTTAAAATGTCCAATCGGTTTTATTTTATTCTGATTATTTACGTTACCGAATAAAAAACCAAATAAAAGTCACTTTTTCCAATTTTAAGCTTATTTAGTTTTCTGTATAAAGAGTCTGACACTATATTAAATTTACTACCTGTATCGAACAAGGTTCTGGCATAAAATGTTTTATCACAAATAAATTTTGTTTGAAATTTCATAGGATTTCTTTTCACTGTTTGTAATTGACGTACGTTAGGTTTTTCTAATTTCGTGGGGCATTGTTTTGAAATATGACCGTATTTATTAAAATTAAAACACTTAACACCTTTATCTTTGTGATTACAGTTTCTCGATTCGTGTCCTTTAATACCACAGTTAAAACAGTTTATTCCTCTTCAATCGTTTTTAATTTTGCTCACTACCGGTGTTTCGTGTTTTCGTGTCATTGATTTTTTCACCATTGTCTCGTTACATTCTAATTTTAATTTAAAGTCTTTTTAATTTGTCTCGCCGTACAAAATAGATTTATTTAACGTTAAATCGTTAATACGGTCAATCAGGTATTCCATTAGGGTGCTGTCACTAATATCACCTTGTAAAGCGAGTCCATGACAAACAAATATTCATGAATCGATTCGTCTGTTTTCATTTTACGTTCCGTCATCATTCTGTGTAACTTCGCACTATTTACCGTCGTTTTAAATTCGTAAATAACGCTGTTTTTAACTTTGAATAATTTGTTATTCCGCGCTCACTCCCGATAAATAACTTAGCTAAACCTTTTGGGCACTTCTTTGCAAAAATAAATTACTGTAAATCGCCAAAACCCATAATACATGATGTTTCTTCAAATTCATTTATCCACGCGTCAACCGTAATATTATTTTCACCGTCGAACGAGGGAATAGAGTCTTCAATATCACGAAAGTTTATTGCAAACCGTTGCATGTTCGAATGTGTGTAATTTAGATTTGATATTTCAGCTCTATTATCTTATTCTTCGTCGTATTTACATTGTTTTACTTTGTTCATGCTGTTTGAAACCATTTTACTGTTGTTTCACGTTTATATTGCGGCCGTCGTTGCTTCTGCTATCATCGTTGTTTTTGCTAACGTCGTTATTCTTGTTACAGTCGTTGTGTACAATTGTTTCATTGTATTGTCGTTGATGTCACTATCGTCGTTATTGTACTCACTTGCAGCTGGATCGTCGTTGCTACACGTGTCTGCAATATCATCGCGTTCGTCGTCATCGTTGTCGTCAGTTCTCCTTTTTCAAATTACAAAAAATATGGTTAAACAAGTCGTTTTTGTTGTAACTCAAACCCAACATGTTGCATACAACCACTAAATCTGAATTGTTGAAATTCTCTTCAACGTATTTTTGCTTTTTTATGTATTTGTCGTCGTTATCGTTAAATTCAAACCCTTCAAACTTACGTATACGATTTCTGTTCCCACGATCGCCCTCATGCTCGAAAATAAGTTTGTGCAGAGCAACCATCGTCATTTTATTTGCACAAACAATGTTATTTTTTATTTCAACAAAATTACCAAGCATCTTGTTTTTCTATTAACAGAAATTATTCTTTTATATAGGGGTATATGTTTTTTTAGGTACGTTTGGGTATTTATTTTACTCGTTTAATTTTTCTTTCAACTGATTATATGAGATAATTCGTCGTTTGCTCACAAAGAATGCTTGTTTTCACACACGTCTACGTCGTTTTTGTATGCTTTTTAATGGCGTCGTTTCGTTTGTAGCACTAAGAAAAATTGATTTAACTAAAATGTTTTTATACTTTACTTTAAACGTTTTGTTATGATTCGTATCCTGGATGAGCCCTCAAAGATGTGTAGGTTTTATTTAGATTAAGATTAAAGTACAGGTTGAACTATGAAAATATATGTAAAATACATTCGTTTGGTTATTGCGCGCGCGTGTTCTCTCGTTGACGGCTGGATGTGGACTGACTCCCTCCTTCCTCCGCTCCCATGCTATGTATAATAGATGATAATGATTGCACGACCGCCTCCACCGTTTTTGTTCTAATTGCAAACAAGCTTCGACCCAAATGTATCTCTAAATTAAAGCCACTCTCGTCTGCATTATAAACGTTGTCTTGTCCAACAACGTTAATTTTAGGTTTAATTTCCTTAACAAATCGCTGGGCTGTGGATCGTAATTCGTCATCGTCAACGCTATGAGTGGATCGTGTGATAAACTTTGTTATTTTACGAGAAACAATTCTATGTACTTTTTGAAATGCCATATCCACCAATGACTAGCTTTAAATGAATGATACTCTATTTCATCTTTTGCCTGTAGCACTCATCTGCGAAGATCTATATCGATAATATTTCCGCTGTTTAGCGCTTCCTTAAATCTTATCAGAACATATTCTGTAACGTACACCCAACTCTTCTTTTACACGGTCTTTTTTTACACGATTTTGAAATAACGCGGTTCATCAATAAGAATAAATACATATTTTTAAAGGAATTTTTTGTTATAGAACGAATCCCTAAAATTTTTATTTTGATTCTGATTTTGACAGTGTCTTACAGAAACATCTATACAGCAACAAAATACAATTGGGGGATATCGTAACCCCCTGGTGTACATAATTGAACAAACCGTCGGTCGGTTTATGCCCATAGATGTGCCGTTAATCACGAACGAAATTCTTCAAATCCGGCAGTTGTGCTAGACATACATATGTGACATATCTACTGATGATAGCATTTTTGGCCCAGTCCGTAATAAACGTGCACGCAATTTTATCAAGTAGCCATGAATAGTTACAAAATTGATTTTTATTTCTAATTTCAATTAGAATTTTTATATGTTTTGTACTCATGGGTTGAATTTTCACTGTACACTAATTTTAATTTTTTGTAATAAAAATGAATCGTTTTTGTTTTATAAATACTTATCTAATATGGATTTCATTATTACTTCTTTTGCACGGTTGTTTGGGAAAATATATAGAGTTTTTCCATCTTACACGATTTTTTAAAGTTGTGGAGCAAATCCCAAAATTTACCATATGTCGCATGTATTTTTTTACACGATTTTTTTTTTGCACGGTTTTCTAAGGAACGCATGTACCGTGTAAAAAAGAGTTGGGTGTATTTACTTTTGTCCTTGTTGGTGCCAGCCCGGTCAACACTTGCTTTCCATCTCTGACGTTGCCTACTTGATTTTACCTGGAACAAATGGATGCCAAAGATACAAATGCTATTATTAGTATTGATGTATAAAACTGTACAAGATATCTGTATGTACTAGTTTTAGAAACTTTCCCTTACGTATGTTTTAAATGTTTAGATACAATAAGAAATCTACGTATTATAGTACCTTTCTAAATCGATTTTGGACAGATTCTAACGAACGTCGTTTCGCTTTTCCACTTCTCCAAAACTCAACGGCTCGCGTTTTATATTCAATATCAATTGAACTACCTCCTTCTTGCGGTACACCGTCTTCATGTTCATAATCTTCATCATATTCACTTCTTGGTTCAACGAATTGCGGTTCCTGTGGACCAGCCAAGTCTTCAAATTCCAGGGCTACATCTGCTTCAAATACAAAAGATGCCTTTTCTTGAGCTCTCACAATGATATCCGTTAGAGCTTCGTGTAACTCTTGTTCTTCACGTGTTATAGGTCTAACAGCGATATTTGCAGCAAGGAATGTTGTACGTAGCAAATTCAGTAGGTACATTAGCAACGTTGATTCTCATGACTTCAAGAAACACTTTTCGATAGCCACATTGCGAAACGTAGTCGTCGTCAATAAACTGACAGCTGCAAGTACCAATTGTAACTTGCCTCGCTTTATATACACTCCGCGACACTTGATTAAACGCAATATCTATAACTTTGTTAACGGAGTACTTTTTCACTTTTTGAGTTTTATGCCGATAATGTACTGCTATTTTAGGCAAGTATACCAAATAAGAGTAAAACATTTTCAATTTTAGCTTATCTATTAAAAATTCTTTGAAAACTGGTGCGACATTTGATTAAATGCAGCAAAATAAAACAACAAAATATTTTACAAAAAAATTATTTAATAATGGCTATGGCTACCGTTCTTACTTATGACCTCAAACATTCTATTTGATAATGAATTATATAAAGTTTGAACATAATCCAACAGAAGTTCTTCCCAAGTTTCCCGAATGGCCACTGTCAATTGTTCTTTATTGGAAAATTGCTTCCCACCGCTATAAATCTTCCTGGATAACCATCCCCACACATTTTCTATAATATTAAGATCCGAAGACAACGCTGGCCATGGCAATAAAGCTATGCTATTGTCCGCAAACCATTGTTTCACAACCCGGGCACTGTGCGCAGGAGCATTGTCTTGTTGGGAAACAAAGTCGTTGGTACCCATTTTATTTTCAATTACACCTTTTACGTTTGGCATTAATTCCACGTATTTCTGGGCATTTAGAAATCCCTCAATAAAAATTATTGCCACTGCACCTGAATACGAAATTGCACCCCATACCATAACATCTCCGCCGCCTTGAGCTCTCCGTGATATAACTTTGGGTTCCTTCCTCAAGTCGTGCCAGTAATATCGGAATCCATCAGGTCCATCAAGACTAAAACGTTTCTCATCCGTGAAAACAATCTTCTTCCAATCTTCACTCCACTGAATGTGTTCTCTTGCAAAATTTAGTCTAGCTTCTTTATGTCGGGCAGTTAAAATCGGTTTTTTCTTTAGCTTCAACCGACGAATGTGTGGAGTTTGTTTCAATATCTTTTGCACTGTCCTTACGGATGCAGAACATCCTGTAGCATCCCGAATTTGCCCTGCTGTCGCCGCTGAATTCGACGCTAGTCGAATTATTTTTCTACTCTCCCGTTCGGTAGTGGCCTTGCTGTCCGTCCCTTACGTTTTTTACCGTAATTTTCTTTATCGCGGAGATAATTACGTATTGCATAATCACTCCGTTTTAATCGCCTAGCCATTTGTCTAATGGAGTAATTTTCGTCGTGTAAAATATCAACTTGTCCTCTTTCTGCCTCAGTAAGCGTTTTTCCACGTCCCATAGCGATACCACACACACTACAGGTACTACAAATTATTTGTATCCGCTAACTTTATCCCTAATTTCACTAAATTCACTCAAAAGCGTTTACTTATATCGACTACACACAAATAACTGGAGTGCGTTTAATCAAGTGTCACGGCAAATTTACCCTTACCCTTACAATTCCCGAGGGTACAAGAACGATTCGAACCTGCCGCTTGCTGGTACCGACCGAATTTCAAAGAAATCTTCGAAAGTGTATAATAGTATATTTAAAATTCTATAAATTCGTACAGAAACTTCGTTTTTGAAATATTATGCTTGCGTTTAATCACGATTAAGTGTCGCGGAGTGTATATGCGTATGCAAAAGCATTTATGGTATACAAGATATCCTAATACTTACATTAATCTAAATAAAATTTAAATACCATAGAAATCATGTAATCTACACGTGAAAATCAACCCATGAAGCTTCAATGAGGAATTTATTATTTATTCAAGTATAACGGATAATACGCTAATCGAATACTTTTAAAAATAAATAATGGAATGTAATGTTGATAAGTATAAATGATCGAAAAAGTATTAAAGATATTTAGACAGATACTTTAGATCTGGCATGGGCAACCTTTTTTGTAGAAGTTTTATGCTGCGAGTAATCTCGAAAAATATACATTTTTGTGGTATCCTTATGATTCATTATGAATTAAGTTTAGACGGGCCGTGCTAATATGCAACGAAAGAATTCAGTAGCGGGCCGGGCAAATCTTACTCGAGGTCGCAAGTGGCCCGCGGGCCGGAGGTTGCCCATCTATACTTTAGGTAAATATCTCTACGATTTGTTCACATCAATAACAATAAGTAATATTATTTACATATATACCTACATACATATGTACAATGGGGCCAAACTAAACTTGCTCGATTCGTCGTAAACTGTACGAATTCGAGGCTTGTTTAGAAAAATATTTCGCCCGTATGGCAAATGCGGCTTGTTAAAGGAGATAGGTAGAGGAGCAAGTATAGAAATGCGCTAAATCAAAGGCTTAACATACATATATGCCTTTGAAATCCTACCGGCTTGCTTTAGCTGGTAGAGTTAGAAATATTTTTAAAATCTTGTAGGCATATATACATATATGCAGACCAGGAGTCTTTGCCATTGAGAACAAAGGCGATACGAAAGTTATTGGGGAGTTCAGCAATCATACATTCAATAGTAGTATGTTCAAATTTATTTATATACCCATATTTCGCATCTAATAGTACGCTTCATCAGGTATATATATATATATATATATACATGTAACTAAAAGAACCAATATTAAAAATAAGTAGAAGAGAAAACAAAGATTAAATGAAGTATTACATAAGACTTATTACATACTCAAACTAAGTAAATAATATAGAAAGAACCCAATTTTCTGATTATAACAAAAAATTTAGACCCGAAATAGGCTCAAACTCGAATAATTAAGGGAAGTCCACAAAACCAAAAGATCTAAAATTTAAAAAAGTGCATCATTGTAAAACTTTTCAGTACATAACGTGGACAGGCGACTTCACCAATACATTTGTTTTTGCTCTAGACAAGCGAAAGGTAGAGCAGTAGCGAGTGCCGACGACGGGTACATTGAAATCTATATAGGACATTATCATTGGACAATCGATTTTCTTTGATAACAAATTTAATAAAAACTACCACTATATGTCTCACAACGACAAGATAGAGATACTACATTATGTTGGGTCACAAGTCCATCGCACTATTAACCTTCCTATACTCACGTCAAAATGAAAGACATATACTATACTATATAAATCAGTCTCACAGACCGTATGCGTGAGTATAGGAAGGTTAAACTGGCTATGCGATCATCATCAGCAGTCTCATCCGATTTAAGTTTAGAGGCATTAAATATTACATCTCTCAGAACTCTTTCATACGTACTGGTTGCTTTATATTATTCGTAAAACAAACCGGATATTGTCTCCTGGAAGCTTTTATTTTTGGAACAGAACGATCGATAATAGAATAGAGAGTTTTATAGAAAACATTGACAGCCAGATTAACGTCACTGAATCCCAAAAGAAAACACCAGTCGCATATTCTCAACTCGGACGATAACGGCACAAAATCAGTAGTACGGAAGTTGTATCGTGAATTACCGCTGGACGGAAAACTATCAAGCCTGGGCATAGTCGTCCACTAAATAGTCAAATACAGAGCTGGATGTAGCGAATCCTCGAGAACTGAAGGTGATGCATCCCTATCAACTTCCACCTGGTAGTCTAAGTTAGTAAATGCTAAATCAAGCTTCCTGTTCTGGGAATTGGTTATACAATTAATTTGGCGCAAATTGAGAACTTTGATGAAATGTCTTAAAGTAATGGATTTTGTCTTTCGATAGTTAGATAGTTAGATATATTAAATTTCGGAGTATTAATATCGCCCAATATAGTCATCTGCTTATTCAGTAGATGCGGATTCAAAGCATCAACGAACATTTCAAAATCATCCATTTTAACATCCGGAGGTAGAAATATTGACAATAAATATCGAAGTATAAACAAGCTTTCATTTGCATAACAATATATCAATATTCGGAGTTAAACCTTTAAGATCGGAAATATCCACCAAGGATGCATGACAATCATTAGTAAATGCAGAAAGTATACCACCACCCGTTGATCGCTTAATTAAAGATAGCTCTCTGTCAGCTCGAAATACACTAAAGATAGAGTCAAACAACTCAGCGCTACTTATGTCACCATCTAGCCACGTTTCAGTATCAGCATCAACAACACCGGTCGAAAAATATAATGCATTAGTTTTAGTTCTTAATCCTCTAACATTCTGGTAGCGTAAGTTAAAAGTTCTGTTCGTCGTGTTAATTGTGTTAGACTGTAATAGTTTTCCGCAGCCATAGGTTGGACAATCTGCGGAATATCTCTAATATATTTTATTCTAATGTTTGCCTCACCCGCCATCCTAAGGTTTGTCCAACTCCTTCTTAGTCTTGCTGTACAAATTTAACCGATGAGGAGTTCTATCTCTAGAAATCACCACCATACTCTACTTATCCACGTGTTTCATATTTCCACGGTTTGTCATAGCTTTCCTAACATCCAACTCGTTCAACAAGGTAATCATAATTGGTCTTCTTCCATCAGTTTTCGTTGGGTCAAATCTACCCAATCCCATTGGTTTGACGTTATCGAAGCAAATATCCAACGTCGATAAAATAGCCCGCACAGCATCGGTATCCTCAGCAACTCGTTCCTCCCTACTTCCAGTTCCCTTCTCAAGCAAGTTAAATCAAATAATATTGTTTTTACGCTTTTCCCTCTCTATGACCTCCTGAACAATTTTCTCCGTCTCCACGACACTGGTCGCTGAAGAAATAATGGTATTTTGTTTCTTGATAAGTTGTAGATAATCTGGAAAATAGATAGTTTCCTTTTCCTTACCTACATTTTTGAAATACACGAGTTTAGGTCAGGCTCTTGTCAGACAAGTAGTATTACTATGTAATGTTTTTATTTTCAATTACAAAGTCATGGAAGTGAGGAGACATCAGATAACCACAGAAAGAAGGTGAAATTGTGGGATTCTGGAAAAATGGCATGCCTTTTGCACGTATAAGTGCTGTACGCTATATACCAGTAAGCAGTTTCGAGACTCCTTTCTCTAAGGGAACAAACTTTACTTCCTTGCCAGAACAGTACGGCAAAAATATTAGTAAACCGATTTAGGATAGAAGGGAATATAGAAAGACGGCGACGACCGAGACCTGCAGGAAGGAAAACCACTCTACAAGAAGATAAAAATTATAAATTCATTTAGAAATAATCATTTTCTGATAGCAAAGAAAGTGCTGTAAGAAACCGGTATTTCGGTTTGTAAACAAACAATTATAAATCGTACGGTTGGAACAGGGTTAAGACCAAGAAGACCGGCTAGAATATTAGACCTTTCAGCAGCACATGCAGAATTAAGATTCCATTTTGCAGTTGAAAATTTATATAGATACTGAACAAATGTTATGTTTAGCGATAAAAAACTTTTAGGTGTAACGAATTTTGTTTTAAATTAGTATATAGACATGCAAAAGTAAGATGTAATAGAGAGTATGTTGCTCGATATACACAAAGTGGTTGAATTTCGGTAGCGCATTGGCTGGTCTTGGGAATATAATAAAGATAGACGGGCGATTAACGTCCGTACAGTATATAAATTTACTTGATACTTATATTACCATTAGCTTATGTTAACGATGAACATATGTTGTTTATGGAGTGAAGACATCCGGAGGTAGAATTTATAGTAAGGCTTCCTAAATCTGGAGACCTGAACGCAATCGAGAATCTGTGGGCTCAAATTGTAAACCATTGAAATGACATACAACACCGAGATTTAAGAATTAGAAGTAATCTGGATAATGCCGATCAAGAAACATCCTGCATGACGTAAATATATTTTCAAATCTGGTCTTATCACTGCAGGGAAGGTTACATTAAATGATTATAAATGGGAGTGACTGGACTTCATACTAGAATTTCTAGTATTTGGAAGTATTAGAATTTAGTTTTCAAATTTTGTGTGATTTGTTTATTATCCTTAATGGATACATTTATGATAATAATATAATCTTCTGTTTCTTGTATATTATAAAAGTTAAATGGTAGTAATATTAGCCACAGATCAACTAGATTGGGGTATATCATTTTATATAGAATCATATTTTCCAGTTTTCTCCAATGAATTTTATTTAGGAAAAGAATGAAAATAATTTTTATCACTCACAATAAAATCAAAAATACAAATTCACAATCCGTATAAGCCATATACTAAGGCAATATGAGAAAAGAAGCTACCGCAAGTTTCGTTTCTTTTTAAATCGTCGCGCAAGTACAGGTGAAGTAGCTGAACTAGAGTTCCGGAATAGTTCATTAATTCTTATTCGTAATTATTATTTAAATAAGGTGGAAGTACAGCTGTACGATGTTGTGCAATATCGGAAGAAATTACTACTTATTTTGTTTAGGTTGCTTTCCCCCTTATTTCCTTTTTCAAACTAAAATTGCTATTTAAGAAGGATTTTTATTTTAGGCGAAATTCCAAAACATAATCTGAAATTTAAAGGTGATAGCTCCTTTTATAAAAATCGCCGACATGCAAACTATTGATTCAACAGTTTAATGCATTCATAACTATCAATGATGAATGCGGATTGCGGATAAGGTTCAATTTCCCGTGCAATATTTCTGCCGATACTACTTTGTCGCTTGTTAACCTTCCTATACTCACGCATACGGTCTATGAGACCGACTTATATAGTATAGTATACGTCTTTCATTTTGACGTGAGTATAGGAAGGTTAATCGTCCAAGTTTAGTTTGGTCCCATAGTACATATGTACATACGCAAGTATACCTAGTCAATTCGTATGTTATTGTTTTTTTAAAATTGAGTTATATTATAGCATGTTTACTATATATAGGTGAATTTTGCATAACTTTGTGTATTTTTCCAGCAAATAAAAATTTTAAAATTTAAAAACAGTACGGGGGTGGGGGTTGTTACTGGAAAACAAGAACTACGATGGGCAAACTGTTGTCGCTATTCTTTAGTATTCATAAAACAGTTATATATTTGTCTGAACTTTTTTTTTGATATGTCTTATAGTTTTGGAGATATTAAAGCAAATAGCTAAAGGTAGCGTTGGCTCTAGGCCGCCCCACACCTGAAAACGGACTATGTAGCATCTATGAAAGTTACCGTTGTTCTTACACTGCATCGGTGTACAAACCCACCAAGTTTCATTTAAATCGGTGATGGACACTTCCCTGTGTTCCCTTGTAAGTTTATTGTCCTGTTAGTGGATGTAATATCTGTTGGGCAATAAAATTACTACTATTATTATTATTAAGACCGACATTGCTATATGGCTGCGAAACATGGCTTTTCCTTGGCGATCCAAGATCCATAATAATAATGAATAAAACTCGTAGAGTAAACACAACTATTTAATAAAAAATGTAACTTTTGGTTGCCGACACAGATGGCAACTGAATTTATACTAATGGCTTAATTTTCAATAATGACTTCCAAGAAAAGTACAAGGAAACTACCAAAATCATTGAAACCAATCATAAACAGCCTTTCCCGGGTATGTTATTATTGAATTTACAAAAATTGTTATAATGGGAAGAAAGAGTCATAAAACTATGAGAGTTTACCTAGAGATGTGGAAGATAATTACCAAATTACTGATTTTTACACATATTTAGTAATGGTAAATTAGTAATACCTATTTGGTCATTAAGTAAAAGCTCTGTATTCTTTAATTTGTTAATTTCTGAATATTCAAGGATGTTCAACGTCTTACCTTTGTTTTCTAAATGTTAAATTTGGAAATCGCGATTAAAGTTATGGTTGATTTCTAATAAATATTTTGAAATGTAGAATGTTGTTTCTTATTTTTAGAAGAAGAATAATGTTCTGAAATACACTTATTGAAGCGACGGCTGGTCTGCCCCACATAGTAGGTACATTCTACCGCAGTCACATCAATTTATAGATAAGATTTATTATTACCTGTTTTTATCTTTGTTGTTTTTTATATGTTTATGTAAATTGTTATTTGTTTTATAAGCAGTAGTAAATTTAAGGGTATTTAACTACCTTGAAATTTCAATACTTGTTTTGCCTAAATAAGTCAAGAATATGAATTTGATAACTTTACTTCAATGTCCGACCGAAACAGGATTTGCAGCCGGAACCAAAACCGAAACTGAAACTTTGGTCTCGGTCACAGTTTCGGCCAAAACCGAACCCGAAATTTATTTAGACACGTTAAAATTGCAATCGCATGCTAATAGCTAGTGTACGTTTTACTTGTTGTATAGTTCATTTGTGTTAAATGAAATAAAGAAAACAACAATTACGATATGTAAGAAAAGTAGATATTTATTTATGTAATATTAACTCAGTATTTGCCAGAACTTTTTTGTCTTATATTTTGTTGAAAAATGTATACTTATATATATATATATATATATATATATATATATATATATATTGAGCTCCTGAGCACGAAAATGAAGTCTATTTTTCAATACATTGTTACAGTTTTCTAGAAAACGCGGAAAACTAACAGTACCATATGGTAACCCTGGATCGCCTAGGATTCAAGTTTTTTATGAAAGAGAAAATGATTTTTGGACATGTTTTTAAAAAGAAATTCAAAAAATAGCTGTTTTAAAACATTTTTATTGAAATTAGAAGTAAGGAAAAATACGTTTACGAAAATAAAAAAGAGGGATATTCGTTGAACTGAAATAAATCATGGTTTGGTATGGTAATTGGCAAAACACTTTACGCAAAGTCCTACGTTGCATTTTATACATGCTGTTCGCCCGTTAACTTTGCATCGCTCACCGGCACAATGCCCACGATTGGATGGTACTACAAAATGCTCCGTCTGATCGTAACGGATAGTATGTTCAACTCGACCTGGTTGTTGTGCAGTCCTGTGGGGGGCATCTGACGAAATGATTTGGCTTTTGTACCGTAATGGTTTGCAGTAGTACTGCCATTTGTCGAAATTCCAGTTGAGTCATTGTCGGTTGCACTTTTCGATAAAGCTGTCAAGCATTTTGAACACATGCACCTATCAGCCCGGTAAACATAATAGACCACCACTTTTTTCTTCTATGCTATGCGGTATTGGGCCAAATTTTTGATGGAATCGGTCTACTCCGCGCATGTATTTGTTGTATTCCGTGATCGCACAAGGACGGGGTACATTTATTTTGGCTCTACTTACCTTCGAATAACGCAATACCATTGATTTAGGATTTTCACCAAAGCTGGTAGATAACATGCAGACAACATTACTATCTTTCCATTTCACCAAACGAATAGCAGCGCTTTTCATCGCAATTGATTTCAAACATGCCTCCAATTTCATATTCTTCATCAAAATTTTGTAAATGTCGTTCACTAGCCATTACAACTTCACAGCCACTTTTTACCTAAGCCAGGCACACATTATCTGGGATGCACCCACATTCATCTTCAGCATCATTTTTGCCAGATATGTTGCCATCTATAGGAGGCTCGATGTAAATTGCAGTTGGTATATCAGTTAGTTGATTTTCATCTTCTGCTTCTTCGAGCTCTTGAATGTAATCAAGCATTTGTTGCAACAATGAACCTCTGGCACAAATATCACATCGATAAACTCTTCATCACACAATTGTTTATAATAAAATCAGTGACACGTGTTCCGCTAGCTCGAGGCAAGCATCTTCAACAACCATATAAACCGAAGTGACAAAATAATTTAATTTCTTCGGGCATTAACCAATTTACTCAGACAATGCACTTGTAAATCTTTAACGTTCAAACTTTGGGTTTAGCACGTATTTTTTCCTTGACCGTCCACTGCACAGTATGTATAGATGTATGTATGTATGAATTTACGGGGGTGAAAGGCGATGATAGAAATTTGTCACTTCGGTTTATACGGTTGTTGAAGATGCTTGCCTCGAACTAGCGAAATACGTGTCGCCGATTTTATTATTAACTATTGTGTGGTGAGGTGTTTACCGATGTGATATTTGTGTCAGTAAATTACACCACAGTCCTTGCAATCACCTTGAATAAACCTCTGAAAGCCGTAAAATTTATAAAATGCCAATAAAATATAAATGAATATATTAGATAAATTTACAAAAAAGCCAGAATATCACATGAAACGTGAAAAATAAAAACATGCACCCTAGGCGACCCACGATTACCATATGGTAATGCCTTGAGTAAAATGTAAAAAGAATAATACGAAAAAGATTGTTTCTACAAAAAGAAATTGCATTTCATAGTTTATTTCACTAGCTGCCAATTAGTGTAATTATTATTAAAATGGATTGAAAAAGTATTACTAAGTGCGTATACTTACCGCCGTGCCCTATCGGAAAACGGGAATTATTAACCTTTTCTTTTTGTCACCTCAATTTGACATGCGATAGCTTTGCAAATTGAACTCAGAATAACTTCATTTTTTTGGCAAGCCACAAATATTTTGCATTAAATAACGTTTTTCTCTTGTAGTTTTGTTATGTCGTTTTCGTCTAAACGTAACGGCATTGCCATATGGTAACCGTGGGTTATTTCCGGTTAACTTGTTGACCCTGAGGACTACGAAACACGAACTCGCCCGAACGAAGCGCGATAATTCACGAACATTGAGTTTCGGTGCGGCCGAAGGTTCGGCTCATTGTTAGCCGAAACCGAAACCGAATTTTCGGTCGGTCACTACTTTGTTCTAACTGACGAATATACTGTTGAATTGGTTTTACGGTACACTTTTGTTTTGTTAGCATGTTATCGACTAATTGCTTGATTGTAACCATTATTGAAAGCAATCTGTAAGGTCATTTCTTTTACAAAATTGTTTTGTGATAGTAATATACCAATGTGTGTGTAATATGTTTATTGTTAATTTGTTTTCCTGTAGTAAGTAATACTCCATTATATAGATATACCTATTTATTACTTTTTAATACATCTATATCTAAATACTGAGTTCTGCTTATTATCTTTCTTTCGTTACGGGACAGACACCACGACAATACCAGACACCACGACAATACCAGACACCACGGCAATACCAGACACCACGCCAATACCAGACACCACGCCAATACCAGACACCACGCCAATACCAGACACCACGCCAATACCAGACACCACGCCAATACCAGACACCACGCCAATACCAGACACCACGCCAATACCAGAGACCAGGTGTCAGGTTTGATTACTGGTGAAGATGAGTAGCATCGCATTGTGCATAGTTATCTTTTTCATTGACCTTGCTTTGACATTATTTATACATAATTTCCTTACATGTGTAACAAACTATGAAAAGAATCTAATTTATGTTGGGTAGGATGATCTGAGGAATTGTATCTGTGAGAGAATCTTTTTGTAAAATTACAAAATTCGTCGTGTTATTGATTTTACTAATACTTAAATCTAAGAAGTTTATATTGTTATTTGTTTCCAGTTCCATGGTAAATTTAATGTTGTTTTGTAACGAATTAATTAAATCAAAAAGAATATTTCATTGGCGTTGTGTTCCATCGAAGTACAGTAATATATCATCCACGTATCTATGCCAAAAGACAATGTGTTTTTTAAAGGATTACTGAAAATAATTGACCGGTGTGAACCATAAATTCCATCCATAAATTTTTTTCATTCCATTTCAACCTCAAAGCACAATAATAGGATGAACCCAATCCTAGTGTCATTTTATTATGTTAAAATTTAACTCAAATCCGATTATTAAGAAATTCCGCGATGATATCGAAATACACTTATCTCTACCTGTAAGCACAGATAAGTTGATAAAATAGAAATTTTCGCAAAGTGCGGCATCAGATATTTTTATTCTGATGTCGCAGGCTTATTCTAAGTTATCTTTTCCATCAGAAACCGAGAAAACATTTTGGACACCGCGATCGCAATTATTTTTGAGCATCAAAATTGGTTTGGTATACGTATACACCATCGGAGAAAATTGCAATTTTGACAAAGTACGGCATCAGATATTTTAATTCCGATTTCGCAGGCTTATTCTAAATTATCTCTTCTATCGTAAACCGAAATACATTTTCGACGCCGCGATCGCAAATAGTGTTTTTTCGGTTTCTGATAAAAGAGGTAACCTAGAATAAGCTTGCGAAGTCGAAATTCAAATATTTGCTGCCGCACTGCTTAAGGCTGGAGTTTACCTAAAATAAATTTCTAATTTTTGTATATTAAGTTGCCTACTAACAAAATGTGACATTACGCTCATTTTCAATAACGCTACACTATGAGAAAACGAGACGTTCTTGCTAGAAAAGGGTAAACATAGTGGACGGAATGGCTATCCGTGTTTGACTCATTAAAAAATATGCAAGGTAATCTTAGCTGGCGTGATAATCTGAAATAACGGCACATCAGGTAAAATTACATTGAAAGGGAATACAAGGCAAATAGAAATATTAACTATTTACACGATATAAAAAAATAGGCCGTTTCTACCTACTGTAGATATAAGATATAAGTATAAGTATACGTAAATACTATGAAATATATAATATGAAATATCGACAACTGGATGTGAAGGATAAAATAATGTTTTTATTTCAGGTATGAATTGCTGTTGAACTAAATTCATAATCCTTTTTTAAATAAGGGTCTTTGCATTTGTCTCAAAATAACTTCCGCTCTGAAGGATTTCTCTGAAAATATGACGATTTCAAAAATAACTCTAGGCAGAAAATATAATTTTGCCTTACAAACAAATTTAGTCAAACTTCTATAACTAATAATATAATGTCTAATAATGGATAATTATGTCGGTCTGTAATAGTTTTCTTAATTCCTTTAATTGGAGAAAGTACCAAATTATCTACTTCAATTAAACCTGTTACGTCATTAGCAATGTGACTTTTGAAATGTGGAAAGTCTGCAATATCTCATTCTGAAAATCCAAGGCCAAAAATCGGTATTGCATCATAGTCATTATTGGTGCAGTTAGCATTTATACTTGGTGGCACAATGTTGCTGAATAATAATTTTCTAAGGCCCAACAGTAAACCACTCGGATTATTATTCCATCCTCCGCAAGCTTTAATACACAAAAAAATAATTTCAAATGGTCTTGCGAGCACTTATATATTTTAAAATGCCTGGATTTTCGACCCGCGTTAAAAATTCAAGTGCCAAATTTTTAACTGTATAGATTCATCAAGAAATCTATAGCGAATGTTTTTCTATTATGTTGCAAAAAACTGTTTTGATATATGGCTAGCTAATAATCTATATTGTTCAAATATAATGAATGTTTATACCGTTTCTGATAGGAAGATTTCACTATTAAACAATAAATGTTTAAAAAAAAACCAACGCGTGGTTTGACATACTCATAAGAGCCAACGAACAAGAGAAAGGTACAAACGCCCTCTGTGTAATATACCTGCACTCTTCCAATAGAAGGGCACGGTTTTCGTTGATAAGCGCATTATCGTGCGCCTTCCACTACCTTCTCTAATTCCATGGTTTTGCTAAATTACTCGTGCCCTGGCCTAAGATATTTTCAACACGGTCTGTTTTGATTAAAAAATCTCGTTCTGCACTCAATGAATAGAATACATCACGTCTTTCGTGTTGGACAAACAGCAAGATGCATTTAGTATACTACTATAGCAAGTAAAAAAGGAATTTTGTTCTATTAAAATATTAAATAAAGCTTGATCGCCAGCAACATACAGATTAGCACCTATGAACTTCTTCGAAAGTTATGAACCTATAGATAAAATCGTTAATCCATATTTTAAAACTATGTACGTAATTGATAAATATTTTTGGAAATTGTAAATATTATTGGAAAAAAATCGTTCTGTTTCTTTATATGTATCATGAACTATGGATAAATGGGGACAATAATCGTGAGTAGATTCATCGAAAAATGTAATTAGTGGGATGCGTGTCCCTAATTGGTGTTTGCTGTAGCCTCTCCTCAAATTACCAATTAGTATTACTATAGGAAAGCTGAGGTATAAAATCACAAGTTGTTTATCTATAAGTTTATTAGCAAATTTTCGTTCAGTCTTGATTGTTCGTAATTTTTGTTATTAAATAAATTAAAAGAAAATGGGAAATCGCAAACGTGGTGCGTATTTATCCAGACCAAAAAGTCACAAGAAACAGTTGAAACGGACGCGTTTAGCAGAGCGTAAAAAAGGAGTTGAAGTTTGTAGTGATTTCAACAATTCCAGTGACTACTACTTATATGGAAACCGAGAAGTTAGTAACCTTTCCCGAAACATCTGAAGAGGTTTCTTTTGAAGAATTACTGGAGTTAGACACAGAAGAAGAAAAACCTAGATACATTCGACTTCACTGGACGAAGAAAAAAATCAAGCGATTAATACAAAAGAGAAAAGTTCGCTACTGAAATCCGACATTTTAAACGGCTTCAAACACATTTTTGGGGAACACTCTGATTGTGCAAACTATTTCTGTAACGGTCCAAAAGAAAATGAAGATAACATATACTCCGAATTTACGTCAAATTCAATTTATGAAGATATTGTAATAGAGTAGCATGCGAACAGCTTGATAGAAGATATTGACACTAATATTGTGGAAACTTTCAACTCCGTTGTTGCAAAATATGTAACGGGAAACAGAATAAATTATTCGCAACGAGGGTCTTATACCGCACGATGTGTGGCTGCGGTTACTTCTTTTAACAATAGCGGGGAATTAAATTATAAAGTGCAGAAATTATTAGCTGGTTGCAGTCCTGAGAGATATACAAAACTGTACTCTGAAAAATTTGCAATTTGGACTACAAACGACGTGCCAATATGCAAGGAACCAGAACAAGAAAGTTATTTCATGTTGTTGATGATGACAATGATTACGGAGGAAATGCCAATGTTAACGATATGAAGATTGCGACCTATTCGGGAAAAAAAGCAACATTCCTTGAAAAGCTGAAAAGTGAAAATCCAGAAGAAATACAAAAATTAACTGTAGGTCAAAGAGACAGCACTTAATGGAATACGATGAGAATCAAACGATTAACTGCAATCAATTTTGGTAAAGTTGCAAAACTAAGAAAAAGCAGAGCATTGGCCGAATTTGAAAAATTTCTGGCTTAGAAATAAGAAGCTGTGGTCTTTTTATAGACCAGAAATATCCGTTTTTAGCTGCATCTCCTGATTGCTTAGTAGGTGACGACGCCATTATTGAAATAAAAAGCCCTTATAATTCAAGGATGTTAACACCGAAAGAAGCAACAGAAAATAAACTTATAAAATATTTTATTATTGATAACAGCGGTGGCCTGCTATTAAAAAATAATCACAGATACATGCACCAAGTACAAGGTCAATTGAATATAACTAATAAAAATAAATGTTACTTTGTCGTATGGACGCCAAAAGGGTTGCTTTATCAAATTATATACAAAGATGAACATTTTAGGAAGAAGCAACTTCCCAAACTTATCACTTTTTATAAAAGGGCACTCTTGCCGGAATTAATCGATCCCCGTAAAGTTAGAGGCCAGGAATTACGTAATATCTATATTTAAAAATTCTATGTTTTACCAATAGTCAACAGTTATATTTGTGTTAGTATATTATGTTCACTCTGTGGGATAAGAGTGCGATAAGCAGATCGTCCATAACGCTTCCACCGCAGGAGGTGCTGTAAATCTGTAAACACTACTCAGAATAAAATAAGTTGAAACGAGCTTATACTTCTTTTAATTTTGCATGTGTTCACTCATAGTTTATCTGTACTGGGTTACCTCTGTACCTATTGTACTATTTGTTTATTATTTATTACCTGCTCTAAGAATATGTCAATAAAATAATCTGTCGATAAATCTGTGAAATCTGAAATCAATTCCCATTTATTATCTATTATTGTAATTGCTAATTCAGTCAGGATATTTGTAAATAAAGAAACTACATCTACATTACATTTGGTACATACATAAATAAAAATCTACTAATTCCCAAGAATTTTGTATGCTATAAATTGATTTATTCATGATATTACTAACAAGGGGGCGCGACGTTGGGGTCACGGATTTGGACGCCCTTCTAGGGTAAGAAAGTACTTCATAATAATTAACTATAGACCTTCAAACATGGTGCCAATACTTTTGAATAACAGGCGCAATTGATATACCTGGACCGTTGCGTTTGATCCCAAGGGTGGAGTGTGGCTCGATCGATTCAGCACTAGCCAAGTAATTGTATGGTTTGGGTTCGATTCCCGGACAGATTTTTTTCAATGCTTTTCTTGTATTACATATCGACCAATGTTAATTCTTCGACAACGTTGTTAAAATATCTACACAATCAGTGAATTGTAACGGAAAGTTCAGACAGTATGCCAATCGAATAAATATTTTGGTGTGTGATTAGAAAAAAAAAAAAAAAAAAGGAGGAGAGGTGTCGTGGGATGCTTATTTGAATAAAAGGTAAAATTCTATAATTGCATAAACAATGTATAAAGCAAAAATATTTCATTTCGAAACCTATGGTAAATAAATTGAAGTTGAATTTGAAGTAAATTCGAGTCGGAATTATAAGGGCACCATCTGATGGGGGATACGCAAATATGGTGCATTTCATAGTTGCTCCTGCGATAAGTATATGTGTGTGTGTGAGAGAAATAACTAATGAAAGAACAAGATGAAAGCGTCTGTCTGATGATTTCAAGCGTCCCACTTTTTCCCAGTTAACGCTCGCCGCAGAATTTCGCTAAAAGAGCTTCGCCTAAAAAATGGAAGCCGCTGTTTTTTCACACGCAGTCGAATCAACTTCCATACTGGTGGAAAGTCCGATGTCTTCCATTTCTTTTTTCTTGTTTGTTTTCAATCACACCAAAATATTTATTCGTTTGGCACACTCTCTGAACTTTCCGTTATAATTCACTGATTGTGCAGATATTTTAACAACGTTGTCGAAAAATAAACATGCGTAGATATGTGGCACAAAAAGAAAAACAGAATTGACAAAAAAAACGTTGTACGGGAATCGAACCCAAACCGTACGATTACTTAGCTACTGCTGAATCGATTGAGCCACGCTCCACCCTTGAGATCAAAGGCAACGGTACAGCTATATCAATTACGTATTGTTATTCAAACTGTTTTTTTTCAAAAACGGTTGAGTATTGGCACCATGTTTGAAGGTCTATAGTTAATTATTATGAAGTACTTTCTTACCCTAGAAGGGCGTCCAAATCCGTGACCCCAACGTCACGCCCTCCCCTTGTAAGTATATATGCCAAAAACTTTTCCACAAATAGTTCCAATAATAGTTCACATTTTGTTATTTCTGTTGAATTGCGTCCACAACGTTTCCCGTAATGAAATCTATTATCTCTTATTTAGGAATATGACGCACAAGGAATCTTGCGTTAATTTTTCTAACGATAGTGAGCTATAAGTGTTGCCTACATGCTACTTTACAGTTTTGAAAAATGTCGATTATTGTAATAATTTTGTTACATTATTTCGGAGTTCGTAGCCAATTTGGAAAAATTTTACAAGTGGCATATGAAAGAGAGTGGTCACATCAAGCTACCAACGTGGAGATATTTTCGATACTTATGTATATTTCTGTTAATATTATTTGAAAAGTTTGATCTTAAATCGTGTTGTACGTTTTTAATTGCCCAAACGTTATTTAAAGAAAAAATAGAAAAATCGCTGTGTCAGTAGACAGATAAAGCATAGATGATTCGAAAAAATTCGTCCACTCTTTCAACTTTGAAATTGGCTCCCAAAAAGTGTATCGAAATGTGCATAAAACTGAGTATATTTTGAGGTGTAAATGCCAGCGTTAATGCATGACCGATGATGCATACATAGGTAGCGGAAGCAATTTCGGTGCTCCAAAAATTATTTGCGAATGCGGTGTTCAAAATGGTTTTCAGTTTTTAAAATAAGAGATAACGTACAATAAGCCTGCGAAGTCTGTGCTTATAGGGAGAGGTCGTTTTTATAGCTCACGAAACCTCAAATTACGTAGGACTGTGTATTTTTTTAATTAATAAATTTAAAACTAAGGATTTTGAAAAATATTTTTCAAAAGTGGTAAGATCCAAGTTCTTATGATACTGATATAGAATAAATAATACTCATTTAGGATGGTTATTTTGTTTAATTTTCAGAGTTCTATGTTTTAATACGTTACGCTTTTATTACCGGCTTATTGTTTTTAATGTATTTTAGAGGCATCTTATATATTTTATTCGATACGTGGCTTTGTTAAAGAGTGTGTGTACAAAATTTTATTTAGTTTGCTCGTGTTCTCTACCTTGTGCAGTATTTTACGTTAGAAAATATGTACCATGTACTTATTTCAACATTTCCTATTTTGGCGCCATAGTTACCTTTCATTGCAAAACTTTGTAGCTGCATGTGAAGATCACTAGAGAAGACACCTACAAAATTTTATACATCTAGCTTGTCTGCTGTGCTGTGTGTAGTATTTTATTTATTTATTTGTTTATATTGAAGGATTTGTTCTTTGTGCAGGTGATTGTGCAATCTTATACTCTATTACTTCTTATTACTTGTTACTGATGGTTGGATATATATTCTGTTCTTGAATTTCTGGTTTTATGAAATTATATTACGAAAATAGTGAAGGTTGATCGTGACTCGTTACTCCTCTGAAGTTCGCGCCCGAATTTTCAAAAGAAATCTAATTCTTAGAATTCTGAGACAAATAATTATAGCTCTGGAGTTCTTGCATAAAATTTTCAATAGTTCTGAAAAATTACCCCAAAAAAGGCAACCATCATATTTCAGGGCTAGCGCCGTAATTTGTTCGTTGGGGAGTTCTGATCGTTTCTCTCAGCTTACAAGTAAGAGTTTTGGAGTTCTTTATTGTTTTCGGGAATGGTTCAGCAAAAGAAATTGTTTGCAAAGGTTGTAATTTTTTGATTTCGCAAGAATAATTCTGGGCAGAGTGCTGGGTAGCGCTCAAAGGGTTCTATCGAAAATCCTCATAACGTTTTTCTATAAAGTTGAAAATTCGGAAGTTATTTGCAAAATTCGAACTAGTGTGCTCTGTGCCGAAAAGAAAAAATTGTACAGGGAAGTTCTGATTAGAGTTCTGGGAAGCGCTCGGAGAGTTCTATCGAATATTATAACGTTTTTCTATAAAGTTGAAAATTAACAAAATCTAGTGCTCATTCGATTAAGAGGGCAGCAAATGAATTTTGTGAAACAATACTTGAATGATTTTCCTGTATATTTCATATATACAAGTAATATATATTATCGAGCTTTAATCATGTAACACGTTATAAAATATACAAGCCACTTTAAAATGTATGTAATCTGAAAAATATTGTTGTTAACAAAACATCAATGTAATAATAATGTTAAACAATAAATAACAACTTGTCAATGTCACAAACTAATCAATATCCAATTTCTATACACTGGACCAACAAAATTCTGCCCAAGTAGAATTCGATATCATCTACTTTGGGGACGCCGGCTCTTTGACACTTTATACTTACCGACTTTTCTTAGAGTTACACAAAGATTAGCTTTTGATTATGAGATATCTTTCAGAAAACTAACAGGAAAATTCTAACCAAAATGGCGATTTATCCAAACTTGAACATTTTTTTAACAAATGTCAAATATTTTTCAATTGAGTATCTATTTGTTGATTTGAAACATGAAACAATTAGAGCGCAACCCAGAGCTCTAATCAGAATTCCCGTACCATTTCTTTTTCTAGGAATATAGCACACTAGTTCGAATTTTGCAAATTACTATTGAACTTTCAACGCCATAGAAAAACTCCATGAAGATACTTGATAGAACTCTCCGAGCGCTACCCAGAACTCTTGTGGGATTTTTTTCTTTTCTGCACATAGCACACTAGTTCGAATTTTGCAAATAACTTTCGAATTTTCAATTTTATAGAAAAACATTATAAATTATTCTTGCGAAATAAAAAAATTGCAACTTTTGCAAAAATTTTCTCTCTGAACCATTCCAGAAAACAATAAAGAAGTACAGAACTGTTACCTGTAAACTGAAAAAAAAACGATCAGAATCCACCAACGAACAAATTACGGCGCTAGCCCTGAAATAGGTGTATGATGTTTGCTTTTCTTTGAGGTAATTTTGCAGAACTATTGAAAATTTTATTTTATTATTTAAGAACTTCAGAACTATACTTATTTGTCTCAGAACTCTGAGAATTAGATTTCTTTTCTGAAAATTCGGCCCCAGAGCAGTTGGCTTGTTTCCCGAATATGCTACCGGGAATGTTCTGCTAGCTTCAGCCTCATATTATTTTGTTATCGTATTTGAAAACACATTATTGACTTGTTGTTGGTGGAGTTTTCTGTCTTCATATATTTCGGTTGTGTGTAAATTTTCTCGTCTAAAGAATTTTGGCAGTTTTTATGGTTCTAATATGATGTAAGTAGTTTGTGTAATGCATTAAAGTTCAATGAATTATGTGGGTCATTTATGCTTGGTGCATTCTAGCTGTTTGTTTTATCATCGTTCTTAGTATTATTACTCTACTAGGCTCAGCAGAAAGATATGTGTTCATATTTATCCTTAACTGTTATGTACATATATGCTATATATCAGATCTGTGCGCAGTACAATTCCATTACAGTGATTTTGTTCAATTTACAGTATCCTATGTTACATTTCTTTAGTTAATGTTTCCACATTTTATTTACTTCACCTAATACCAGGTTTAAACCTTTTGATGCTTTATATTTGACTTACATTAGAAAAAAATAAATAATGCCCATACGACACTTTTATTTGGAAAACTTTATCTTACTTAATCCATAATTCGACAGCTAGGTTGTCAACTCCACTGGAAAATCAAGTTATATAATTGTCATTTACCGTATTGCCAATACGAGCATCACGCACTGAACTAGCGCGCACTGGCTAGTAATCATTGTTATAGTTTAGTGCATGATGCTCACAACGTTTAGCTAAAAAGGGTAACTAAGACTGAACTTCATTTTCCATTGTAGGTGACAGCTTAGCTGTCACGATGTCGATTTGGTTTTCCAAATAAAAGTGTGTTTACTTTTCTTCTTACTTCTAGACCATAATGTTCTCCACAGTCATTCTTACTTACATATTTTTAATACCGGTGTGAATTTAGCCATAAATTCCATCCATAACATTTTTCTTTCGATTTCGACCTCTAAACGCAATAATAAAATGAAAGCAAACCTAGTAAGTGATTTTATTATGTTAGAAGTTAGCTTAAATCCGATTACTACTAAATTCCCTCGATGATATCGAAATACACATGCCCTTACCTGTAAGCACAGATAAGTTGATAAAATTAAAATTTTGACACAGTGCGGCACCAGATATTTTCATTCCGACTTCGCAAACTTATTCTACGTTATCTCTTCTATGAGAAACCGCAAAAATATTTTGAACACCGCGATCGCAAATATTTTTTTGAGAACCGAAATTGCTTCCGTTACCTGTACGTATACATCATCGGAGAAAATTGCAATTCAAACAAAGTGCAGATATGCAACACCTGTCGACCTAGTGTTGAGGGGAATAGTTGGAAATGAAGTTTCTTTAAGTGTATAATGGGTTTTTGAAGAAATGCGTCCCCAAAAAATTTAATAAATGAACGCACATAATTCGCATATACATGTATTGTTCCGTATACTGTTGTTGAAGACTAATAAAGCAACAGTATCTTGAGCATATATGGTGCAGATTTCATCTACATTTACCTCAGCACAATAGAGGCAAGTTTTCGAAATGTCTTCTGAGTGCTGAATTACAATGTTTTTAATATGATTACGGTATGCTGCAACATCTAACGACTTTTCTCATGTTAGATCATTTAGAAGTACTTCACAGTAATAACTCAATTAAATACACACAGTGCCAGCTATCGCTTTGTGTTGGATAGTTAATGTTAACTGTTAATTTGGTCGATTTCTCCAAACCAAGGTTTTGTAGAAACTGAGCCAGCTTTCGATAACACATGTTAGCTTTTCTACTATGGTTGGTCAACGGATCGAAAAACAACGTAGTTTGTTTCCGTATATTTGCGTATATACACATCCAATGGCTATTAACTAATATTGGAAATATGAACTGTTCCTCAGTAAAATGTGCATCTCTTAATGTGTGCGGAATATTTCGTCGGAGTAAATTTGTTACTTCGTGTTCCATTAGGATTTTACAGTTTTCTTACTGGCTAGAACATTGATGTTTGTACATGTGAGAGGGATTCGATATGAATTCTCTCACAATGCACGTATTACCCACGGCGGGTAGCCGAAGAGCGCGACTGCAGTTACTGCAGGAGGCTGTGGCAACGCAAGTTGTCCACTTCTGTAGAAAAAATAACTGTAAAAATGCGTAATACGTGCATTGTGAGAGAATTCATATCGAATCCCTCTCACATGTACAAACATCAATGTTCAGACCATATATACATAAAATTTGTATACGAAATTACAGCTCTTGCAAAGCCGTACTGACGAGCGGTATAACCACGAAACGTACGTCTACGGATGGCAAGAGAAGATCAAAATTTTGTAATTTACTGGCTAGAATGTTTAAGACATAGTTTACTAAAAAATTATCCAGCCACATTTTTGTTTTATTTGCACTAGATTCCAATGTTATATAACTTTCATAATACAACTTTTCCCTCCCAAATTTCGAAACTACATAGTTTCGTGTAAATTTTGTATCGTTGGTATTGATGTCAGATATATTATTGATTTTTTTGGCTCCAGTACCTTTTTCATTTTCGTTAAATTGATTGCTTTAATATAAGGATGTACATTTTTGGTACGTTTTTGCCACATCTCTTCGGAAATTTTGGGCGATACTTGTTTCTGTCTTGTGGCACAACGATTTCTTTTAATGTTTTATTTTAATGCACGGTATTCAATTATCACATAATTTCTAAGTTTGCATATAAATCTAAACGGTTTGTTATGCAATTCTTTCTGCAGAATATTATTCTTTACAATACCGAACCATGTTTCAACCAAAGCATTATTTTGTTTCGGTACTAACATATTTGTCCACATGGGAATGAAGGGAATAGGATGTTTTAAAAAGTATTTTGCAAGATCAGGACAATAGAACTGATTTGCCTGTAAATCTAAGTTACTTTTGTATTGATTCCGGGATACATTTTCAAAGGTATTTTTGAAAAATATATAAAATTTATTATTTTCGAAAAATGTTTCAGCGATATTTACTTTTCTAGATGGTTTCCCATGACCGTTGTCGGTTTGTAGCTACTAACAAGAAAATAAGTTTTGAAAAATAAATGTATTGACAAGAAAAAGGAATTAATTAATGAATTAAAATGAGTATTTATTGGATTAAGATAGTAAGTATTTATTTGTTTTGCAAAATAGTGTACTAAGCACAACACCTGCGAACTATCTGCATTTACTTCTTAAATTTCTTAGAACCAACGTTCTTCAAACAAAAAATATTTGCGATCGCGGTGTTCAAACTATTTCTGCGGTTTCTGATAGAGGAGATAACGTAGAATTAGTTTGCGAAGTCGGAATGAAAATATCTGCTGCCGCACTTTGTTTTAATTGCAATTTTCTCCGATGATGTATACGTATAGGTAATGTAAGCAATTTCGGTTCTCAAAAAATATTTGCGATCACGGTGTGCTAAATATTTTTGCGGTTTCTGATAGAAGAGATAACAATTTTCTCCGATGATGTATACGTATAGGTAACTGAAGCAATTTCGGTTCTCAAAAAAATATTTGCGATCGCGGTGTTCAAAACATTTTTGCGGCTTCTGGTAGAAGAGATAGCGTAGAATAAGCCTGAGAAGTCGGAATGAAGATATCTAGTGCCGCACTATGTCAAAATTTTTAATTTTATCAACTTATCTGTGCTTACAGGTAGGGGCAAGTGTATTTCGATATCATCGCCGACTTTAATATTAATCGGATTTAAGCTAACTTCTAACATAATAAAATCACTTAGTAGGTTTGCTTGCATCTTATTATTGCGTTTAGTGGTCGAAATAGAAAGAAAAATTTTATGGATGGAATTTATGGCTAACTTCACACCGGTATTTTTAATAAACCCAAACTTACCCTTTAAAAGTTGTTATTGTTGAAATATCGTAAGACTTGGGATTAAAATAAAGTTAATATGTACCTACTCTAATGATAAGTAATATTTATTTAATTAAGCTGAAAACATTTGGAAGAACAAAGGTTTTAAAAAACATAATAGTATTGATAGTGAACAAAAATGCCAGTAATTTTGCATAAAATGCAAAATTAATTTGAATTAAGATGGAAGCCTGACCATCACCTGTTAGTTGACCGTTGTTATTGTTATCCGCTTGTGCTTGTAGGTTGGTCATGGTTGTAATGTATTGCCGTTGTTGACTTCTTAGTAAGTCGATCGATACTTCGCGCTCGAATTTACCTTCGAGAAAGCTTTTTAGTATACTAGAATCACGTCGCAACGTGTATGATTCAGTCAAGGGTATTTGATATTCGGCGTTATAGTTCCTTATATTTTCTATACTGGCAGATGTTCGTTCGATATCTTGACTGTTGTGGTCAGTTTCTTCTCGCTCTATAATAGTATTTTGTGATACACGGTTATAATGGCACTTATGATACGTAAAGCTCTCGTTTGCCGTTAATAGTTTTACAAAAGGATTGCCAACTTCTGGACAAATATAACTGACTTGTGTTATACTAGATGATGTAGTGCACTTGGTTCTCGGACTGTTAAGATTCTCGGTTTCCAATAATTGCTTTTTTGATTTACTTGGTATTGTATCAGCGAATCGTCTAGGTATTACTGCAAGATCGCTTGAAGGAAGACTTCCTGAAAATAAACATAGAATTCAGATAATAATTGGAGTAAGTATATGGGTTGCTTAACAATATTTCTTTTTATAATTTTTTGAGTTATATGCAAGTTTTGAGATGTTTTTGTTATTGGTGTACGTTATGAGTAGAATTAGGCGTTTGGGAGTAAAATATAATGAATTTGGCATTTACATCAAACGTCAGGCGATCTTGCAGATTGCTTGTAACGTTAATCAGCGAGACCGCAGCTGCTAGCACCTGTAGTTTGGTAATTAGAGATAGAAAACGGAAACCACTTAACACCAATTATGAATTAGAAGAAAGATTTTAATTATCATGTGAAACGTCATTTTCGACTGTTTTCGCAAGTTTTGACGTCTTAACATTCCTACACATCATACAGTAAAATTTCTATTTTGGATCATCTTTTAAAACTGGTCAACTCTAAAAACAGCCATTATTCAAATTCTGGGGAAAATATATCCAAATTCCCGTGTTACCGATACTCCTAATAACGGTACTTCTATAAATCGGCCAGGGCCACATGAATCAAAATATTTCGAAAAAAAAATTCAATGTAACTTTACCTCTTCTTACCGATAATAAATTGCTTTGCAAAATATATGGCCTTCCGAATTACATTATAACTCTACTACCTGTTAATCTTATCTTAGGTTTATGGTATGGTAAATAGGTAATTACATATTAATAGGGTTCGATCTTTTATGATTTGAAGGTAGAGGCTTATTTTTTACTTATTTCAAATTCGGTTACATACTTTAGTTTTATTTTGATTGCTACTGTTAATATGTCGCTCGAAAGGAACCGCATGTGTTAAAGACAAAACTCATATTGAAGAAGGGAAAAAGTTTAGTACAAGTGCAAGGTAGTTAAGTGAAAAAAATTTTTTTAAACAACTTTATTCAGGTATGACTACTACAACCTTAATATATGAATTAATTTATTCGTACAGATGAATTGTGTATTAAACAAGACTTGTGTGGAAATACTAAACCAGTGTTTAGTTGCCAAATAGCATTCATTACGTCTTTTATCTACATAATTCATGTGGTTTTATTCGCTTCAGTCTTCTTCTTTCATTGGTTGTATCCAATAATTGAATTGCTTCCACGTTTGGATGATGATAAATGAGTCTTTTACAATGAAGATTCATTTTAGAATAATGGCCAACTAACCAATGCATTTATCGTTGTTTTAAGCGAATTTGTTCAGCTTTTTTTCTTAGATGGTGTTTCCAGTTTAATCTTGAATCTAAGTAAAGCCCAAGATATTTAGCTGATTCTGCTTGAGGGATTGGTATCTAGTTGAGGTATGTTCGTAGACTACAATTTCTTCGCCGCAGCGCATATGTGACATGGACTGATTTCAGCTCGTTAAGCTTGATTTACCAGTCTTTTGTCCATCTGTTGATTTTGTTTAGTGTGCGTTGAATTTTCAAACTGCTATTGATTGCGATTCATTTACCGCCATAATTGCAGTGTCATCTGCAAAGGTTCCAATGAATGTCTCATTTGATGTTGGAATATCCGTAGTATACAGTAAATAGAAAAGAGGTCCCAATACACTTCCCTGAGGTACTCCTGCTTGTATTGGATAAGATTTTGATTTGACATCTTCGTGCATCACTCGAAATTGCCGATTAGCTGAATATGATTCTAGGAATCTGCAGTAATTTTTACTTATCTTGAGGATTAAATCTTTGTGCCACACTCTGTCAAACGCCTGTGACACCTCAAGGAATACTGCAGAGCAATATTTCAGCTCTTTCAATGATTTTAACGACTCGATGTACTTGATGGATAGTTGAGTGTTTGTTTCGGAATCCAAACTGGAAATCCGGGGTGTTTATTAAAGGTTTAAGTCGCTTCAGAAGTAATTTCTCGAATAGTTTTGAGATTGTTGAAAGGAGCGAAATTGGTCTATACGATCTAACTTCCTCGTCTGGTTTATCTGGCTTTTTTAGGATGATTATCTGTGCTGTTTTGAAGCAGTCAGGGACGTATTCCAAGCGTAGACAGGCATTGAATAGATAAGTGAGCATGATAATAGCCTTCCTTGGCAGTTCTTTCAATACCCCAGATGATATTTCATCAATCCCTGGTGCCTTTTTTGGGTTGAGGTTGTGATCTATTTCTTTTGCTATTTATATTGGGGTGAACAATTTGAAAGCAATTTCTGGTTGATAAATTGGTGTAGTTTGGATATCAGACTGTATGTCGTGTGGTTGGAATGTATTTACTAGGTGTTGTGCAAACAGTTCAGCTTTTTCTTCGTTTTTTCATAGCCAGTTACCTTGAGTGTCTCTTATAGGTGGGACACGAGTAACGGGCCTCTTGTATCTTCTTGTCGCTTTCCACAGTGAGTAATGTTTGTCCACCTCTGGTCCAAGGTTACTTAAGTACTCGTCGAACAATTTTGTTTGTATGTATTAATCATTTCTCTGACTTGATTGCCTATTCTATTGAATTCTGTTTTATCATTAGGGTTTTGTGTAACATGGCATATCCTTCTGGCTCTCCTCTTTTCTTTAATTTGTTCCCTGATATTAGCAGGATAATTTATTTCACATATGAGAGTTTCTTTTGCCTTAGGGGTAGCTTTTTCTGCTGCTGTTTCAATATTCTCAATAAAATTTCTAGATTGCAATTCTAGGTCTTTTTAGATTTCAAGCTTACTTTTAAGTTGATTATCTCTTCCAGTTTATCTCTGAAGATGTCCCAATCTGTATACTTATTTGTGAGATTAGTTTTTCTTTTCTTTTTGATAATATTTGCGTTGAGGCATAAAAGGACTTGGGTGTGATCTGACGTTAGATCATCAATGCCTTCTACTTCAATATAATTTGATCCAATTCCCTTTGATATAAAGATCTAACAGATCAGGTGTCTTTCTCACATCTGTAGGCCAGTAGGTCGATCTGCGCGAGGAATGATGATCACAATTTTGTTGGTTAATAGCACTTAATAATTCTCTGCCTTTTCCAGGTGATATTAATCTTGAGCCCCATGCTGTGGGTTAATATTAAAGGCGCCACCAATAATAAATCTCTCACCGAGAGAATGAAAGATGTCGATGAAGTCATTTCTTGCTGGGATATGTCCAGGTGTACAATATGTTGCAGCAATGTTAAGATCAGCTCCATTTCGTGGGATTGTGATGACAGTCGCTTGAATGTAAGGTTCACGAATCTGTTTTTGTTCATAATGTTAGATATTTTCCTTACTTATGATCGCGGTACCTCCTCTAGCACGTCCACTTGGGTGTGTAGTCCAGTAGCAGTCATAACAACGTATTTTGGTAAAATTTTTGTTTGAAAAATGTGTCTCAGAAATGAGAGCTATATCTATATTGTTTGTTTGCAGAAAGATTTCTAGTTCTTGGGCTCTTTGACTGAGCCCATTTGCATTCGACGTTATAATGTGCACGAACGGATTATTCATGTTTTGTTTTTGGTTGACTTGACTTGGGCTATTTTGGTTTCCTCCAAATTTTCCACCCTCTTGCATAACTGACTGAAATTCTTTCTTATTTCAGTGTGAAATTCGGTGAGCATCTTCATCATGTCGTTGATAGTCGGCTCGTTACTTGCAGGTTTTTGCTTTTTTGCTTGCTTGATTGTCGTTAGACCCTTTGGTGGTGTTAGCGTAGGTTCCAGAGGTTGAAGGCTTCGATGATTCTTGTGGTTCATTGTGCACCATGGTATGTGACGTTGCAGGGTCGTGTGGCTCGTTGGCTACCTGCTGCAATCGTTGTACCGCTGTAGTTTTTTGACTGCATTTGTTTCCTTTTTTTTTTTTTGGTACAGTGCACACCCTTTATAGTTGGCTGTGTGTCCTTTCTCATTGCAAAGTGCGCATATCGCTACACTGTTATGTTGTTTCTTGCATTCTTTTGTATGGTGTTTACCAGCACACTTGACGCATCTTGCTTCTCTGCTGCAGAAGTTTTTGAGTGTCCTAGCTATTGACAGTTAGTACACTGGGGAATTCTATTATTCTTTTTAGGCGGTTCTACAGTTATCTTGCAGTCAAGTTCTTTGATGTTATAGATTGCTTTGTTGTTTTCCTTTTGTACAAGGTCGACATAAAACAGTGGAAATACCTTAGTGGTTTTTTCTCCGCTTTTGTTTATAGCCTTCTGGACAATAGGAGTAATGGCTGCTACATCATGACCTAGGGCATTTATGTCTTGCTTGATGTCATCGTGCTTGGTTGACGCTGGTATACCACTAATCACTATTCTGTACCATTTGTCATTTTTAAGTTGGCATGTATGGAATTCTAACTTATTAAATGGGCTGTTCTCTATTCCTTTATTAGCTTCTTTTATTTCTAGAAGCCATTGTTTGACTTTTCGGTAATCAGTTTCATCATCAACGGTTATGTTGATATCATTGCTAGACCGCTTTGAAGTGTCGTGTCATCGCTTGGGTTCGAAGGAAGGTGGTACAAGGCCAGTTATTTTAAAACTCGTTAGTAAGAACATAAGAAATTCCATCTATCATAATAAAAAGAAATTGAGGGGTTCCAAGGTGGTAATTAGAGAGGACTTAACCAAGCGCAGGGTTCAACTCCTTAAGGAAGTAGAGAGCAGCTTCAGTGCGGCACAGGTTTGGACTAATAATGGTATTATTTATTGCAAATTAAAGAACAAAATTTATAAAATTAAATCGTTTTTGGATTTATCAGCTGTGAATACGAGTTAATCTTTAGGGTATGTATTTCTTTTCTCTTTACATTTTTTGGAGCCGGTCAGTATTTTCAGTATTTTTAGTTCAGTTAAACTTAATATATAGCTCTTTGCTTTTCTTGGTTTTGTAGCTGTCTTTGAAATACATTTATTTATTTATCTATTTCTATTTATTATTTTCTAAGATTTTGTTAATAATATTTATAGTTGCTTGTAATTAATTTCATAAGTAATTGTCGCTTTGCTGCTTGAACTCGTAGTGTCATTATTGCATTTTGCACAGTTGTTATGTTTTTCCTTTTCTTTTCTTTTTTTTTTTCTGGATTAAATGAGATGATGTTTAGTTGACTTGAGAATGATACTTTTTTAAATTATTGTTTAATTTCATTTTGTTTAGGTTTTTCTTCTTAATTGATATTTTTATTTTTCTTTCATACATATATACTCGATTATGTGCACTGATGGTGTGAGAGTTGCTTGCATTAACACCCGGTCCCTAGTTCCTAAACTACGTGAATTAACTACTTTCGTATCTGATTTTAATATAGATATTTTAATTATAACAGAAACATGGTTATCTTTGAATATTGTTGATGAATATATACTTATTCCCGGATTTAAATTACTTAGACGTGATAGACCTACGCGTGGTGGGGGAATTGCTATATATGTTAAACATCATATCAGATTTGATTTTATCGATACTAGTCTTGATGTTGAACAGTTATTTTTAAGAATATATATCTTCCAGTTACAGATTGTTTTGGGAGCTGTTTACAAGCCTCCTGTACTAAACTATAAATATTTTTAGATATCATTGAGAATACAATTATGAATATTTTACCCTCTTGTGATAGAGTTATGTGTTGTGGTGATTTCAACATAGATTGTTTGAAAGTGGCGGATTCCCGTACCGCATTTTTACTCGACTTTTTCGACTAGGCCTTCAAACAACTGATAGATCAGCCAACTAGGATTGATAGTCTACTTGATCTTTTGTTTGTGTCGAACAATGATTGAAGTGAATTGTAGTTTTTCTGATCACGACATCATTACTTTCAACATATGTGTTGACAGTAGAAGACCTGCACCCACTTTTCGTTCTTATAGAAACTTTAGTTCTATTGATGCTCATAACTTTAAATTGGACCTTTTGTCGCTTCCATTGCAGCGTTTATTCCTTCTCCGCAATATCGATGACAAAGTTAATTTTTTTTACTTCACACTTGCTTTCTCTATTTAATAAACATGCTAATTACTCGCAAATTCTCAAGCAGACGTATACTTTGGCTTACAGATAATTTGGAACTGTTAATGTCCTTGAGAGACAAAAGTAAATCTAAGTTTAGGTTAACTAGAAATCCACAGGACTGGGAATATTACAAAACGTTAAGAAATTTGACTAATAAAACATTCAAATTAGAACAGAAGGCTAATTTTGATTACATCTCTCGTTCTAGAGATAAAAAATCATTTTGGAATGAACTGCGAACGCTAGGCATATCTGAAAATCGACGTAGCGTACTGTTTATACGGTTTATACGGTTGCTGAAGATGCTTGCCACGAGCTAGCGAAACACATATCACCGATTTTATTATAAACCATTATAAACCAACTATAAATTGTAATGAGCAAATTATTAGAAAATACCAATATTACTCATAAATTTATTAGGTGTATATTACATATTGGAAATATTGCTGACAGTCTATTTGTTACGCACATAATGCGCAGTACAACAAAAATTACGAAAATAAATGTTTATTTAAATATATTCTTCAATAAAATAATGTTTTGGCAATAAGAATATATAAGAAATATAGCTATAAACCTGTCAAATTGTCATTTGGTCCATTATTTTTATTTATGGATCTTATTGTTAGTATTTTTGAAAGTTGTTTCCTAATAATTTAATTTTTAATGAACACCTTAACAGCAACATAAGACACACAAACAGATGAGTCAAATGCGATCAGATGTTCCTATCGTGACGACACTTGGGCCAAGCCACGCCCATGCGCCCTAAAGACGACTTTAGGAAAATTTATGAGCATACCTATTTGTTAATACATGAACCTTACTTGAATTCAAATGTTAGACAACCAGCATTGCACATCCCTCTTTACGTAAAATACAAAAATTCTAGTATGAGTATGATCTTGAGTAGACATGGATGTGCATGCGCGGTTCACTTGTTGTTGTCATCAATCTACACTATTCTTCTTGTGTCATGGATTGAGTCCGGCTTCTGCCGCATGCGCCGAACAATAGCTTGCTTCCTATAAGCTAATTTTGGGGTGTTGCTTTTCGTACACGGCGTAAACTAGGAACAAAATACTTTCTATTGGTGGTAGTAGGAGATCGATATCTTTTTCAACGTAAAAGAGCTTCACAAAAAATAATATATACGGTGGTTACTATGTAAAAGAATTTAGAATTTCGAAATGTAAATGTGAAAAGTAAGGCCAAAGTCAAATTTAAGACCGCAACACATTACTTACAAAAGCTGCGAATGTTTAAAACACTGTAATTTTTGTCGCAACAAGTATGTGTGAAAACCATAGCCATTAATCAAAACCACTTATTTACAGTAATAAATTTAATGAATAACTTTAGATGTAACAATATTAAAAAAGGAAAAAGCCAGACTTATAAATGAATTTATAGAAAACCTAATTCGAAAATATTGCTCATTAACATTTGTTGTAACTGTAAGTACGTCGGATTATAACGTAAGTCAATAAAATGTTCGATTTCTTAAAAGAAAAACGATTCAGCCGCGTACAGAAGTGCGGTGATAAGAAAAATGCGCCCCAAGTGCGCGCTGATTTGCCCTACGGGGTGCCGGGAGTTTCCGGCAATGTGAGAGTTTGCACCGTTGCTGCATTTTATTTACCAAGTCCTTACCTACAATTTTTGTTAACAGTCTTTTTGTCTAGGGGAAAAAGGGTGTTAACTACGTTTTACCCCTTTCATTATTGCCACGGTGCCGAGTGTTGCGGCAGGGTGAGACTCGGCATCGTGATTTTCCTAAGCGTGTGCATTGCAATGCACACTTTAGTGCTTTTTTATGTGTCTAGAACAAAAAGATTTATATTTTTCAAAAATCGTCTGATTATTAATTAATATAAAATACTTTCGGCAGGATTTCCGCTGGCACCGTTGTCACTTTGGGGCCATGCCTTCATGACGAATCGATTAGAAAACATTAGAATCGTCTAGCAATTCAAGGTAGAAAAATCGATCGGGCTCTTAGACTATAACTAATCGATTGCCTTTATATGTATGTAGTTTTTAACAAACCATTATTGGTATTATCTTTCCAACTGTTGGAGCTAATGTGGCCTGCGTGAGTGTAAGTTTCATCTAAAAAGACAATAGGTCTGGCTTCACTCTTGTAATACTTTATTTTGTTCAGATAATTCAACCTCAAACCACGAATATTAATCCTCTCTATTAGCAACACTCGATTGGCCTTAGTTTTGGTCCAGTTGAACTCAAGTTTTTTTAATAACTGTATCCATTTTTTGCTCTCTTTTATCTTTATTTGGAAACATTGTCTTAAAATAATTATAATATGCATTTAATATAAATAATAACACAATACCCTTCGACTGCGCCTTAAATGTCTTTCTTTTATTTTTCGCCCCCATTTATTTCTTTTATTACGAAATTACACTGTAAATGCGCATACCCTCACAAAAATCAGAGATTAAATTCAAAGAATAAAGTCATACCATTAAAGTACTTTATATAAACCAAGAATAAATCGTGAAATTTTACAAAACTATACTTCAAATAAGAATACCATAAGACTGGTTAAAATAATATGACACAAAGAAATAAAGTCACCCTTATATCACCTTGTATTAATTAATATTTCAATTAATTATTATTTCCTCTTTCTATAACATTGTATTTAACGACTATGATTATTTACGAAATTTACTTTTCAAAATTTTTTTGATCTATAACAGCTAAACGTTAATGAATAATGAAAAACATGTCTATATGACAAACTGCGAACCCCAGATATATTAGGTCTGTAAACTCTGACGCTGAAGCTAGCAGAATATTCAGCAGAACATTCGTGGCAGCACATTCGGGAAAGAAACGTCGATCAACCTCATTACTATCGTTGTAATATATTGCCGTAAAACAAGAAATCTAAGAACTAAATATACACAATAAGAAGTAATAAAGCATAAAATTGCACAATCACTTGCACAAATAACCAATCCTTCAATATAAACAAATAAATAAATAAAACACTGCATACAGCACAGAATACGAGGTAAATGTCTAAAACTTTTTAGGTGTCTTCTTTAATGATACTCACACCACACCAAGTTTCGTAGTGAAACGCGCCATAGTTGCAAAATAGGAAATGTTTAAATAATACGTGGTGCATCTTTTCTAACGTATAATATTGTACAAGCTAGAGAACACGGACAAACTGAACAAAATTTTGTACACACACTCTCTAAAGCTCATCTAATACAACAAAAGAAAATTCGAAGTGAAACGCACCATTGTTGCTAAATTAAGAAATGTTTAAATAGATAGTCAGTCATCTCTAGTATTAAAGTGCTGTATAAGGCAGAGAACATTAGCAACCTAAATAAAATGTTGTACACACACTCCTTAAAGATCATCTAATACAACTAAAAAGAATTCGAAGTGAAACGCGCCATAGTTACTAAATGACAAATGTTTACATAAATATTCCGTCATCTCTAGGATTGAGATGCTGCACAAGGCAGAGAACACGAGCAAAGTATCTAAAATTTTGTACATAGACTCTTTAAAATTGAAAGTTGTATAGGTAGTTATTTATCTAAATTTTTTATATCATGACCTTTAAATGTACGATACATATTTACTTGGGATGAGAGTAAAGCCAATAGCGGAAAGGGATTGATGAATATTTATTATTTTAGTTTAAAACTTATAGAAGATTACCCAACGCTTTCAACATATGTTTTAAGAACTAGGCCTATATGTGGCTGATGATCAAACAACCCCGTTTGTGTATAATATAATATTAATATTTGGATTGCCTTTTATATGCTGTAGTGTTAGTTTTATAAGGGCAAAAAAGTAAATCATAAAATATACTTAGTTTAATTGCCTTTACGTTGAAAAATGTGCAAATTGAATTAAGCATTTAAATAATGCATAATCTAATAGATAACATAATTTTCACTAAAAGCCAGTTGGCTTCACAGTCTAGTGCGGACATTCGTTTGGCAGAAAGAATTGTAGTATTGGACATTACTTATGGCGGACCATTCATTTAAACATTTGTCATTGAGTAACTATGGCGCGTTTCACTTCGAATTCTTTTTAGTTGTATTAGATGATCTTTAAGGAGTGTGTGTACAAAATTTTATTTAGTTTGCTAATGTTATCTGCCTTGTACAGCACTTTAATCCTACAGATGACGGACTATTTATTTAAACATTTGTCATTTAGTAACTATGGCGCGTTTCACTTCGAATTTTTGTTAGTTGTATTAGATGATCTTTAAAGAGTGTGTATTCAAAATTTTATTTAGTTTGCTAATGTTCTCTGCCTTGTACAGCACTTTAATCCTACAGATGACGGACTATTTATTTAAACATTTGTTATTTAGTAACTATGGCGCGTTTCACTTCGAATTCTTTTTAGTTGTATTAGATGATCTTTAAGGAGTATGTGTTCAAAATTTTATTTAGTTTGCTAATGTTCTCTGCCTTGTACAGCACTTTAATCCTACAGATGACGGACTATTTATTTAAACATTTGTCATTCAGTAACTATGGCGCGTTTCACTTCGAATTATTTTTAGTTGTATCAGATGATTCTTACAGAGTGTGTACAAAAATTTTGTTCAGTTTGTCCGTGTTCCCTAGCTTGTACAATATTATACGTTAGAAAAGATGCACCATGTATTTTTAAAATATTCCCTATTTTGCTACTATGGCGTATTTCACTACCAAACTTGATAGGTACATGTGAGAATCATTAAGAAAGACACCTAAAAAGTTTTAGACATTTACCTCATGTTCTGTGCTGTATGCAGTGTTTTATTTATTTATATTGAAGGATATGTTATTTGTGCAATTTTATGCTTAATACTTCTTATTACTTGTTAGTGATCGCTGCATGTATATTTAGTTCTTACATTTCTTGTTTTACGGCATTATATTACGAAGATAGTAATGAAGTTGGTCGACGCTCCTTTCCCGAATGTGGTGCTGCGAATTTTCTGCTAGCTTCAGCGTCATCTGTAAACTAGCTCTTTAGTAGTCTGCACCTTTTATGTGGTTCCCTGCGACGGTTTCATAGCTTATTTTAGATTGAGTGATAGTATAGACTACTAGAGACTATTAATAGACTTCTTACTTTAATCCGTCCAAATTGCAGGAAGCTATCGTGTACTTTTGCGCAATTACATTACCGGTGATGAATAATCATGGGCGGTACGAGTTAGAAGAATAAAATAAATATACTGTTGCGTTTTACGGTTTACCTAATCCAAAATTTGATGCATCAGTTTGTATGATGAATTCTTTTGTAAAGTCAGGACACGAAAGTACGGAACGGAAACTAAATGGTTCTTTAAAACTGTCCACGATTCTACACAACTGTAATCCCACACAAATTTAACATTTTTCTTCACCAAACGCGCCAAAGGGGCGATAAGTGTAGAAAATTGTGGTACAAAGCGTCGATACCAAGATGCCATGGCGATAAATTGTAGTAGTATAGTCTGATATAGACTTGGGGTGAGGATACGATAAGATAGAATTCACTCTCCCCGGGTCCACCTGAAGACCATTCTTATTCACGACATAACCGAAATATTTTACTTATCTTCATTGTTTTTTTTTGTGCTTATTTAAAAAGGAAAAAGGACGGCGAATGTACAGGGATATACCAAAATAACTTCGATCATATTGTACGTTAATCGCATATTTAAGCGTGTAAACGAGACGAATAATACGAAATATATAACATCAATCATTTATATAATTTAAATAATTTAAGCATTTCACTTAATTCATTCCAGTTCATTTGAACATTATTTTATTGAAAATTAGTTTTAATTAAAGACTCGTTGACGTTAAAAAATACTCGTTACGCGTGCTTTGGCTCCCACTGTTCCTTCAGACAAAGTTCGAATTTCCACGAAGTCACCAGTTCCCTCCAGGAAGGACGATATTACACCGGGTGCCTGCCAGCTAGTCGGCGGTGGAGTGGGGATTAAAACAAAAGTTTAAGGGCGCCACCTGGTTCGCCCGTCCCGGTCGGATCCTCGGAGAAGCAGAATTCCGTTAATAAAAAAAAGAGGAGGGGGTGGTTGGCTGAGTGAGGAGAAAAGTGAGGAACAGAAACAGAACGTATATAAAATAAATAAAGTTACCCTTGCCACACCTTTCTGAAAAATCCTCATCCTCAGTGGAAAACTGGGGAATTCAGCGTCACCAGCGGATCCGGCTAATGCTCAAAACGAACACCACACAACAAGCACTGTACAACACCAAAACACTGCACAATGAACATCACACAATAAATAATAAACGTGCGAAACACTAAAATACTGTTGACACTCAACCTCCATAAAGGGGAAAGTGTATTAATACCTAAGTTTCATGCTCAATGGAGTGTGTCAATACGGTTGAAAGAATCTAAAATTTAATTCAAGAGCTCGTACAATTTGGAATTTGGAATAGGTCCTTCATGTGCATTCATAATTCTCTCTCTATTATTATAAATAAATATGCTTTCGTAAATATCTTGTTCCCTGTCGTTTTCTACAGCCTTAATTAATTTTAAACTTTCAATTGGCATAGCGTGTTTTTTGTCCAAAATATGTCGGGCCACACTTGATTTTTCGGGCCTGTTGAACCGAAAATGAGCAATGTGCTCCTTGTACCGTGTTAGGATTGATCACCTAGTTTGTCGAACGTATTTTATGGCACATTCCTGACAAACCGATTCCGTAGATTTTTGATTAATTTCAACTTTGTCCTTGGCATTTCGTGAAAGATTACCTAATGAATTAGCTGATTTAAATGCGACCTGTAAATTAAGCTGTTTGAAAACTTTGGGAAGCGCCTTACTGCTATGATGGAATGGTAATTTAACGAATTTCTTAGCTGACTTATCCAAAGTTAGGCTCGTAGATTCCCTAATTAAGGTTTTGAAATTTTGTTTCCTGATTAAGTTATCAATCAATTTTGCTTCGAAATTTGAGTTAAGTATTTAAGTTCTGTTTGGTATCTTTCTGTTGTGAGCGGAAAATTTAGTAGCCGATATACTAGGAAATCGAGAGATGCAATCTATTGCTGAAAGCTATGGTTAGAATCTTCAGTTATAAACCTGTTGACATTGGTTTTTTTTGCGATATATGTCTATCTACAAAGTGGTGTTATTCCTAATTACTAAGGTATCTAGGAATGGAAGTTCGTTATTTTTCTCTTTTTCCATTGTAAATTTTACTGTGTTGAATTTAGAATTTGGTTCATCCAAAAAGTCCTGTAGTTTATATTTCTTAATGTCAAAAATGGCAAATATGTCGGCTATGTATCTAATCAAAAGACTCGGGAAATATTTAGCAGCTTTTTTAAATTCAATCTCAAAATTGCTCTTAAACAAATCTGCCATAAATGGTGATAAACTTTTGCCCATCGAGGTACCGTGTTTTTGTTCAAAATATTTGCCCTCTATTTGGAAACAGTTTTGGGACATGCGAAGAGTTGTTAATTTGATATATCTTTTATTTTTGCCGTCCTCAAATTATTTCTATGGAGTAAGTTTTCCAAATATTTTAAAGTGCCGGGAATAGGTACTGATGGAAATAATGAAGTAACATCAAAAGATACCAAAATCTCACCTTCTTTTAATTTATTAATTATTAATTTAAATTCATCTACAAGCCACTTGTCAAGCCATATGTCGGTGGGTTAATTCCAAATACGATGGGTCTCATCGATTTACCGGGTTTATGTATTTTGGGCTAACAGTACAATTTCGGCATTGTGGTATTAGATACCATGAGTCTGTATTTTAACCAATTCCGTGCACTCTTTTAATATGTTTTTGGTTTGTTGAATCATCTTTGGTAGAGGATTTTTCTTTAGTTCAATATATGGTCCTTTCGAAATCATTTCATTTACTCTACTAAAACAATCTTGCCTGTCCAAAATTACCAATTTGTTACCTTTTCTGCTTTGAGAAATTTACAGGTCGCATTTAAATCAGCTAATTCGTTAGGTAATTTTTAGGAAATGCCAAGGATAAAATTGAAAATAATCAAAAATCAGGTATCTATGAATTGGCTTGTCAGGAATGTGCCATAAAATACGTTGGACAAACTAGGCGATCAATCCTAAAACGGTACAAGGAGCACATTGCTCATTTTCTGTTCAACAGGGCCGAAAAATCAAGTGTGGTCCGACATATTTTGGATAAAAAAACACGCTGTGCCAATTGAAAGTTAAAATTAATTAAGGCGGTAGAAAACAACAGGGAACTGGATATTTACGAAAGCATATATATTTATAAGAATAGAGGAAGAATTATGAATGCACATGAAGGACCTATTCCAAATTCCAAATTGTACGAGCTATTGAATTAAATTTTAGATTCTTTCAACCGTATTGACACGCTCCATAGAGAATGCAATTTAGGTTCAGGGAGTTCAGTGTCAACAGTGTACTGGTGTGTTTCGCACGCTCATTGTGTGACGTTCATTGTGCAGTGTTTTGGTGTTGTACAGTGTTCGTTGTGTGGTGTTCGTCTTGAGCATTAGCCGGATTCGCTAGTGATACTGAATTCCCCAGTTTTCCACTGAGGATGGCAACTTAGTTGCCTAAATACGTATCGGAATTTTTCAGAAAGGTGTGGTAATGGTAATTTTATATATTTTATATATTAATTTAATCACAGTCTCATTATTTTTATTAGAAACAGAACACAGACAAACCAAAAAAATAAATAAAATAAAACAGGTAACGTCAACGAGTCTGTGATTAAAACTAATTTTAAATAAAATAATAATGTTTAAATGAACTGGAATGAATTAACTGAAATGCTTAAATTATATAAATTATATAAATGATTGATGTTATATATTTAGTATTATTACCGATACCCCTGGCCAAGGGTCTCGTTTACACACGGGGTAACACACCCAAAATGGCTGTGCCAGGTGCCTCACGGGAATCGAAGAATTTCGGTATGCCGCTCCTTTATCCCAATAGAACGCCACAAAATGGCGAAGCCGCCGGAACTGTTAGGAGATTTCCCTCCCTAAATCCGACACAACGTCGCAAGTTTCAAAAACTGCTTAACCCTCCATCTTATGCATGAGTCTGGCCAGACCTTTTTCAATTTGAAATGTTATTTCAATATATGTAAAACTTAGTTAGAGACTTGCATTTTCAGGTACCCTCCTACAATTGAGTTGGCTATATACGTTTAAAAAAGAAATCCTAGAAAGGATACAGAAGGAAACTTATTTGAATATTTTACTACACACATCACATGTGTACCACTTGTGGTGTGGTCACACGCATTGTATGTTTTCTATTGAATTTGCATTTTGTCGCATTGTTCTTTGCATATTCTATTGAACGCATAACATTGGTGCTAATGAGATACATTCCACGCGATTTTTTCTAATTGTTCGTTCTCTTCAAAATGAGTGATGAAGTGGAAAATCTTTATAATACGCGATCACGAATCACCACGATCATACACGATTGGCAGCGGGTTTAGCCAAAGACATTGAACGTAGAAGAACTGAAGAAGAGCTCACCTGAACAGGTAGTTCAACGTTTATAAAAATCTCCGAGAGCCAAAAAAGCCCGCAAATATATATCTGCAGGGATATAAATATGATGCAATTCTAATAACTAAATATTTCCATACGAACATGTGAAAATACATAGGGGTCTGGTCAGACCTATGAGGTACGAGTGTGACAATCCGAACATGTATCAAACGGAGGGTTAAAGGAAGCTAAAATAACTGACACTGACACGTGTGGACAGTGACAACGTCTACAATCTTCTCCCCTCGCTCCGAACAGAAGAAAATGGAAAACGTTCTAACGGATGTAATTCGGCGTACGGAACCCACTCTATCGGAAAAGTCCATGGGCTGTAAGATGACTACCAAGGTATACTTGCAACGACAGAACTTACGCGAGGAAAAAGAAACAAAAGAAAAAATGGAACAATACCCCAGCTTATATCCTTGGAAAATACAATAATTTGGTTTTCTATTTATCTTTCATAAGTTTTTAAAGAATCTGGATATATTATACTGTAAAAAATTTTAAGATTACTAATACCAAATACGGATAATCAATAATATTCGAAAGGTTGAGAAGGCGCACCTGCTACCGTTCGTATGGGGTACATTAATGCAATATCTCATTTGTATACGAGATAGTCTAGCTCATTATTAAAAAAATAATGGAAGAATTGAAAAAGGAATTAACAACAGAATAGGAAAAGCAGCAAAGATGTTCAATATGATATAAGCGGCATTTTTTGGGAAGAAGGATATATCTAAAAAAGTTAAAACGAAAGTAGTCAAAAATAATATTTACACCCGGTAGAAGTGAAAGCTTCAGAAAAGTAAACTGCGAGAAAACGAGACGAATGCAGTATCAGGAGTTGCATAGTTATACGGATTATTTATTATAATGTTGATACCAAAGCTACATAATACGCAGGCGCCCACACTAACGCACATACAAAACACACAGAACGCTTTGACCAACGCAAGTAGTGATGGGAAAAGTCGTTATTAATCAATTTTATTTATCGTTATTTCGTATTCAATAGTTCTATATGATAACATTGTTGTTTCTGAAGATTCATTCATATTATAGACTGAGTTTTGTTTTTATTTATTTATTTATATTTGAATTATATTATTTTGTTCCATATTATATAACATTTTTTTAGTTTTTGTAAATAATTTTTCATACAACATTGTTCTTTTCTTTTTAATTTACATATGATAATTTCAATGCATAAAATTATTTAGAAAATATTTCTATAATAAACATCCGATTCAATGTTAACTAGAGCCATAATTACCGTCCGTAAGTCATCTTTCTACGGGAATTGTAACTGTCTACTCTACTATATTATACTAACTATAGGTAATACGACACCTTTTTCTCGGTTCGGCTCGACAATACGAAGGCTCACACAAGCACACTTATATACAACGCTTTGTAGACAAGGGTGGGGAGGCTATTCTATCTCATTCTCTCGCAGGATAAATACTATAGATGTACATATATGTTTGTTTCTGTTTAGCGTCGCTTCGTTTCGTTTCATCGAGTTTCAAATCACTCACGACGGTGCTAAAGAAGTTTTCACTTCTAAAAGTCGTAAGACCTACATTTATGTACGGTAGTGAAACATGGAGTTTGATAGTAAAATATAAAGCACGTTTAAATTCGGCGGAGATGAGGTATTTGAGACGTATAGAAAATAAAACCATAAGAGACAAGATAAGGAATATGATATTCAAGGAGGAATCACAAATAACATCTAGAGACAAAAAAATACAGGAGGAACAGTTCAGGTGGTTTGGACAAGTGTGTCGCATGCGGAATGACAGACTACCAAAAATGGTGTATGAAACATCTGGAGTGACGGTATGCGAGTGGAAGCAGAATGAAGAGGAATTAGATAGGAAGGGATTAGGCAGACTGCACAAGATAGAAAAGTATGGAGAGAGAAGTGCAGACAGCAACGTTAAACTCGATTCCACTGGCCTTAATGCGCCTACGCACTATACAGCGGCTAGCCGCCAGTTTCGGCGGTTCACAAATTTGAGGCGGCCGGCCTGGCGGTTAACCGTTCGCGGATGCATACGCACTAGACACACTACACTTACACCTAACGGTAAAAGGCGCATGATTAAGAAGAAGAAGAAACTGGCAGGGGGAAAGCTAATATTTGGAAAATATTCCGCTGTATTATTATATTAAGAAGGGTAGATAGAAAAATGATAAAAAGTACATTAAAAGAGCAACATACCCAGCGATATAAATGAAAATCATAACGGAATGGATGACAAACGGATAAAATTAACCAGTAAATGTAATTAGAGAGCGAAACACTTGAAATCGCCAGCCTGTTGTTTTTGCTTTGGTCGGCACAATTAAACGACACTCACAAACGACCGATATTCGTGGCTGTGTAGCAGTGTACAAACCTCTCTCATGATGACGGCGTCGGATTAAAGGGCTACAGTAGGCATTAAAACACGAGAATTGGACTGTAGGAGAAAGATATGTTGGACAGAGGAATCAGACTTCGTGGTTGGCTAGAAAAGGCGGCTTTTGTTCGCCGATTCAAAGGAACGTGTTGTATTTACTGCAAAGCATGGTCGATGCCTAGTTTTCGTTTGGGGATTCTTTTCGCAGGTTGGAACAGGTTGCATAATCAAATTTGATGATATCATGCTTAAAATGAAAAAGTAATCGTCACATTAAACATATAGTGGATTTAGGGAATTTTGTGTATGTGCTGGGGTGGTTACTATAGTGTTACATTTGTTTGAAGTTTGACAATTTGATGTCATCAAACACACTAAACTATTCTCTTTTATTTAGAATGACATTTCAAAATCTATATATATATATATACCTAAATCAATTGCTGTTCGTTTGTCTCGCTAAAACTTGAGAATGGCTGGACCGATTTGGCTAATTTTGATCTTAATATATTTGTGGAAGTTCAGGAAAGGTTTAAACGGTGAGAAACATAAATAATAAGTAACGGAAAATACTAAAAACGGCAATTTAATTTTCCAAGAGAAAATGTTCCTAGCTGTGAAACATTTGATGTCTTCTGCCTTTTGTCTTTTTTATCTTTTGTCTTTTTTTTTTGGGTGCGTTCAGAAATTTTTATTTTTTATAGTTCTTGTATGAGGTGTAAAAGCGTCAGTTAGTTGTCGAAAAAAAAATCTATATATATATATATAAAAATGGATCGTGGTTTGTTCGGATGCTTAAAACTTGAAAACGACTGAACCAAATTGCATACTTCCTTCTGCGGATTTGTTTGTAATTGCTACGCGAAGGTTTAGGAAAAAAGAAAACATTTAAAAATTAAGAAAAAAAAAATTAGAGAGGAAACAAATTGACGACGGTGTTAGGTTAGGCAGTTAGGGTTAGGTTATGACAGTTGTCCTGGTGCGCGCAAGAACAATTAAGGTTATGACATGATTGTGCGCGCATGAATAATTGTTATGTATTAATAGAAGCAAACTCAGCAATATCCATAATAGTCTTATTTCCAATGTCGCAAGCGAAAAGATCGAATCTTTGACAACGAAGCCGTAATACAATTAGACTGCGGAATATTGCGAATCAATCCACTGCGGATGAAGAAGGAATCGCACGAGAGAAGGGCGCCGTGTTAGTCCGGCCCGACTTCGTACTTCAGAAACACAGGAACAAAGAGAGTTGGCAATGAGAAATCGTTGAGCAGAACACAGAGATCAACAACGTCGAGCCGCAAGAAGAAATGCAACAAGTGTTAATTTGAATCGAGGAGCGTTTCAATACGATTCCACAATTGACTACAGCTCGCACCCTTTCGTTAGAATTGCCCCTATGAAGGTTGTGTGCATCCATTGCGGTGCATTGAACTTCGCTGGAGAAACGCCTGGATGTGCTGTCTCAGTGGAAAGGTTAAATTGCCATTGTTGCTTCCGCCACCTAAGCCATTGCATTCATTGCTTCATGGCGAAGCTCAAGAATCACGACATTTTCTTTCGAACGCTTAAAGGTACAATGCATGTTTCAAAATGACTTCATTTGGAGCAAATATTATTGAAGAACGCGGATTCAGTCCGACGTTCAAGGTAATGTTTGTTAATAAGAGAGCAACCTTTATTTTTGGTAATCATAAATCACTAATTATCACTTCCTTTCGACTATACAGATACAAGAACAAATTCACCATAGAATTGGATCATTGCAGCCGGTTGATGACGCACAGCATAAAATTGTTACAAATTTGCTTCATGGCCAATATGGAGGACCAACTTGATCGGCGTCAAACGATCAATAACGCAATGAAAAGAGAAATTCTTCAAGATTTGCAGCAAATACTTCATGAACATCATGCGTTGATTCGGTTGTTAAAAATTGCGTTGGGTCGCATGCCAAGTGATGACTATAAAGTCGTGATCAGAGCAAATAAACGCCCCGCTGGAACGTACGAACGACAATTCAGCGCTCCGAAAATAGATAAAGTCGCAAAATATAGTATATCACAAGGGGCTTCAATGAAGATAATCGACCTATAAAAACACAAATAAAAAAGATACTGTTAACTACAACTGCAAAAGATATTATATATATATATATATATATATATATATATATATATATATATATATATATATGTATATTGTATATATATATAGATAATTTGCATAACTTTAACAAAAGAAGACCATGCATTGGACGCAATTCCAGTAATTGATTCTGTGAAGTGTGGGTTTTTGTAAGTTGCCTTATCTGAGGTCCACTAAATATTCCTGTTTCTAATTTGTCATTACTGATTTGCCAAGTATTGAAAGCAAAGACAATTTTAATCTATAGCTGTCACAAATTGTTCATTAGCCCTAGTTTGTTATGCAGGGGAGATAGAATTATTTTTTCTCGTTCTACTATATATATACAATGGTTAAAACACCCCATCGGGGCTTCACCGCTTTAAAAGCTTTCTAAATCCATAATTTCCGGGGTGGATCGGTCCCCATCCTATGTTTTCATATCTTCTGGCTTATTTCTTTCCAGATTATTCTATCCGTCGTTTTTTTCTGCCAGTTGTTAACGCCTGCTCCCCTTAGATCCTCCAACACCTCTTCCAGCCATCTGGACCTCGGTCTTCCTCTTCTCATCTTGCCCCCGGCTTCCATTCCAGCAACATCCTGATTATGGATTCCTCCCCTGCCCTCCATACATGCCCCAACCATTTTATTCTTTGCCGCTTTATTTTTTTACCACATCTTCTCCCCCAATTTCCTCTTGTAGTTCTTCATTCGTTCTTATTCTGAATTCATTGTCTGTTAGTTTAATTGGCCCCATTATGGTTCTTAATATTTTCCGCTCGAGTATTCTTAGATTTTCTTCATCTCTCTTAGTCATTGTCATCGTTTCCGTTGAATACATAAGCACCGGCCTTATTATTGTGTTGTATATTTTTATTTTATTATTCATACTTCTTTATATTGCTCCTCCCCTTCGACTACCCTGCCTCCACTATCCCTTATGCCACTCATTCTATGTTTATATGGTTTGTTATGTTCGTTGATTTTTTGATAATACCTTTTAGTATTTGTTTTCTTATTTTCTTCCTCTATACTTTTCATCTCGTTTTCTATCCATTCCCTCTTACATTTTCGCATTGTTTTTTTACAATCTTTTCTCGCGTTTTCATATTCTTCTCTGTCCCCATTTCTTCTCGATCTTATCCATTTGTTTCTCATTTCCACCTTTGCTACTAGCTTTTTCTGACACGATTCATTATACCATTCATTGCGTTTTTTCTTTCCCCTTTTTCCATCACTCTTTTCTGCTGCTTTATTGATACATTCCTTAATAGTATTCCATCTTGTTTCTAAATCATTTCCGTCACTGCTCTCCCTTAACTGTCTCTCTATTTCGTGTTTGTACTTTTCCCTCGTTCTCTCGCTATTTAATTCCTCTATATTCCATTTATTTTCCCTCCTTTTCATATTCATTCTTCCTTTTATTTTCAATTTTACTGTCGCTGTCACCATAAAATGATCCGAGTCCGCACAAGCTCCTCTATATGTTCTAACATCTAATATGGACGACTGTTTCCTTTTGTTAACCAATACACGGTCTATTTGCGTTTGAGTTTTCTGATCTGGTGAAATCCATGTTATTTTATGCACTTTTTATGTTCGTGTTTAGTACTACTAATGACCAAATTTATTGTGTATTGTGTGCTTTCCTGCTACTTGTTTGATATATTCCTCTTTTCCTATCTGTGCATTAAAATCGCCTAAGACAATAACAGTATCTTCTTTCGGTATTTTTTCAATTTCCTCCTCCACCCTTTCGTAAAACTTAACCTTTACTTCCTCGTCTGCGGGTTCAGTCGGCGCGTATACATTCAGCAATGACAATTTAAGTGGCTTTGTATCTAGTCTAGTGTAAGCTAGGTTCTCATTTATTGGTTTGAATTCCATTACCTTTTGTCTTAGTTTTCCCAGTATCATAAATGCTACTCCCTTATGGCCTTGCTTTTCATCTCCTGAATATAATATTGTAGAGCCCTCTTTATCTAATCTTCCTTGTCCCTCCCATCGCACCTCTTGTATTGCGGCTATGTCTATTCTATATCTTTCCAGTTCTTTTGCTACTTCTTGCATTCTTCCTACTACTAACATGGTTCTTACGTTCCACGTACTAACTCTGAGTTTTGTATTTCTGACTGTTTTCCTCATATTACTCATACGATTCCTCTCAAATTTGTTATTCGTCTCTTGAACTTCCATACCTATTTGATTTGCCGGCTCATGTCCATTTCCTTGCCAAGTCAAAACCGGCTCCTTCCGTTCACATTTTTTATTTGCTAGTTTTTTGTAGGTCTTTCTGTTATTCTTTTCTCTCTTTCATTCCATAACATCTCCTTTCCATCAACTATCAACCTCATATGTCCCATCTTAACGGATTTTCCTTCTTCTCTCATTGTCCTTGCTATTTGTCTTAACTTCCTTTGAACGTTTCTTTCCTGCGGCGTCAGATCACTATTAATATATATATTTTTTCCTTTCAATTTCATTTTGCTTCTTAGTATTCCTAACTTTTCATCAAAGTTTTCCATCACCACGATAATTTTATTCTGCGTAATCTTTCTCACTTCTTTAACCTTACTCTCCACTCCTAGCTCCGCGTTTATCCATTCCCCCATCTGTTTTTTCGTTTGTTCTCGTTCTATTAATGTTTTATTAATAACATTGGCTTTTCCCTCTACTAGAACGTCTTTGTTAGGATAATTTCTTTTCATCCTATATTGATCCTTCGCTCTACTGTCCCAAAGACACAAGAAACAAAGATATTTTGTATATCCACATTGCTATTCTAAAAGGAAATTTACCATTTTTAAATCAATACATATCATCCACCCATTTTGTAATAGTTAATTTTTTTCAGAAGCAGAGATATTGTGTTATAATCCTCTTTCATCTTTGTGGAATAGCCAATTGGAATACATGCATATTTGTTTCAATTGTGTAGAAGGACACAGACTATTTTTGTAACTATCTATAAAAGATATTTTTCTCTGTTACGGTAATACGTAATTTTTGTTTCCGGAAGAAGATTTTTTCATTAAGTCTAGAAGCAAGCAAGAAAGGTTTAAATCTCTAATCAGGTCATTAAATTCTTTCTGGGTTTCTGGACATGTTGAGTCTCCTTCAAAGTCATTATTGTCGTGTTCGTATATTCTTGGAAACCATTGGGTGTAATTAGGGGAATTTAAGATAATAAATAAATAGTTTCTTAGCTAGAAAGATTAGGAAGTAAAAAACAACTGTAATAAACAACTAGAATTGAAAAGATCTGTTTAGGTTCATTGTAGCAATGTGATGAAAATATATGTAATATTTCATTTTTGTCTATCTCAACAAGTAGAGCTGAGACTAGAAACAGAATGGTATTTTTGGAATCAGAGTTCTTGAAATATTTAAAATTTTTTTGACGCAGCAATTTTTTTTTGTCGTGCTGTATTTTATATTACTACACCTTTAGAGTAAAAAATCTATAAATTCATACGAGGTATTATAATATTCAAGAAGAAACGCTAATGTAGATGCTTTTTCATTGTTTCTTAATTCTGAATGAATAAACTCATATGATGCAAACGGTCTTTTTGTTCTGCAGAATAAGCATTTCACACAAAGTTGTACGTTTGTATTGGGGTAGGGCAATAAAAAATTATAAATAATGTTGTTATAAAAGTAAGTTTTTTTTTATCACTTGCTAGAGCTTACACTCACGGACTATATGACGCATCAACAAGCTTCGCTTGCATCGACCCTTATTCTTATAGCAAGAAACTGTGCTTCCCTATGCTTAGCCGCGACGTTGCGACTCCCATACTTCCTAAGAACGCAGCAATAATCTATTTCATTTTAAATTTCCCTTCATTAATTTCTGGAATATTCTTCTGGTATCTCCAGCATTGTACTGTATTTATATTTTGTAGTGATTCCTGCGAAAATATTGTTTCGTATTGTTCCTGTACGGGAATAGTGTTTGCAAATTATATTTAAAGCTGAATAATCTAAGAAGTGAAAAGGTGTGGTAACAATTTCAATCATTTACTGAGATATATTAAAACAATCAAAAACTGTCATCGAATGTCTTGACGAAATATGACTTTTTTGTGCCTAACACCCCTAAGTTGTAATGGCATATTTCAGATTCAGCCGCTCCGTAAGTTGTTTTTTTCAGGCTACTCATAGCCGTGGTGTGACAGAAATAGGTAGGTTATAATTATTCGTATTTATTACATCGATTCCTATATCGGTAAGATAATCAGATGTATGTGAATGCCTTGATGTTTCTATACTTTTCAAGAAGAAAATCTCTCCATCCTCTGTTGTCAAAAATGTTTTCTTTCGACTTCAACTACTAATCGCAAAAATAGACTGAAATCGACCCTAGTAAGTAACTTTATTATGTTAAAAGTTAATTTCAATCCGATGCACTGTTTTTTTATATACGAGCCTCTTTGTACATGTACAAAGATAGAAAAAAAATCTTTGTACGAGAGATTTTTAGTTTGTACAACGTAGTAATGGTAACTGAACTAACCAAAAAATCTTTGTACAAAGACGCTAAAAAATCTTTGTACAGAGCCAAAAAGCTTTGTTTCGTACAAAAAGAGAACAGTGATCCGATGATTATAAAAGTCTGTGATTCCTAAGATCGAAACACACTACAACTACCTGTAAGCACAGATAAGTTGACAAAATTAACATTCTAACAAAATGTGACGACAAATATTTGAATTCTGACATCAGAGGGTTATTTCACGTAATCTCTTTTATCACAAACCGAAAAAACATTAGGCACACCTCGGTCTACAATATTTTGTTTGAAGACCGTAATCATTTCCAGTTTCTATAGGTGTTCCTCATCGAAAGAAGTTGGAATTTTCGCAAAGTGCGACAGCAAACTCTATTAGAAACCGAAAAATCGTTAGGTACACTTTCACCCCTATTTCTTTTTTGAGAGTGTAGATATGCACTTCAAGATTTATTCCAAATAATACGTTATTAGTGACTATAAATGAATGGTTAAAAGATCATTATTTCTAGGCGGCTTCAAAAATAACAAATCTGAGGAACTAAATATAGAGACAAGATATGCTGGCATATTCGGATTCAGCAGGAAAAATTACATGACATTCGGCGAGAACTGTTCCTGTAACGAAATCGTTGTATATCAGTGTATTTACCTTTATTATCAACCGATTTTTTGCTCACGTTGGGCTAGTTCTCAATCTCAAACATATAGCCGATGGAAAGTATACATTCCAGTGACAGTAGATATCTATCCCTGACATTTAATCAATATTCCGATATTCAATTTATTGTTGGCCGTGATCCCTAAATAGTTAGGTATAAGCCTCTTATATATTTTGTTGATTTTATTCTGTAATTTATGTACGTTTGTCTATGCCACTATCTCTAGGCAATTCACATCATTTTCTATATATATCTTTTTATCTACATCTCTGATTTTGAAGTATAACTGAAATTTTTAATAAAAATAATGACGTTGAAGGAAGGTTAGAATCCGATGCTCGAAAAAGCATAACTAATAGAAACGAAGAAGTAGGTTAGCGTGTTATCAATGCCCATACTTCAAGATGGGTCTACTAACTATCCCGTTTGCGGACCTGACAGAAAATCATGGATGGCTTAGCACAGAAAATTACCGAATTAAATTGCTGTGCGTCTTAAAAACGTTAATGTTTGAAATAGTAAAATAAAGGAATTTTTAAAAATTCTCAATATTTAACGGCTTTTCGTGGGCCATATAAGTTTATTTCGCCTGCCCTTGCCGATGCCTGCCTCAGGAGAATAATGAGTTTAACATTCAACTTAATAGTACTGACGATAAGTATTCACTATATCAATGTATATTCACATACCTAGAGACAGCTTATCCCTCAGTGTTTCGCATTCACTTTTGAATGGATTTTCTTCTTCATAAGTTTTTCTCAGAATGTTCTCAAAAATTTCCGAACAGGCATTTGACACTATTTCCTTAGAATGATAACTACTATCGAGTATAGTTCGCGATTCCTCTTTCTCCATTGCCAATTAACACAGAAATTTTGACAAAGACTGAATGTTAGGTGATATTATGCTGCGTGGATAATAATATGTTGCCATGACTACAAATGTCAAGTACTCAAAGAATAAAAAGCGTGTCGTACTTTGTCTGATTGTGAGAATGAGAAGCTTTTACTTTACGTACTTTCTGGTAGGAACATGGTAAGTTAACGTGCATGTCACAATCATCACACATCACGAGGTCGCCATCAAGGTTTTATGTTATGTATTTCTTCGTATCATCCTTGTGTTCATTTTTTCAGTATCTTCTGTTATATTTCCTTATTTCGTTTACACTTTTTAACTACTTTATCTAATACCAAGTTAAAAAGCAAATGACGTACAAGGGAACACAGGGAAGTGTCCCTCACCGATTTAAATGAAACTTGGTGGGTTTGTAGACCGACGCAGTGTAAGAACAACGGCACATAATAGACAAAAGCGACAAGGCGTGTCGGCAGCTTTGATGTTCATGTGGTCGATTTGAATGTCCTTGAAATAGCCCAGAAGTTAGCTAACGCCATTTTGAAAGTACGAAAGGTGTACATTTGCTTGTATTAATTGAAAAATATTAGAGTTTTGCATATGTTAAAAGAATAGTATTTGCTAAAACGTTAAATCAGTGATACACAACAATAATCGTATATTTTAATATTAATATGCACACACCATCCCAGAATAATAACATTAATGAAGTTAGCCAAATATAACAGTGTCGTCGTATTTAGAACATGGTTCCGGCCATGCGCATACAGAATTTACCACAAGATTGTCTAACTCTGTCTATTCTGTTACAGCGGTAACTTTCATAGATGCTACATCGCCCGTTTTTGGGGGTGGGGCGGCCTAGAGCCATCGCTACCTTTCGCTATTTGCTGTAGTATCTCCAAAACTATAAACTATAAAGACATTTTAAAAAAAGTTAAGACAAATATATAACTGTTTTATGAGTACTAAAGGATAGCGACAACAGTTTGCCTATCGTAGTTCTTGTTTGCCAGTAACAACCCCTATCCCCCGTACTTTTTAAAATTAAAAAATTTTTATTTGCTGGAAAGATGCACAAAATTATGCAGAATTCACCCATATATATTAAACATGCTACAAAATAACTCAATTTGGTCCATTTGGACCGAACGTACAAAAAACACTTTTTAGGTCTATTAACGTGTATATATCTGCATCAACATCAGGGAAACTGACGCAGCATTTTAAAGATTGGTTTACCGATGTTTTCTTACCAAATACTAACGCTGAAAATGTCTTGTTATTGGATTCGTGGAGTGGGCATTGTCCTAAAGAAGTGAACAATTTAGTACCAACGAACAAAAAAGTCGATATTTTTACAATAAGAAGACTAAGAAGACAACTTCAATGGTACAGCTTCTAGACGTCTACGGTTTTCGAATATGGAAAAATTTTGTTAGTACTTTTTCTGATGACGTACTGCTTATGGGATACGATTTAACTCTACATCAAAGAAACACTATTATTCAGTTACAGTCTTTGACACATAATCAATTATCATCGCCGAGGTTCTTCAATCTATTTAAGTACGCGTGGTATAAAAGTGGATATATCGAAGATCGGCCACCGAAGTTTGAGAATCCTGTATGATTCTGCTTCCCGAAGGATTTACAAAGTACACGACTATGCAGTATTTGTGGCAAAGCTGCATTTCTTCGTTGTGCGTGGTGTAAGCAATTTCTTTGTTTTTAACATTTCTACACAGATTACCATTATTGCAATAACTATGCAAAGTAGCCTCTTATTTATTTTTGCCTTTCTTTGGATTATCTGAGGGGGAACCGAGGTCCAGGTCCCAACCTATTCGGATAATCGAGACTATACACGTAAAACTTATAAATATTATTACTATCATTAAAATTGTTATTAGGTACCAATTTCATTTTCTTTATTTTCATTAGTTATTTAGTTTAGTTTGAACATTAGCTCCATTGATTCTCATGACTTTAAGAAACACCTGTCGACAGCCAAATTGCGAAACGTACTCGTCGTCAATAAATTGAAACTTGCCTAGTTAGATAGATACTTACTTACGATTTGTTCACATCAATAACAAGTACCTGGTGGACCGAGCCTTGCTCGCAGTTCCCAAAATTTTTTGAATAATTTTGACCCAAATAATAACGCTCTTTATTTTAGTTTTGATATTTAATTAATATTGTATATTTCAGGTATATATAGTACAAAATTTTTATCTTCTACCGCTCGTCAGTACGGCTTTGCAAGAGCTGTGCATTGCACTGCAGGAAGCTGTGGCAACGCAAGTTGTCCACTTCTGTAGAAAGAATAACTGTAAAAATGCGTAATATGTGCATTGTGAGAGAATTCCTATAGAATCCCTCTCTCATGTACAAACATCAATGTTCAGACGATATATACATAAAATTTGTATACGAAATTACAGCTCTTGCAAAGCCGTACTGACGAGCGGTATAACCGCGAAACATACGTCTACGGATGGCAAGAGAAGATCAAAATTTTGTAATTTGCAATTTTCCCACGGTGGGTAGCCGAAGAGCGCGACTGCAGTTACTGCAGGAGGCTGTGCACTTCTGTATAAAAAATAACTGTAAAAAATGCGTAATACGTGCATTGTGAGTGAATTCATATCGAATCCCTCTCACATGTACCAACATCAAGGTATATATAGTAGCACATATATATTAAAAGTTTATAAAAGTAGTATTAAAATTAATATTTACAGTTATGTTTAGATACATAAAAATAAATAAATTCAAGCTCAAAATCTTTCTTAAAAAACACACAAGTGTGTATAAGTTTTTATTTTGATTAAAAGACTCAGCTCCGATTACTTTTGTAACTGTAAACAAAGTATGTGAATTTACATGTTGTTGTTAGTTTTCGTAGATATTTTTCTTTTATTAACATACTAATTTCAGCGCCATCTATAGTTTAATAGTAAAGTTTTAATTACTTATAATTTCGCTTTTCGCATTTGCATGATGTTAAAAATGTTGCTAACCCACGTTTAGGCCGAAATTGGTGAAAACTTGGACTAAATGGATTGAATCGAGATCGGGACCATGCTAAATCGGTTTCTCGTCCCCAAAAACTGGCAGATACTAAATTGTAACATAACCTTGAAAGTAATTTTCGATAACACATTTTATGTACCGCAGAAATAGGTAAAAGCGGGACAAAAAAAAATTTCCTGGGACCGGGACCATGCTAGATCAATTTTGTGTTCTCGAAAATTCCCAGATACTAAATTGCATAAAAATTGCTAGTCATTTTCGATAATCATATACTGCGATACTAGAAATGTGTGTAAACCGGGTCAAAATGGATTTTCCCGGGACCGGGACCATGCTAGATCGATTTCTCGTCCCCGAAAACCTCCAGGTACTAAATTTCATCAAAACCGTTAGAGCCGTTTTCGAGAACCCAATTCTATATATATATATATATATATATATATATATATATATATATAGAAGAATCGCTCGTTTAAATATATTAGATAAGTAATATTATCTACATGTATACCTACATACATATGTACATACGTAGGTACACCCTCTGTCCCAAAAGTAACCGCAATGCGTCTATAAATCAGAAACCAGTGGCGTTATCTCTTGATAGTTGATTGATTATTGTAGTGGGACTCTTCCTTACCAACCTGACAAATTTTCATGACATTTGGTGCATAGTCAGCTGATACATCACGCATCCTGTGAGAGTGTTTTTCGTAAACGGTTAGAAAATGAGTCACGAACAACGACTCAATATTAAGTTTTGTTTTAAACTTGGAAAAACTGCAACCGAGACGTATGAAATGCTGCAAATTGTTTATGGCGACGATTGTTTGTCGAAGAGGCAAGTGTTCGAGTGGCATCGACGATTTCGTAAAGGCAGAGAAGATGTTAACGATGACGAAAGAGCCGGTCGTCCTTCGACAACTTTGGCCGAGGCAAATGTGGAAAAAGTGCGCGAATTTGTGAAAATTTCGAAGAAATCGTCAGTGAGATTTATGGAAATGGAGCTTGGCATCCCTAAAACAACTATTCAGCGCATTTTGACTGAAACCCTTGGTTTGAAGAAAGTCAATTCGAAGTTTGTTCCGCACAAATTGACCGACGACCAAGAAACGCTTCGAATCGAACACTCCAAAGACATTATTGCAGGAGCCCGTGCAGATGAAAACTTCTTGAAAACGATTGTGACTGGTGACGAGACGTGGTGCTTTCAATACGAACCAGAAAGCAAACGTCAAAGCGCAGAGTGGAGGTCACCAGAAGAAGGAAATCCGAAAAAATCACGAATGGAGAAGTCGAAAATCAAGTCAATGCTGATTTCATTCTACGATTCGAAGGGAATTATCCATAAGGAGTTCGTTCCATACGGCTCAACGGTTAATGGTGCATATTACCTTGATGTTATGAGGCGTTTGCTGGGTCGTATTCGTCGTGTTCGGCCCGAATATCGCGAGCCAGGCAGCTGGAGATTACTGCACGATAACGCACCGTGTCATCGAGCAACGATTGTCACCGATTTTTGGCGAAAAATGAAATATATTCGATACAGCACCCACCGTATTCGCCTGATCTGTCCCCATGCGATTATTTTCTCTTCCCTCGTCTTCATTTGAAGCAGAAAGGAGTTCGTTATGCATCCGTAGACGCCATTCAAAGATCGACGACCGGCATCCTAAAGGCCATCCCAGAGATCGACATGAAAAAGTCGTTTGAAGCACTCGTTGACCGTGCAAATCGATGTATTGTAGCACATGGAGAATATTTCGAATAAATACAATGATTTTTGTGGACATAACATACATAGCGTGCTTTATTTCGAACTATTGCGGTTACTTTTGGGACAGAGGGTGTATATTCAATTCGTGTGTTATTGTTTTTTGAAAAATTGAGTTATATAATAGCATGTTTAATATATGTATATGGGTGAAATCTGCATAACTTTGTGTATTTTTCCAGTAAATAAAAATTTTAAAATTAAAAAAACGGGGGTGGGGGTTGTTCCTGAAAAAGAATAACTATGATAGACAAACTAGTTTCGCTATCCTTTAGTACTCATAAAGCAGTTATATATTTGTTTTAACTTTTTTTTAATGTCTTATAGTTTTGGAGATATTAAAGCAAACAGCGAAAGGTAGTCTTGGCTCTAGGCCGCCGCACCCCCGAAAACGGGCGATTTAGCATCTATGAAAGTTGCAGTTGTTCTTACACGGCATTAGTCTACAAACCCGTCAAGTTTCATTTAAATCGGCGAGGGACACTTCCCTGTGTTTCCTGTTGGTCTATTGTCGCTTAAGCATGCGCCTACTTTGGCGAAGCGCATAACATCTGTGCCGTAAATAACTCGGATATCCATTCGACATCGAATCCAAGTACACTAGTGACGGGAGCCTAGTCTCTAGTCCAACTACATCGGAGTAGCGAGCCACAAGTGCATCGGAGTACCGGTATCGCCGCACGTACGTTTGCAGTGCACGAGTCGGCTAAGACAACAGCCTAGTTTTCAGACCCAACTACAACGGAGCATCACAGCCGCAAGTGCAGCGGAGTGCCGTAGTGTAATCATCTTTGTGGACGAGTCGACTAGAGACGGCGGAGCAGTTTCTACACAACTACGTCGGAACATCAAGACCACAGTGCTTCGAACTACGGCTATTATACTACCTACAGGCATAGTCGTGTTTAGTGCGCAAATCTTGGGTTGTGAATATTGTGTTGATGTCAGTGGCTTCAAGAGGGGGAGTTATGTTAAGGATTTAAATACTTTAGTTTAAATAGAATATTATATGAACAGTTTTTCTATATAGTAATATTTTTCAGTTCTCTTAACTTCAATAGTTGGTTTTATTCTTTATCAATGTGTTAAAGTTAGTACTCGCTTCTTCTCCTATATGTGTAGTAAATTTAGAATAGTTTTAAGTTTTCATTTTTGTAAATGCTTATATTATGTTTGAAACAATACCGACAATTCGTCGCCTACAGACAATGAACGCTTTCGATAATACGTACACAGAAATCCTTAACATACAAATAAGAGAAACTTCGTCGGTCGGCCGCCGTGCGAATGTACGAAGGCTGATTCATCGACCGTCAATTAGATACATATCGACTAGGCTGCGAAAGGACCGAGCGGCTACTTGAAGAACGTTCCGGTGCGCTCTCGCTTACAAAGGTGAGGCCAACGCGTTAGAAGAAGCAATATCAGAAACTTAGCATTAAACAATATCACCCGAACGTCGTCTCGAACTGACCCGCCTCACCGACGACGTTCATTAGCTTTCTTCGTAAATCGCTGCTATGTACGAAATGTACAAAAATATTAGGGCCTGCTTGTCGGCAGCTAACCGGCCGTCCCACGATTTAAAAGCTGATAGAGCGTTCGATGCATGAATAGAAAATAAATCGTGTATGATAAACGTCTTTAAAACGTTAAGAACAAACGCGAAGACATATATTATTATTTATTTTATATATTATTACGTATTTTGAAGCGTTTAGCCACAAACGTGTAATAAGTTCTCCAAAGTGAGAAACACATTTTCAATTCGTTGGAACGTATTAGTGGAGCGTACATTTTGTGCCTGTTTGTAATATAACAAACAGGCACAAAATGTACGCTAAGTGCGTTATATAAAACATAATACGAGTATAAGTTGCGATACATTTTTAGTCAAAAAATTTGACCTTGAAATAATATACATAGGAATACGTATTTTTATAATTATTTTATCGCTTTGTAAATATCAACAAGATCTGTCTGAACAATTGTCTTTTATTGTAAAATATATGCCAATCTATCTGTTTAAATAAACCGGCATAAAAACAGAAAAGCCTGTTTTCTTTTATATCCCCACGCGAACGGGTAACTGTATGGTGCCCTGTCCAAACCAGGAGACCGTAACAGCGATTTCCTAAGAATTTGCAATGTAGCGCTATACTTCGTATTCAAAAGGCAGAGAAAATCAAAGATGATAAACATTTGTAAGTATACCTCGATTAGTCGAGGGAAAGTACAAAAGACGTGCTTGCTAACATTTGAACATAACCCTTACAATATGTCTCCAAAATTAGGAATCTGGCCTCTCTGAACATTGTTTCGAAATTTAACAAAAGCTTTCGCAGAATGACCGAAATAAACAACTTTTCAAAACTTTTGTTCACTCTACTACAAAATAACCACTTTGTGTTATGCGGAAAGCATCCCGGTAAATAGTAGACAGAGCGTTCCATACTAATGATCCATCTGCAACAAGAGTGGATACGTGGATGAAAGACCGGGATGCTTTAAAAATCCTGTAGAGTTTTGTTTTGCAAAAGACGTGCATTCTCCGCCTTTGTATACTGTTTGTAAAAAAACTTGCTATTGTGCGTTGTTCGTGGTGCAAGCAATACGTGTGTTTTAAACACTTTTATACTAATTACTATTACTGCAATAATTACATTGCATAATTACTATATGCATAATAGTACCATTCAATTATAATATCAATAATCACATTACAGTGTGTAGTGTATTGCATTCTGTTGGTTTTTAATTCTGCTCACTGGAAATGTGTTACTTTTGCAAACACGTTAGTTATATTAATATTGCTGTATAGAATATCATGCCCAATTGTAAATTTACACTGCACAAAAGAATGCTTCTCGCATATTGTTTGAAAGGGCGCCCTATGCTCATTTCAATCACATTATATTATAGTATTTCTTTAAACCGTTATCAAAATAATAAATCACCTCTAGATAAATATATATTTATAACGACAACCAAAGGCAAGTAAAGTTTCATTATCGTTTTCTTAGCTTTGTTATTAACTGTCTAAATTTGCTATACAGCACTGTTCTCTACGTAAAATTGATTTTATTTGTGATAAATAAAAATAAAAAATGTTTAAAAGAAATGCGGCTAGGCGTACCCGATTCCCTGCTTTTAAATTTTTCCGAAAATAATTCGCATTATCCTTGAGACTGTAATATACTTTATTTGTGAAAAATAAAAATATATATTTTAATAGGGTATGGGGTACCCGGTCCCCCGTAAAAATTAATTACCGAAAATAATTCGCGTCATCTTTGGAACTATGTAATACTACAAATTATATTCTACAAAAGAAAGGAAATGTTATAGTCGTTTGTTCTTAAACTTGGAAATTTAGATTTCGTCGAAAAATAAAATTGTTTAGTGGACCGTATAAAATACTTATTCACGATTAATGATCAGCCCTTGCCCTTCATGGAATTCATTCAACTGTAGGTCTTTTAGGTCATATGTCATGTTAATTAACTCCTATGTTTGCTATTTAGACAAAGATATATAAGTGCTAGTAAGAGTTGGATCATTAGTTTAGCAGGTTCGAGTAGACAATCAATTAGGGTGTTTATTCTCGAATCGTTCCAACGTATCTATGTCGTGCGTAGATGCGAGCAACTCGCCAGGTACAATGTTAATGCTTAAGTAGAATAAGGAAAGTTCATTTTTCTTTTTTACATTTATTGACTTACTTTTACCTCATAATATTATAAACGAATTTAACGCAATTTTTGGGGAAAGTTCTGGCTTTTTCACAACTTATGCACCAATTATTACAGAAGAAAGTTCATTACAAATAAAACGAAATTTGTAAAAGAAAAGATTTTTCTGCCATTATAGGAAAGCCAAAAACAATTTTTGAAGTTTAAGAGGAAAACTATTTTCAGATATACATACATAAAGTAAAATAAAAGCGTATGTTTACCGTTTGGAACGTGAACAGAATTAGGTCAATATATTAAGAAGGGTCAGGTATATGTTTGGATACGCAATATACATTCACTTCTATGGATAACGCATCTGAAGCCGAATGCGTACTGCAATATTTCTTGCGATAAATATGTCCGTTCAAAAACTATATTTATCTGCCAATTCTTTTGTTTCAACTTCTTTTTCTTGTGCACTCCTTACCTTACTTTTAGTTCATATAACCTTATAAATCAATTTGGCCCATTAGTTGTGAAAAACCATATATAGCACAACAGACGGATGATGGCGAGAAGGCAGGATGCGCAATTGACCAAATCGCAATAGGCATTCCCATGCCCCATTGTGCGAAGTACTTCTTTCTCTCTCTTTCAAATCCGTACAAGCAATTATATTTTTGGAAGGCGGAACCTGCGCGTCCGCTCGCCATCACTCGTCTGTCGGATAGTATTTATTGTGTCACTAAGAACAGCTTGCCTTGGATAACGGGTATTTTTGGTTTCAGCATATTTCACTGGATAGGTTATGCTGGGTAGCCCTACGGGGTCCGAAGGTCCCTCCCACAGGGACGGCCTTTGGCCTACAGCTTCTGCAACGGCACCGACCTCGACAAGTCTTCAAACGGGTGGTAAGTGTCTGCAATATATATTGTATTCTGCAGGGGTTGATATATATTTCTGAGATCTCTTGAGCGACCAAAATTTGTGGAATGCTTGAAGCTTATTTTCCAATAACCTTTAGCAGCTGAACATGTTTAAAATATATATCAAAAACCAATTGGTTGCTCCTTTCTTAACGTTTCAATTTATTACGAATGTAAGTGAAGTTTTAAACATGTTATAATTGCACATAAACTTAGAGAACGATATAAGACCGAAAAAAATTGGAAGGAGATAACATCAAGAGAGCCCATATTACTAGAAGTGAATACGTGGAACCAAAAATGGAAATCCTCATAGGAAAATGCAAGCCGAAAGGAGCGAAAATCCATATTAATGAAAACTTTCCGACGGAAGCAGACCGTAATAAAGCGCATGACGACAGCAAGAGAACTTGGATATAGGGCGACATCAATTTACATTGTTCACAGAAAAGTGAGAGAGAAGCGTAAGAGAAGGAAAAAGTTCATAAAATGACAAAAACAAAAACAATGGAAATGAAAAAAAGAAAAAACAGTGACAAGACATACGAAAACGGAACTTCTGAAAGACCAAATCACGAAAGCAGAGGAAGAATAAAAAGCATGGAAGTACACAGCTATAAACACAGGCGCTCCTCAGAGTATCCTTAAACCGTTTCTCTAAAATGCTTTACGGATTTACTGACAACCGACTAAGTAATTGGTTGTTGATTTGAATAGACTTTATTAAAGAGAGAACATATCCTGTTGGGTTAGTATACTATCTCCATAATCAACCATCATTAAAAGAATAAATCCTTTCCCGATAAATAAACCATTTTATAGTATCAACTACTACAAATTTTTGAATTACATACTATGGTTACGCAAAACTAAGGTAGGGGACGGCCAACCTAGGTAGCTGCTTATTTGTTTAGATACTTCTTCATAGCTTGTTACTTACACTAGCCAACTTTCTTCAGCAAAAGCTCAAACATATCGAAAACTATTCACTTTAAACATTTGAAACCATTTGAAAAGTCTCATCAAGAGTAGTATAAGAAATTGAAAATATAGATAATATAAATATATACGATGTGGAAGGATGGATACGAAACGAAGCAAACCGAGTGGCCCATTGTCGCGCTGTCAAACAACATTTTGAATAATTAATTAAATAAAAGTCCAATTTTGGACTTTGTCTTTCTGCTTATTAAACTTACCTTTTATTATCCATTGCTACAATTAGAACATTCCAACTATAACGTTTGCTTAAATTTGAACAAAAGCTCACATACTCAAACACTATGAAGTTTACAACATTTCAACCTGATGCCATTTAAAAGGTCTCATCAAGAGCAACGTAAGAAATTGAAAATATGCAGGTGTTTCAAAATATACACATAACGTGATCATTGAAAGTAAAGTTAGCAATAAATGTTTACACTATGTCGAAATATACCAGGTCTAGTAGTATGAAACCGGATTTTTTTGTAAAAATAAAAAGATTGTTATTCAAAAGTGATAAAAAATATTTTATTCAAAATAACTTCCAGTGGATTGTACACATTTTTCCCACCTTTTTTCCGGCAATTTATGGATGCCTTGCCAAAAGAACTTTTCTTCTTTTGAAGCGAACCAATTATCAAGCCATTTTTGTACATTTTCGTACGAATTGAAGCGTTTGTTAGCGAGAGCATGATCCATCGATGCGAATAAGTGATAGTCGGATGGAGCCAAGTCTGGGGAATAAGCCGCATCCGGTAGTAATTCCCAGTTGAACGATTCAATTGCTTCCCTGACCGGTTTTGCTGTATGAGATGGGGCGTTATCATGCAGCAAAATCACTTTGTGCTGCCTTTTGCATATTCCGGTCGTTTTTCAGTTATTGCTCGGCTTAAATTTATCATTTGCTGTTGGTAGCGTTGAGTGTTGACGGTTTGACCAGGTGTCAGTAGCTCATAATAAATAACACCCTTTTGGTCCCACCAAATACAGAGCATCGTCTTCTTTCCAAAGCGATTCGGTCTTGCAGTTGATGTCGATGGTTCGGTTGGATTCAGCCATGATCTACGACGCTTAGGATTTTGAAAATAAATCCATTTTTCATCGCCTGTCACGATTCGATGGAGAAATGATTTTCTATTGAACCGGTTAAGCAGCATTTCATAGGTGGTTCTTCGGTTTTCTTGCTGTCTTTCGTTCAATTCATGCGGAACCCATTTTCCCACTTTTTGAAAATTTCCCATAACTTTTAAACGATTGCAGATAGCTTTCTGCGATACATTTAATTGATCCGCGAGTTCTTGTTGAGTTTGAGCATCGTCTTCATCCAATAAGGCTTGTAACTCTTTGTCTTCAAACTTTTTTTGGTGGTTTTCCACGTTCTTTGTTACTAACCTCAAAATCACCACTTTCGAATCTTTTGAACCACTCGAAGCAGTGTGTTTTACCGAGAGCATGTTCACCGTATGCTTTGACAAGCATTCTATGCGACTCTGCAGCAGTTTTCTTTAAATGTTAACAAAAATTAATGCTGTCCGCAAATCGTAGTTATTAGGCTCGAAACTTGACATGTTTGAGGTTATAAAAATATACTAGTGTACGGAACGTCGGTTAATGTTTGTTGACACTCTTCGTCAGCTGTTAGAAGAAGACGATGGCTATGTAACAGGGGTCTTATGGTGATTAAACTGAACGCTGGCATCATCTATAGGGAAATTCCGGTTTCATACTACTAGACCTGGTACGTAAGTTGTAGTTAAATAACCTCTATTTTACAGTTTGTGACTGTTCTTTGGCACCTCTTCCTCGTTTCTGAATCCTACAAACCGAGGCCCGAAATTCCCTACTCCACCAATTACCCCCAGGCACTCGTTCGCACACAGACGCCAGCCGGCTCGTCGGCGAAGGGGTGGTCAAAAGGGAATAAATGATATGAGGGCGCCACCTGCGTCACCCTTCTTGTGCGCTCCTTGGTAAGCAGGAAGCCAAATAAATAAAATTAAAGGGGCTAAGAAAAAGATTGGTGGGCGGTCGTAAGGAGAACCTCGATACAATTAAAACAAACACGTAGCGTCGATGAGTCTTTAATACGCACGAAGTTAAAAAAAAAAAAACAAAATATGTGAATGTGAAATTTTTAAGAAAAATAATATTAAATTCAATAAAGTCCGATACTTCTGGCCAAAGGTGTCGTTTACATACAACCAGAATAATAAGTACTAAATAAATATCACTCTGCCTAAGTAAAAAAGAAATATTCGACTCGACTCTATAATTTTTGTGACGCTCAATAAAATTTTAAATATACATCTTCGATAAATATTCGACTTGACTCTATAATTTTTGTGACCCTAAATAAAATTTTAAATATACATTTCGATAAATGTTCGACTCGATTCTAAACAAAATTTTAAATATGGAAAGCGAAAGGTCAAAAGAAAACATAAAAAGAAAGGAAACTTGGGAAGGATGGAATTTCACATTTCTCCGGCGGCAATTCCAACGGCGGTTGGGAAGGAAAGGAAAAGTCGTATGCCAGGTCCGATACAACATCAACCATGTACGAGGCAAATCCCGTACGAAACCAGAAGATAAATAGGAAAAAAGAAACCCCTAAGAAAAGAAACTTGAAATATGATTAGGATGGAGAACATCGCTTACCGTTCTTCGAACAGGGTTAATTTCAACCAAAATGCCGACGGGACCACGTGCTACGATAACTCCGAACACATCGGTTCTTCCGCCCCTTTCACCTCAATCTACGGTATCGACCAACAAGGGGGTGACGGAAACGAAGTACTTCCCCGAATATCCAACACAAGGTTACAGTTCGTCAGAACTATACTTGTAGGAAATTTTACTTCTCGCACAACGTGATCACTCTACTACCGTCCACGATCTTCTCCCCGTCTCAAATAAAACGGAAACTGATATTAGTTCGGCATGGAGACCGCTATCAAAAAGAGTATTGAAAGGATATAGGCCGTAAGATGACTCCCCATGTCTCAAATAAGGAATCAATAAAATTTAAAACGATGTTTGATTAAATCAAATCGATAGTAACGATCGACATCATTCGAAGAGGAAAGAAAGAATAAAAAAAACGTGACAAGTTTTTCTAATATAACGTCTGGATAAAGCTATAGAACCGTTACTCCATACTTTTCAGACGCGCGGTATTTATGTAATACCAAGCATGATACGCAAGCACAGATATATCTTGTGATTTATTAGGAGAGGAAATAGAAAAGAATCCAAAAGATTGTGTATTTGCTTTATCGTACTAATACTGCTGTTATATATTAAACCTATTTATTAACGTTGTTAATTACTGTGTCTAAAAGCTAACTGTCTTCTGCTTATCAGTAGAGATTATTAAAAAGGTGGTTCCGAATGGCCGTAGCGTAGCGGTGGAGACATGTGTAAGTGTAACTTTCAACGAGTTGTCGATCTTGACAGTTCCGCGAAAGAGGTCAAAGCCACAGTATGTTGCACGCTGCACACTAAATAAGTGCGCGAACTTGGGACGCCCAAAGGATGTAACATTCCCTTGGAATATGAATAAATATCGCGGGCATTTCCCTGTATTGGAATATAAAACTCTTCATATTTATTGCAGAATATATAATATAGCGAATTGTTAGGTCGCGATAGGTTTGAATGTAGAAAACATCGTAAAAGTAAACGTCATATATTGAATTTAAGTAACAGTATTCCATACTGGCAATTTATATATGATTTTATTTTTATATTAAGTGTGTGGAACATTCCACAACATCTAGTATCTAATGAACACTTAGTCTATTTTACTACTCCTATAGTGGACATCAAGTAAAAGGTATCAATATTATTTTTCACTTATATTGTATATTACCTACCAAATTTTATGCGGTAAGCCACTACCGGTACCAGCCTTATAAAGAATTATACTTATCAGTCCTTCGTTACGATACAGGCACGACGCCAATACCGAACACCGGATATCCGTTTCAATTACTCGTAAAGAATGCGCGATCGCACTTTCGGCATGGTATAATCTTTTACGTTGACCTTGCTTTGACTTTACCTAATAATAATCCATTAAGGCTGGGATCCCGCTATAGGAAGATGCCATAAGAAACACGGTCAAAGTTATTCGCACAAATCTCAAAAACTTGGCATCTAAATGCATTGAATAAAATCCAAGTGAAAGATAAATGTATAAGACGCATGGATGGGTATTTTATAATGCCGAAATAACAATGTATATTAACAATAAAAATTCCTAAAAGCCTGCAATTTGATGACTCGAAAAAATCGTGTAATTTCGATAAATATTATGCGTTGCCCTTAGCAGGGGAAAATATAAAACATCCATCAGTGTGTAGTAATGTATGTAGAATTATTTTACAAAAAACGAAGCATATTGTTGCTTTCGTTTGTCTTATTTGTGCGAACAAAATAAAATTTAGTGACAGCTTTTTTGTATTGGTGGTCGGTTACGTACGATAGAAAACTGTAACTGTGTTCACGTAAATGTCTTATATTCGTCGAAAATTAATGTGGCACTTATGCCAAAGATGGGGCAAGACACAAATCTAAAATTACTAATTATTAAGATTTTTAGGAAGTAAGAAAACCAAAGTTATAGAAGTGTCGTCTATTTACGTTTGGGGTTTATAGGAATTATTTTGTCTTACTACAATTTTATTTTATAAATATCTAATTTATCATATATAAATTATATATTAATACAATTAATACTTGCAATTGCGAGAACGACCTGACCTGCGTTAGGCGATTTCTAAGCATTTTAAAATCTATTGCTTATTGTACTTTAGATTTTACTACCCTTGTTTACTGCCCAGCAATAAGTCTCCGGGGATATCTATTTCTTTCTACCGTCAACGTGTAGAAAGACAAGCGGGCTACGGGGTACGGCCTACGGGTTACGGTACAATCATCAAATTGGAAACTAAGTGATGATAGACAAGTAAAATTCCCAAGACGGAACACTAAACACACTTATATAATATGTCTATGCTGTATGTCTGTGCACTTTAGATACGATATTAGATAATGCTATGAGCTCTGATAGAGAGCGTACTTAATTGACACAAGACGCAACTACTACTATAACCGAAAGATCAGAAGAAACGAACGAATGGGAGTTTTGTTACTCTGTAAGAGAGTATGAGGTATAAGTATTGTCACAGAATAGACAGAAGCGACAAGGCGTGTCGGCAGCTTTGATGTTCATGTGGTCAATTTGAATGTCCTCGAAATAGCTCAGAAGTTAGCTAACGCCATTTTGAAAATACGAAAGGTGCACATGTGTTCGTATTAATTGAAAAATATTAGAGTTTTACATATGTTAAAAGAATAGTATTTGCTAAAACGTTAAATCAGTGATACACAACAATAACCGTATATTTTAATTTTAATATATATATATATATATATATATATATATATTTCGTGACCTTTTATACTTATCTTATATGATAGATCTCTACCACTAATAGGTCAATAAAACAAGGCTGGTTTGAACGATATATTATTTTCAGAACGTCTACAAACGTTTTCGAAAACGTTTGTAAACGTTCTGAAAATATAACTATCGTTCAAACCAGCCTTGTTTTATTGACCTATTAGTGGTAGAGATCTATCATATAAGATTTAATTTTAATATGCACACACCATCCCAGAATAATAACATTAATGAAGCTAGCCAAATATAATACTTTCGTCGTATTTAAAACATGGTTCTCGGCCATGCGCATACAGAATTTACCACAAGATTTTCTAACTTTGTCGCTTCTCTTTATTCTGTGGTATTGTTAATATGCATGTCTGGAATTACATAATTTACTATGTAACGGAAATTTATTTCTAAAAACACATTATAGTTAGGTGCTCGTAAATAGCTGTTTGATCGCATTTTGATTTAGAAGTACAGCTCAACAGACATGATGGCGGGAAGGCAGGTTGCGAAATTGACCAATTCGCAATAGAGCTTCGCATGCCGTCTAGTACGTGCTATATAAGCAATGCACAGGGGCGCGCCACAAATGCAACTGAGTACAACTTATCGAGTGCCTCTAGCGACACAGTGCATTTATTATGCTCTTCACTGGTATTGTGCGAAGTACTTCTTTCTCTCTCTTTCAAATCCGTACAAGCAATTATATTTTTGGAAGGTGGAACCTTATCTGCGCGACCGCTCGCCATCACCCGTCTGTCAGACACTAGAGCCCAGTCAAATTAGTCAGAAATTTCGCGTGAAATTACATTAATTCCGCACAGCAATTTTTTGTTGCAATCGTTAGGGGATCCCTCTGGTAGTCTAAATCTTGATTTTCGACCGCCTAGAGGGTGTGCGTTAGCCGCCATTTTGATTTTTCCAAAATGGGTTTTTGGCAAATAACTCGGTTATTTTTCACTTCAGGTGAAAAATGCAAGAGACAAAAGTTGTAGAAAATCAAATTCTCTACAATTAGATCGGTAGATCGTAAGATCGGTATTTTTCGAGTTATTAACAAAAAAGGCATTCTTCTGAAAATGTCGCTGTATTTTGTTTATTTTCAACTTTACAGCAAATATGGTCATAAACAAAGTTGTAGAGAATTGAATACTCTGTAATTTTGATGATTTTTTTGTAGAAACAATATTTAAGGTCCACACCACCGCTGGGGTAGAGTTGCAGGCGCGTTTTTTTAAGTGATATCCCCAAGAGGCCTAATCCACGTAGTTTTACTTACCGGGAAAATCCGGACGTCATTTTTTTATTTTTTGTTTTTTTTTTTTTATTTTATTTTTTGGTTTTTTAAATATGATTGTTTCTTCAATCTATACATTATTAAAATGCTATTTGTTAGAAAAACTAGGTCTTCTTTCTTTTGCATGAGGGTCCTGCAACATCGACATCGTCGAGTTCATATTCTAAGGCAGTTTCCTCAATGTTCGATGATGTAACTACGGTTTCACTCTCGGAAAAGGAATCATCATCATCTTCGAGCAGCTCTTGAATGTGTGTTGTATTTTGGCACGTTTCTCCGCTGCAATTGTGGCACAAAACAGAACACTTACTCAGACTTACTTTACGGCATCCGCAAAGTTTTTCGCAATTTTTCCTACATTTGCACGAAATCGTTTTTAGCAACGATTGAGGGGCAGGTTCAGCCATGGTAGGTATGGGTTCCAAACGGCGACTGGTTTTTGTCCAAGCCCATTTCGTGCCATCTTCTTGTTGTTCAAGCCACGTTCCTGTTCAACCGCTAGATTTTTCCAAAACTATCAAAATTACAGAGAATTCAATTCTCTACAACTTTGTTTATGACCATATTTACTCTAAAGTTAAAAATAAACAAAATACAGCGACTTTTTCAGAAGAATGCCTTTTTATGTTAATAGCTCGAGAAATATCGATCTTACAAAAAAATTATATTGTTAAAATTGTAGAGAATTTGACTTTCTCCAACTGTTGTCTGCATTTTTCACCTGAAGTCAAAAATAACCGAGTTATTTGCCAGAAACCCATTTTTGGAAAAATCAAAATGGCGGCCAGCGCACACCCTCTAGGCGGTCGAAAATCGAGATTTAGACTACCAGAGGGACCCCTAACGATTGCAAAAAATTGCTCTGCGGAATTAATGTAACTTTAAATTCTAATTTGACTGGGCTAGTATGTAATACGACAGAATACATAGAACGCAAAGTGCGTCGGCAGCTTTGATGTTCATGTGGTCGATTTGAATGTCCTCGAAATAGTTCAGAACTTGGCCAACGCCACAAAATACGAAAAGTGCATATTTGTTCGTATTAATTTAAAAATATTAGAGTTTTGGGTATGTTAAAAGAATAGTATTTGCTAAAAAGTTAAATCAATGTAACGCAACAATAATTATATGTTTTAAATTTAATTTGCACACACTATCCCAGAACAATAACATTAATGAAGCTAGCCAAATACAGTCACTATCGTCGTATTTAAAATATGGTTGCCGGTCATGCGCATACAAAATTGACCACAAGATTTTCTAACTTTGTCGCTATGTCTATTCTGTGGTAATACCGGTAATACATTATCTATCGTGGGCCTGGACGGCTGCGTAGGAACAACTTCAACCGCAGAGCTAAAAGACAAAAGTACTGGCATTTCCTTCATTTTCTTTCTAGCATTACAATACACACACAATATTTCACATGAACGTTGTTGCAATTCTACAACAACAACGGTTTGGCCTGTACACATGCTTATACAACGAAAAAGTTTTTCCAACATCTACAGATGTTAACGGTGCAAAATGAAGAAACAGTATTAATGGGGTTTTTGTACAAGACGTCTTCCAATTTACGTTGTATTGTTATACTTATCTTGGAAATTGCTAAAGCCTTGTTTGATATTAGTTACTATATTTATGCTGGCTAACTTGGTTTCCGGGTTGGAACCGCGTCTGGTTTGGCATGGGTGCCGACGTTTCGTCCACTTTTACAACGGACATCTTCAGAGCCGCTCGTCGATGTTAATCGTGTTGCTGTCACTTGTCTCTTGTAATAGTGGACGAAACGTCGGCACCCACGTCAAACCAGACGCGGTTTCAACCCGGAAACCAAGTTAGACATTGTGAACGCGGAAGCCGACACTTGAGATTATATTTATGTTATCAGAAAGTGATGTATTTGAAGATTCTAGCTTTGTAATAGCATGGACAATACTTTCAAATTTATGACTAATTGAAAATAAATCATTTCTAATATAGGCCGAATTGCATGCTCTTTTACTGTTTTTAATGCCTGCGCTTCGCGTGAATTTAATTCCATTACCAGACTTCTAACATAACGGCTTTAAAGTTATCTTCATAGTAGACAACAGCCCTGAGCCATGTAGGCAGGCATGGCACCGCAGTAAGACGTTCTCGAATTTGTCTTCGACGTGAACTTTACTTTACTTCTTCTTCTTCTTTCTTTGGTAATCCAAATCAAACTATCAACATCAAAATATTGTTTTCGAATTTCTTCGGCAACACGATGCAAAGCATGAGCTAAACAAGTTACGTATATCGTGTTTTGTAGGTACGTTTTAGAAATTCTGCTGCTTGTTGCATGTAGGCTGCTGCATCAATTAGAAGTATTAATACTTTCATCAATTATTGAAACTACAATGTCAGCATTAATTTTATCTGCTACCTGACATTTAATTAAATATGACTTGTACGGAATTGTTGGATTCAATACTCCTATAACATCGTTTACATCGCAACGGCCTAACAAATCAGTTGTTTCCTCCGATGAAACCGAAATGTAACTTTCATTTATGTTTGTTTTTATTATGTGGATTGTACGTTTGCATACGGGAATATATTTTTTGGAAATTTGGAAATATAATTTTTCTGTAATGTGGATTCATCAGGAATGTCTATTCTTATATTTAGTCAGAAACGACAACACCCAATTAGTGAAATTGTCAGTAAGTGAAAAACCAGAAGACATTGCTAAGATTAAATATTAAAGAAGCTCCAGGTGTAAACTATAGAAAAATAAAACCAATCTAACCTAACTAAAATAAATTCAATTCCGAACCCGATCCAAAACTTAAAAATTCTCTTACTTCTTTAAAAAATACAGGAAAACTAACAGCAACAAACGTTGCTAATAATAATAAAAGAGACAACGATAACGATACGAATATAAATGCAAATAAGGAAACGATATAATAATGATAATATAATCTACAAAGGATGTAACAGAAATCAACTTTAGAAAACGTACTTATTAACCTCTTTCTAGAAGAACCAAAATACTAATATATGTGTACCATTGTACACGCACAATGGGTTTGCTGGAAGTCGCATCGCGTTTATATAAAACTAGTAGGAGTTAAGTGCCCTAAACCGTCCGTGCCATATTTATTACATTCATAGTCGTATTTCAGTCTTTTTGTTATAACATCTTGCGTGTACTAACGGTATAATAAAATTAGAACACTGCACAGGTTCTTCTCCTGTATTATACCTTCGTTCGAACTAACTTCGGTTCTTAACTTTAGATACCGCCACTAATCAACACAATATATCTTCCATCGCACTGGGGGTACTTCTCACTCTAGGGCAGGCATGGGCAACTTTTTGTTGTAGAAGTTTTATGCTACGAGTAATCTTGAAAAATATACATTTTTGTAGTATCCTTATGATTCATTATGAATTAAGTTTAGACGGGCCGTGCTAATATGCAACGAAAGAATTCAGTAGCGGGCCGGACAAACCTTACTCGAGGGCCGCATGTGGCCCGTGGGCCAGAAGGTTGCCCATACCTGCTCTAGGGTATCCCAGCCTTAAGTGTATTACTAATTTTTTCAAAAATTGATTTAACCTAATTACCTAAAAATTAATTATGTCTCCATAATTATATGCTAATATTTGAGTAACTTAATAAAATCATATCACTTCGGTTTATACGGTTGTTGAAGATGCGTGATGTATACTGTCACACGTTCCTCTTTTTTGTTTGTTTGTTTTGTTGAAGTGAATATTTCTTAACCTTCCTATACTCACGCATACGGTCTGTGAGACCGACTTATATAGTATAGTATAGGTTTTTCATTTTGACGTGAGTATAGGAAGGTTAAGGGTGTTTCGTACTTAACCTTCCTATACTCACGTCAAAATGAAAGACGTATACTATACTATATAAATCGGTCTCACAGACCGTATGCGTGAGTATAGGAAGGTTAATAGGGATAATATAATTCCGCCAGATGTCACTACAAGATACAATTCTTCGATATTTCAATTTGGTGACGCCCACTTCTCATTATTGGTAGAATCTGCCTCTGCTTTTACTAATATACCTTTTATCACCTGCTCAATTTATCTTACTTAAGTGTTTAAAAAAGCGGGCAGTACTTATAAATCGAACTAGAGTTCGTAAGTATTTTAGAAATGATAAATATCCTGGAAGTCGAAAGAAAATGGACACATACATGTACATTACACGTTCGTAGATAAAACTCCTCTAAAATAAAACTAGTGTCTACTTTTCTTTTTCCTTGCGAACAGTAAATTTACTCGTTTTTATCGCCAAATTACAAAGCGTTATGCGTTTATTTATTAATACTTAATGATTCCATTATTTAATATATAGTATAAATTTTAATTAGGCGTAAAAAAAAAATGAAATGTATCTTATATTTTACGTGAAGGGTTATTTAGTGGGACGTGTTTTCAGAGGATCTTTTTATAATTTAAGTGATTATCAATTTGATAGAGCAAATTCGGTATTGATTTGTCGTTGGGCAGACAACAAAGAGGTGACGATTCTCACCAACTTCGAACAAATTGAACCGATACGCAGCGTTAAGCAATGGATTTGAAAAAATATGAGAATGTGCCACAAACATTGCTTCTCAACTCATACAACAATGGGATGGGAGAAGTAGACCTTCACTACAATGCTGTTTCAAATTATAGAATAAATATTGGGTCAAAGAAGTGGCCTTTATTTATTTCTGTTTTTAGTTCATCAGTCACGGAATGCGTGGAAACTACATTGCTTTTTGGAAAAAAGCGGATAACAAAAAATTATCTCAAAAAGATTTCAGAGTAAGCGTAAGCAACGCTTTGTTATTAAGTTCATAGTTCAATAGTTCAGCCACAAGGAAAACCTCGAAGGTACCAACTTAAAGGGTGTGGCAAACCAATCAAGTGGATGTGCCAAAAATGCAATGTACCATCACGGACTTTAGTTATGTCCGGTATTATAAGGTACAGCCTGTGCTCCTGTTACTTTATCGGTTTCAGAGTCAAGCAAATTTCGCACATACAGCCGGCCTTATCTATCCATTCAATACATTCGCCTAAAGGTAGGCGTCCACATATTTGTTGGTTTCGTTGGCAAATCCGATCGCTGCTGATACTATGATGTGATAGTTAGGGAGTACAGCAAGATAGGACGTTTGTAATTGCCGAATACGAAATGTATCAGAAAAGGAGCGCTATATACACAGACACACTTCTCCGTTCTTGCCTATTGATATGTTTCTCTGATTTTAAAAATACTGCAATTATGTATTTGTATTTGAATATTACGTATAATTATGGACTTTTGTTTTCTATAAGGTTCTGTATTCCCATTTAAAGATTATTTTGAGTTAAGAAAGCGTTTTTATACTTGTGTTAGGTATATAGAATGCACGGTTAAATTATGAAACAAATTCATCATTTTGTAGACAATTAACTTTTGACAAAATTCCTGATATAGGTCCATTTTTAATTTTAAATGCGAGCTTTTTAAATAATATACGAAAAATGTAACGTCATTGGTGTCTTCTGAAATTGATGTATGGGTCGCGTAATACTTCCTTTGGAAGGTCTTTTAATAATGTATTCAACAATAACTTATTTAATTATCTAATCTTTCAACAGGGCAGAGAAAAACCAATTTAATTAAATCAGATAATAATTTTACAATAAAAGAAATGCAGTATTAAATGAAATTATACATAATACTTTTCTGTTAATTTAAATATTAAAAATGCGATCTCGTTTCATCTCCACATCCTATAAAAATTGAAATTTCTATACGTTGGTATTCACTTAAGGTAGCCATAATTTACTACTAAAACCAAACTGAAAAATAAAATAAATTTTACTTATTACCTCGTAAAAACAATAGTTAGCTAAATAACCTATTCCATACCTTATTTAAAGAATTTTCAAATGAGCTATTACACGACCCATATTTCAATTTAAAGAAATCACTGATTAGATCTCCTAGTTAAAACCGATTACGTTACATTTTTCGCACATGATTTAAAAGGTCGACATTTAAAATTAAAAGTTGCCTATATCAGGAATTTTGTCAAAAGTTAATTGTCTGCAAAATAATGAATTTGTTCCATAATTTAACCGTGCACTCTATATACCTAACACAAGTATAAAAACGCTTTCTTAACTCAAAATAATCTTTAAATGGGAATACAAAACCTTATAGAAAACAAAAATCCATAACTATACGTAATATTCAAATACAAATACATAATTGCAGTATTTTTAAAATCAGAGAAACATATCAATAGGCAAGAACGGAGAAGTGTGTCTGTGTATCAGTGATCAGCAATGAGTAGTGAAAAAGTGTGTAGAGTTGAATCATGACTTATAATTTCTTGTACTTATACGCACTCATACTTATTGCAATGTTATCCAACTTCATATCCACTCGAAAGTTTGAAGTGCTCATCGAACTCATACTTAACAATATTTATGACGTTGATTTCGACTCTCCTTAACTCAATGTGTATAGACGATGCAAAATAAGTATGGTTCACAATGCGAACTTCGTATACGAACATTAATATACTCATTATGAGGTTGTGTGTTTGCTCTGTTGCCTTTTTTACTGTTGTTTTTTTACTAAAGTTAAACAAAGAAACATGTGTAGATTTGTGTTGCTTATTTCATATTATATTGCGCTTTTACCCCTACGTTTTTGCACTAATGGAAAAACTCCGCTATTTATTTTTTCCTCAATCTCACTATTGCTATGCATTTTCACTACCTGCTCATAAAAATGATAAATAATAACAAAAAATTATTTTCCCGAAATGTTTCTGTATAAACTTACAATTTATGCTTTTGTATATTTTAATACACTTTATACTAGGGTGAACTGCCCAATAAAAGAACATGCCCAATATTATATTATATATACAGTAGAAGCCGCTTATTATAATCACGGTTAATGTTATCAAACGGTTATTGTTATCGAAAACCGTTGGTCCCAAATCACTCTATTTAAAACTCATTGAAAGAAAGCCGCATATTGTAATCAAAAGCCGCTTAATGTTATTAGTTATGAATAGTATCCTTTGTCGGAAAGTTTCTTCAGGCGACGGTGTCTGCAGCGCAACTCCTTTGAACGAGCCGCTTTTTCTCGCCGATTTCAATTAAAACTCTCATATCGCATATTACAATCTAACGAATTGTTATTTCTATATTATGAAGAGGTCATCTTTTTTTTTTGATGTACTTTATGTATAAAAGGTCCGTTCGTTTAAATGATATTCAGTTTCTCCTATACTCTTCTACGAATCTCACGTTCTACAGTCTTGTGTACGGGTAAATTATTGAAATTTCGCATAAACCATCGTGGTCATGGCAGAAGTGAATAAAAAACGTCGCGATCTATCGAACGAAGAAAAACGACAAATTCTCGATAACTTCGATAAACTTCCGAAAATGAGTCAAAGGAATGCTGCGGTACAATTAAAAATTTCGCAACCGCTGTTGTGTAAAATTTTAAAAAATCGTACAGAAATAGAAACGTGTGCGCGTTCGAATGAAAACATAAAACGAAAAAGGGAAAGATCTGGAAAGGATAATCAAGTTGAATCAGCTTTAAAAATTTGGTTTACAAATGTTCGCGAAAAAAATGCCTCTGTGAATGGTCCTATCATGCGTCAAAAGGCAGAAGATATAGCCAAAACTATGGGGAAAGAAAATTTCATTGCAACAGACGGATGGTTCAATCGGTGGAAAAAGCGAGAAAACATCGTTTATAGACCTCTGCACGGTGAAGAAAAAGTGCTGATTCGTTAGCAGCCGCTGACTGGATGCGTTCGGAATGGCCAGAAATTATTGCAAAATATCCGCCTCGGGACATCTACAATGCAGATGAAACAGGACTCTACTTTCGCGCGATGCCTAATCATACTTATTTGTTCAAGAACGATAAAGTAAGAGGTTGCTTATCTTCGAAAGAACGAGTAACAGTGTTATGTTCTGTTAATATGGAAGGTGAAAAGGAAGAACTTCTAGTGATAGGAAAAAGTAAGAATCCTCGGTGTTTTAAAGGTGTTAAAACTTTGCCCGTGGAGTATTTTGCTAATGCGAATGCTTGGATGACAAGTGTCTTGTTCAGCGAGTGGTTACTCAGGTGGGACAAAAATTGAAACGCCAAATCGTCTTATTAGTAGACAATTGTACTGCGCACAAAGTGAATGCAGTTTTGACGAACATCCAACTTATTTTCTTACCTGCGAACACTACGGCATTGATACAACCATGTGATCAAGGAATCATTCGAACATTCAAAGAATACTATCGAGGGCAAATTCGAGCACAAATTATACAAGAACTTGATGAGAATCGGGATGCACCTACTGCAGATGCGATAGCAACAAAAATCAGTCTTCTAGATGCGCTGCATTTGCTGGTGAAGTCATGGAGGCAAGTTCAACCAGAAACGATCCGAAACTGTTTTCGAAAAGGAGGTTTTTCCAAAACTGGTGATGAAGAACCTGATCTCCATGAAACGTGCGCTGACATTTTAGAAGGTATGAAAAAAGAACTTGTTTTGTACATCTAACTAATATTTTTAATTTTTTTGTAGGTCAAGGTCTGTCCAAAAGCGAATTTTCCGATTGGGTGGATATCGACAATGATGTTCAAACAGCTGCCACAATGACTATATCAGACATTTGTCGGGAAGTTGTGGATCAATCGTCCGAAGAAAGTAATCCTGAATTACCCGAAGTAGGAGAAGAAGAAGAAGAGGAAATGTCTGAAGAGCCGCCAACTAATGGCCAGATGCAAGAAGCGTTAAATATTCTCCGACGTGGTGTACAATTCCGAGAAAGTAATTTTGATAGATATTATGATTTTGAAATATACATACAAAATCTTATTAATAAAAATAAACGTCAAACGACGATCGACCAGTTTTTCGAATGAAATCGTAAAGCGTAAATAAATGTACCTACGTATTGTATCGATGATAAAAATAAACAAATTTGGTAAAATATTAAAAATTGTTGATTAATCGTTAATTTTTCCGTTGAATTTTATTTGTAAGTCGTTAAATAATTTGATTACATACATACATATTTATTATTGACTACATCAGCATAGAAAAATACATTTATATTTACCTTCCGCTTACTGTTATCATTCGGTTAATGTTATCAAAAAGGGTTTGTTCCAAATTGATCACAATAAGCGGCTTCTACTGTATTATATTATAACAATTTACAAACGCTGCGAAATATTCTTTTTTTTTGTTTGAGAAGAAGCAATAATATTTCAGCTTTATTTTTCACATAATTTTTGTTTATAAAAGGTTAAATTTTTGCGGTAAAAAAATATTGAAGATCAACATTTTGGAGGGACTCGCTCATTTCGTGGCCGCTAGTAAGAGATACGTGCAACAGAGACAGTGAGTTTTACACAAAAAAGCAATTTAACGAAAAATCGAGTTGGTAAGTAATATATATTTAGATTCTACATAAAAGTACGATTATTTTAGTATAAGAATCATGATGTGAAAACGTACAATTCACATAATCATGATGTTCGTTTATTGGTATGGTTTTCTAATCTAACCCAGTAGAAAAACGGGCATTTATCCATGTGAATCAAATTGATTTTGAAATTGATTATTCATTGTTTTCTAAAGTACTGTGATTCAAATGAGAATTGAAACTCATTAATTAAAGAAGATTAAAGAAGAAAAATCAAGGCTAAACAGAAAAATAGTCAAAAAACATTGAATTTAATTAGAAACAGAACTCCTCTTACTCCATTAATTTATCAGCTCATGAATTTGAGTTTTAAAATATAAATAAATGAATTTTATTTGAAATACTTATTACTTCTTTATTAAAACAATGTTTCCTCGTTATTTAACCCTTTATTCAGTGGCCATAACAATATTTTATAGCACTGTTCTTTTACTGGGCATCTGATGTCCTTTTACTGGACAAGGTGTTCTTTTAATTGTATTTTCTCGCTTTCTTCACACTTTACTAAATTACTAATTTTCAACTTATTTTTAAACCATAATTCCTTTTTCACTTGATTCCTCAGTTGTTTCCGAATACAACTAAAAAGTTTCAAGATGAAATGATAATTAGGCTTAAAATAAGCGACTATAATATATAGACACTTCCTTAACTGTTCTTTTATTGGGCAGTTCACCCTAGTTGCAAACTGTTTAATGACTACACTTTTAAATATACAGGGATGAGTTGAGTGACCTGAATCAATGTAAGTATTGTAAGTATTTTCCTGACATTACAAATCAAACTGAGGTGATTTATGAGTGTGAGTATAGTATGTGTATGATGTCGCCGTCGCATTCATATTTATTGCAACCTGTACTTATGAGTCAACGTTATCGTGAGTATGAGTAAATCAGAGTAGTTGAGTTTAAATGATGCCTACTCACTTATATTTAAAATTTCATGAGTCAGTATGAATAGCGAAAACGATGCATTGCCCATCACTGCTGTGTATATAGCGCTCCTTTTTTGATACATTTCGTTCGGCAATTACAAACGTCCTTTCTTGCTATACTCCGTAACTATCGCTTTAGGCGAACGTATTGAATGAATAGACAAGGCCGGCTGTATGGTCGAGATTTGCTTGACTCTAAAACCGATAAACTAACAGAAGCACAGACTGCACCTCAAAATACCGGACATTACCAAAGTCCGTGATGGTACATTTGCATCCACAATGCTTTGAAAAATTTCATTTAAAATAAATCTTATTATTATTTTAATATGTTAATAAAAGTATTTTGAAATATTTCTCATTAGTTATTATTTTGATTTGTAACATATTTATGAATACTTATCTTATATGATAGATCTCTACCACTAATAGGTCAATAAAACAAGGCTGGTTTGAACGATAGTTATATTTTCAGAACGTTTACAAACGTTTTCGGAATACCTTCGTCAGTGAAAATATAACTAGATAAATATATAAACAAACATTTGTTTTTTATTTGGGAACTATCAACAAAATGACTAATGACTAGGATTTCTTGATATAGAGAATGTGTAACAAACTTTTATATACATATATAAATTATAAAAACTAAACTAATGTGTAAACATACATGCAAATTAAGTAAAACCCTATATAAAAAAATGTTTGTTTTTAAATTTGGGTTTTCCCTAGTCCTTGAACAGAATTGTTAAGGTTTCGACAAAGATTTTTTGATATAGGGTTTTACTTAATTTGCATGTATGTTTACACATTAATTTAGTTTTTATAATTTATATATGTATATAAAAGTTTGTTACACATTCTCTATATCAAGAAATCCTAGTCATTAGTCATTTTGTTGATAGTTCCCAAATAAAAACAAATGTTTGTTTATATATTTATCTAGTTATATTTTCACTGACGAAGGTATTCCGAAAACGTTTGTAAACGTTCTGAAAATATAACTATCGTTCAAACCAGCCTTGTTTTATTGACCTATTAGTGGTAGAGATCTATCATATAAGATAAGTATAAAAAGGTCACGAAATATATATATATATACATTTAATTTATGAATACTTTCATATATGCACATAAATCTTTTTCATATGGGAAATTCATGTCAAATTGAAGCCAGTGTTCGCACTTACGAACACCTATTTCCAGGACTCACGGACAAGATACCCAAATTATTATAAAAAGGCTATAAAAACCACGCGTTTAAATTTTCCTGGCTGAATAAGGGTTAATGTTGTGTGTGTAAACTGTAAACTATATGTAGAGTTGTATATGTATGTCCTATTGTTTGAATAAGTATATAAAATTAAATTTTTCTTTGATTAGACATAGGTATACCTATAATTTAGAGGTTAGTATTTTTCTAAAAGCCTGTAAAGTCGACTAACAGAATAGTAAATATAGAAAATAAATATCATAATCTCGTTTTCTATAGTCGATAGGTTTTTTGTATTTTGCGAAGAGACAAATGTTGACTCTAGAACAACACCAGCATAATACGTATTCAAAATAGGAAATAACATCGTTGTAATGTAACGATTTGAATGAATTTTGCCTTTATTTTGAAAGATAATCAAACAAATATAAATTAAATAAAAATATGACTAAAAGGCATAACGAAGGACAATACACAATGATAACAATAATACGCTGCTCTACCTTGAGCTTACAGCGGTGTTATGTTTCTTACTGTCAAACCACGGGGAATTCTTCCATCAATTATTTCTGGCATAAAGCAATTTAAAAAAAAAATTAAACTAATTTTTCAAGCATTACATTTTTATAAAATACTTCATCCTTGTATATACGTTCCACGTGAAAATCACGATCTGTGTAAATAATAAAATCACAAAATGACCGTTTTATTATATTAAGCTGTCCTTGAATTTGATAATGATAATCGTGGGTCTTCTTCAATCAAATTATGTCATTTTCAACATTGTAGCATTTAGCTTTACAATCTGCATCTTTTAATTTTCCTTTGATTGATTGCAGACATTTCCTTTCCAGAATGCTATCGTTACCAACTAAGCCATCTGGTGATGCGCCCAAAAAGGGATATTCTTCACAAATGAAGAAACCACACTCCTCAGCTGACACACTAAATGTTCGTTCATACATTTTGCTACTAGTACCATGTATCTATAATTCAGTTATTTAGTCAGATTATAAATGTTTACAATAGTTTCCTTACCTTTCTGCTTGAGTGGTAGTTTCATTAGGCACTACTCCATCCGTTCATAACGCCTTAACATCGCCAACGTTTCGTTTAATGGATATTCGAACTCCTCTCGCTATCCGTTCTAATCTGATATCCCATGTGCCCTTTCGAGCAACAACCTTCTACTATTGATTGGGTATGTTGTGTTAACCAAAAGTTTGTGTAATTTATTACAAATCGAACGTGTTATGTGATTTGCACATTCGACTTTTACTACAGATTGGTCATATGATACCTTTTCTATTCTAGCGTATACGCTAGAATCGCCATCTCCTAGGAAGTATGCATTATGAATGAGTATTTATGATTGTTAACACATTATAGATTACTGTCCACTAGAGGGCAGTAAGACGAGAAAAGATAGAAACCTATATTGTATCATATTAGCCGAATTATGTAGGTTAGGTAGTACGATTGAATAGCGTTGCACTGTAAGATACGATGAGATGAGGTTGTGAGAATTCGGTAAATAAACATTAAACCAAACAAAATAGTAAAAATACCAGACGGCCCAAAAGTCCATTCTGTCGTCGTAACAATGATATTTTATAAAATTGTTATTACCAATTAAATATTTGTAGTAGAGTCCAGTGTTGTTCAAAACTGGTACAGAAGCCTTCCATAATAATATCTTGTTCCATGCAAGTAGATGGTCCCTTAAAATTTAAACAACATTTATGTTTTCTTAGTTCTGTACTATTTCGTTGGTGATAGGAGCAAGTCGCGCAAATTTGATTTCTGATGCCTAAATACAACAGTTCTTTTCTTTTTGTAAAACCACTAATTAGAATTCCCTGAAATCCATGTAATTGTTGATCAAATTATATACATATTGCATATACACTTTGACTTATAACACCCGAAGCTGCATTATACCCATGGCCATAGCTTTGTTTACTCCAACCTCCATCCGCTATAACTGTAATATAGTGTATTCCATCTGGAGTAACGTTACCATTTTCTATAACATTTCTCTTTTCTTTCTGCCCAGCCCTTTTCATTGCTTCCAAAAAGCAGTTTTGCCAAATCTAAAATACAATTCATACTTTACATTTTTTAAATATGTATATTGTAGTATATTAATATTTACATTGTTAATTGCCATTAAATAATCTCATTAATTACAATTCAATATATTAAAAATCACAGTAAATGTTGGGATTTGGATGTTCGTGTTCCAATGACATGTGATTTAGTATTGGGTTTTATTTATACTTTTTCGATACCACGCACGCCACCTTCTAAGCATTTAATTACGCTGCGGGTGGCATAGTTGTGTTGCGAGAAAAAAATATATAACTAGAAAGAAAATTATCAATTATAAAAATCATCGATTAAAAGATAGAAAGCAATGTGAACATTTAAACACACACATTCAACACTTTCACATCACAAGAATTCCTAACTACCACTGAATATAAGAAATCTAGGACACCTGGGTATCAACAATATAGACCCCTGTAATGCCATGATGAAGGGTTATTAATGGTAAATAGTAAACGGTTGGACAATGGAGAGATAATGTAGTAAACTTTGAATGGGGAAACGTCCTGGTTTCCAAAAAAATGAGGGTATGTTTGGTTGACGACCGGAAATGACAAGACAAAAGAGTCATTGAAGTACGCTTTTACTGCGTTGAAGGTGGACTGAAATACAAGTGGGTTTTAAAGGAAGTAACCATTAAATAAACAGAGCTTCACCACACCATTCAACAGAGGGAATCCACAGAAAATAGAGCTACACCGAAGAAAGAATTTAGGAGGGGATCCATAAGAGAAACAAGTAACTCAAACATTACATACTGACACACACAACACAATAGGTAATTATTTTCAAATTATATCAAATATTTCTAAAATCTTGTAAATGCAATTTGTTATAATTCATTAATAATAATTAATATAATTCGTTAATTAAAAGCTAAGGCGGTGTAATCTTGTTAATATAATTATCTAAATTCTCAGTACAATATACATGGGCGTAGCTAGCGAGGGGCAAGCAATATATACATATATGTATATATATATATATATATATAATTTGCATGGAAAGATCCGACCCAACATTTGATTGAATCTAAATCTAAAAGATGTCAACAGTTGAATAAAAAAGGTGCGAATGTTGGTTATAAATGATAACGTTTTATTAAAAACTGAACAAATAAAAGTTAGAACCAATGCATTAAAATAGAGTGAAAAGCATTACAAATGGGCACAACTAGTGTTGTTCTCACAAAAAAAATGGTGTGTGTGGTTTACGCACCTGTGAACTGAATACCCAATAATTGTGGTATTTCTGATTTGGAGGTCATCGCGTTCTTGTTCCACGTGTTTTTTTGATGATTTGGAACTCAGTAGGATTAGGTTGTAGAAAATCATTTTCGGATGTTCTATGTATAATGTTTTATTTTTTCGTTCTTATACGTTAAAGTAGGATGATTCGGAAGTCATTATAATTAGGTTGTATAAACTTTTTTTCGGAGGTTTCGTTCGCACATCAGAATCGCTGTTTTCTTCGTCTTTCACAGGAAGCAAAGCTCCGCGTAAATTTAGCGCTCTTACGCTTACGTTTACGCTTACGTTTACGCTTACGGTTACGCTTACGCATGAAAAATTACCTTTTAATTAATTTTTGTACAATAAAAAATAGAAGGCATTTGTAGTATAATTATATGAGTGAAACAGTGATTAAGGTAAAATTAAGAGAGATATGGCGTAATAAGGTTAAAAGTGTTTTTGTTTCCACTCCAGAGCGAAAAATATTACTGGAACAATTGACAACAAATGGAAGTTGGGATTTAGAATATACATTAATGTCTAGCATCTTTACTGCTTGACATAATCTATTTATGATAAAAACGATTACTTACGTTAATTAAATCTTTTTAAAATGAATTTAATTTGACGCTCTTTTTTTTTTTTAATTTTCAAAGAAAAAAATTGAATTTTGGAACATTTGGCGACATGTAGAAATACAAATATGTATTTGTAAAGCTATTCTACATGTCGCCACTTCGCAGATGTACATCTGCGAAGTAAAAGCGTATATTTTTAAAATAATTTTGTAATTATAATAAAAAAATAATTACATGAATCGCCCTTCAAGTTAGTCCTGCCTTTTAGATGGGTTCGGCCAATCACGGCGGGACCAATAAAAACTTGTGTAAATAAGTGGTAATTACAAGTAAGGGATAAATACAGATCAGTTGTCTTCCAGACCTGCCTAGTGACACTATTTTACAAGAATTGTCAATTTTGTGCTATTTTGTGAAAATGCTGAGAAGCCGTGCTTGTCTATCAAAAGTGCGTAAAAAAGCTCGAGATCAAAATTGATAAGAAATTTAATTAAAAGCCTTTCATATACATAATATACCATTATAAATAGTATAACATTTACTGCTTTATTAGATATACGAAAACACAATCTTCAATTGGAGAAGTAATTGATTCGCCAGTCAAGTACATATATAAGTACATACAGCAAACGCTCGACAGCGTGAACTAATTCAGACCAAAGCTGTTTCACATTATCGAAATGTTTACACTAGCGAAGGTCATTATTAACAAGCTAATTATTAAAAGAAACCCTTAATACGCAAGTATATATATATATATATATATATATATATATATAAAATATTCGAACAACCTTTAAATCAAAATAGCGTTTTATAATCGTGTATTAAGCAACGAACCTTAGCCAATAAAGTTGTAATTAAGACTACTTTTGCAAAATCAAAACTATGTACATATGTATATATATACGCAGTTGAGCATCTGTGTTTACTAGAGCAATGAGTAATCCCGGGAATGTAGACAATTAAGTTTAAATATGGATATATGCTACATAAATCGGGGACTCCCCTTCATAATGGGGTAACTCGCGGATTGATCAAACTGGGCTTCTGCTTATTTTCCTAGGGAACTTCATTTTCGCAGCATCTATTACACTATCATGTCCTTTCTGTCTTTGCCACGTTTCGCTTGCATATTGTACTGTATGTACAGTGAACGCTTTGTATACATGTAGCTTTATCTTTTTGTCTATTTCTCTCTTGTCTAGAATAGTTTTATTAATGGCATAGTATATTCTGTTTGCTTTTCCTGCTCTATTGGCTACCTCTGCATCAATATTTCTATCATTTGGTATTATGGATCGTAGATATTCGTATGTTCTTACTCTTTCCAATTCATACTCTTTATAAAATATGCTCCTGCTTCTATTATCCTCCGCCGCCCTCTCATTTACAATCATTACCTTACTCTTCTCAGCATTGCCCTCCATCTTCATTCTATCTATTTCTTCTGCCCATATGTTTATCATTGCTTGCATTTTTATCCAGTGTCCGTTATCAGTACTGTGTCGTCGGCGTATAGTAGTCCTTGAATATTAATTGGCCTTAGGTTTCTGTATCCTATTATTGTTCGTATTTTTTCAGTTCTGCTCTTTGTGTTCTTACTTATTCTGGTAAACAGAAGAGGGCTCAGACTGTCTCCCTGTTTGATCCCCTTTTGCATTTAGAGGATATTCGATTTTTTTCCGTTTAGTAGTACTTGTTTGCTTACCTCGCTGTATATCCTTTTCACTGTCTGTATTAATTCTTCAGGTACATTAAGTCCCTTAAGACACTTCCAAATTATCTTGCTATCTATTGAATCGAAAGCCACTCTCAGATCCATAAAGGTTATATACAGTTCCTCACCTGTTTCTTTCTTTCTTTTTATTATGTCCCTTAATATAAATATATTATCTGTTGTTTGCCTTCCTTTTCTATATGCCGCTTTTTCTTCCTCCATTTTAGGGTCTACGATTCGTCTCAATCTTTGTTCGATTATCCTCGTATATATTTTAAAAGTTATTCCTGATAGGCATATGGATCTATAGTTTTTACAATTTGTCTCATCTCCTTTCTTGTAAATTGGGATTATCAAATTTTGTTCCCATTCTTTAGGTATTCTTTTCGTCTCTAATACGGCAGTTAACAAATTGTGTAACCATTCCCTTCCATCGTCTGCTACATGTATATTTCACCATCTCTGGATGTATATTATCACTGCCGCCTGTCTTTCTTGTTTTAATGTTTGTTAATACTTCCTCTAGTTCTTTTATATCTATGAGATTTATATGATTTTCAAGGTCTTCCCTTTCTTCTTTATTTAATTCCCCAATCTCCAGTTCTACATCTTCTTGATGTTTTTCTTCATTCTTAAGCTGTTGCCTATAATAATTTTTCCATACTTCCATTATTTCTTCTGTTGTAGTTTTTAGCTGTTTTACATCATCCCTGAAGCCTCGGATTTGTTTTCTCTTATTTCCTCTACAGGATTTGATTTGTGTCAACTTATCTCTCTTTCTGTCGCATCTCCATTCTTCATTTCCCATGTGCAATTTCCTAAACCCAATTTTTGTTTGTTTTCCGTTTTCCCTCTCAGTTTTAGCTCTGAATCTAATTTGTACCAGTATCTTCCTGTCCCGTTTAGATAAATCATCGATAATAAAAATCGTTTCTCCTATTTTTTCTTAATTTCTTTTTATTTTTCATTATCTCTACCTTATCCTCTGTCCTGTCTAATTGAAGTAGACAGATTTTTTCACCTAATTTTATGTCTTGTTTTACCTATGTGTACTCTTATCTGTAACTCTTTATCTATGAGATTTTCCATTGCGTTTTTTAGTTTTTCCGCATCCGTATCTATTTTTCGACCCTGAATGACTACATTATTTAATTTTCTATTCCTTCTAATCTGTCTTCCATCTCTATTACTACCCCTTAATGAATTTATTTTCTCTTTTGAGTTCCACATTTTCTTTTCTTAGCTCTAAGATTTCTTTTCTATATTCTCTCTGTTCTTCCCTCATCTCTTTTATTTCTATTGATAAATTGTTCATCTTCCCATTTCCTCAATCATCTTCATCATCATTCCAATGCTTTCTTTCAGCCTTTTCTGGGACTTCATAGGCGATTTTATTATTTTTTTAATTTCGTTGAAAATATTTTCGCTATTCTCTTCATCCTCTTCTCTTTTCTCTTTTCTCTTCTTATCTTCTGAGCTGTATTCCTCCGTATCCATGACAATTTCCCACTTCGTCCCTGTTTTCTACGGAATATGTATCAGTCAAAACGACACAGTTGTGTCTTGTGTCAATATATTTTCTGTTTTCTTTTCTTATCACCGCGCAAATAGCCGAGCCTCCCTGTCGACACGTCGGAAATCTGGCCTTTATCAATGATCTTCGAATAAATTGTTTAATTTTACAAGTTATTTTGATCCCCAGTTAACCACTTTTACTTTGTTTTTATATTTATCACTGTGTTACCAATTGGTATGATCGCAACCCTCCAAAAATGTGGATATAAACACGCAGCAGCCCGACAACACGCACACCGTCAAAAACTCCTGGCCAGGACTGCGATGAAAACAAAAATTTGAAAAGAAAATAATAATAAAATAATTTCTTTTCCTTTTCTATTAGTTAGAGTAGAATCTTACATTAAATAATGAGTGGATATTAATACAAATGTCTAATAACTAGAGGAATCAAATAATTAAACGCTAAAAACAATATAAAGAAAGGAACAATTAATTACGGTACCGTTTTGCGTTAGACAAATCAGTGAATATTAATTAAATCAAAGATATGGTAAATATAGGAATGAAATAGTTAAACCTTCAAAACAATATAGCTTTCATATGAACGTTGGCTACTTGCAAATTTTGCAATTTATGTTCTAACAACGTATTTCCATGACCAACAAACATAACTTACTTCTCAGGCGTATCGTAGTTAAAAGTTGGAGGTTGGATACTAGTTATTCCGCGACGTTTCATGTTTTGCCATATTAAATTAGTAGCCTTAATGGAATGCATCTACCCAATTTGTGATGGTAGTTTCCAAACGGTCTGCCTTTTGCCGCGCACATAATTCCACATCTCGATTTTGGAAATGGCTGTGTTCCAAAAGTCCCCATTTTTGTAACTTCGTTTGTAACAGCAGTAGAGTGGCTTCCCGTCTGGTGGTACTTTGGCACTTCCATTAAAGCTATCAAACAGCTCGTCGATATCATGGACGAAAGCAGCAGTCCCCAGAGCCTAACAGTCCTGTAAATTAAAAATTTCAAGAGTTATATGTAGTAGTATTATTCATACGTAGTAATTCTATTGCATTCAACAATTTTATTCACCGAAGTATCGAAAATATATGTAGCCCTGAAAGATCTACTAATAATAAGTGAATGCTTACCTCTCTGAATCCAAAATCTTTCTTTCTTCTTGAACGGGTTTAGGCACTGCAGTACGACAGAGTTTCTTGCTCGAATCCTATGTGGAGGAATCAAAATGGTCGATGCACGATTTTAAATATTGCGTCATTTTGGATTCCAAAATGCAGTACATTCAACTATATTTTTACCCTAAAAGCATATTTCATTGTTATTACGTGGTCGATGCGCGATCTTAAATTCATTTTGCCGCTTCATTTTGGATTTTGAAATGCAGTGCATTGAACCATATTTTACCCTAAAAATATATTTCATTGTTATTACATACGTATAACTCCCAAATGGACAATTAAACGGGTGAGTGGAAAAACAGTATAAGAGGAACAAATATTTTTTAGATAGTTCACCGATTCAATTATATTCATCAATATATTTATTTTCTTTAACTATATCTTATTGCTGTTTTGTAAACTTTACAATCCAGAATTTTGATTATCTATAAATTTTATTAGACACATAATTTTAGAACTATTTCTTTCATTCAAATTCCTCGTAGCACATCTTTGCAACCGCCAAAGAGCTCTTCTAGCATAAACACATTTGCCTCTCATTTAAATAACGAACTAAGAAATAAAAAACAAAATATACCGACGCTGACCCAAGACCAACGTATGAAGAGCAGTAAGTACGAATGTAGTACGATTTTTAACGAGTTGTCGCACCATCTTCTAAACGTTGGTCTTGTGTCAACAAAGAAGGAGCATATCATCTTTTTAATTAGGGAAACAAATATAACTATAGCGGATAACTTTTCGTATTTACATGGACATCTTTGGTAAACTGTGCTGGACTGTTACCTCTTAGCACGTATTACTACAGATCTCCAAGTAAATACGAACAGTTATCCGCTATAGTTATCTTTATTCCCCTAATTAAAAACATCATATGTTCCTCTTTTCTCAGCACGTGGAAACTCAAAGTTAGTGTCGGTATATAGTACGTTGTTTTTTATTTCTTAATTCGTTATTTTCCAACTTTTTCACCGTCTTGCACCGCCGAAATAAGGGACAAATGTGTTTTGTGTGGGAAGAACTCTATGGAGGTTTCAGAGATGTGCTACTTTCCGAGGAATTTTGAGAGGTACGAATTAATTTCTATTCATTATCTTAAGCAAAAGATATAGTTCTAAAATGATGTATCTTTAATAAAATATCTAAAAATTATTTTTTTGGTCTTATGCTGTTTTTCCAGTCACCCATTTAATTGCCAAGGGAACTGGGAGTTATACGTAATAATAATGAAATATGTTTTTAGGTCAAAAATATGGTTGGATTCATTGCATTTTGAAATCCAAAACGATTTGCAGAATTTAAGATTGTGCATCGACAATTTTAATTTCTCCCGATGGGTTTCCAGCAAGAAGCTCTATCCTACTGAAGCTCTTCCATATTCGTAATCGTGGTTAGCTATTAGTCGTTTTTGTTCCATTTCAGATTTTAACTTGGTATGCGCGCAATCTGCACTGCCGGGTCATGTAGGTCAAGCGGGGCAGAATGTGAGGTTTGATTCGGGAAAAAGGAAAAGTGAGTGGTTGACAAGATTTGTAATTCTTGATAGAAGATACGCTTTGTGGCGGATACATTAATCAGATCGTCGACTTTTGGAAACGATTTTGGATTGGATGCGGATCGTCGAATTATTCTGGCGGCTTTGGTAATCGTTTCGACTTACGCGTTTTTGGGGATTAAAACCTTTCCTACTTGCGACCGACATTTTGGTGAATTCATGTCCGCACACATGAGTTTTTAGTCACAGCCATAATTATTTTTTCTTGTATGTAACTATGATATAATTTTAGTATCCGCTATAATTTTTGATTTATGGTGCATATCCTGCGATTAATTACCTTTAACAAACCGTAACTGGGAAAGTTTGCTGGTATGCACGAGTTAAAGTACGGTGTATTCCTGTTAACACGTACATCAGGAAGTGTGTTCCGGAAGTAAGTCAGTACGAACCTGTATATTTTATTGTGTGAATTGATTTTGATATTTGGCAAAATTTTATCTTGTAATCATCACTTTGTTCTCCCTCTGAACGGTCTTCGGATACTTTTTTATTATCCCCGTATAATGGCAGAGATGTAATCTTTTTTTGTAATATAGTTTTGGGTCAGAGAAATTATATACTTTCGTGCGGAAGTCTTTATATATAGTTAGGCACGAATCTCTCGAAATAGTTGTAAATACAGGGTCTGGAGCAATAATTTCGGTCGTTAACCCTTTATGTCCGGGAATATTTTGTCTGATGAATTAAAAGAACTTATTAATTTTAAATCTATACACATTCAGGAACTAATCACCACACATACATTTTTTATCCTGATTCTGGGATAGCCAGAAAGGATTGTTGCCATATGGCAACGCCAGGGACTATACCTACTTTTGAAATTATAAAGAGCCTTATAGTATTTTACTTTTATTTAATTTAATTTAAAATGCTATTTGAATACATAGTTACATATTTTATGAAAATTTTATGTGATAACTTGCAAAGCATTTCACACATAGGCCAGTATCACACTTTTTACAAGCCGTACGACCAATGGTTTTGCAAAATTCTCCAGCACAACGACGTTTATTTGCTATAGGTACTACAAAGTGATCTTTACCATCGTAACGTAGGGTTTTTTCAATTGAATCTTCAGCGTATCGTCGCTTACGTTACGCATTTTGTACGCATACGTCAAGAAGCCACGTAAAAATCGAACTCCACCATTTTTTCCTCTGTATCCAATGCGATAACGACTGACATTTTGATCCAATCTATCAACGCCGCCCATATTCTTGCTATATTCTGTTGCCACACAGGGGCGCTGAATGCTTATTTTCTTTTTCTCTTCTTTTGAATATCGCAAACTCTTTGACATAGGACTAGGACTAGGATAATAGCGAATGCTGTAGATGCAAGTAAAACAACAGAATTATCCTTCCATTGCGTCAGATTTACTTCAACTTCTTTTGCCGTGATATAGTCACAATATCCGCATTTTTCTTGCTTCTTCTTTTTTAGCTATTGGGCAGTCTCTTCGAACGCGATTTTCCCGAATCGTTCCAGTGGAACAATAACCTCTATTTTTTAAATAATTCAGTAGTTGAAAACTTGTAAATAAGTTGTCAAAATAAACCGAATACGGTAGATTGCGTTTTTCTTCAGGAAGTTCGTCAATCATATTTATGAAAGGACTTGCACATTTTCCGAAACATTGTTCATGCCGTTCATTCGATCGCGGATTTTTCCCTTGATATATTTCAAAATTCACCAAGTATCTACCCATAGTACAGAGAGACCAAACTTTGTAGCCGAATCTTATTGGCTTTCCTCTTATAAATTGCTTGCGACTATGTTTGCCAAAATACGATATCATACTTTCATCATACGACAGATTTTGTTCAGGGTGAAAGTTTTTAATCATATTGGCTTTTAACTGGTCTGTGATTGGACGAAGTTTCCACATTTTATCAAAAACAGAGTTTTCTTGAGCTTTGCCAATCATATGAAGATAACGGCATATTTCATGAAACCGATCGCGCCGCATACTTTCACTGACGAGATCATTTCGCAAATCATTATCAACCGACCACATATCTCTAGTTCTAGCTAGAGCATTGTATCCTGTTATTAACAGAATGCCAATAAAAGTGCGAATTTCATCTGCAGTAATAGCCGGGTTCTTATGTCCTTTGAAAACTGCATATTCGTTAGATTTTTCAGCGATATGCTTTATCAGAACGTCATCGAAAAATTTTTCAAACTGTTCATGTGGTTGTAAATGAAGACAGTCTTCGTAATTACTCTCTGGAAATATCGGAATCGATGGAACGAATGTATTATTTGCACAAGTGTATTTTTGTTTTCCTACTGAAGTAGGTAACGGAGAAACCGTGAGAATTTAGGTATAACTTTCTTTAAAACAGTCGGGGATGAAGAAGTATCTGACGTCGTACTGCCGCATAGAAGATCAATAGACAAATTTTCAGTAGAATTATTAAAAACATCTAAGACTTTATTTATTTCATTATTATTGTCATCTTCATAAAAATTTACATCAGAAGAAACGTCCACTTCTTAACACTATTTCGCAGTTTGATTTCAACTGTGCAAGACAAACATTATCTGGGATACCAGACTCATCTTCTGGAGCATCATCTTCACCGCTCACAAAACCATCTTTATCAGGGGGCTCGATAAAAATCTTACAAACATCATCTTCATTTTCGCTTTCAAGTTCATCCAAAAAGTCTAAAGCTTCAGTTAAAGTCAATTTTCTGTAAAAAATATGAAAATAAGTCCTAAACCTAAAATGTTATCTTATGTATAAGACAAAGCTCACAGTAGTGCCTAGCGTTGCCATATGGCAACGCACCTATATATATCGAAATTTCTACATGAAAGCTAAATTTATATTGCCCAATTGTTTTTAAAAAGTAAAAAACCACCTTTTATTTATATAATGGTAAAAAAATATCTTTAAAAAAAACAAACGATTTTGAAGAAATACGGGAACTGACTTTCATAAAATCCATGTTAGCACAACGTTTTCTTTATCGTCTAAGAAACAACCTGTCTGGCACACACGTTTAACATAACTGACCTTTCTCTCTTCAAATCTAATAAGAACACATTCTGAGCTTTGTAAAACAGTTATTTTTTTCTATTTTGTTGTTGCGAATTGTATACAACAACCTAGCGTTATATCTGTGTGTTGCCATATGGCAACACCAGGAAATAAAGGGTTAATAGTAGAGTTTGTGGTACTGTCCGGAATCTTGTGTGAGTTTTTAAGTTTGTCGCTCTCACCGGATCATTGGGGTGTATTGAATAGTCGTTTTATTTTTTTATATTATATAATATAAAAGGGATCGAAACGATTGTGTCGGGCAGTCCTGATTTTTGTTCAATGATTTAATTTAATAATCGTTTTTGTTAGCGGAAATTGTATTACGAGATCAATTTTATCGGTTTTTGTAAAGACCTGATGATTATTGGTGCATAACACTAGCGGTTTCAAATTCAACTTGTACATATTTTTTTACGTTCGCCTTTGGAACTATTTCGCGTACGGTCGCATGGTACCATCCTTCCGGCGCTGTTAAGTTGTAATTACGTCACCTGCCGCGTCACAACAATACTTAGCGTCTATTCGTCTTTGTTGTCATTAAATTTTATTAGTTCCTTAACGCATTTAATCACATGTAACCTTTTTACTACGATTTTCTGTTTGTGTAATATACGTTTCTGTTCTCGCAAGTTTATCGAGTCGTTGTTGGAGATAGATTTGGGACCTTACCGGTTCAAATACCTCCCTCTACGGTTTTCCATCAAGGTTCTTGCTTACCAGTCCGTTCTGAATGGATTTTTTTGAGCAGGTGGCGTCGTCACTACCATCGGTTAGTTTCTATTGAACCTACACCCCCAGTCCCGCGAGCTAACAGCATCCCGAATCCCGTTCGTTACACGGTAGGGGTATTTAAGCACAGGTATTTAGGGTAACTCCCGAGGAAAACTTGGTGTTCATTTATTATCTTTTTTTTTAATTGTTGGCAACGCTAGGCATTTGCTGTCAACAGGATAATATCGTAACACTCTGTTGGTCACGAAAATACGTTGTTAGAACAAAGTTACAAAATTTGCAGGTAGCAAACATTAAGAAGGAAGTTATATTGTTTTGAGCGTTTAATTATTTCATCCCTGTGCTTATTATATCTTTGATGTAATTGGCTTAATTCGCTTTTTTTTTAACTTAATTAATTTTTCTTTTCTTCTATATTGTTTTTAGTGTTTAATTATTTGACTCCTCTACTTATAAAATATTTGTTTTAATATCCACTCATTATTTAATGCAAAATTCTACTGTAACCAGTTCCAGTCTGAATGCAGGCGATAACCAAATTCCGGCTCTACTTATCAGGGACTGTCGTATGATATTCGTAAATCCATTGAGGATTATATTTAATTTGATTCTGCGAACAAGTACTTATCCTTCAAAATGGAAAATTACTCGAATTTGTCCAATTGTTAAGAAAGGTGACAGAACTGACTTAAGGAATTATAGACCAATGTCACTATTATGCAACTTTTCTAAGATATTCGAGCAGATACTCAACAGTCTTACTTACGCGCATGTTAAATCAAAATTATCACCTATTCTGGTTTCACACCTTGCAAATGGACCGTAACTAATTTAATATGCCTTACCCAGGAAATTAGCTCCGCTCTTGATGTCTGTGGTCAGTTGGATGTGATATACACAGACTTTGCTAAAGCTTTTGATACCATCGATCTCCGTTTGTTATTGGATAAACTTAATTACTTTGGGATCAGTGATCGCTTACTTACCCTATTCGTTTCATATTTGACTAAAAGGTATAATTGTGTCCAGTATAATGGCTTTAGATCATCTAAGTTTCTGGCTACATCCGATGTCCCTCAGGGATCGAACTTGGGTCCGTTACTGTTTCTCTTATTTATTGACCTCTTCAACTTATTAACGTTTTCGGCATTAGCTTACGCTGACGATTTGAAGATATTCTGCCGTGTTGAAAGCCTTGAGGATGCATGTGTACTTCAGGAAAATCTTGAGATTGTGTGGGACTGGTGTCAGAGGAATCATATAAAACTGAATATTGAGAAGTGCAGCGTAGTCAGATACACTCGTAGGAGAACTACACTAAATTTTGGGTACAATGTAAATGGTCAAACATTATCGACGAAGCAAACTATCAGAGATCTTGGAGTGTTATTTGATAGCCAACTCACTTTCGTCGAACACATTACCGAATTTGTCGATCCGTTTTGGCCACCCTTGGTTTTATTCTGTGAAATTCTAAATATTTTAATGATCCTTGCACCGCCAAATATTGTACTGTTCATTAGTTCGCAGTAGATTGGAGTATGCGTCTGTTGTATGGCATCCGAACTACACTTGTCACAAACTCAAATTAGAAAGCATTCAGCGTCGTCTGCTAATATCCGAGCTCTAAAGCTACGGAGGCTTATCCGGAACGTAATTGTGATCACATCTTCCTATTGGGGTTTATAGGTTGGAACTGCTTGACACGCGCAGAGAAATAGCAATTGCCAATTTTCTCCATGGGTTATTGCGTGGCATAATCGACTGTTCCATGTTCTTGGAATTAATTTCAATCAACGTTCCTCGCTTTTCATCTCAGCACTGCGCAACCTTCGTCGCCCCTAGGTGTAGAACCAATTGCATGGTCAGAAGCCCCCTGTATAAGATGTGCAAACTACCTGATGTGTATTATACATGTTATGTATTTGGCAAATCCGGTGTGTGTATTTTGTAAAGCTGTAATAACTTATAGTAACTTTGTTGTAATTATTTAATTATTTTGTGTCAAAGCAAGTAATACTCCATTATGTTTAAACTTATTTATTACTTTGTGTAATCAAGCGTACATCTACAACAATGGCGAAATACTAACTAACTTCTGCTTATCTTTCTTTCGCTATGGGACAGACAGGACGCAAATACCGGACACTGGGTGTCAGGTTGAATTACGAAGCGAGTGGCATCGCACTCCGAATACTGTGTCATCTTTTCTGATGTCCTTGCTTTGACATTTATACATACATTAAATAATTCCACTACACCTTCCCCGTAACAAAAGAAAAATTTTATTAACTTTATTAGTAAAATTTTCTAAGAATTTATTTAACCTAATGACCTAGAAATTAATTTTAAATTTTTAAACTAAATAATTTGTATCTTGATATTTTCACACCTTGCTATAACATATAATATCATGATCATGATCCTATTCTTAACCTATATAATGCATATGTAATCTTAATTAACAAAAACAGAATACTCTGTCATCCCTTCCTTTCTTTTTTTCTTTCTGTTTTTTTTTTGTAACACTACGTAGCACTAGTTTCACCTATTCGTGATATTTTTTCACTCTATTTTTATGCACTTGCACTAGTTTTTTATTTATTTTTAGTGTCACATTTGGTGTCTCTTCTTTTATCACCTTATATGGTCCTTTATACACTGGTTCTAACTTATTTGTTGGTTCATTTTTTAATAAAACTTTATCATTAAACTTATAACTAACATTAGCACTGTTTTTGCTCAGTTTTTGTGATCTTTTAGTTTTAGATTCAATTAACGTGTTTCTTGCATCATCCCATGCAGATTTCAGTCTATATTTTAATTCGGTGGGATAACTATCAAAATTATATATCGGGTCTGTATTGTCTATTATATGACTTGTTAAAATACATCGTTTTCCGAAAACTAGCTCGTAGGGTGTATATTTAGTTTCAGTATGTACTGTATTGTTAAATGCAGAGCTCCAAAAAGGTACCCAAATGCTCCAAGTATATGGAAATTTTGCTGTCTGCATTCGCAAATATGATCCTAAATTTTTATGAGTTATGTTTTCTAATGAACCTAAGGTTTCATGATGGTAAGCGGTTGAACTTAATTCTTTAATGCCTAACATTTTCGACGTTTCTTTAAAAACTTTTGCTAAAAATTGTGTGCCTTGATCCGTAGTGATCTCTTTTGGGATCCCAAATTTTAAGATAAAATTGTTAACAAAAGATCTGGCTACGGTGTCAGCTTCTTTGTTCTTAATTGGATACGCTTCAATAAATTTACTAAGTTCACATTGAACAGTTAGAATGTACCTATTATCATCATCGTCTTGATTTAGAGGACCTACAAGGTGTAAATAAATTTTCTGAAAGACAGATGAAGCCGTTGTACTGTTAACGGTTCTTTATGAGGCTTCGTATGTTTGTATCGCTGGCAATCGTCACATTTTAGAATGAACTTGGATATATCATCTTTCAAATTTTGCCAAAAATAGTATCTTTTTATATTAGCATACATGCGATTAATGCCCGCGTGTCCACCTGTTGGAAGTACATGAAAGTCATTTCCGATTAATTGACGCGTTTGTTTACAATTAATTCTCTTTGCCTTGCGTATAATGCAAATGTTAATATTCAAGTCTTGGAGCATACGAAGCTCTTTTTGACAATCGGGTTATTAAATATTCATTTTCTTTCTCTTTAAAAATGCATAATTGTGGAATTCCATATTTATAACATATTTCTTGCAAACATCTCAAATCTGCGTCGAAGGCAAGCGTTGATCGATTATTTTGCTTAATAAAAATTATCTGTGACCCTATATCATATATTATGTTACCCGATTTTATTATATTTTTCTGAGAAAAGTTGCGCGCATTATTATTTAATTGTCTAAGTTCTACTGAATTTGAAGGTTGTTTTAACGATTCAACAATTCCAGGGTGGCCAATCCTTTCATTGTTTTCATTATTGAAACTCAACCTTATTTCAGCGTTGTGTTCTATATCCTTTCTTTTTCGCGATCTAGTGATAGCCTAAATATTATGGAACATATCTTTAAGGTCGATTTCAATTCTTGACAGAGCATCAGCTGCTACATTCTCATTTCCTTTTAGGTAGTTTATTGTAAAATCAAATTCCTCGAGTATAAGTCTGAATTTTGTTAGTCTAGATCAGGCATGGGCAACCTTTTTTGTAGAAGTTTTATGCTGTGAGTAATCGTGAAAAATATACATTTTTGTAGTATCCTTATGATTCATTAAGAATTAAGTTTAGACGGGCCGTGCTAATATGCAACGAAAGAATTCAGTAGCGGGCCGGACAAACCTTACTCGAGGGCCGCATGTGGCCCGCGGGCCGGAGGTTGCCCATACCTGGTCTAGATGAAGGGTTATTCCTGCCAAATAGATACACCAGAGGTCGGTGATCAGTAAAAATTTGGAATTTCCGTCGATATAAATACGGTCTAAAATGTTTTACGGACCAAACAATTGCTAAAAGCTCTTTTTCAATCGTGCTGTAATTTAGTTCTGATTTATTTACCGCTCTACTTGCATAAGCCACAGGTTTATCATCCGAATTGGAAAGAACTGCTCCAATTGCGTAACCAGAGGCGTCTGTTTTAAGAATGAATTGATTATTTGGTTAAAAGTTTGTATACTGTAAAATGGGTGGGTTAACTAATGATTTCTTTAGTGTTTCAAACGATTTTTGACAATTTTCATCCCACGAAAAGTCAATCGATTTCCGAGTTAGTTTATTTAAAGGGCTTGGATAATTTTGAATGGCATCAATTTTGTTCGTATCAGGAGAAATACCGTCCGAAGGAATTACATGATCTCAATACAAAATCTCTTTCCTCAAAATTGACAATTTATCGGGTTGAGTTTTAAATTAACTTGTCGTAATCTATTAAAAACCTTTACCAAATTTTGATTATGATGTTGCAAACTATTTCCAAATACAATTATATCACCTAGATACACAAAACATGATTCAAAATTTATTCCAGACGTAGCTATTGTCATCACTCTCGAAAAGAAACTAGGACTAGTTTTTTGACCCATTGGTAATCGTGTCATTTGAAACTGACCTTTATTTGTAGTGAATGCTGTACACTTTCTACTGGACCAGATAAAGAATCTAAAATTTCTGCTATATTAGGTAATAGAAATCGGTCATCCCCTATGACTTTATTTAGAAGTCTGTAATCAATAACGATTCTAGAATTTTTGGTTCCATGTGGACCAGCTTTTTGGGTACAATTAATAACGGTGAAGACCAACTTGATTTTATTTCTTCAATGATACCGTCTCTTAACATTTTATCTATAGGTTTTTCTATTTCGATTTTTTGTGATTGATGTACTCGATAAGGTTTAACATATACCGGGTGGGCATCGTTTTTTAACGAAATCGTTTCTTTAAGAATATTGGTAACTGTTACTGGATCATTTTCTAATAGAAAAATATCAGCATACTTAGCGCAAAGTTTGTGATCAGATGTTTTTTCTTCCTTATTTAAATCTTTAGTATTAATCAAATCTAATAGTTTGTTCACTCTGTTTAAAGAATTTTGATTACTTTCGAATTTATGTAATTCAAAGTTTGATAATTTCGTTGTTTCGGGTTGAAATTTCCGAATATTTACTTCTTTGTTATTTGTATTTAATATACGAACGGGAATCATGTGGGATCGCGCCCTTGCTATAATGCCTGCTGTGAAAAGACCTTCAGACACTTCACAAGGTAGAACCACACAGTCATCCGGGTCGTCTACCCAAAAATATTTAATAATTTCGCATCATGGGGGAATTTTGGTAAAACAATCGTATTGAGATTCTAAAGGGATAGTGATTTTCTGGCTGCCATTCCAAAAGAAAATGAAAATTTTTCAAAATCAATAGTTGCATTATAATTTACAAAAAAATCAGATCCAATAATTTTCCATGCATACTCAATTTCAATTTCAAATCTTTCACAACCAAGAAGTCATGCTGTATTGGATGATTATCTAAAAGTAAGGACATATTAACTGAACCAATTGATGTTGTCGAGCCCGCAATTCCATTTATAGTTACCTTTCTACTTGTATCGATAAATTCGTGCTCATCTAGAAAATTTGAAAAATTACACTAATTGTTGCACCTGTATCTAAAAGAAATAATAAGTCATTCATTCCGTATCGCATTCGGACCATAATTCATGCCGTTCATGCTCAAAATTAGGGCGTATTCAGTCACGAAACAACCGATTCTCCGCAATTGGGGTTTCTACAAATTCAGCGCAAAATGCACAACCGCGGTTAGGCGTACGACCACGGTTAACTACTCTACCTCCATTCGGTCTGTGTCTCGAATGATTTTGACCTCTATTTACATTATTATGTATGTTTGGGCGTGTGTTCCTAAAATTTTGATTATGACTATGATTATGACTATTAAAATTTGCCGCGTTTCTAAAGTTTCGCTATCTCGAGTTATAAGATGGATAATTTCTATTGTAGTGCGATCTATAATTACCTCGAAAATATTGGAAAGTTTTCGATCTTGCGGGTTTATTAAAATAGTATACGTTATTTGAAGTAGACGGTTTATTTCTTACTTCATCTTTTGCTGCACTAATTGCATCCTTAAGAGTCACACAGTTTCTAGCTTTAAGAATTGTTCTCAAATCGTGATTTCTTACACCATTGCAAAAAGAACTGACTGCAATTTTTTCGTTTACGGGGCGCAAGGAACGTAATAAATTTTCATTATCTCCCGCTTGTGCCAGCGTTAATTCGCTGAGCAACTGTTCAATTTCCTGAGAAAACTCGTCGATTGATTTATTTAATTGTTTGGTTTGATGTAATTGAGTTGACAATGTGGTTGCAGATTTTTTAGTTATAAAATGATCTTTTATGTCATGAATTTTTATTTAAGCGTAGCTTAGCATTTTCTGATAATCGTGTTTTTAGAACATAGTTTATTAAATGTTGTCTGTCATCGTGATTGAGTAATTCTGCATACAATAAGATTGAATCTATCAATTTTTTGTGGTATCCTCTGCTCCATCCATTGATGGTAACAGGCTACCAACCGTTTTTAAATCGAAGGATTCAGGCATTTTTATGTAATTGAACCTATCTTCTAATACATTATGAACATAACTAATTATATTTTCTATTGCCTTAATCTGATTTTTTATTTGTATAACTACGTTTACGTCTATTTTTGAAGCATTTGTACTAAATTCTATTTTTAATGTATCTAGTCTTATTGATAATATTTCTACTTCTTTAAGTTTTTTCTGTACTAAATCTAAGTTCGTTCTCCTTTCTTGATTGTCTTTTATCAAATTAATTTTGAATGATTTCACTTCATCATACAGTTTTGTAAAATCCGTAATATCCATTAGATTCAAACAATTCTTAACTAACCTTATTATTATTATTATTATTATTATTATTATTATTATTATTTTATAATTATGTACCTGCACCTCAGTTTCCTTGTGGACCCAGCGAAATTAATTTGTGGCTCTTCGTGATTTCCTTTCATATATTCTTTTCCCATATCTTGCGGCATCGATTCCAAATCAAATGGGCCGAGGTACCCCCGCTGTTACCTGCCTGGGCGATGATGACGTCCTCTGACGTTCCTCTTGGAATTGAGTCGATCCCATTTTATAACTTTACTACAGCTAGAATTCTAGAATCTTGGAAAACTTGCAGCTTCTAATCCTGACATCTTCTGATCCTGGAATATCCTCGTTCTATTTCCAAAACCGGCACCAAAAGCGGAAACAATAAATTTAACACCATCGATTCAACAGAAACAACTCGATTCTCTCCACACAATAGGATCCATTCTTCGATCCGTATTTTCGCTGAAATTCGCGCGTGAAAACTGGCAGGATCGCCATGTGATAAACTTATAGTAACTGTGTTGTAATTATTTAATTATTTTGTGTCAAAGCAAGTAATACTCCATTATGTTTAAACTTATTTATTACTTTGTGTAATCAAGCGTACATCTACAACAATGGCGAAATACTAACTAACTTCTGCTTATCTTTCTTTCGCTATGGGACAGACAGGACGCAAATACCGGACACTGGGTGTCAGGTTGAATTACAAAGCGAGTGGCATCGCACTCCGAATACTGTGTCATCTTTTCTGATGTCCTTGCTTTGACATTCATACATACATTAGATAATTCCACTACAAAGCAATTGCGTGGGAAAAACGGCGTGATCGCGGTTTTAACCTTCCTATACTCACGCATACGGTCTGCGAGACCGACTTATATAGTATAGTATACGTCTTTCATTTTGACGTGAGTATAGGAAGGTTAAATAAAAGGACATTTGTCAGTCACTTTTGGAACGTAATAAATGTCATACGGTATTAAATAGTAAGAAGCAACCAGCGTGCAGATTATTTAAACCCAGTTAGAATATATTTCATTTTGGCGACGAGGATGGAATACTGTCAGTTCTAATAGCTAATAACGTGGCGAAGTAATTTTGTTAGTGAAATGACTACCCTTGGTAGCATAGAACCGTTTAACGCGTCATAACCTGTAGGATGGAAATCCTATCAAAAAAGAATCGACTTCTTTTTGGCAGCAAACGCTGTCGTCGACGAAGATCGTAAAAAATCTGTTTTTCTAAGTGTATGTGGTCCAGCAACTTATGATATTTTACGATCTCTGATAGTTTCAGCGAAAGTGAAGGACAAAAAATACAGTGAAATATGTGAGACTTTACAAAATACACACACCGGATTTGCCAAATACATAACAATACAGACATTTTTTTACCATAAAGTGAATTATGCGTGGTTTTGTTTTCTTTTTCTCTTTTTGCGATTTTCATTTTTATTTTTCTTTGCTGAATATCTTATGCTTATTTTATTTTATAATGATGTATCTATTCTTTATTTCTATTATATTTTGAAGTATACACGACCTATGTATGTATATGAATGCCTAATTTTGTTTTTTTAACTGTTGGTCATAATAAACTTATTTATTTATTTATTTATTTATTTAATCCCCAAGTATCCACTTGTTAATAATTTATTTTGGATTAAAATGTAACTTAGTTACCTTCAACACGACGATAAACATACTTAATATTCATTTAGAATTCCTACAAATAATTTTAAATTTCGCGGGTAGTTCATATCTAGCTCCCTCTTTTTAAGGCCCTAACTGTGTGAAATAGATATACATCTATCTATCTATCTCATCGGATAACTTTTTAGCATTCAGTCGATAATGTACCCTTTAGGGTTTGTTGTCATTTGTCAAATTGTTACTGGCTTCTAAAGCTTTTGGTGAAATGGAAATGATAAACGGAAAAGTCAGAAACGTGACGTAGGTTGAAGGGAGAGAAATTAGTAACAAGGCGCCATTCCCCAATTAAATAACTGGATCACATATGAGTGCCTAGAGGTAGAGAGACTCTCCAGCTTCTTTCGTAGGTGATATGAAGTTATTCGAACCGTCTACCATGAAAGAAATAAAAAATGAGTTGCAGCGAGAGAATTACATTTAACAGCACTTTATTTGTCACTTGAGTTGAAACGATTAAATTAAATTCAATTAAGCTAGCTTTTTACATAAGGTTTACACATTCTTGGTAGCCGTTGGAATTTCAGCGGCCTTACAGCCATCTTACAGCTTTAGCCGAACGTAATAGAAACAAGAATATATGCAAGTTACAAACAAGTGGGATTTCCCTCTCTTAAACTACTAAAAGAATTAAATGTGTCGTTCCACAAATATAATATTATCTAACAAACATAAGGAAAACCCGTTTTAGCCGAAAATCAGTCTGATCCCTCTTCTTAAAACACTGAAACAATTGAATGTTTTCAAAAGTAAGAAAACCCCTGTTTATTAGAACACAAATCCCCAATTTCCTAACTCTAAATTTACTAAAAGCTACGGATTTTTTCCCAAAACTCAATGAGTCAAAAATATAAATAAAAGCGGGACTTAGCTTGTTTCCGGTTGTCAATCCTGTACAGGCTGGTAATCGGTATCTGGACGGAAATTGTCCAAGATGGCGGGTTTTCTGACACTTGATGGAAAGATGTCGGGAAACCAGCTTCTAGCTCTTACGATAGTTCTCAGATGTCCTACACGGTATGTACTAGTTCTCTACTAGATTATACTAGGTTACACTAATACCATACAAAAATGTGAAGGAGAAAATAACGCATTGTGATTAACAAAAAAAGGAAAACTCACCTCCAGTCGAGGGAAAAGCAATCGTACAACGGCCGATAGATCGAACAGTAAAATTGGGGAAGCGAAACTTCCAGATATACACAACGATAATGTAAGACTTCCCAGAGTTAAATTTTCATGTATATCATCGACAACGAGACTTAAAAGCGAAAACTAAATAACCTATTCACGGAGAACGATCTGTCCAATTCAATGTTTCGAAACGAATGCCACACACACGCATTGAACAGGCTCTAGTCGTATCAGAAACTTACGAAAACGGGCTGTAAACTGTACCAATTGGCCGTTACAATTCCCCCTTTTTCCGGAAAGGAAATCTTCATCGAAAATTGACGATGTGAGTTCGACAGCTCAAGTGATTCGTCGAAGCCAAAAGAACCAAAATAAAATCCAATACCCGAGAACCCAATGAAAGCCCAACGCTAACCGTAAGCTCAAAGATTAAATTACAAGTAGACCACACCCACACCTGCACACAAGCCCAGCTTGACCCAAACGCCATGGGGCCCTTCGGTAAATCGACCGGGAAACCAGGAAGTTAGAGAACCCAAGAAAGAACAAAAGAAAACACTTGGAGTTGGTTGTGCAAGAACCAACCCTACAGAAATAAACGGGATAAGGAAACGTTACTAAAGTTAGGGATGGTCAGGGATACGGACAAATTGAGGAAGGTTAAATGCCAATAACAGCTAACAGCAATCTTAGGATACCTCTAGGGTCGTTGAATAAAATTTAGTAACTATAATCAATGAAAAAAACAACGTACAGATACAAAAAATTGTGTATTAACATCTTGTTAGCAAATTTTCTTTCTACTTTTATGCGTGTGTTTAATTGATCTAAAAGTGAAACGACGGATTTCTAAAGGAAACTCCGCAAGAGACAATTCGAATCGCCACTCTCAACATTGGCACACTGACGGGAAGGACGGAAGAGGTCGCGAAGATGTTACGACACCGCCAAATTAACATATGCGCATTGCAGGAGACGCGGTGCAGTGGCGAGAAGAGCTACGAGATTGAACGAGAATGAGGCGCCAACGGCTACAAGCTTATCTATTTCGGAAAGTCGCGCACTCACTACAGGGTTGGAATTGCAGTCTCTGAAAGTTTTTGTGAAGATTATTCCCGCTACAGCGGAGCGCACCATTCTCTTATTATCCGTCTACGCGCCACAGACAGGACGGCCCGACAACGAGAAGAATTGCCCTTGTTGAAAGGGTTGCTTATTTTCAAGCATAATTTGAAGCTATGGCATTTTAAATAACTTTTTAGGTGTTTTTAGATATTGATGTGCTATTATTTTAATGTAATAACAATAACGTGACGTTGAAACCATGATTAACTTTATTTTTATGAACTAATATAGATTGGTTTTTAGAACTTAGCCAACAAAGTTCCCTTACTACACAAATCTTCTACGGATCAAATACAGATCAACATCGTATAGATATTCATCAGTTTCTTCTTTAAATTGTTGTAAGTACAGAGTTCTTTACAACAAATGCGTCAAATTTATTTATAGAATTATAAGAGGTAGAAGTAAGTTAATGAGTGTAAAAGAAAAAATGTAAATGAAGAGAAAGACACCTTGACTTATTTATCGCAAGAGATATCTTGATACTCGGCGTTAGACGCGTTCATTGTAGAAGTAAATTAGCTACGCGAGATGGGTCGATGCCGCTGATGATGATCGTGCCGAACTCGTCCGCATCCGTCGTCAAATATTTGGATTTCTTCAAATTCAGACGCAGTCCGTGGTCAGCAAGTCGGCCGTTCCACGCCTGGACGAGTTGTTCGAGGTCAACCTTGTTTTCGGCGACAAGTAGTATGTCATCGCGTAGAGGAGAGTGTAGGGTGCGGGTTGTTGAATGTCGCGTGCGACGTTGTCCTTGACGAGGATGAAAAGTAGGGGCGAGAGTGCCGACCTTTGGTGCACGCCTACACAGATGCCTAGCGGCCTCGATGTGCCAACCACGCTCCGGACGCGACTTTTTGGGCCCAGGTAGGGCAGCTGGACCCATTGAACGAGTTCCTCGGGCACGTTGTGTTCGCGCAGGGAGTACCAGATGAAGTCGTGCGGAACTCGGCCGAAAGCCTTCTCAACATCTAAAAGGGCGATATGAAGTGGGCGTTTCTTCTCACAGTATTTTTCGAGGAGAAGCCGGGCCGCGCAGATCGCGTCGGTCGTTCCACATTCTTTGACGAAGCCAGTTTGGTTAGTGGTGACGTCGACGATGTCGCGGATCCGCTTATCTAGAACGCGCTCCAAAATCTACACAGTGTGCGACAAAAGCCGAATTGGACGGTAGTTGCAGCATTCAGCTGTGCTGGCCTTCTTCTTCCAGATAGAGACGGTGATACTCTCTTGCCAGTCGCTCGGTATGCAACCCTCTTCGGTGACTCAGTTGAAAGACTCGGCTAGCCAGCTAGCGGGGTTCAAGCAGCCGGACTTCCTGAGCTCGCCGGCGATATCATCCGGTCCTGTCGCCTTGTCCGGCTTCATTGGCCGGATCGTCTCTTCAGCTTCTTCGGTGGTGATCGGTTGAACAGCTTCGAGCGTTAGAAACGCTTGCGGAAGTGGTGGATGCGGAAATTCGAGCTTGTAAACTTCTTTGTAGTGGACGGCTCGAGTGTGGGCGACTGCTTTCTTCGCGTTTCTCTTGGCATCCTCGTAGGTTTACCAGTTGAACTGCGTCTTATTGTCAAGGAATTGATAGTAGAACCTCTTCTTCGCGCGGACCTTCATTTGTACTTCCTCCGTCCAGAGTCAGGTATGGCGGTTGATGAACCTCTTGCCGGGCTTGGTCACGCTGTGTGTCGAGCTGGCCGCATGGTGGATGGTTATCTTGGCTCGATTCCAACTCTCCTCGACAGTCGTGATAGCAGGCTTTCCTGTCGCGAAATCGCCACTATTTGATGCGCCACGGGCCAGTACGCTTCCCCGCTGCTGCTTCGGCGGTTTGATACGTAACACAGCAATCAGTGGTCGGTGTTGAGGAGCGACGGTCTCGTATTACACGGTCTTAACGTTTGTGATCGTGACGGCCGGCGACGAACTGGGACGTAGTCGACTTGTAATTTGTTATTTTCGCGGTAGAATGTCAGGAGGTGCGACGGCTGTTTGATGAACCACGTGTTGGTGATCATTAAATCGAGAGCATCCGCAAAGTCGGTGATTTGCTCTACGTCCTCATTGCGAATGTCAAATCCCTGGTTACCGTGGCATCTGTTACCATCCGCCGTTTCGCCAACGTGGCCGTTTAGATCGTCGGCAATGGAACATCGCGGATCTTCGTGTCCTGCAGTCGCCAGAACGCGTTCTTCTCGTTGTCGGGCCGTCGTGTCTGTGGCGCGTAGACGGATAATAAGAGAATGGTGCGCTCCGCTGTAGCGGGAATAATCTTCACAAAAACTTTCAGAGACTGCAATTCCAACCCTGTAGTGAGTGCGCGACTTTCCGAAATAGATAAGCTTGTAGCCGTTGGCGCCTCATTCTCGTTCAATCTCGTAGCTCTTCTCGCCACTGCACCGCGTCTCCTGCAATGCGCATATGTTAATTTGGCGGTGTCGTAACATCTTCGCGACCTCTTCCGTCCTTCCTGTCAGTGTGCCAATGTTGAAACTGGCGATTCGAATTGTCTCTTGCGGGGTTTCCTTTAGAAATCCGTCGTTTTACTTTTAGATCAATTAAACACACGCCTAAAAGTAGAAAGAAAATTTGCTAACAAGATGTTAATACACATTTTTTTGTATCTGTACGTTGTTTTTTTCATTGATTGTAGTTATATAATTTATTCACTTCTGAGTCAAATTCCGAACTCGACTCACTTTCATATTTGATATGTATCACTAACGGTTCAACTTCGATATCTGCCAAATATTTTTCTCTTTCATACCATTTATTTATTATTTTATTTGTGTGTCTAAGAAAATTTTCCCACACATTACTGGTGTATGTTGCCGAAGCTTCATTCCACATATCAATAACTTTGTCATCTCCATAACCATCTCTACCATTAGTGGTCTATTTTCGAGGGCCAAAATTTTAATAAAATAAAATGTAGAGGACTCTCTATAAACGACCTAATAATAAAATTAGGTTCGTCAATGGGCAGTTAACATGTAGCCGTGCAAAGTAAGCACAATTTGCAGATGCCAATAATCCTGCAGGAAATTTTGACTATATCAATTGCAAAACGCAACTGCAGACTAATTAGTTTCGTCCTTATTAGAACTCGTCAGTACAGTATATCGTTCTGCGTGTGACATAATAAAAATTTCCAGGTGATACGTCCATATCTCGGTGAGATGGATATGGTCAAAATAGTGATCCCATCTCCCGAGCACGAGAAATATAAAATTTTGGCTCTCGAAAATAGACCGCTATTTTCATTCGTCGCTGAACGCAATGTTACCGGGTATGCCAATATTTCTCCAATTTTTAAAACAGAATTGTACTAACCACAAAGCGAATTCAAGATATTATTTGCCCTTAAAAGAACAGTTCTTTAACAAGATATTAACAAAATACATATAATACTTATTGAGGATATTGGATGGATTTTAAGCCACACAGGTTACAATACTAAACAGCTGTCAAATCGCAAAAATATCACTGGAAATAAGATGGATGGCATTGGAATTAAGTAAATATAAACGTTCGTTGTACTTCTTTGTCGGACACATTGTCATAAATCCTGCAAATTATTGAAACATACTTCTTAACTTAGAACACGAATGTTTTATAGGTAGTCTTCGTCTAACCTATATAAGTTTGATACGACGAATATGCGATATTTGTCGTTGCTAGTACTGTTAGATAATGACGTGAGTGCAAAGATCCACTGGAAGGACAGCATATAATTGTGAATCGCTATTTACTTTAGAATCTAGTAATCTGGATTTAATGACATAATTGATTCAATTCTGAGTTTTAGTTTTGTACTTATGGGTGTTTCAACCACCCATAACTTTTCCGTGAGATTCAAATTAGTGACAACTAGATGTAAGTTCCACATTTTATTGCTCGCAAATTTTTCTTGGCAATACTCTTGCAAAATTTGTGTCAATACAGGCTAATCGATGGTCCAGTTGCATTTTGTACTGATAATATTTTTTATGGTCTTCTGTACTAACGGCTTCATTTTATGGTATCAAAGTTATAGGTATGAAATAGTTCTGCTTCTGCCCATTTCATTATAGATTGTAACCGCAAAGGTAAATCAGAACAATGTTCTATCTCAACGATGATCAGGAATGACGATGCAAAAATATTTTGCATATAGCTATAAGGATTTGAGCGTTTACAAATTCTCAAATTAACTCTTAGGTTCTGTGAAGAGCGTGAAGAATACATGTTAAATGTAGAAGATTTGTAAAAATACATATATTTACGTAGCTGACCTGTTATCCTCTTTTTACTGTAGCAAAAATCTTCAGCATTTATTCTTGAGCGAAATTTAGTTGAAATTAAAATGGGTTCATACCAATTGCGTGAATCCAGGACACTTCGTTTATCAGTGCATTACACATTGGCCCGGAGAAGAGGGACAGAACGAAATCTTCATAGCAGACGAAGTGTGTGGCCACGGATGACTTCTAGAGCTGGAAATATATTTATAGTAACGATTTCGAAACGAGATCGACGTCTAATGGCGCGGATATCGCACCGCGCGTTAATACACATCGACGAGCAATTGTTTCTGCTACCACTGTCAAGGTGATTATTGGCAGCAGGTTTAAGGGGATCCATCGGCCGCAAAAAATAACGTTTTTGAAACGTGTGCATAACCAGAAACGATTATCTTGGGCAAGAGAGTATGCAAAGTGGTCACTGAATGAATGGAACGCAGTCTTATGGACCGACGAATCCAAATTTGAGTTATTGAGTACGAAACGGAGTTTTTGTTCGTCAACGACTAGGGAGAGAGTCCTGTGTGTTCTATTTTATTAAAATTTTGGCTCTCGAAAATAGTTTACTATTTTCCTTCGTCGCTGAACGCGATGTAACCGGGTATGCCAATATTTCTCCTGCTAGGGAGATGGGGTCATTATTTTGACCATATCCAACTCACCGAGATATCGACGTATCACCTGGATGTTTTCATTGCATCACTCGCGGAACGATATACTGTACTGACGAGTCCTAATAAGGACGAAACTAATAAGTCTGCAGTTGCGCTTTACGATTGACATAGTCAGAACTTCCTACAGGATTATTGGCATATAATAATCATAATAATAATAATAATAATAATAGTTTATTGTCCAACAGTAATTACCAATAATAGGACAAAAATATAATAATTAGATACATACATTAAAAGAAAAATACAAAATATTAGAGTAACTACAAATTATTAATATTATTAACAAAAATATCCGTGTAATGCAGGTCGGCAGATCAGCAGATTGCAGCAAGTGGCGAAGCGCTAAGTAAATGGGTTCCAGAAAATGGTATAAAAAATGTAGTGTGAGAACGGGACGATAATCTAGGAACATAAAAGTTTAACTGGAAAAGCAGAGCCGAACAGTCAATGATTCCATGTACCAATTTCCATATGAAACGGGCATCACTGCATTCACGTCGAAAGGCTAGAGAATTAAAGCCGTGCCTCCCCAGCAACGAATTGTAATCAATTCCTGGATCGGGATAAATGCCATCCATACTAAATGATAAATATTTAAGAAAACGACGCTGAATCCTTTCAATTGACAACTGAAGATAGTGACACAAATATCGCATCGGTAAGCTCCTCACCACACAATTGTTTATAATAAGATCGGTGACACGTGTTTTGCTAGCTCGAGGCAAGCATCTTCAACAATCGAATAAACCGAAGTGACAAATTTCTAACATTAAAAATTCCACAACATGCATTTTTACCCTCACTTTTACTGTGACCATGTGCATGCACAAATATTTTCCCTCTCGGAGACGGCTCCTTTCACCCCGCAAATTCCCATATTAAGTCAAGTGGCCGGCCAAGGGTAAGTACCTGCTACACCCGAAGTTTCAACGTTAAAGATTTACAAGTACATTGCGTGAATTGGTTAATGCCCGAGGAAATTAAATTATAGTTAAAATTCATTCATTTGATCATAATAATCGCATAATATGAGCGTTACTTGTTAACTGCCCATTAACGAACCTAATTTTATTATTCGGTCGTTTATAGAGAGTCCTCTCCGTTTTATTTTATTAAAATTTTGGCTCTCGAAAATAGTTTACTAAGTTCAACGGTGACAAAGCATCGTCGCCTGCCTTTTGGGAGCAATATAATGTCGCAATTCATAAAAACGATAACCTAGATGAATCAACAAAATATATTTATTTAAAATCTGTGGTAATCGGACGCGCCGCAACAGCAATTGCCGGTTTAACGCAAAGTGAAATATCTTATAGCGACGCCATTAATCTTTTAAAAGGCGAATACGCGAACACCGATAGCATTATAAACAATTACGTACAGCAATTAATTGCAATAAACTCAATAAAACACGAAAAGCACTAATTCGTTAAGAAATCTCGTTACAAAGGCTTCTACAATAACACGATCTTTAATTTCGGTGGGAGTAACAGCTAATCAGTATGGTTTAATGGTAAAATCTATTATATTTAATGCGTTACCAAACAATCTAAGAGTCGCGTATAATAAAGAGAAAATAAAAGGGTGCAACTCATTTAAGGATAGTATTTTTGTAAACGATTCTACTCAAAATAATAATATAGATTATGATAAAGAAATGCAAGATTTATTGCATTTCCTAAAAATAGAACTTGATTCCGTGAAACTAGCTCAGATCAAAAACGAAAGCGATTACAGAGACAAACGAATTCGTGAAACTCGTAAGCAAAAGGCACACACGTGCACCGCGGCCGGTTTATTCAATAATACAAGGAACTACTGTATATTTTGCGAAAGAAATTCTTTATAAGTAGCCTAAAATCCTTAGCTTTCCTCTTAAGGCCTGAGCGGATTGGAGCGACGCGCAGAGCAGCGCAGCGACCAAGCTAACGCGCACTGTAGCGACCGTTTGCGACCGGAAGGGAACATTTGACGTCAGTCTTAAACCTGAAGTCTGTAATTATAATAACCGCTACAATTTGGTAACTCAATTTTATAACGGTTAACTATTTTCACGAAACAAAACACGCATAAAAATATGATACACTAATTCAATTGAATCATGCGGATTAAAATGGCACTCGATCACAAAAATGAAAAAAATAAGTATGTAGGTTATTAAAGACTGTACATCGGTGTATTACGGTTCGCCCAGTAACTATCAATGTACTTTCTGCGCGATTTTGCGACGGATTAATTGCTTGATAGCGCGGCCCAGAATATTCGTATGTGAACTGACCGAGACGATTATTAAAAATAAACGAAAAATCGTCGCTCGCTGGGGCTACCTAACGCGCACTTGAGCGCGGCGACGCGCAGAGCAGCGCAGCGCCGCGACCAGAATTCCCTGCCGAGAGGTCGCTGCCGGTCGCGGCGCTGCTCTAAAGTGCGCTTGAGCCCATTTGAATACATGTATTTGATTCTGGTCGCGGCTCTGCGCTGCTCTGCGCGTCGCTCTAATGCCCATTGGACTTTACTCGACCTAGATTGGATTTGATTAGCATCTATCATTAACATCAAGTTTCTGTTTGTTTATCGCCCTACTACAAACAGGATCACAAATCCTAATGCTCATAGGCGGGGAGGGACAGTGAGTTCTGGTGAGCTTTTAATATTAAAATCTTAAGATCGAAATTATGGGGCCAAAGCATCTGTGCTGATTATACTTCATCGTTTGTAAAATCGAATACAGGCGAAGCGCTAGTAACGATTTGTAATTCCTAGGTCTTTTATAAAGTAGACTTCATCAGAGAATACAGAAATAGCACAAGGAAAGCTTCTAACGTAATGAGGTTGTTCTGGACAATATACATACATATTTGAATTTGATGGTGAAAACCCTCAACGCGTGCAAGCTCACGAATAAGAATAATTCAACATGAACTATTAACAATAACAATATCTTCTATAAGTTCTAGTATAAATCTATCAGGTAACCAAATAATTTCGTGCGGTTTTTTATGGTAAAATATCAAATATTTATTAAGGAACACTATTATTCATCGAAGTAATTATCATTCACTCAATGACCTTCTGCCCCTTTTATCAATGTGACACAAATTTTTGTATGCCGGTATTGTAGAACACCATGGATTTTGAATCAAAAATTTGACGGACTGGATTTATTACATCTATTCGAATTTTGAACTGTCTATGTTTCATACAGTTGTCAAGAGACAAAGAAAGATGGTAATCACTTGGCGAAATGTTAGGAGAATATGAAGGGTGTGGTAACGTTTCCCAGCCAAGTTCAGAATTTTTTGCCCAGGTCACTCTTGCGGTACGCGGCTTGGCTTTATCCCGCAAGAATACTTTTTCTCGAATGAGCAAAGAAAGCTGCTTTTGGATGAGTGCTGCTTGTACTCGTTGAAGTTGTTCACAATACAAGTTAGTAGTGATGGTTTGGCCTCTTTCTAAAAACTCATAGTGGGCAATTCCTTTTGTTGTCCACCAAACAGACAATAAAATCTTGTTTGGGTGCAAGGAAGCTTTGGCACTGTGTGGTACCAGATCAGTAGGCGACAACCAATGATACGAACACTTGAAATGTGAGTACAATATCCACTTCTCGTCGCAGGTTAACAACCGATTCAGGATTCGTTCATTGTCGTTGCTTGAAATGTTTGCCGAACTACTGGTAAAACGATTTAATTTGTTATCATTTGACAATTCATGTAAGACCTATTTGCGTAACTTCCACCTCTTTGCTAGCCGATAAAGGTGGAAACAAATGGTTTCATCACTCACATTCTACTGTAGAAATTCAATAACGATAAGCGAGAACAAAGACATTTAAAGAAAAACAATTGTTGCTTTAGAGGTTCGAAGAGAAATCATAATTCGCTGTCCTGCAAAACAAACATTTCTTGTTCTAAATGTAAAAATAGACATGCTACAACGATGCGCGAACTACGAATACCGAAAACCGAAAATAACGTACAACGAACCAAAAATGAGTACTATTGAAAACAAAATTATCTCTAACGCTGGTTCATCAACACAAAAACAAAGCGCTACGAACTTATTGGCGGCCGGTTGTATCGATAACATTTATTTGCAAACCGCGTACGCGAAAATAGTAAGATACGGAGTAAGGGACAAATTTTGAACTCGTGTAGTAATTGACGGCGGTAGCCAATTAACTTTTATAAAGGAAAGCTTATCGAGAAGAATAGGATTACCGATAATCGGAACACACAAAATTTCGATTATGCCTTTCGGAAGCAAAAATAATACAACCCCCAAACGATGTAATCCAGTTAAACTAATAATGAAATTATAGTAGTCAGTGCCATAGAAGTACTGGAAATTTGTTTCGAATTTTTAAAAACACCGTCGCGAGAGAGCTCAATAATTCAAAACTTTGCGTCAGAGCATCAATTAGGGGATAAAAACATAACTCAACTATCCACACCTGATGGAATTAGATTACTTATTGGTGCTGATCATTATTAGAAGTAACAGGTGAAATCCAGAGGATTACCGAAGAGTTGACACCTGTACACACCAAATTCGGGTGGACATTACACGGTTCGGGTGCCGCGAGTGGAACTTATAACTTTTTAGTGACGACTACGTTAACCCCCAAATAAATTGCGAAGACAATCGGTTACAACGGTTTTGGGACTTAGAACCAATCGGGATAGTTGCTAACGAAAAGAGTGTACATCATTTTACGGAAAGTTTCATAGAGAATAGCGTAAAGTTAAAGCAGGGAGGATACGAGGTATCTTTACCATGGAAAATGGACAAATTAGACTCGAACTATTAAAGTGCAGTTGCGTGCATAAAAACACTAACGTCCAAATTAATCAACAAAGGAAAGTTGAACGAATACAAGAAAGCAATACGCGAATATCTAACGAATGATTGTGCGGAGGCAGTACCGGTCGAGAACAATTCCGACAAAACCCATTATTTACCGCATCATTCAGTGTATCGGGATGAGACTACAAAGGTAAGGGTGGTGTTCGATGCCTCTGCTCATACGCCAGGATTCCCTTCATTAAACGATGTTTTAATGAGTAGAGACAATTTAGTACCGGACTTGGTGCGTGTTTTGATGAACTTCAGAGTTGGTTCTATTGGAGTAACGGCTGATATTGAAAAGGTGTTCCTACAAATATCCTTGAATGAAGATAGGGATTCACGTCGATTTGTATGGCAAAAAGAGCCAATAGAAGACAACATCCTATCAACAACGTAGCCGCAGCTGTGTGAATACAGAATGAAGCGAGTTACATTTGGAGTGACCACCAGTCTATTCATATTGGCAGTGACCCTGAAGAAGCATTTATCGGAACAACCAGAGGAGCTAAATAAGACAGCCAAAAAACTCTAACGCATTCTACGTAAATGACCTAATTATTGCTGAAGATTCATTTGGGAATGCTCTGCATCTCTACCATGAGGCCAGGAAAAAACTGATATCAGCGAATATGAACGATCTTAATCTAATGAAAAACTTTCGACATGAAGAAACAACAGGTTTACCTATAAATCAAAGAAAGGTGTTAGGAATTGTATGGCACACATACTTCTATGAAATACCTATAGATATGATATCAATTCTCAATCAAAGCGAGAAAATACTAATGAAAAGCAATGTTCTTCATAAATAGCAAGGATATTTGATCCCATCGGCAATTTAGCGCAAACATACTTTTACAACGTATCTGGAAACACAAGTTTGAATGGGATCAGAGCATATCAATCGACTTGCAAATAGAGTGGAACAAATGATGCAAGGACCTTGCAGAAGCAGACGAAATACGAGTGCCAGAGAGCTTGGTGGCAGGCCGAGAAGAAGAAGTCGAATTACAGATCTTTTCAGACGCAAGTTCACATGCCTATGGTGCAGTCGCATATGTTAAACGAAGACATACAAGCCGTTTTTTAATAGCAAAACATAGAGTATCTCGGATCTCACGAAACGGTAAAAGCGAGCTTACGTTTCCAAAACTAGAACTAACTGCAGCCTTATGCGTTACCAGACTATACCACTATATAAGGCAAAACACCTTAAGTATAAAACGAACGGTACTAAATGGAAGCCGTATGTTCAAAACCGAGTCAACGAAATTCGCTTCGACCCAGAGAACTGGAGATACTGCCCAGGGAAGAATAATCCAGCGGATCTAGTCGCGAGGGGCATTACGAGAAAGAGGCTCACAGAAATAACCTTCTGGTTTGAAGGACCATCATGGCTGAAGGCACCTTCAAACAGATAGCCACAAGATGAAGAACATTTGATGACACATGACGACAAATTAACTTCGAGAACACATCTCGTCTCATAAGATACAAAACAAAAACGGGAGCCATTGCTGTGCTTAGATCATTTTTCGAGCATTGAAAGAGTATACCATCTAACAGCCTATATAAGAAGATTTGTAACATAACCCACGACGACCTAACGACAAACCAACGAACGAGCCAAACGTGTACCAATTATACCAAGCAAAGATGTTTTGGATAAGGTTTGTTCAAGAAACGGAATTTTCGGAAGAAAGAACAGCGCTATCAACAGACAAATCGATAAGTTTAAAATCATCAATAATATCACTAAACCCATTTTTGGATGAGGATCATATTCTACGACTAGGTGGAAGGCTCACCGAAACCGATTTACCGTATCAAACCAGACACCCGATGATATTCCCTAAGAAAACGACGCTCACTGATAAGATAATACTTAGCGAACATGAAAAGATACTGCATGGAGAAATCAACGCGACGCTAGCGGCTATCAGGAAAAGGCACTGGGTTCTCCACGCCTATTAACGAATCAAAACTCTTCTTGGAGGATACCTGAGATGTCAAAAACTTAAGAACTTAAACCAGTTGGGTCGAGGGAGGATATAGAAAAGTAGGCGACCCCAATTTTTATTTTGCAAAGATGACATTACTGGGTCGGAAGTTATAAGGAATCTGCCCTATTTTTTTAGAAGTAGAAAACGTCAATGTAGACAGTTAGAAATAAGTCACATCCTTGTAACGTTTATAGTAATAAAACGAACAAAATCAAAACGCATGCTTAAATTAAGTTTACATCTGTTTAGCAAAACTTGATTAAATGTTGTACGGGATATTTTTCGGGCGTGTTTCTCTCTAAAACTTTTAAGATCCTTATTTCTTGATTCTTGGGCCTCTTCTGACAATTGACCGATAGGTAGAATAGCTTCTATGATTATTATAGCACCATGAAATAATATTTGATATATACAAGCGGACATATAATACCACGGATCTTTAGCGACATACAATTCTGCGGTGTACAAAGCATATTCCTCAAATGCTTTCACACAGATCACATACCCATAAGATAATGTGCGTAATATCACACCAAATCGGGTAATAACTTCCTCGTCTGCGCCTGTAATTTCGCTGGAAAGTGACGAGTTAGCAAAATATCGTCGAGGCGTGTTGCCACCATTGGTTGTTCCCATACCGCTACTCTTAGATATATCCAGGAGCAATCCTATTCTATTTTTGAAGTACTGCTGCGTAGTACGTTCCTTATTATCTAAAACTGCTTTGCTTCAATTTCTCGAATTTGCCAAACTTTAAGTTCTAATCTGTACAAAATGTGTAGAAAACATTCTAAAAACCTAATCCAGCCATGCAAACCAAATTTCCAATTTTCCAAGACAACTGTACTCTTTAATCCTTTTTGATGGCATTTATATCTTTGGGAGTTGCTTTACATATAGAACATGTTTGTGAAGAAGCTGTTTCCGTAATTGCATTACACACGTTGGCGTCTATTATCGTCATCGCATAAATTTGAGAAACTGCAGTTCCGAAATTTAATTTTCTACGACCTAAGAGGTGTCGTAATAAAATTTATGCAGACACAAGATGCTCTTACACGTCCGACTATGCACAAGATAGGAGTGTTTGCTATCTTTCGCTTCAATCATTACTGACAGCGCTTCTGAGACAAGTTTTGCGGTATCTCCTTTTCCTTTGTTCTTAAGTTTTTTGCGTAGTTCCTCGGTTTTGAACGTTGAAGACAGTGTTGCACTCTTTTGACGTTTTATTCTTTCACTGTTCGCAGAAAATTCTAAATCTGAGCGACCACAGGCACTCAAAAATCTATCCGTTTTTCTTGTGCATTGATCATGCTACGAATAAACGACGCTGCAAATCGTCGAATCAATTTCTTTAATTTTAATAATCCGCCTTCATCATTCTCGATTTTATAAGGTCCCACTAAATAATTGAATAGATTCTTCATTTGATTTGAGCAACCTAAACCATCATTTTCGTGCAAGACGTAACAAAGTTGTCTTCTGGTCACCATTTTCACTCTAAAAAATTGGCAGAGATCAGTTGATTTCTCATCTTAAATTATGAGATAAAATGTGCAATTACGGTTTCAGAATGCATGCGTTTATTATGGTTGGTGCATAGTCATGAACAAGATGTAAGCGCCGGATCTAACCTGAAAATTCAACATAAATTTAAATTATAACATAAAATTATCAATAAATTCAACCACATTCTTATTCTATCTATATGTACAGACTCATTATATATATATGTATATGCTTGTGTGTGTGTGTGTGTGTGTGTGTGTGTATGTGTGTAACATGAAGATACGTACCTCTACCTTGAGGATGTTTTCTGTTGAATTAAATATTTGATTCAAACGCTTTTATAACACACAATCACTGGTTTAGCGTTGCCAATATAATGAACGAAGCCCTTGTATTTCTACAGTCGCTACAAGAAAGTTCGTGTTTGGAAACACGTAGCCGATCGAAAATAGTTTCTACCAGCTCGGTATTCCGGGAGAGCGTGCACTAGCTAGTTTTCTGAGTACTTGCAAATATTTCTATAAATATCGATTCTTGGCGCTTTTCCAATTTTCCCCCTCTATGCGTTGGCCTCAGAAGTTGGTAAACCATAATAAGGCGAACCCAATCTTTTTGGGCAGCGATCTATTATTCTACCTTTGAAATATGGTTACAACTTTATCAGAATTTTGTTGATCGTCTTCACAGAAATGAAGATATTCTGTAATTTTTAATAACTATTTCCTTATTTCTAATGGATTTGGTTGTGCCGACTGCCCCATTTTATATATTATCGCACTACGTCTTCGGTTATGTTTTATAATAGTTTTGATCGTAAATTGACTTTTTGTTACCAGAGTTTTCTAACTTGTTATTAGAACGAACTTCACGACGCTACTTTTTGATTATTACACAGCTCAACAAACAAAATTTTGTGCTGCATCAAAAAAAAAAGGTTTAATAATTTGAAGAACTCTGATTCCAAAAATACCATTCTGTTTCTTTTATCAGCTCTAGTTGTTGAGATAGACAAAAATTGAATCTTTCATATGTTTTTATTCATATTGCTACAATAAACCTCCTGAACAGATCGTCTTTTCAATTCTAGTTGTTTGTTACAGTTGTTTTTTACTTCCCTAATGTTTCTAGATAAGAAACTATTTATTTCATCTTAAATTCCCTAATTATCCCCAATAGTTTCCAAGAATACCGGTTTTAATGTCTTTGTGTAATAATATTTCAAGAATGTACGTCATAAACGATTTATGAAAATAGCGGTATAATTGGTATTTAAGGTTTGCTCTCCAATAATATCTGCATAAATAGTTATTTATAACTATTTACAACGAAACTATAGTAGTTATTAAAATCATGGCTTCTACAAACAAACGTAGTTTTGTTAATCATCCAGACGTTTTGTGCTATATATGTGACGAATAAATATTAAGGTGTTCCTCCTAGGGAACGCGATCGCGCCGCTAGCGTTTTATATTCCAATTACTGCCATCTAGAAGTGAGTGGAATACACCAGAACTTTCTAGAACCAACGGGGTTCAATGCGATTTGAGCGCTATGTGTTGAGGGTACGCTACCTATTTCCGCGTGTAACCACCATGTCGTCAAGTGTCGCGGTCGTAACAATACAGTAAAACACAATAGTTATTGAATTAGCGAATTTAGCAAGCGTACGCTCGCTCAGGGCGCGTACTCGGCGACTAGTCTAGGAATTATACATAGATACTGGCAGGAGAATTAGAACGGTGTTGGCCCTTGGAACTCACTGAAGTAATCAATCCCCGAGGCTCAAAAGTTTGGAGACCCCTGATCTAGGAGATCAAGATAAAACTTGCGCCAGTGTACAAAGGGACAAAGACAATGTTTGAAATTTGGGATTCCAATGGTATGGAGGGAACCAAAAAACCATTTTGACAATTGTTACTTTGTGTAGTGAATATAAAGGATATTAATCGGAATAATCAACATAAGTAGGCATATCCCAATTTAGATTCAGTGAGAAGAACTGTTGCACGTTCAGAGTAAATACCAGGTCCAATATTTAGTAACCTACTTATAGTACCAGAGGATGATGACGAAATATCTTCTTGTGAACATGACAATAGTGATTCAACCTATCCAGAAAGGTTTACCCAAGAAGAACTAGATGACCTTATTAGAGATCTAAACCTTTCAAAGGAGTCTTCAGAGCTGATTGCTTCAAGACTTAATGAAAAGAAATCTTCTTCTTCCGGAAACAAAAATTTCATATTGCCATAACAGAAAAAAGATCTTCTGCCATTTTATTCTTAGGAAGATAATTTGGTATTTTGTAACGACATAAAAGGAATGTTACAAAAAATTAGTATATAATTAATAGTCTGAAAATTACGAACGCGTAGTGGAAGGTATACTTAATAACCTTCAAATTTTGGGTTGCCATATGAGCATTAAGGTCCATTACTCCCACAGTCGTTTAGAGAGATTTCCTCCAAATCTGATAAAAATATGCGTTGACCAGTGTTATCGATATTAGTATTGAAAGCCTCACGCATGTAGGAGGCTCAAGGGTTGCAAAGTAAGTAAGATTATTGTTAATGATTATGACAGTAGTATTATTATACAATACTCTTATTTCCTATACAACCGATATTTGGAATATCACAATAATATCGCAAGTATGCTTTTAGTAAAGTAGAAATATGTGTAGCACTATTTTTTGTTTCAGGTTTAAGTAAATATGGCATCTATTCGCTTCTTCCAGGTGGGCCAAATGTTGGACATGCTTTGTATTCACAAAGATTTACTTCTGGATCGCTTCAATCATCGGCAATGTTTCACACAACACACAAAGGTTTTAACTCTTTCCCTCTCACTCACTCTATACCTACAACAATATAATGTTATATTCTATATTCATATCAGTTTAGAAAATTTTATACGCTTCCATAGAATATTGCATTATAACCAAAATTAAGTTTTCTGCAAAAGTCAACTTAAAATGTATTTAACGCAATGAAACCATGCCTAGAGGCTATTTATGGAATAACTCAGCATAACATTTAATAAAAATTCTGAACCAAGTACATTAATGCTACCACTGGTTCCTGATATTTCAAGTGAATTTACATGTCTGTGTCATCAGTTTTCAAATGTCAATGACTTTTAAATCGAAAACATCTATTTTTCATTTTTTTTTGAAATAACACTTTTATATACATCTTCGACACCTCAGCTTAATACCTACATATTACACCGCTGTATAGGTTTAAAAAATATATATTGGAACTGAACATTGAAATGCTGACAAATTATAAATAACTTCTCACAAAGTCACACTGACGAGCGGTATAACCGCGAAGCGCCGCGGTGATTGGTGAAAGTAGTTTTCTAATTATATATTTTCCCACTGTAGGTTAGTCGAAAAACCGCGGCTGTAGCTAGTGGCAACTTAGTTATCCACTGCTGCAGAAGTAAATAGCTGCAAAAATGCGCATTTAAGTACATATTGTAGGAATTTATTAAAGGAATTCTCATATGTACAAACATCATAAATAATTCGATAAAAATATTGGAGAATTTTGATGAATAAATCTATAATCAGTATTAAAGATATCGTCTTAACTTTGAAGATTTGAAATAAGTTTATTTTATTGTTGTTAACATTCTCAACCAATTTCAATGAAAAAGTTTTTGCCATTTTACTTTAATGCGCTTTATGAGAGTAAAATTAAGATTAGACATTGATTAAAATCATAAAGTGGATTTTCGGTAAATTACCCAATCTTGTAGTTAGGTAATGTACAACTCTCATCTAAAAAGAAACTATTACCCAGACATAAGCGCCGGCAGGTAATTGCATTATATGTAGGTCGAGAATTGTGCGCCAATTGCTACGTGCTTTCCTACACAGGTGTTCGAAAAGTAGGAAAACCAAAGGCGAGAGATGATGTCCTTAAGACTTCCGAAATACAGCCTAAATTGGAACAAAGTTGTTAGAAAGTAAGTGCATTGATAAACAGAAACGGTGCCACACAGCATATGATGTTAGGCAAGAGTTGTCGAGACAGGTGTGCAAACACGCTGACGGACGCTGGCACAAGTAGAAATCAGAATAAAAAGATGCTGGTTGTAGTTGATCTGCTTACGCTTCGGGCCAGGGCTGTTCTGTTCGATACATGGACCCTGAAGGAGTTATATGCACACAAAAGTAATCAAGTAAAGATTAAGAAACTTGTAGCTTATTGAATAAATGAAATACTAACATAAATGGCAAATTATAGTTAATTCATACACGTTAAACAAGTAGGTAACGTGAACATATATAATTAAGTACGAGGGTAGATTCACAAGTTTCCGGAATCACTGCTAGGGGGTTGCTATTGTTCCAAATACTTTATGTCGTTGTGTTGGCAACTCTTTAATATAATTGGGCTGCAAATGTTAAATCTATTTGTCAAATAGTCTGGTTTTGACAAGCATTTAAGTCAAGTACCCTCTTTGTGTTTTCATTTATGAAAAAAAAAGCGAAGTTCGAGCAGTCATCAAATTTTTCTATTTGGCAGGGAAAACCGCAACGGAAATTAAATGAAGGTTAGATGCCGTTCTTGAGGATCCATCACCTCCATTTTCTACCGTGAGGTTTTGGATTTTGGAATTGAAGCTTTGCCGCACACTTACAAAATATTCAGGACATGGTTTTGACAGATTGTCGAATAAAAGTGTATGTAGTTGAGGATGCCGTGGGCATCTCTTACTAACTAGTAGTTTGTATTTTATTATGTTTCAAAACCCTTTCTGCAAGATTAGTGCTGCTTTTGTTTAATTCGGAGCAAAGACGCAATCGAGCTCGAACTTCGCCCGATAGTTTGAAGTGTTTACGTTGAATTCAACAGACTTGAAGAGACGATGCATGACCATGGATGAGACCTGGATTCATCACTACACACCAGAAACAAAAATGCAATCAAAACACTGAATCAAACGCAGTGAATCGGTTCCGAAGATGGCAAAGACCATGCACTGGCTGGAAAGGTGGTGGCATCGGTTTTTGGAGACGCAATAGGCATTTTGCTAATTGGATATATTGAAAAAGGGGAAACTGTTAGTGGCCAATGTTAGACAATACTTTTGCACAATTTGAAAGCAGCAATTCAAGAAAAACGCCCGGCAATGATTAAGGAAGAAGTGTTGTTTCACCACGACAATGCGCCCGCTCATTCAAGTACAATCGTTCAGCAAAAAGTGACAGAATTTACGTTCGAAATCCTTCCGTATTCGCCTGATTTAGCTCCGTCACACTTCCACCTGTTCCCGAGACTCAGAACATGTTTGGGTGCAGAGACTTTAGTCGAATGAAGAACCGATAGAGGCTGTAAAGTACTGTTTTGAGAATCTCGAAGAAAGTCACTTCCGGGAGGGAATCGAGAAGCTAGAGAAACGTTGGGCTTAGTGTGTTATGCTTCGAGGGGATTATGTTGAAAAATAAAATTTTGTTTTCATTATCTTTGGAGTAAAATAAATTCAGAACTGGTTATAAAGTTTTTGATAAAAGCTTAAACCGGCGATACTGGTTACAACTAAAACCGAAGAATTCGCAAAGGAATGAAAATAAATTTAGAGTTTGAAAACGGATTTAGAGAAATAGTCAGCAAAAATTTTACATAAAATCTTTGCATCAAATTTTCGGAAGGCGTGAATACTGGGACAATAGCGTCGCCAGAAGTCGGACTAGGACTTGCCAGAGTAGTTCAATTGCCTCGCTTTGCGTGTAGACGAATCTTCTATTTTCGATCTCCGTGAAATCGAAGGGTACAAAAAATTTTCGTGTTATTATCACCATTATTAAAAGTAAAAAGATGCGGTTTCGCGGCAGGTTTACTTGTAGCTTATTTTTTCGAAACTATCTCGTCAACCTTACAACTGATCAGACGAAGCAAATTACGGTCTGGCAAATATCTTGTGAAAATTGGGCATTGGCAAAAGGGGCGGAGTTTCGCTGTTGCACAGAAGTCAGAATTTCGTGATATTGGTGTACTAATAAGGGGTGCGAGGGTAAAGACAATTGCATCGCTGGTTTTTGTTGGTCGCCGATAAAGAAAGTGCAACATCTTCAATATAACTGATTTGAAGAGAAGAGGAAGAGAAATCGCGTTCTAAACTCAACACTACGTCTTTCTGCTCGGTGCTTGTGCAGCAGTGCATTAGGGCGAGATCTTTAGTTCTCTGCTGCCGATTTCCTCACAAGTTTCGCCGATAGTAGGTTTATCTTTGGTGAGGGTCGTCCTCCTTATGCAGGGATTTGCGTTGGAAGTTGCGTAGCTAATCTTCGTGTGCTTTGTTACTGTTTGAGCGCGCGAGCAAATCCTTACCTTAGCGAGACCAAAGCAATCGTTGATCATCTGCGACGCCCATTCCACCTTGCCTTCATCCGTTGGAGCTGGATTGCTTTCTATTGGATATCCGACTGCGCGATAGCCTCAAGCACGCAAACGTGGCATTCCAGGTGAAAATTGCGCCGGCCGCCATTAGGCCCGCGTAAATTTTCTCCCATATTCAATTCCCATTTTTTGGAATTTTTTTATATATATTGACTGGAAATTTAACGTCAACCACAACGTTGCTTCTTTTTATTTCCATTTACATGAGAAATATCTTTTTCTCGTGTATCTGTTTAGATTCGTTTATCGTTACACCGAGTGAAGGAGCATTACCCGGCCCGCCTTTGTAAATTATCTTCGGGCTTCTTACACGACAATTTTATCTTCATCGCGTTTCAAATTTATAGCTCTGTCAATGTGATTACCAATGCATTGCGTACTTCTTCTAAGGGAGGTCGATCATTTATATCTACCCCGCTCTCTCGAGCACTGAAGTTCACAGTCTAGAGTTTCTTTCAACTGAGAAGATCTTAAAATTCATACAGGCGCTACACCTAGTCGTTTAAAGACGAATCCAACCAACTGCCTCTAACCGCGACCTTTGCAGTGTAATGGACGCCGAGGCACTACCACCGGAATCTCCGGACGTTGTTCGTTCACCTCAATGTGAAACGCTCCGTCATTCCTTGTCGTGTCCTCCCTACGGATATCTAAACGGAGACATTCCTCGTCTGAGGAAATCGTTGCTTCGGCGTTGGTTCACGCGGAGGGATTTGAACAAGTCAAGAGGAGTGCAGCAGGTTCTACAACCGTTGCCGCGGGTGATGAACGGATACCTGTTCCGGGTTTGGACGAAATCGACGTCGCGACCGAACGAGCTTCCATTCACCGTCCTCCGGCACATCGATAGGGTCTCTCGAGCGTCACCGATCTTAACTGCGGATCGGTGTTTTATCCTAAATTCGTCCCCCCTTCACAGAGGGCGTTGATTTGTGGGCCTGAGTCTGGACCCTCTAATGTGGACAGCAAGGACTTCCAAGTGTATTGCGAGACGGCGCCAAATGGATTCCAGTACGCGCATAATATAAGCGGACAGGATTTAACTTCTTGAGCGAGCACTAGAGCAGCTTCTTCCACACGACCCCAACAATTACTCAAAATGAGCGCGGATCTTCTTCCCCCCCTTCTTCCCCCCTCCCAACCGTATGGGCGACAAGCGGTTAGAACTTCGGTCTTTCCTAACGAAATAAAACATCGAGGTGCCGAGCTGTGGTAGCAAACTCTGCATTCCTAACTAAGTCGCCGACCACTCCGACAGGCTGACTTGTCGAGGCGGTGGGACCTCGCTGCATGTGCGATATAACATACGGCTCGCGCTGGTTGGCGTCTCCGAATTGCCGAAAATTTACTCTATGTATGCCTTTTCGAGCAGAACATTTGTGGTTCGGAACTTAAGAGATTATTTTGTTTGGTACTCCAACTCTAGTGGCCGGCGAGTTTAATGCGAAACAACTGATCTGAAGGTCGAGGGCTATAAACGCCTTTGGAAGAACCTTATACGCTTATATTTGGCGTGCAAAGGATGCGATCCACTTGCAGGACCTTCCAACGTTCTTTCGCGTCGGTGACAGGCCAGATATTCCCGACTTCTCGTCGTCTCACCGCTCAAAGTCGGTGTCCAGAACCGCTGGACTTCTCTTGCAGCGTGAATCCCCGACTTTACATTTCGGGGGCATTATCTTGTAGCTTCTCCGTCCGCTTTTCGTCGTAAAACTCGTCCTTATGGCTCCTGTAGCCCTATCAGACTTGTCGGAGGAACAGCTTATCGAGGTATCTACTGTCTCCGTCATTGCGAACAGCTCCAAATTCATAACCCACTAGCGTGCCACCTGACGAGAGAGCGGCGCACGGCCATGGAGAGGGCACAAACAACGCTTTTTTCCCGGAGCGCATGTCCTTAAATGTAGACTTCGCCGAGCGCTGCCCCAAGATAGGGACCGGGGATGGACGAAATTTGTTTCGACCCTCTCCATTGGCGACAACTCCTTCTGGAACATCTCCAAGGCACTGAAAAAGGACAGTGGGAGACGCAACTAACCTCTCCACGGTCCGGCGGGTATAGCATATACAGGCGTTGAGAAAGCATTCCCTTTGTCCACCGTACCGGAGGATTACAAAACTGAGGATGAGGGATGGACTCCACCATCTTAGTTCGACCTCTCCTTAATGTCGGTGCCTGTTTGGGCCCGGCGACAAAATTCAAGCTAACAATATTCATCCATCTATTGAGCGAAAAGAAAGCCCCTGGCTCGGACAAGATTGGTAAATGCGGCCCTAAACCGTTTAACCGACTGCACTCTAGATGTCCTCCTCTCAATCACCAACGCCATACTTGCCAAGAGCAAATTTTCAAACATTTGGAAAAAGGCCGTCATCTTTATCCCGAAGGCGGGTAAAGGTCCGGAATTCCTAGAACTATTGCCCCATTAGTTTCATTTCAAACTTATAAATTGGTCCAAAGAGTTACCTCTGCGAGAGAAGTTCGAGGATATCGACCCTCTGAATAAGCAGAGATTACCAACTCTTCAGACTATTTAAAGCCATTCGGAAGGGCCTTTCCAGGAGAGAAATGACGGGTCTGATGTTCTTCGATTTCGGGAATGCCTGTGATAGGATCTAGCACGAAGCCCTTATCCACTCTATATTTCAAGTCATGACAGGTAGCGCCGTGTGATCAACCCCTCTTCCGATTACTGCTCGGGTTGACCTGACGGAACGCCGAAGAGTCGGACCATCCTATTGTTAAGGAATTAACGAAGTTAAAGCCCTACAGCTCACCCCTTCTAATGAGGATTCGACTCATTGGTGAGGCGCTCCAGGACATTCTGCAGCCCCATCACTTCCCCACCTCCGGGATGAACCCTAAATCCATGCGGATTTCACAATACCTCATGCCTCGTGCGTCACGCTCTTCGTACATCGCTGAACGCAAATCACGAGTCCAGGCGGTTAGACGAATCTACCAAACAGACACCAAAGGAGCTTAAGGTGCACTAGCGTATCAGCTCTGGCACGAGAATTCTTGTTCTTAGGCAGCTTATTTCAGTGTTAACTACAGTGTCAAATTGCAACGTACCTGAATTTATTCAGACGGGCATGCGTTGAATGCGAAAACTCGCGAAATTATTGCTAAAATAATATAGGGTAAGATAAACAGCTGGAGCTGCCAGCGGAACTCGGCACGTGCCTGTCTGATGCGATACGTAAACATCTGCCGGATGGCAAAGCAGTTCAAATTCGGACACATTCATCAATGATTGGCTGCTCTAACTGTTAGGGCTATGCTGGGGCGACACGATTATCTTACTTTAGTTATTATGTATTTAAACAATAATTTTCCATAAGAAAAGCTACGACGCACAGTGGTTGAGAAGCGGACAAAATCCTATTTTCACAATGCAGAAAATGTAGATTATTTGATGTGATTTTAATTAAATAAATAAACAAATATTACTATTCTAAGGGAAGTACTGAATTTTGAATATCAAAGTCAGGTTAAAACAAGTCAGAGTTTTAGACTTGCAGCGGAACGCTGATATTAGGTTTGTTCGTAGAGTAAATTGGAAACCGTTGGAAACTAATATTCAATGCGCATGCCCGACTGGCAACAGTTGCAAATTTATCCCAAATTTAATGCTCTACAAACACAAAACAGAAGAAGCAATGCGTAATTTGTCCTCAAGGTGGCGCAAAACTCAGTTTTTGTACGCCGAGCAGTACGTAATTCAAAATCTTATCTGTTGCAAATCGAAAATTTTATTGAAATACTTAGACAACTTATACATATACAAAATGGACAGTAGGTACTTAATAAATTCATTTGTATTCTCTGTAAACGCCTTATTTTCCAGATAACTTCAAGGAATTGCTTGTTTTTAATGCAATAGATACAAATGCTAATGAAATAAGAAGCATATCTTGGACAAACAATAACACAAAATTATTACTTGATTTATATAAAACACATAGAAACGAGGTAGGAAGTTTAAAAATTAGGCATTTAAAAAATTATGGAAAGTAATTTCCATCGAATTAAAAAGTAATAATGTAGATCTTAGTGCAGCACACTGCGAAAATAGATGGCGTGTACTAGAAAGGAAATTAAAAAAATATGTGGATAGTAACAATAAAACAGGCCGTGGAAGAATGGATTTCGAATTTGCAGAAGAAATGACTGACATTTTAGGGAAGAAAAAGGTATTTCTCCAGAAATTGAATTGTCGACAGATACAATACAGCATAAACTATATACTGCACCGAATCTACCATCAGAAGAAAGTAAGGAAACTCTCCCCTTAGCGAAATCCCGAAATTTCGATGAAAGTAAAAATACGCAGAAGTCTACTATGGAAAGCAACAGAAAAGGCTCTAGATGTCCAAAAAACGATTTATTAGAAAGCATCACAAAAGAACGCAAGGGATACCATAACGCAAGATTGAACTTTGAAAGAAGTAAATTTCAAAGATTAATTAAAATTGAACGAAAGAAATTAAGTGAAAGAGAAAAAAGAAATAAACTTATTGAAGAAAGAAATAATTTAATAAAAGAGCAGCATGCAATATTGAAACAATATTTGGAAAATACCAGCATACTATAATGCACATCAATAGATAGCTTTTGTATCACTTGTTGTATTTTGTGCAAGTAGAGTTGATTTTATTAGTGAGAATTTTAAATTTCGTTTTATGTCATAGAATTTATTGTTTGGTGAGTTTGTTTTAACAGCGATTCAGAATTATATATTTCTTTGTTACTTGTTTTTAAACATTACCATAGTTTGTTAATAAAGAATTTGTATTTTTGGAACCTAGTTTTTAATGATAAACTCAATATCAATGAATAAAAACTTGAAAATAAAAATTTATTACTAAATTACAACTTATTTTGAATACATAATAAATTAAGTTAAATAGTGATTAAATCGACAAAAACCTATTATCTTTGTAGTAGCCTCTGTGCTACATAATTTCTAATTTGGATCCCAGCTCGGTCATCCCTTTCTTCCCTATTCTCTCCTCCTTCAACAACTTCTGCATCGTCCTCAATAACTGGACCTTCATTTATGCCCATATTGTTGTCCAGAGCAATGTTGTGTAAGACACAAGAGGCTCGTATAAAGTGAACTACATCTTCTATTTTTCTAAGCTTTACGTGGTATAGGTGACGAAATTTTTGTTTCAAAATGCCAATATAATATTCAATCACATATCTATTTTTTGCCAGCTGAATATTATAATTTATTTCAGCATTTCTCAAATTTCCTCGATCGCGGTAAGGTGTTACTAAATTCCTCAAGCAAGGATATCTGCTATCTCCAATAATATAATTACTGCCACATTTTTCAATTAAAGTTTCCCTTAATGGTGATGCATTAAATACTCGGCTGTCATGTGTTGACCCAGGAAAACCAACAAAAACATCTCGCACCCTTCTTTCATGGTCACATACAACCTGTAACTAAAATACATATTTACATTAAATAATAATATATATAGGTACAAAAAAGAGACTTTACCTGAATGGAATAGAAATGTTTTCTATTTAAGTAGGAGTCAGGGTCATGAGAAGGTTTATCTATGCGTATATGGGTACCATCTATAACTCCTATCACTCCTGGAAAGCTATTTTCTCGGAAATGTTGTTCAATAACAATCCTTTCTTGAAGATTTGGCCATTTTATTATATGAGGGGATAAATTACTTAAAAAATAGGTAACTCTTTGTACAACTTTATGCAGAGTGCTAATTGTAATGTCGTATCTATCCGCCACATCACGAAAGGAAGCTGCTTCATGCCCGGCAAACCATAAATATGTTAAGATATATTTATTTTTTCAAATTCCCCTGCCTGATAATGAAAATAATTTGAAGTTTTAAAATTTTCTGCTATTTGCTGCGCTACTTGCTACTCGCTACTGACTAACACGGAAGTGTTTAATGAAGTCAACATCAGTATATCCTTCTACGGCTATGTCAACAAAACCTTCATTCTTTATTTTTTCTCTTCTAATCATAATTTCTAGTTCATCACCAGAACTACACCAGAACTACACAGAACTAACTGTCCAGTTCACTGTACGCAATGGAAGAGTCGCTGGATTCAATATCACTATTAGACATCTAGAATGCAAATTGTGGCCCAAGTTAAATTGTATATATATATAGGTGTAATTTTTTAAATATGTATTCACATCGTACCTTAATCAATCTTAACCACAATTTTAAACTTTAAAATACTTATAATTATATTATTTATCTAAATGTAGTAAGACTGAAAAACAAAAACAAAAAAGACACAATTGAATATCGTCAACGTATAACTATGGAACAGTTAACAAATAATTTATGAGTCAACGTTACCAAAGTTGGCGCTTGCCATTGCGCATGTCTCAAACCAAAATGTTCAATTCTGTCAGAAATTATTCTGACGGTTGCCAACCGGTTGGAAATTGAATAAAATTAACTCTGCGAACGCCGGATTTCTAGTCATCAATTTGAAATTTTACTCTACGCACACAAATATATAAATACGCATGCGTCTGACGGTTGCTGATAGTTGCTGATTGCTGTACGAACAACCCTATCGATTTTTATTTGTACTTTAGAAAAGAAAAGATAACAAAAAGCATTTTTGTCTGTTGTAGTGGTACGTTTTAAGATAGTAATTACTATAAATGTATTTACTAAAACATCTAAATTACTCAGTGGACTGCCGATTTAGTAAGTCACCAAACATTGAAGATTTATCAGAATTCCATTAGAGCAAAACAATACTTCTCCTCTGTTCTCGGCTTTAAGTATTATCTTAAACGATGCATTGAAATGTAGTTAACAACATGTAATTGAGATTAGCTGCGGTAATTTGCGGTTTTGTTCAATACAATCCATTAACTAATGCTCCCTATTACTACTGTCACAAGTAATGTCCGCCATTGTACTGATAATAGTTGGCTTTAAATTAATTGTGAAAGTGTGACGTCGTGATAGTTAACCATATTAATATACAGAAAAGCAAATATTTCATTAGATTTTGCAGTCCCGTGAAATTTCAATTTATCAACGAGACGATTGAGAGCATACAATAATAATTCATTTACGGTCAAGTTCTCATGCTGTAATCGTAGATTTTTCCAATCATGAATTTAAGAATTACTTACGAAGAGTTGGTAGACATAATTTTGTCATGGAATCGTGACCCAATATAGTACATTGAATTCATCAAATCAAAACTTCATCTTTTTTGTCAGAAAGTATGCGGTGTCAAATCCACGAAAAACTACCCAAGAGTATTATATGCAAATTTCAAAGTAAATGGATAGCAGCAGCAATAAACAAGAAAACGTTCATTGCAAGAAACTGCCTACAAATATCGCCACCGACACTAAACGACGCCTAAAACTAGTGGAGCGTCTACATCATCTCAGTGCAGTAGCATACGAAAATCATTTGAACCGTGCTGTGATAAAACCAAACGCAGAAAAACTCAGAATCTACGAGAAAGTTTTTCTAAAGAAATAATTATTACAGCTGCCGGAAAGCTAAAAGATAAATCGTGTCCTCAGTTCTCTGCTGAAAAAGAAAGGCAACAAAAGCAATTGGTTGTGATCTTTTCCCACCATACTACAAAGTGTTAAACCCAAAGAAACAATTTTATCTGGATGATATACACTCCCAGTCACGGAAGTTGGGACGGTTAATATTTTTTCAATATAAGTATTTAACTTGCACAAAAATAAAAATAAAACACAAAATCAGTTATATATAACAAAATATTGGTTTATTATGACAAAATGATAGGAAATAATAATATTTATCAAATACAATCATTAAACTTTCTTCTCGTCGAAGAATCCTCCTTTTGCATTCAATACGGCTCGAACAACTCTGGGCATTCTTTCGATAAGTTTTGTAAGTGTGTTGGATGGTAAACTGTTCCATCGTTCTTGTAAAACTTCCCAAAGATGATGTTTCGAAGTTGCAGCCACTTTTCGTACCTGTCTATCCAGCTCATCCCACAAGAGTTCGATCGGGTTAAGAGCGGGACTCTGTGGAGGCCATGACATTATTTGCAAGATATTTTGTGTTTGTTGTGTATTCAAATAATCCCTACATACTAACGCCGTATGTTTAGGATCATTATCTTGCATGAAAGTGAAATTCTCCCCTATTAATCGCTGGCCAGAAGGTACAGCATTATGCTCTAGAATATTTCTGTACTGCTCTTTTCTCATAATACCTTCTATCCGAACGAGATCTACTCCTGCGTACGAAAAACAACCCCACACCATAACTGAGCCACCACCATGTTTTACAGTGGGTGCTAGACATTCGCGAAGCATTTTTTCTGTCTTTGATCTCCGAACATAAACTCTTCTATTTTGTCCAAACACTTCAAACTTGGATTCGTCGGCCCAAAGCACATTTTCCCACTTCTCCACCATCCAATCTCGATGTCGTTGAGCCCACTGTAATCGTTTTAAACGATTGGTTCGCCTTAGTAGCGGTTTCCGTACAGCAATTCGTCCGAATAGGTTTGTCTCTCGCTAGCGACGTTGAATAGTGCTCACTGACACCGCGTCTTGACGATCGCGATTGAATTCTGCTGTTATTTGTGGTACTGTCAGTCTTCTATTTCGTTTACTAATTAAAACGATTCGCTGATCATCAATGTTGGTCGTAATACGAGACGGACCTGGTCGATCACGGTCATTTAAACTTTCCGTTGTACGGTACAGTTTTATAATATTGGCTACGCTAGATTTTGCCAGATGCACTTTTTCGCCAATTTGTCGAACAGAATACCCTTCTTTATCGAGTGTGATCACGGACGATCGCTTTTCAACACTGATCGGTTTTCCACGCGGCATTTTCACTGTTAATACTTTCAAAATTCGCCCACTTGCACTTCGCGCGTACACGGAGATGTTTAGAAGTAAACTGAATGGCCCGAGGTACTAGAGGGATAGGATAATACCTTGATGACCATAAAATCGTTCTTGGAAATACCCTTGTAAATGTTTATGACACATAAAGCATTGTAATACTACTTGAATATTTCTTTCGGTAATACTATGAAATCATTATATTGCGATTATTTGGGATTATTCTAATTAAGATTAAGTTCTATTGTAAATTCCATTAGTGCAGCATTCCTAATAATGCTGTATGATCCACTAACCAGTAATAATTACTACGCAGTAGAATTCTCAGTATTGTGTAACATTTTGCATTTTTATTGCATAATATCCTAAATTTAACGAGGTGTCCCAACTACCGTGACTGGGAGTGTACATGTTACCAAAGGTTATGCCTGCTTTGCTTTACAGGCACTATTGGATCATACTGCTGAGAGATTGTTACAAACAAAATTAGAAGAAATTTTAGTACTGGACAGTGACAGCGACAAAAGATACAAGTTTTTGAAAAGCGCATAGTTTTTAAAGCAGTGACCAATTTTAATGAAACAACGTGGATTTTTCTCGTGAATGTAAGTAGTTTTATAAATTACTAATCACAAATATATATGACAACAATGAAAATTATGAATCGAGAAACAATGGACTGCGGTTTTTAAATAGTTATATTATATCACACTGATAACAATAGAGTTTAGAAAAAATTGTTAATAGATCGAGTCCTGTTTTAATATTCTAATGGTAAAATACATATTTATGTAAAATGTATCCGAAAATTAACTGCCGGAAATTGCCGGTTTGATCTTGAGACATCAATGGAATGTACAAATGCGCTACCAAGATGACAAAATGAAAGTCGAAGCTCGAAAGAAGAATATTCAAACTGGTTTCCGACAGCAATTAAGGCTTTTAGTAGATGCCCCAAAACAAGGATATGGGACTACTTATTGTTATATTGGTTAGTATATATACTACTAGATACATTGTACATATGTCGATAAGTTAGGTAGCGATATAGAAAAATATAAGATACTTACCTGAAAAAAGTTTAACTACTTACCTGTTTTACAAACTATTACGAACGCGAACCCCCGACCGATACAACAGCTGGCGACGAGGATGACCGTCGTTTAATTGCAATGAAGATACAGCAAACCTTGGTGCCAAGTGGAAGAAGTGGAAACGTAGCTTTGAAATATTCTTAAGTGCTAAAGACATTAAGAATCACATAACAAAGAAGAATTTACTGTTACATGTAGCCGGTAGCCAGGTACAAGATATATTTTTACACTCCCAGCTTCAGAAGATAACACATCCGAAGATCTTTATAAAATTACGATGGATGCATTGGATTCGTATTTTTACCTAAAGTAAATACTGTCTCTGAAAGATATATTTTTAGAACCTTTAAACAAGGATCGAATGAAACATTTGAACAGTTCATTACAAAATTGAAGGAGCAAAGCAAATTGTGTAATTATCAGGATGTGGATAATCAAATTTGGGATTAAGTAATCGAAAAATGCTATTCTTCACAACTGCGTAGGAAGTTACTAGAAAAAAGGGGTATTAAATTAAAAGAAGTAAACGATACAGCTAGAGCCTATGAAGCTACGGAAGCGCAATGGAGCCAGATGGAAGGGACAGTGACAAATGCAGTAAATGTAGTTAGCTATAAAGACAAAAAGAAAAACCAAAAGTACCATAAGGAGACCAATGAGAAGAAAATAAATAACCAAAAGAAATGTTTTCGATGTCGAAATGACACTCGTTTGGCAAATAAGTGCAAACACAAAAATAGTAAATGTCATTTTTGTGCAAAAATCGGACATTTAAAGAATGTCAAAAATCAAATTGCTACTGTTTCAGATGCAGGGGGAGTTTCTGTAAATACAGGAACGGAAGTGATACATTTGTATAAGTTAGATGCTGGTGTTGGAGAACCTGAGTTGCGAAAGAAGTTTTGGTGTATAGCTGTGGTGGAAGGTATTCGAATCAAATTCGAATTGGATACTGGTGCAGCCGTTGCTTTAATGGGCGAGAAGGATTTTAAAAACTATTTTCCAAATATCAGGGTAGATTTTCAGGTAATACAGTCAACTACATATTGTGGAACCAAGTTAGAAGTTTTGGGTTATGCTACTGTTAATGTTACTTACAAGCAAAAGATGCATCCTCTACATTTATATGTAGTAAACTCAGAAAATCACCCATTACTAGGTCATAAATCGATACGTAAGTTAAATTTAGACTTAACTATAGAAGTTGAGTATGAACAATGAAAATTTAAATAATATTGATGTAGTTCTTGCTAAGTATAAACCGCTATTTGAACATACTATTGGATAAAGGGGATACAAACTCAGCTAAGATTAAAACCAAACATGAAATCTGTATTTGTAAAGAATAGACCAGTCCCGTTTGCATTGCAAGATAGGGTAGAGGAGGAACTTCAGTCACTACAGGAGCAAGGAATATTAGAACCTATTAACTCTAGAACACGGGCGACAGCTATCGTACCTGTTGCGAAAGCAAATGGGCAAATTCGAATTTGCAGCGATTATAAGCCGACGTTAAATCCAAATTTGGTTGTGGATGACTATCCATTACCGACAGTAGACGAGTTATTTGCAAATATGGCAGGTGGGGAAAAATTTACAAAAATTGATGTCCAACAGGTATACTTACATTTACAGGTCCATCCGGACGATAGAGAATACCTTATATTGAATAAAAGTTTAGGGCTACTGCGACCAACGCGTTTAATGTATGGCGTTGCATCAGCACCTGCAATATGGCAGAAAACTATGGAGATAATGCTACCGGGAATAGAAGGCATTGCAATATTTTTCGACGACGTACGTATCACAGGGCGTGATGATGCTACTTACATTAACCTCTCTATACTCACGTTAAAATGAAAGACGTATACTATACTATATAAGTCGGTCTCACAGACCGTATGCGTGAGTATAGGAAGATTAAGAGAATCGTACAAGTTCTAGAGAGGTTTCACGAGTACAACGTTAAAGTTAATTTTGGGAAATCACAATTCTTAGCAAACTGTGGTTACAAAATTAGCAAGGATGGTATACAAAAATCACTTTCCAATATGGAAGCGCTTGAAACCATTCCTAGACCGGAAGTCAAAAAGATTTGCGTACATTTGTAGGTTTAATTAATTACTATGGTCGTTTTATTAAAAATCTTAGCACCAAGGCATACCCATTATACAATTTAATAAGAGAAAATACACGATGGAATTGGGATAAAAGATGTGAAAAGGCATTTACACAAATAAAAGAGGACATGAATTTAGATCAGGTTTTAATGCTGTTTAATCCTAAATTGCCTCTTACACTTGCAACCGATGGTAGTCAAGAAGCAGTTTTATCTCACTTGTTACCAGATGGACGTAAAGCCCCATTCAGTTTGCATCCCAAACGCTCACAGAAACTCAACAGAAGTACTCTAGCATAGACAGAGAAGCATACGCCATTATTTTTGGAGTGCGCAAGTTTTATCAGTACCTATTCGGACACATTTTACCTTGATTACAGATCATAAACCTTTAGTACAAATTTTCGGACCGCATAAAGGTTGACTAATATATTCCGCGTCACGAATGCAACATGATGCAATGTATTTACAAGCTTTCAACTATGAAATTAAGTATAAAAGTACTCATTCAGATAGGTTATCATGTTTAGTCGTTCAAAAAACGCGCAGCATTCAGTACTTGACGAAGCGGATATTTTTAATATAAATCAGATAGAAACGTTGCCTTTAACACTAAGAGGACTTGCACCTGCCAGAGAGATAGACACTCAGCTACAAATTTAATTGCGAAAGTTAAAATCAGGAGAAAAGATAGTATCTGAACAACGATTTAATATTAACGACGAAGAATATTCAATTCAGGACGGTTGTATAATACGGGGTATTCGCCCAGTTATACCTCAGAAATTGTTCTAGAAGAACTACACCTTGGCCATTTTGGTATTACAAAAATAAAAGCGCTAGCCGGGAGTTATTGTTGGTGGCCCGGTACGGACGTTGATATAGAGAATGTTGCCAAGAACTGTTTGAGCTGTAATAAGATAAAGAATGATCCAGTACCAAATAGAGACCATGTATGTGAACGTCCAAAGTACCCATTTACAAGAGTACACATTGACTTTGCGGGACCTTTTCAGGGAATGTATTTTTTCATTCTAGTGGACGCTTACTCCAAATGGCCGGAGATACATGCGATGCATAATATAACTGCAAGAGCGGCTATATGAGTTTGTGAAAATATTTTTGCAACACATGGATTACCAAAATACATTGTCATTGACAACGGACCACAACTAAAATCCGCAGAGTTTCAACAATTCCTAAAACTAAATGGCGTTGAACACAAATGCACCGCACCCTACCATCCATCCACAAATGGTCAGGGGGAAATTTGTTCAGACATTGAAAAATTCGTTACATGCCATGTTTTCGATGAAATACATTTACCATTACAAGAGAAATTTAACAAATTCCTACTACAATACAGGAAAATGACACATGTTACTACGGGATAATCTCCGTCAATGTTGTTAATGAAACGGGAAATCCGATCTAGACTTGATAATTTAATACCCGATGTAGAGGAGAAAACTAAAGTAGCTATCATTGAAGCAAGACAAGTGGAAGTGGGAGTCAGAGTAGATAGCTAGCAATTACACCGCCGAAAAATGGAAATTTGGTAGAATCCATAGAAGATTAGGGAAACTGCACTATATAATTATTGATACAAAGGCACTGTAGGTTTGCTGAAGCGCGAAGTTGGAGTAGATCGGTGTTTTGGACTGTAGGCCAAATCTTACACTTCAACAATATTTTTCCCGTTGTAGGTGTTAACAAAATACACTAATTGTACCTCACAATTTAATCAAATTGTTCGTTACAATGTGCTTAACCACTAAATTACAAATTTAACTTGAAGAAATACACGGCGCACTTAACGGCTACTTACTTACTAAATAATTGATTAAATTAAACGCGGTTGAATTTGTTGTAATCTCCCGAAATATGATACTGGTGTACCCGAATGATTTATTGCCCGAATTGGCTGTGTTAGACCGAGTCTTGTACTCGAGTCCTACAATGTAAAACCGAAACCTTTTGACTGACAAATTGCACTCCTCATCTGCAATCATCTACACTTAAAGAAGGTTCGCAGGGTGGTGATAAAAATGGTAAGTATTTCCCTATTGGTGCAAAAGTGAAAGTGTAGAAATAGAAATTAAGGGAAAGTACATGAAATGGAATTTTGTAGAAAGTTAGGGTGAAAACAAGATAATAAACTTGCAGCTGGTGTCCCTTCTAGGTAAAGGGGTACTAAAATCGGTTCCGATGACATTGAATTTGACAACTTAGATTTACGTAAAACATAACAACGGAGATAAATTGTTCACCATAAAACTAAAATACAAAACATACAAAAAATACAAAATATACCGAGGTCGTTAAGAACTTTCGGGATCGAATATTTAAAACCTTTATTTAATGTTTCTTGACTTTGTATTACTAAAAATAACGCACACTATTCAACATGCCGCCCGCCTTGAAAGTTCTGGCTTTCGAAACACAATACACTAGTTGTATTCATTATCACCGGGTAACACACATAATTTGTTAGCGGGTCGTTTCACCTCACCGCGAGTGGTCTTGATTGTAGCTGCTCGCGTGATGCCGTCCTTCCCAGGGTGAACGCTGACGAGTCGTCCCATGGCCCACAGGAGCGGTGGTAGGTTGTCCTCCTTGATGACTACGAGCTGCCCAGGCTGAGGAGCTACGCCGCGACTGCCCTTCCACTTGCTTCGCTGTAGAAGTTGCTGCAGGTACTCCTTGGACCAGCGTTGCCAGAAGTGCTGTTTCAATCTGTCAAGTAGCTGTAATCTCGACAATCGGTTTATGTTTAATGGAAGCAGGTTTGGTTCTAAATTAACCGTTAGCGAGTCCCCAATCAGGAAATGTGCAGGCGTGATTGCGGATAGGTCATCAGGATCATCTGATAACGGGATGAGAGGACGGGAATTTAGACAGGCTTCGATCTGGACAATTACGGTGTTCATCTCTTCTATGGTTAACAACACGTTACCCACAATGCGTTTGAAATGATACTTGAAAGATTTGACGGCGGCCTCCCAAATACCGCCGAAGTGCGGAGCTCTAGGTGGATTGAAGTGCCAGGTTATGCCTTTATTGGACAGGGTATCCACTATCTTGTTGCATTCGGCCCCTTCAAACATTGTAGCTAGCTCCTTTAACTCCTTATTAGCCCTAACGAAATTCGAACCATTATCCGAGTACATGTGCGAGACCATCCCGCGTCTAGCTATAAATCGCTTTAATGCATTGAGAAAGGAGTCGGTATGGAGACTCGTTGCCAATTCAATGTGAACTGCCTTTGTAGCCATACATATGAAGATAGCAACGTATGCCTTTGATGGCGACGTCTTTCGTCTAGTGTGAGAGCGAATTAAAAATGGTCCACAATAATCCACGCCGGTTCGAATGAATGGGCGAGAAGGCTCTAAGCGTGCCTTGGGCAAATCCCCCATCATGGGTTGATATGCGCGTGGGTTGACCTTGAAACATGTCACGCAGTTTCTCACTACTTGCCGTACCAAATTGCGTCCAGAAATGGGCCAAAATTTGTTCCGTAATTTGGCTAGTGTTGCTTGTGCCCCTGCATGAAGTTCTTCACAGTGTGTTTGTTTGATTAAGAGCTTCGTTAATGCATGTTTATGAGGTAAAATTATTGGGAATTTTTTATTGAAATGAGCAGGTGCGTTACGTAATCTTCCACCGACGCGCATGACATATTTATCGTCTATAATCGGGTTGAGACATTTTAGCTTGCTTTCTGGTTTAATGGGTTGATTGCTTCGTAGGTGATTCACATCATCAGCAAATACTTCTCTCTGCACTGATCGTACGAGCCACATGGTAGCGTCCAGTGTTGATATTGCAGTGTTGTCCCTTTGCGCGATGGCGTAAATTATTTATAAAGCGTTGACAATAAGCCAGAACCCGTTGCAGTCTTTGAAAACTTGAATATTTGTTGATAATGTCCCAGTTCTTGTCGATGGAGGCTGCGTTTACAGCCAGAATAGAACGTTTTTCCGGCACTTCGATTTCAGGAACGTTAACGATGGATCTTGGCCAGTTCTCCTGTGCCTCCATTAACCATGGTGGTCCATGCCACCAAAGACTGTTGTCTATGAGGTAAGCCGGTTGGGACCCACGAGAGAGAATATCGGCTGGATTGTCGTTCGTACCCACATGATTCCAATTAGAAACATTGATTAGTTCCTGGATTTCTCCTATTCGGTTCGCTACAAATGGTTTTAATTAACGAGCAGTTGTATTAATCCATCCGATGACAATTGTAGAATCCGTCCAACAATACACCTGATTAATTTCTACTTCGAGCGACGGTAGTACTTTGTGAAGTAACTGTGCTAATAATAACGCCGCACATAATTCTAACCGTGGTATTGTTGTCGCCTTCAGAGGGGCTACGCGAGACTTTGAACATAATAGTTCCGATGATACAAGACCAGAATTAGTGATGGAGCGAATGTAAATGCACGCGCCATAACCCTTTTCGCTCGCGTCGCAGAACCCATGAATTTCTACGCGGTGTTTATGTGGTATTACGCAACGTTTTGGCTTCAATGATCGCAGTTGTGGTAAAGCATTCTGAAATTCTAACCACTCTGTATGTAATTGTAGTGGCAGCGATTCATCCCATGATAGTTTCAACTGCCACAGTCGTTGAATGAACAGTTTTGCTGTTGCGATCACGGGACCTATTAATCCCAGCGGATCAAAGATTTGAGCAACTTGCGATAATATACTGCGTTTATTAAGCCGTTTGTTAATGATTACCTCCGGTATCTTATACTGTAACCTGTCGCTACTTGAATCCCATTGGACTCCCAATGTCTTAATGCTGCCGTCTTGCTCTATATTCAAGATCGTTGGCTCAACAGCATTAGGAAGTAACGTGCTAAGTATATCCATCCTGTTCGAGGCCCATTTTCTTATAGAAAATCCACCTCTTGCTAATAACGCAGTAACTTCAGCAAATATTTGATGAATTTCTTGAATGCTGTCGGCGCCGGTCAATAAATCGTCTACATAAAAGTCTCTGAGCGATATTTTGGCGCCGAGTGGAAAGGCACTTGATTCCTCGATTGCTAATTGATTCAATGCTCTAGTTGCGAGAAAGGGAGCTGAAGCCGTACCGTAAGTGACCGTATTGAGTTCGTATGTTTCAATGTTTTGCGATGGATTAAATCTCCATACGATACGTTGCAATCTTGTTTGTGATGGATCGACTAAAATCTGCCTGTACATTTTTGTTATGTCCGCTGTTAATACAATACGATGTGAACGAAATCTACAAGTGATAGAAAACAAATCTTGTTGCACAGAAGGTCCAACTCTTAATATGTCATTTAGCGAATGACCAGAGGAAGATTTAGCTGATCCATCGAAAACTACTCGTAGCTTCGTTGTAATACTGTCTCCTTTAACAACAGCATGATGTGGCAAGTAAAACGATACATTTCTTTGAGTCTGAATTTCATTATCGTTTATCTGCCGCATGTGACCCAATTCAATGTATTCTTGCATAAATCTGTTGTACTGTTCTCTTAAATCGGGCTGTTTTGACAATTTGTTTTCTAGGCTATTAAGCCTATTAAGCCTAACATAACAACGGAGATAAATTGTTCACCATAAAACTAAAATACAAAACATACAAAAAATACAAAATATACCGAGGTCGTTAAGAACTTTCGGGATCGAATATTTAAAACCTTTATTTAATGTTTCTTGACTTTGTATTACTAAAAATAACGCACACTATTCAACAGGCACATTGACCAAATTAGAGAAATAGGAGGAGGAACGACAAACGATTGTATGGAAAAGGAAACAGAAATAATATCATATGAAGCTAAAAGTCACCACGCACCTCCATTACCACCGATACCAGTTACACCAGAACGTGCTCAGGTTACTCAAACCCAGCAAGATTTTTCAAATACCCCGACGATATGAATTCTCTCATTATGCACGCATTACGCATTTTTGCAATTATTTTTTCTACAGGGTGGACAACTTGCGTTGCAGTTACTGCGGGAGGCTTTGGCAACGCAAGTTGTGCACTCCTGTAGAAAAGATAACTGCAAAAAATGCGTAATAGGTCCTCTCATATGCACGATCACCAATGCTAAAACGTAATACAATAACTGAGGCAACACGGTTTCGTAACTTTATTGAGTGTTGCGGGTCATCTGCAGGATTTATCATTAGAAATAATGCATTATGCATTTATTTAAACAATTTCGTTGAAATTTTCCAACTATGTCGCGTTTCACTTCGAATTCTTTTTAATTGCATTAGATGATCTTTAAAGAGCGTGACAAAATTGTATTTAGTTTGCTCGTGTTCTGCGCCTTCTGAAGCATCTAACTTTAGAGATGACCAACTACTTATTTAAACATTCTTAATTTTGTAACTCTGAAGCGTTTCACTTCGAATTCTTCTTACAGTTAGTTATATATGTATATATACTGTTCGTATTACTCGTATGGTACATACATATTTATTCTGCTCCACTTTTAATTACTTCCTTCGACGGGTTATTGTTCTCGACTTTTAGTGAATCTTATATCGGATCATAGTGTTAATTCCACTCTTTCTTACTGTGTGATTTTTGTTTGGCGTTGGGGATTGCTTTGACCGCTATTTGTGTGGAAGTTTTCCACTTAAAATATCGCTGTGTCCTTTTTCACTCTGACGTGCGTTTTTGCGCGCTTGTTTCTTTTCGCTGTATATACAAGCGTGTAATGTTATATTACCCAATATATATTTGTTGATCTCTGTTTCTCTTCTCATTCCTCTCTTGTATCCTTTTGTTTCTGTGGGTACACCATTCTGTTGCCTTCTTACCCTTTGTTTGTTTTATTAAAGTCGCCAAGATCGGTAGTGCGGCGTGAAGCGTGTGTCCCCGTTCTCTTTGTCCCTTTTTTTTCTTACATTGTATTAAATTTATTTTTATTTAGCCTTAAATATGGTTTCGTGTTCTTATTGTAATACTGTTGATGATCCGCATAAACTAATAAATTGTTGTATTTGTAAAAAAACTTTTCGGATAGATTGGGTTAAAATTTCATCTAGCGAAGCTCGTAGGATTCACTCAAACAGTGGTTTTCCCTGGACGTGTAAGAACTGTATCCAGTTTGGCAGTGATCTTATTGTTAGTGCCCTGAAATTTGTTATAACTTCCCTTCAGGATGAAATAAAAACTTTAAAACAATCGTTATTGGATTCTACTGCATCTAAATCATCGTCTTCCCTGGATATTGAAAAGGTTATTCAGGAGATTGCTGATCGTGATAAGCGTAAATCAAATTTAGTGATTTTTGGAAATGATGAGGTTACTACTGCTGGTAATAATGATCAAATACGTGCTGATGTTGATTTTGTTAATGGAATTTGCTCGTCGCTTAATATTACTGATCCAGGTATTAAAGTGTTTAGGCTGGGAAAGCTGGATGCTACTAAAACTAATCGTCGTCGCCCTGTTAAAGTGTGCTTTTCCTCGGAGGCTTCTGCTCAGGCTGTACTACGCAATGTTTCTAAGATAAAATCTACTGCGATATATTCAAATATCTCTATATTTCGTGATCGTACGCCGTTACAGTTACAAATTTACAAAGACGCTAAAGCGGAGTTATCTGATCGTTTAAAAAGCGGTGAATCCAATTTAAGGATTAAATATAATAAAGGGAGTCCTTCTATAGTTTCCACTTTAAACTAAATAAGTCCAACAGTAATTCTTCCATTATTAATGTGTATTTTCAGAACACCAGAGGTTTACGATCTAAGACCCAATCATTTTTTACCAGTGCTTGTGGTTTTTCTTATCATATAGTTCTAATTACCGAGAGTTGGCTTGACGATTCTATTCGAGACACGGAACTACTACCGTCTTTTACAATATTGTTAGATGTGACAGACGTTTTGCTCTAGTTAATTGTTCAATGGGTGGAGGAGTGTTTGTAGGATTATCTGAGGAAATTAAGTTTGAGGTTCTTGATACTACTCCTATTACTTCCATAGTTTCAACTGTGGATATTGTTGTTTGTAAATGTTTCCTGAATTCTTGTTGCTTCTACATTTCCGCTTTATATATACCTCCGGATACTAATCAGCATGACTTTGAATTACTATGTGAATGTCTGGAGTTGTTTCTGCTGGATAAACCAGTTATTATTTTTGGTGATTTCAATATTTCACGGTTCTTAAATGATTCTCTAAATTGTACTAAATGCACTACCTTTTCTCATTTCTGTCCTTCGCTTGACCTACGTCAGTTCAATTCTGTTCTTAATTGTGATGGAAGACTTGATTGTTTCCAATGTGAACTGCAACATAGATGTAGAACCTGACATTCTACCTTTTGTGCCCATCGATCCATCCCATTCCTGTCCATTCACCTTTTCCGTCTAACGTAAATCTCCGATATAACTTTAAGCGAGTTCACTTTGAGTAGTTATATCTTGACATTGGGAATACGAATTGGTCATTTTTGGAGCGTACAGGCGATGTCAATGCGGCTCTAGATGAATTCCATGCTACTCTTTACCGTATTTTTGATAAATCTGTTCCAAAGTTTGCTTCCTCCAGAAATAGATCCAGTTATCCTCCCTGGTTTTCCGCTGCGATAATTGCTAATACTATACAACTATAGACGCAAGTGGATTACTACGAAGAACACTTATTTTGAGAAAGAGTTTAAAAGACTTCGCACTCTTTGCAAATCGGAAATTTCTCTGGCCTACGAACGTTATTTACAATCAACGGAAGCATCAATTTTGAATGATCCCAGAAAAATATTTAAGTATATTCATGATAAACAAGGTTCAACTAGAATTCCGAAGAACTTGTCTTATAACGGTTCATCTCTTGAGTCGCCTCGGAACGTCGTAGATGCTTTCGCCGAAGTCTTTCGATCTACTTATCTTGCTGGTTCACCGTTTTGTGATCTGATCTGAGGAGGAATTGAGCAAAATTATGGCCTCTTTTCCTGAGAGTTATAGTTCTGGCGATGACTCAGTTCCTTCTTTTCTCTTGCGTAACGCTGGTTCAGCTTTTGCTAGGCCTCTGGCGGTTTTGCTTAATTTGTCTATCAGGACTTCCGTTTTTCCTTCTATGTGGCAATGAACAAGAATATGTCCTATATTTAAAAAGGGAATAAATCTGGTATCACTAACTACAGGCCTGTATCGATCTTGTCGAACTTGCCAAGGTTTTTGAGAATGTTCTGTATTTACATTTATATAAAAACGTTATACCTTACATATCGCCTAATCAGCACGGCTTTGTCCGTGGTCGGTCAACTCTCACCAACCTTGTCAGTGTTTCTCAATTTATCTGTGGTGAGTTGGATAGCCGTGGCCAGGTGGCCACACGGATTTCAGCAAGGCCTTCGATATCATTGATCACAATATACTAATGTATAAACTATGTGGGTTTGGCCTTGGTACACCATTTCTGAAGTTAATTCATCATTCAAGTCATACGTAAGTAATGGATGTAATTATGTACACTATAATGGCTATAAATCCTTTGATTTTATTTCGACATCTGGTGTCCCGACCTCTTGGAGAATCTATCATGTCCGGTGTTGGCATATGCTGACGACATAAAAATTTATTCTACTATTAACAGTTGGAATGATGTTTCAAATTTGCAGGACAATCTTAATTACATTATGAACTGGTGCGCTAAATTTAAATTTAAAATAAATCTCAATAAATGCTGCTACATTTCTTTTACCCGTAAATTTAATCCAATTGCCTCTAGCTATAACATGGGTGGCCACTCCTTGACCAAACTGGATGTGGTTAAGGATCTTGGTGTGCTGTTTGATCATGCCATGAGCTTCTCACCTCACATTACTCACCTATGTCTTTCTGCTTCTAAGACTTTGGGGTTTATAATACCCTCTTGCAGATCATTTCGTAATGACCAATTGCTGAAATCACTTCTTTTCAGCTTTATTATTAGTAAATTAGAATACACATCGCAAGTCTAGTCTCCTCATTATATCTATCTTCAGCTGTCAATTGAAAGGGTTCAGCGTCGTGTTCTTAAATATTTATCATTTAGGATGGATGGCATTTATCCCAATCGAGGAATTGATTACAATTCGCTGCTGGGGAGGCACGGCTTTAATTCTATAGCCTCTCGACGTGAATGCAGTGGTGCCCGTTTCATATGGAAATTTGTACATGTAATTATTGACTGTTCGGCTCTGCTTTACCAGTTAAACTTTTATGTTTCTAGATTCTCGTCTCGTTTTTACACTACATTTTTTATACCATTTTCTAGAACTGATTTGCTTAGCGCTTCGCCACTTGCTACAATGTGCCGATCTGCCGACCTTCATTACACGGATATTTTTATTAATGCTATTAACGATTTGTAATTACTTTAATATTTTGTATTTTTCTTTTAATGTAGGTATCTAATTATTATATTTTTTGTCCTATTATTGGTAATTACTGTTAGACAATAAACTATTATTATTATTATTATTATTATTATTATTATTATTATTATATTATATGCTCTTTGGAGAGTATATGTACAAATTTTTAGAGTTTGATCGAGTTATCTACCTATTGCGGGAATTTAAAATAGAGAAGATGCACTTAATTAAACATTTCCTATTTTGCAACCATGACGCGTTTCATAATGAAACTTGGTAGCTGCGTGTGGAGATCATTGCAGAAGGCACTTAAAAAATTAAAACACCTAGCTCGTGTACTTATCTGTGTGCAGCATTTTATTTATTTATTTGTTTATATTGAAGGATTTGTTATTTGTGTAACTGATTATACTTTATTACTTCTCATTACTTGCAACTGACCGTTTGCTGCTTACTTTGATCTTAAATTTTTGGTTTCACGGCATTATATTACGAAAGTAGTAATAAGGTCGATAGCCACTCCTTTCTCGAATGTGATGCTGCGAATGTTCTGCTAGCTTCAGCGTCATTACCCTGTATAATTTTACGTAGACTGTTTCGATGTCCGTTAATTACATGCTTAGGAATATTTATGTTTCCTTGGAGAAATAAAATGGCGGATCATTCTCGTAAATAATAATTTTTCGATAAGAAGAATTACTCAGAGGTTTAGGACTTTCAAAGTATGAATCTGTGCCCAGTATTGTTAGGAATAAAACAAAAGTTGGAGAGTGATACTCAATTTAAATAAACTGCAATAAAGTTATGATCTAGAAAGCCAATTTATTCATAAAACTATTATATTTATCACACTCTTGGTAACATAGCACCAACTATCATTCAATCACTTTCGTAATCTGTTTCACTGCAATCTACTCTACCTATCGATGAAGCTGGTACATTTGTAATTTCAATGTAAGGTTTTTGCAATAACTCGATTGCCTTAGATGATAAAGATCTCATTTTCTTTGCAGGCAGTTTTCGCAGGCTTGAAATAAGAGGATCAGACGTAACTAATAATCTACGAAAAACTTCCTTCATAGTTTCAATCCTGCTGCATTTTCGGCTGAAATCATGCCGAAACTTTTTGATGAATTTCTTACAACATTCCTCCAGATGTTTGTCCTATAGGCAGCAAGGATGACACCATGATTTGTGACCCATGTATTGCAATTTTATGTACACTAGTAGGCACGTAGTAGCATGGACGCAATTCAACGAATCCTCGCGCAGTTGACAAAGCGTACTCTTCAAACTTTAAGGAAGTACTGGTTGTACAACGTTAGGAGAAAAGTGAAAAGGTGGTCAAACTTCTGGGGATCGCAGCCAAGGGTGAGTTCAAATAAAATGCTCTCTCTTTAAACTCTAAGCTTTCGAATTATATTAAATTCATCTTCAGAGAGTCACCTAAAGACAAAGAACAAATAAGCTACAATAGCAAAGCTATATAAAACGACTTACATAAGAGCCGAGAAACAGCAATACAGCATCAAACAGAGTAGAAGAAAACCACTACACAATGGAGATATTGTAACAAAGTTAAAAATTTTATATTTTAAAAAATTTAAAAGTTTACAAAGTTTACAAATTTTCAAAAATTCTCTCCAATCGCAAAACTATTGAGGACTCGTTCATTACAGAGCCCACCAAGTTTCAGGCACTCTTCAGCTGTTAGAAAGAACTTCGACATGTATAACATTCGGTCGTGGAACAACATGTGACTTGAGACATCCAAACGGGAAATCAAAAACAGAAGATCAAGTCAAGATGGTATCCTCGAAACACCAAAAGTAGCCAAAAGACGAAAGGATCTACATAGTGTTCCAAAATTAAGGGAACACATTAACAGTAAGGAACAGAGTGTACTACAAGAGTATCTGTCCTGTGAAGTGTGCGAGGTTAAAAGTAATACAAAGTCAATAAGTAAAAAAATATAAATTGTCAGAGTGAAGTGCCGTAAAAGGTCAAGGAAAGTTTGATGGAATCGCAGTGATCCAATCAATATGAGAACACTGAAAAAATGTATCAGAATTTCAATGAAGAGAAGTCAAACACGGTGACGAGCCCAACAGGGTAAATTCTATAACTTGGAAAGCAGGCCGAGAACTCAAAAGGAAATCCACAAAATATAAGCTCAATGAAATCAAATCGCCAAAAGACGAGACCAGCCAAACCCAGGAGAAGAAGAGCCAAACGAAACCAACGTAATCACCCCCTTTGGGTGTTGTTTATTTGTAGGAGGAAACTGTAGATTTCACTCAGATTTTGAGTGTCAGTAAAATTTAGACATTTATCATTGGTTTTAATATGATACATTTCCAAGAAAATGCATTTTTGTAATTATGTTCAATGTCAAGTATTTTTATATTATCAAAATTTAACAAGTGTGCAGTTTCTCCATGATGGGCGCAAAGGCCTGTTTTTAAGTGATTGGTCTGTTGGCAGTCCCTCCTGTGTTGAGCGACACGGTTCTTAACGGACTGACCCGTCGTTCCTATATAAGATCTGTCGCAAGACCCACATGGCATGGTATAAACAACATTTGACATTAATTCTATTGGAATCTATGATTTAGTGTGTGAAAATAACCGGCTAAGGGCCAGGGTATTGTATTTTCCTAATTTAATATTATGTTGATCTTTAAAGAGATCTGCAATTTTTTGCGTCAGAAACTGTAAATGTGGGAATCCAAAATAGCGATTAATTGGGTTATCTACTATTGTATGTTTTGAAAGTAAAGATGAAGATTATTGTAAGTATAAGGGATTCACCGCAGGGACTTGACAAAACTTTCTACCACGACATATCTTGGTTGAATTTCAGACAAGATTAGAACAGAAATACAATCGCTGTTTCAATAAAACTAAATATAAGAATATTGCTAAATTTAAACATCTATGCAACAAAAAACTGTCTGATTTGTTTGTTGACAACAGTAAGTGGTTTGTAAACCTCTCTTCACATGACATTCCGCTGGATGTCCAAAACTTTCTCTCTCTACGCCCAAAGTTTGGGCTGATACCGCCTAAAAAAGTATAAAGATGGGCAGACTGCTTGCTGATGTCGAATCTATTATCACGTCTTTAGAATGCAATGTACAGAACTTGTTCAGGTCACAGACTACCTATATAATAACTAATTACTTTTTGAATAATCTACATAATTTGGGTATTTCACACAGGGATGTCATCTCCCGTGCCTTTGAACAAACTTAGGATTTTTAAAAAAAATAGTATGAAAAATAACTCAGATGACATCTTATCTAAATAGTCGGACTGATTTATGGCGACAGTGACTTGTCCCTTATCAGCCCTTAAAATAAGCAAAGGATGTGGGTTATTTTTCATACTATCTTTTAAAAAATCCTAAGTTTGTTCAAAAGCATGGGAGATGACATCCCTGTGTGAAATCCCCAAATTATGGTAATTATTCGAAAAGTAATTAGTTATTATATTGGTAGTCTGTGACCTGAACAAGTTTTGTACATTGCATTCTAAAGACGTGATAATAGATTCGACATCAGCAAGCAGTCTGCCCATCTTTATACTTTTTTAGGCGGTATCAGCCCAAACTTTGGGCGTAGAGAGAGAAAGTTTTGGACATCCAGCGGAATGTCATGTGAAGAGAGGTTTACAAACCACTTACTGTTGTCAACAAACAAATCAGACAGTTTTTTGTTGCATAGATGTTTAAATTTAGCAATATTCTTATATTTAGTTTTATTGAAACTGCGATTGTATTTCTGTTCTAATCTTGTCTGAAATTCAACCAAGATATGTCGTGGTAGAAAGATTTGTCAAGTCCCTGCGGGGAATCCCTTATACTTACAATAATCTTCATCTTTACTTTCAAAACATACAATAGTAGATAACCCAATTAATCGCTATTTTGGATTCCCACATTTACAGTTTCTGACGCAAAAAATTGCAGATCTCTTTAAAGATCAACATAATATTAAATTAGGAAAATACAATACCCTGGCCCTTAGCCGGTTATTTCCACACACTAAATCATAGATTCCAATAGAATTAATGTCAAATGTTGTTTATACCATGCCATGTGGGTCTTGCGACAGATCTTATATAGGAACGACGGGTCAGTCCGTTAAGAACCGTGTCGCTCAACACAGGAGGGACTGCGAACAGACCAATCACTTAAAAACTGGCCTTGGCGTCCTGTGACGGGTGTTTTGGCACCCCCTCCCGTTCCTGAATACCGAAATCCGAAGCCCTAAATTCCCCTACGCCACCAATTACACCTCAGGCTCAATCGCACACAGGCGCCAGCCAGCTCGTCGGCGAGGGTGTGGATAAAAAAATAAATGAACTAAAAAGCTGCGTGAGGGCGCCACCTGTTTCACCCCTCCCTGTGCTCCTTGGTAAGCAGGAATCCGGGTGTTCAAAATCAAAAGGGTTAAAAATTGGTGGGCTGCCGTAAGTAACTTTGGCAACAACAATTGAAACATCGATCTTGCCTTGATTGCGTGCTGTCGTGTTTTACGCACGTTATGCTCGAGTTTATTCTTATTGTTGTTAGGCTTGGGTTTTGAACTGTGATTTTTTGAGTGAACCTTGTAACTGGGGTGTTTTTGTGTTTCTCGGTGGTTTTTACGCAATTAATTTGCAACGGTCAGCTATATTTTTGAGTTTTAATTGAGATTTCTATAAGAATAAAAAGGTGACCGTCTAAAAACTGGCAATAAGAACTTTTTTTTTTTTGATTTGTTATATTTTTATCGCATATTTCTTTTTATTGATTTATACGATTGGCAACTACAAGGTCTCAAAGAAATAAAGTCAGCAATAAAACTTCGAATTTGGAATTATCACAAAAGACATTAAACAGTAGTTACATTACAATTGTTAGTGATTGCGATGGAATTAAAAATCAGTCGGAAAAAGATATTATTAGCGATTTGCGTAATCGGCTAGCTGAAACAGAATATGAAATAACTTATGAATGAGAAAAACTTCTTAGCGGATAAATTACAACGAGCTTTGGATATGATTACGTATAAGGAAAACAAAAAGACTTGCAGACTTCAATTGAGTCTATGACTTTGAGTTCAAAATTACAAGAGGGGGCAGTTTTTAATGGTAGTTCTCAAACAGAAATTTGTACTCTGGAAAGCATGAAATGTCAGACACAGAGAAAATGTGCAATATCCAGCTATGATGATATGATGAATTTGTGCACTGATTTTAACAACTTTTTGTCTCCTATCCGCAGGAGTTGATCAATTCTATTTATGATTGTGATGACATCTGTTACAATCGGGTGGATGAATTTATAAAATTACATTCGAGTTCCTTTTACATGTCTCCTGTGAGCGAGACGAATTATTGCAAAAACCTTACATTGAAATTACAAATGTATCAGCTTCGTCGATAGGTGGAGTAGATTGCAGTGAAACAGATTACGAAAGTGATTGAATGATAGTTGGAGCTATGTTATCAAGAGTGTGATAAATTAATAGTTTTATGAATAAATTGGCTTTCTAGATCATAAAAACCAGCATAAATTTCCAGATATAGAGAATACGGAAGTGTTACAATTTGCCTAGAAGGGTCCTAAACTAAACTTATTAGAGTCATTAGAAGCATTAGTAAACCCACGACAACCTCTCTTAAATGACCAAACTGACCTGATATATACACCCCTCTTTGACTGTATTATCTAAGAGTGCATGTGTTCTACAGATGGTATAAAGAAGCTTGTAAATTGATGTATTTTACAGTTTGAAAATGACCGTTCTCGGTTGATACTGCAGTCACTGTGTGATATAAATAAAGTGGTATATACAAAGTCAAAAAATTCGTTTATTTCTATTCATACATAAAATTTGTATACCAACTTACAGCTCTTGCAATGCCGTTCTGTCGAGCGGTATGCTGACGAGTGGTATAACCGCGATTGACTCTAGTGTCTTTAGCTTTCTCATTCGGAATACCATCAATGCCAGTGATTCAATCCCACTACTAATAAAACCAAGAAACATCCGCGATCTTATCAAAACCCTACAACCAAGAAAAGCTCTCGCCCCCGACCAAATACAAAATATATTACTTAAAAATCTCCCGCGTAAAACTATCGTGCAGGTTTCTCAAATCGTTAACGCGATGTATAAACAATATTTTCCATCCTGCTGGAAAAAGGCCTCCGTCACCCCGCTCCTCAAGCCAGGAAAAGATCCCCTCAAACCGGAGAGCTATCGTCCGATCTCATAAATTGACGGAAAACACTATCCTCCGCCACATCAACAAACACCTCGATGAAAATCAGCTGATACCCCCGAACAGTTTGGGTTCAGACCGATGCACGGGACCATGCAGCAAGTGTCTCGCATAATCGCTGTTTCGATTAATGCGAGCAATCATCGTCAGCACACCGCACTAGCCATAGTCGATATCGATATGGATTGACGGGCTCATCCACAAGAGGATTCTGCATCGATTTCCGGCGCCCTTGATCCGTCTGATCAAGAGCTATCTGGACGATCGCGAAGCAATAGTCAAAATAAACGGTACGAACAGCGAGCCGTATGGAATAGCCGCGGCAGTCCCGTAGGATCTATTCTGGCACCAGTCCTATTCAATATCTATACCAGCGACACCCCACGTTTCTTAAACAATCAACTCGCCCTCTACGCCGATGACACGGCATTTTACACGCACTCCTTTTCCCCGAACACCGGCATCATAAAACTCCAAAATCAAATCCCAAGTTTGGGGAAATACCTACGCAAGTGGAAGCTTATTCCTAATCCCGCAAAATCATCGGTATCCATTTTCACTAAAACCAAGAATCCCTATAAAATCATAAAACCGCTCACCATGCACAACCAGATTATTCCTATGGAAAATCCCGTCCGTTACCTTGGTTTTCAACTTGACAAGGGGCTGTATCTCCAGAAACAGGTAGAAAACAATATTAGGAAAACAGCTGCGGCCATCAAAAAGACCTTTTCCATCTCTCGCGAACGCTGATACTACCGTGGAAAATAGATTGTTGCTGTTCAATACCATACTGAGGCCCATCCTGACGTATGAAGCACCTGCAGAGATAGAAGACTATCTCAAGAGGATGACCATCAGGTTCTACATCAACACCGTAGAACATCCCAACGCACTCGTCGATGGAATCACCGCCGACGAAACACAAGCTGCCGTACCAGCACCTCGAGCTTTACCGGGAGGCGAAATAAAGTGTTATGTTGCGCGCAGTGATTAAAGTCCGAACGAAATCGCGAGAGGGTTTGTGTGTGTTATTTTCCTCAGCACCCCCAACACAATAAATTTACCACAAATGTAGCGCCACTGCAAACCCATATGCCACCCCAACCCCTTGTACATATTTTTTCTCTAGTCATTCGACATACGGGCGCAGTTAATACAATGCATGCAATCAAATAGTTCTTTTTGAAACTTTCTTACAGATTAAATTGTAAATATCTTATTGTAAAAATAGTATATAGGAACTTTGAATTGATTACTGTTTGCACGTTTATGTTAAGATCAATGTAAATAAAGGGAAAAAAATAATAAAACTTGTTGAATTTGAATTTGAATTTAAAAATTTTTTGGTATAACCGCGAAACGTACGTACACGGATAGCAAGAGAAGATCAAAATTTTGTGACTACGTTTTAGGTGTTTAGGTTTGTAGTTTTAGACTAAAATAAAATTATATTGTATATTTTTAGGCGTTTAGTTAGCAGTTGTATATTTACTTATTTATATAAATGCATTTGTTATAGTATGTGTTTTTTTATGTACGGTAGTTACTTGCGCAGAGTGTAAAACCAATGGCGTAAAGGTCTGAATATTATTTAGTTGAAAAATTACAGAAGGTTACCTAGTCCTTTGTTGAAAGGACTAGGTAAATATATGTTGATATATTTTAAAAACTACGTCCATGCGTAGCTGATTATAAAACAACTCTGTTGATTTATATAATATGATGTTAATGTTTAGAATGTCTTTTATGTGCTGTGCTAATACATATCTAATGACAAAACTAAGTACGTGATAAAACATACGTATCCTAATTGCCTTTACTTTGAAAAGATGTGCAATATTTAATTAAGCATCCAAATAATGCATAAATAATATAATTTTGACTAAAAGTCACTTGGCCTCATAGTCTCGTCCCAACATTTATAGGGCCGAGCATTGAACATTAGAGATGATAAGTTTGGAGCTATGGCGCGTTTCACTTCGAATTGTTTCTAGTTGTATTAGACGATTTGTAAGGAGTGTATGCAAAATTTTAGATAGTTTTCTCGCATATTCTGCCTTATGCGGCACTTTAACCGTAAAGATGACTGACTATTTATTGAAACATCTATAATTGCAACTATGGTGCGTTTCATGTCGGATTTTGTTCAGTTGTATTCGGTGATTATATGTACAAAATTTTAGATACCTTGTGTAGGATTTTACATTAGAGAAGATACACCATAAATTTATTTAAACATTTCTTATTTTACAACCATGGCGCGTTTCACTACGATGCTTGATAGCTACATGTGGAGATTGTTAGAGAGGACACCTAAAAAATTTTGGACGCTTAACTGGTGTGCTGGGCTCTGTGTAGTATTTTATTTATTTCTTTGTTTAATTGAAGGATTTGTTATGTGTGCAAATGATTGCGCAATTTTATAGTTTATTACTTCTCATTACTCATAACTGATCGCTGCATGCATATTTTGTTCTTAAATTCCTGGTTTTACGACATTATTATTTAAAAAATAATTTTGTTGATTTCTTTTTTAGCCAAGAGCGTGCTAGTTCTAAGTTCAACACTCTTTAAGCCTATACAACTAACATGTTTGTAACAGTAACACATTTCCGAAGAAAAGTGAAGCAGAATTAAAAACAAACAAAATTCAAGGGTGTAATGTACACCGTAATGTGGTTATTATATTAATTCAAAGGAAACTCAACACTCGGAAATTTATTGACGGTTTGGCGGCCAGATATAGAAAAAGCTAAGTAAACTAAGGTACAAATATCAAAACACTAGACTTAAATACATTAGCTGACCGATTTTCAACATAACACATGAACAAAATAAAAGCAAATATTCCTAGCGCAATGTTGGCCCACATAGGGAAGGATTGTTAGCTTCTGTCGTAAGGCAAAGCGGTGCACCGGGTACTTTCCGATGGTAAAATGACGCAGCATTTTCGCGGTCACATAATAAAAGTTTTCATTTTTTCGGGGACGAGCCCTTATTATATATAAAAAAACAAACGGAACTACGATAAGTGAAACAACGAGCCACTTGAAGGAAATAACAACTGTACTCGGAAATTTAGAGTGTACAGTCGTGGTCAGAAAAGTGGCTCGTAACAAATCAATCAAGAGAACACTTTACTCATTTACGGGTCTAAACAATGATTGGGTAACTCGAGGTCCAGCAGTATTCATGGTTTCCTTTAATACCAAAAATAATGGTGAAAGTAAGCGTCCATCTGCCAAAATGGCTGGTAAAATTGTATAACGATGTGTTGTAGAGTGCACAACATTTTCAACTGCTTTCTGACCCTCTACTGCCAAACTACGGCCGGAGTGCATTTCTAGATTAAATCCACTCTCATCGGTGTCGTCTACGTTGCTTCTGCCGATACTAGTGATATGCAATTTGACTTTCCTAATAAAATTATGGCTTCACAACCCAAGGTCTTCCATACCAGTACGTGTCGACCGAGTAATAAATTGCTATTTTGCGTTAAGCAATATTATATGCTTTCTTGAAATGCCATATCCACTAATGTCCTGCGTTAAACGTGTAGTGTACAATTTCTTATTCAGCTTCGAAGGTCTATGTCATGATTTATTTCTTCATCGTCAATGCTATCTTGAAATTTTGTATGAATGTCTTCTGTAATAAACAGTAGTTTATCCGTATGCATTCCACCTCTGTCAATACTTTCTTCGCATCTAAATAACTGCCGTAGCGATTTGACCTTCCTAAATTTTTGTTTCATGCTTTCGATAGAACATCGCTTGGTTTTACCACTTCTCCAGTATTATACAGCTTTAATTTTGTAATTTAGGTCAACAACACTGCCGCCCTCTTCAGGAACACATGCAATATTTTCATAATTATTTTCTTCATCTTCTGCTACATCTTGCACAAATTGTGCTTAATGTAATTCTTCTAATTGTTCAAACTCCAATCATGTTCCATATTCAAAAGAGAATATGTGTTCTTGTTGAGCACTTACAATCATATCCTTCGACGCATCATGCAACCCAAGTTCTTGCAACGCCAAAGGAATTATTGCAACATTGAAACATGGCAAGCAACATATTCCACATATTAGATATATATATTAATCGTTGCCATTATGCTAAACTGCAAATTTACATTGCACGTAAAAGATGCTTTTGATATATAATTTGAAACAGCCACTTATATATGCATTACAATAATGCTGTACGTGATAGAATACTTGTATTTTTAGTATATCGGTATTTACGTCGATAAACTCATCAGATTATATAACAGTATTTCTTGGAAACGTTGTCGAAATAATAAATAATCTCTAGATAAATATATATTTATAATAACAATCAATGACAAGTAAAGTTTCATTATCGTTTTCTTCTATCTTTATTATCTGTCTAAATTTGTCTCCTATATAAAACCGATGTTATTTGTGATAAATAGAAATTTTGTAAAATAGGGGTATGAGGTACCCGGTCCCCTGTTTATATTTTTTCCTAAAATAATACGCGTCTCCTTGAGGCTATGTAATATATTTTACTTGTGATAAATGAACATATTGTTCTTAATGGAGGGGTATGGGGTAACCTGTCCCGCGTTATTAATTGATTCCGAAAATAGTTCCTGCCATTCTTGGGACTACGTAGTATACATCGAATTATATTCTACAAAAAGAAAAGATCTGTTATTGTTACCGACTCGTTTATAAAAGTTTAAAAAGCATTAAAATCTTTGGAGGGAGCTGTAGCCCGAAATCCTGCGATTCTGCAAAGAAAGAAGGTACCAAGGTACTCTTTCAGTCTGTGTAGTTTCAGCGAAATCTGGAAGTGCGGGTTGCCGGTGTTCCCCTGTGAGTGAAGTTGAAAGATTAGTTTTCTTTCTATTTCTATTTTCATTATTTTTGCATTTCAGCACAAGTTCTTTTACGAACTCTCGAGCTAGTATTAATATTCTTCTATTCTAAATTATTACCGTCACTAATAAATGTTAATTAAAAAAAAACAAAAGCTTAAAGTTCAGTTGTGAGATCCTGAGCCAGATTCAAATAGTAAACTACTTCTGAGAGACAAAACTTTAATAAAATAAAATCTGGAGGACTTTCCTTGTAACGACCTAATAAATTAGGTGTGTTAATGGGCAGCTAACGAGTTACTGTGCAAAAACTTACAAAGTAAGTACAATTTGCATACGCCAGAAGCTTAATGGCCCTTACGTGTTATTGGCGTATGCAAAGGGCGCTTATTTTTATAAGCTCTTGCGCATTTATTCGTTATCTGTCCATTAGTGCACCTAATTTATTAGTTAAATGTATATATAAATATATATACTAGCTGACACAGGCGAACGTCGTCCCGTCTTAGAATTAATAAATGTTGTCTTAAGTTATTACCTGAGTTTTATTAACTTGTTTATATTAAGATAAAATTAATTAAGTTGAATAAAAGTTCAGAAAGGAGCAAATTCACGTGAGAGTATTTGCTCTATTGAATGTAAACCAAATGATTCGCGTATCGTTGTAGGACAACTTTCTGTTAAACTGTTTGCTGAATTGGTTGCACCTTCAATTATGTTCGTGTGTTCCTGCGGGGCGTTTATTTGTTCTGATCACTACTTTATAGTCATCACTTGGCATGCGATCCAACGCAGTTTTGAACAACCGAATCAATGCATGATGTTTATGAAGTATTTGCTGCAAATCTTGAAGAATTTCTCTTTTCATTGCGTTATTAATCGTTTGACGCCGATCAAGTTGGTCCTCCATATTGGCCATGAAGTAAATTTGTAACAATTTTATGCTGTGCGTCTTCAACCGGCTGCAATGATCCAATTCTATGGTGAATTTGTTCTTGTATCTGTATAGTCGAAAGGGAAAGTGATAATTAGTGATTTATGATTATCAAAAATAAAGGTTACTCTCTGGTTAACAAACATTACTTTGAATGTCGGACTGAAACCGCGTTCTTCAATAATATTTGTTCCAAATGAAGTCATTTGGAAACCTGCGTTGTACCTTTAAGCGTTCGAAAGAAAATGTCGTGATTCTTGAGCTACGTCATAAAGCAATGAATGCAATGGTTCAGGAGGGCGGAGGAAACACTGGCAATTTACTCTTTCCACTGAGATAGCACAATTCAGGCGTTTCTCCAGCGAACTTCAATGCACCGCAATGGACGCATATAACCTGCTCTCTCTCTCTCTCTCTCTCTCTCTCTCTCTCTCTCTATATATATATATATATATATATATATAGAGAGAGAGAGAGAGAGAGAGAGAGAGAGATAACTGATTTAATGTGCAAACACACATGAGAAAACCCGAATCAAAAACCCAGCCAAGGGTGTTCTTCTTAAGAAATGTAAATGTCATTTTAATAAATTACTATATACATTACTTAAATTCTGAACATCGATTCTGAAATTTATTATTTCGTATGTTAGTCTTTTTTTATAATTATTTTCTGTTTTTAATATATGTAATTGTGTTTCCAAATCAAAGTAATACCCCAGATCTTTGTAATGTTTTGTTACAGCGGTTATTGCACCAAAATCATAATTGAAGGAATACCAAATATTGTTTTGTCTGACCGATGTAACAACCATCACAGTCTTTACAGTTTATTTTATCAACTACATTACTTTGATTTTGTTAATTTATTTTAGATTTTGTGTTAGTAAAAAGAGATCTGTTACTATAGTTTGGAATGAAAGTTATGTTTATACTGTTTTCATTACTAATTTATTAGGTTGTTACATAGAGAGTCCTCCAGATTTTATTTTATTAGAGCAAGATGCGTTTATTTTAACAGCACACTATCGAAGTGGAAGTCAAAAGTATGAAGTGAATTGGATTTATTCAGTTCAAAGCGCTATCAATCATTTGTACAATGCTTTTCTGATTTTAATCTTTATTATAGTGTCTTTAAACATCGAAAATAAGTTATTATTAGCTGATTTGAACAACGAAATAGAATTTGCAAACACAAATTTAATTTTATATGGATCGTAGACCCTACAACTCTGAGGTAAAATTAGCAGGCCATATAATATTACTTTTAAAACTTTCTGTGGGAACTACTTACAAGATCGTTACAAGAATTCAATTTTATAAAGTAAACGTTGGTTAACAGTTAAATCTAATTGATTTTGAAAAAATTGATCAATTTTTGTCGGTGGTTTAATGAACTTATCAATAATAATACCACACTGGGTGTGACTTGGTTTAGTGCTGAGGCGTGGTTCCGTTTATCTGGCTATGTCAGTTGGCAAAATTACAGAACATGGGTTACAGAAAATCCACATCAGTTCGTCAAAACACATCTGTTTTCTATAACATCGCAATTTGGGTAGCTATCTAGACAAAGAATAGTGTTACTAATATTTTTGCGCTGAATGCTGAGTGCAAAGTCATAATTTAGATTAGTTTATAAAACAATGGGTGATCATGAATTGCAGCACGGTTTCATTCAACAGCATAACGTCCCACCTCACTGTTACAGTAACACCTCAGAAACATTTAGAATTTTTTTTTTTGATATTAGACTAATTACTACAAATTGTGGCCTCCACGTTCTCCGAATCTTAGTCCTTTCGAGTTCTATTTATTTGACAATTTAAAAAATTAAATAAACAGACAGACTCCATAACTTAATAAAATGGCAGGCAGGAGTTCAGCACGAAATCAATAACATTAGCGTAGAAGAATGTTTTTGAAAATTTGAAGCGAAGAGTAAATGTTTGCTTACAAAATAATAGAAACCATTTTTAGTACTTTCTGTAAATTTAAATGAATAAAGTTATAAAAATAAAATATGGTATATTTATTTCAAACCAAATTACTAAAAATATTTTGTGAAAGTGTACAAAGTAGAACCTTTCAAATAAATAGTAGTTAGTGATTGTAATACCGAACATTACGTTTTCTTTTATGTCAGTTATTGATAACGTGATCATTAATTTTTTTTTCATCAGATCGGTACGCCTAAAAATTTTTGTAAAAAAACGCCTATTAGTATTGTCTTACTTTTTATTAAATAAAACGGGAACATAATAAGACTTTATACTATACTAATAATAAGTAGGTAGGTAGAATTAACCAAATCCGTCCAGCTCGGATAGCAGGCATCAAGGACCGTTCCCGCTTCGACTCCAAGGCCCAGTCGAGCGAAGGACGAAGCAAGAAGTACGGACGCTGAGCCCAACCTGACCCTCCGCAAATAACGTCTTTCCGGAGGGCGGCCAGATGTTACCCGCAACATATTCCCATGACGCTGAAGCTAGCAGAACATTCGGGAACGGAGCGTCGATCAACCTCATTGCTATCTTCGTAATATAATGCCGTAAAACAAGAAATTTAAGAACTAAATGTACATGCAGCGATCAGTAACAAGTAATAAGAAGTAATAAATTATAAAATTGGACAATCACTTGCACAAATAACATACTGTGCATACAGCACAGAGGTAAATGTCAAAAACTTTTTACGTGTGTTCTCTAATGATCCTCACATGTAGTTAGTTTCGTACTGAAACGCGCCATAGTTGCAAAATAGGAAATGTTTAAATAAATACGTGGTGAATCTTTTCTAACGTATAATATTGTACAAGCTAGAGAACACGAATAAACTGAACAAAATTTTGTACACACACTCTCTAAAGCCCATCTAATACAACAAAAGAGAATTCGAAGTGAAACACCCCATAGTTGCTAAATTAAAAAATGTTTAAATAAATAGTCAGTCATCTCAGAGGTTAAGATGTTACACAAAACACAGAACACCAGCAAACTAAATAAATGCATGCAAGTTTTCTTTACATCCGACGAGAATATTGGAATGTCGGTATCGGTGGATTCCAGGGCTATCAGTCTGCTTGTTATGACAAAAATACTCTCACCAAGATTAAGGAGGCCGAATACACCTGAGACAAAGATATCCATTCTATAATGCTACCGTTGTTTCTCTGTTGACGTCAAATGCATCATTGTGAAAATTTATTTGTTTTTCTACATCTTCAGCGTTCGAGTAGAAGCTCTGAAAGGGTTCTGTTATACCACTGACACAGAGTATCACTGTTTATCTACAGTAAAACAAGGTGGCTTGCGTTGGTGCCGGCGCTTGAAAGAATTTTGAAAATGTTTCAGTCTTTGAAAAACTATTTTCTGACTATCGATAAATGTCCAGATATTTTAAAATCATTTTCCAAACTCCGAATTATGATTAAATTTTGTGAATGCACATGCAGTAATTTTTCATCAAGTGGTGTTGAAAATCGAGGTACAAAACGTGTCTGCGATAGAGTCTCCAGAGGAAATTAATCATCTGCGATATAACTTGGCACTTAACCCGGCGTCATGGAGGATGGGTCAAAATTACCCGCCAGTTTTTTAATTGCTTGTGGTTTTATAACTGCACATATGCCAATATTGCTCTTCTCAGTAGCTGACGATATTGAATATCTCTAAACGTTTTTAATTCCAAATCAGTCGGACGGCGATCGCACTTTTACACTACTATTTTAGTTGCTGATAACTACTTTTAATTAACTTTTTGTTATTGGTTTCTAAATATTAATTGGTTAAGTTCATAAAAGTGAAAGGCTGATCCAAGAAAGAAGTTTTTGTTATATTTAAGCTAAATGAAGCTACTTTTGTTAACCTTTTTAATGTGAAATGTTTTCTTGTTAAAAAATAAAAATAAATATGTTTTTGTTAATAATGTCATGTTTTATTTCCTTAATAAAGTCAGATATAATCCAAATTTTATATTTTTTTCATAAATATAATAAAATGTATATATATATATATTTCGTGACCTTTTTATACTTATCTTATATGATAGATCTCTACCACTAATAGGTCAATAAAACAAGGCTGGTTTGAACGATAGTTATATTTTCAGAACGTTTACAAACGTTTTCGGAATACCTTCTTCAGTGACAATATAACTAGATAAATATATAAACAAACATTTGTTTTTTATTTGGGAACTATCAACAAAATGACTAATGACTAGGATTTCTTGATATAGAGGATGTGTAACAAACTTTTATATATATATATAAATTATAAAAACTAAATTAATGTGTAAACATACATGCAAATTAAGTAAAAGCCTATATCAAAAAATCTTTGTCGAAACCTTAACAATTCTGTTCAAGGACTAGGGAAAACCCAAATTTAAAAACCTAGCCAAAGGTTTCCTTCTTAAGAAATGCAAATGTCATTTTAACAAATTGCTATATATATTACTTAAATTTTGAATATCGGTTCTGAAATTAATAGTTTTAGTGTCTTTTGTATATTTATCATTTCATATATTAGTCTTTTTATAATTATTCTCTGTTTTTAATATAATTGTGTTTTCAAAATCAAAGTAATGCCCAAGATCTTTGTAATGCTTTGTTACAGCGGTCATTGCACCAAAATCATTATTTAAAGAATACTTATGGCTATACAACCTTTTCTTTAAATATTGTTTCGTCTGACCGATGTAACAACCATCACAGTCTTTACAGTTTATTTTATAAACTACATTACTTTGATTTTGTTTAATTATTTTAGATTTAGTATTAGTAAAAGAGATCTGTTACTATAATTTGGAATGAAAGTAATGTTTATGTTGTTTTTATTAAACTCTTTTTTATTTTTCGCTTAAACCTTTTTTATAAGGAATAGCGTTATAAGATTTATTGTTATTATTTTTAATTCCTCTATTATATAATTTGTTAATTCTATTTTTTATTATTTTTTGATAAAAACTATTTGGATAATTACTTTTATCTAAGATTTCTTTAACTTTGTTTAAATTCTTTTCCCTAAATTCAGGATTAGCTAATCTAACCGCTTGATCAACTAAACCGGTAACTACATAAATTACATAAAATTAATCCTGAATTTAGGGAAAAGAATTTAAACAAAGTTAAAGAAATCTTAGATAAAAGTAATTATCCAAATAGTTTTTATCAAAAATAATAAAAAATAGAATTAACAAATTATATAATAGAGGAATTAAAAATAATAACAATAAATCTTATAACGCTATTCCTTATAAAAAAGGTTTAAGCGAAAAATAAAAAAGAGTTTAATAAAAACAACATAAACATTACTTTCATTCCAAATTATAGTAACAGATCTCTTTTACTAATACTAAATCTAAAATAATTAAACAAAATCAAAGTAATGCAGTTTATAAAATAAACTGTAAAGACTGTGATGGTTGTTACATCGGTCAGACGAAACAATATTTAAAGAAAAGGTTGTATAGCCATAAGTATTCTTTAAATAATGATTTTGGTGCAATGACCGCTGTAACAAAGCATTACAAAGATCTTGGGCATTACTTTGATTTTGAAAACACAATTATATTAAAAACAGAGAATAATTATAAAAAGACTAATATATGAAATGATAAATATACAAAAGACACTAAAACTATTAATTTCAGAACCGATATTCAAAATTTAAGTAATGTATATAGCAATTTGTTAAAATGACATTTGCATTTCTTAAGAAGGAAACCTTTGGCTAGGTTTTTAAATTTGGGTTTTCCCTAGTCCTTGAACAGAATTGTTAAGGTTTCGACAAAGATTTTTTGATATAGGCTTTTACTTAATTTGCATGTATGTTTACACATTAATTTAGTTTTTATAATTTATATATATATATAAAAGTTTGTTACACATCCTCTATATCAAGAAATCCTAGTCATTAGTCATTTTGTTGATAGTTCCCAAATAAAAACAAATGTTTGTTTATATATTTATCTAGTTATATTGTCACTGAAGAAGGTATTCCGAAAACGTTTGTAAACGTTCTGAAAATATAACTATCGTTCAAACCAGCCTTGTTTTATTGACCTATTAGTGGTAGAGATCTATCATATAGCATAAATATAATGAAATATCTGGAGCGCCGGCACCAACGCAAGCCACCTTGTTTTACTGTAGATAAACAGTGATACTCTGTGTCAGTGGTATAACAGAACCCTTTCAGAGCTTCTACTCGAACGCTGAAGATGTAGAAAAACAAATAAATTTTCACAATGATGCATTTGAAGTCAACAGAGAAACAACGGTAGCATTATAGAATGGATATCTTTGTCTCAGGTGTATTCGGCCTCCTTAATCTTGGTGAGAGTATTTTTGTCATAACAAGCAGACTGATAGCCCTGGAATCCACCGATACCGACATTCCAATATTCTCGTCGGATGTAAAGAAAACTTGCATGCATTTATTTAGTTTGCTGGTGTTCTCTGTTTTGTGTAGCATCTTAACCTCTGAGATGACTGACTATTTATTTAAACATTTTTTAATTTAGCAACTATGGGGTGTTTCACTTCGAATTCTCTTTTGTTGTATTAGATGGGCTTTAGAGAGTGTGTGTACAAAATTTTGTTCAGTTTATTCGTGTTCTCTAGCTTGTACAATATTATACGTTAGAAAAGATTCACCACGTATTTATTTAAACATTTCCTATTTTGCAACTATGGCGCGTTTCAGTACAAAACTAACTACATGTGAGGATCATTAGAGAACACACGTAAAAAGTTTTTGACATTTACCTCTGTGCTGTATGCACAGTATGTTATTTGTGCAAGTGATTGTCCAATTTTATAATTTATTACTTCTTATTACTTGTTACTGATCGCTGCATGTACATTTAGTTCTTAAATTTCTTGTTTTACGGCATTATATTACGAAGATAGCAATGAGGTTGATCGACGCTCCGTTCCCGAATGTTCTGCTAGCTTCAGCGTCATGGGAATATGTTGCGGGTAACATCCGGCCGCCCTCCGGAAAGACGTTATTTGCGGAGGGTCAGGTTGGGCTCAGCGTCCGTACTTCTTGCTTCGTCCTTCGCTCGACTGGGCCTTGGAGTCGAAGCGGGAACGGTCCTTGATGCTGGGGTAGTGATGTCATATGTGGTCGGCACGACAGGTCCGGGTGCTGGTGCTATCCGAGCTGGACGGATTTGGTCCAGGTGATATTTGGCTCGTTGGGCTCCTGGTCGTTCCACCCAGACGGCAATGGGTTCGGCGTTCTTGATGCCCAATTCTCTATACGGTCGACTCTTCATTTCGAATCATTCATTCTCTCATTTGTATCGATGGGGGTCGACTGCTTTTGCCTGTCCCGTATTGAATTTCACTAAAAGTTCGTAACGTATCTCTCTTGTGATAAGTGGGTTCGTCCAGTTGTGCTTTCTCATCTTACGCTGATTCCTAAGATATTATTTATTTAACCGAGATCTACCATTTTGAATGTTGACTTCAATTTTAATTTAATACGTTCAATACGCTGAACTTTTTCGATCCCTAAATTAAGTCGTCGACGTATGTAACAATTATACCTCGATCTGAACTTTCGCCAAATACGTAGCCACATGGATCGGCTAACATACGTCACGATTTTGTAGGAAATAACCATCGAGTTTTTTATACCATTCGCGACCTGACTGTTTCAACCCGTATAGTGGTTTCAACAATTTGAAAACTTTGTCTTCTTGTCCGAGTTCTATAAATATTTCGGGTTGTTTCTACATACGCACATAGGCTGGAATTACATCCATTTGATGAATATGCATTTTGTCGTTTACATGCGCTGCAAATAACTTTATACGGGTGCGAATAGTTTGTCGTAGTTAATTCCCAATGTTTGAGTATGTCCCCGACCAGATAGTCTCGCTTTACACTTTTCAGTTTTTCCTCATTCGCTGATTTTCGTTTTGAAAATCCATCTATTCATTAATACTTTCTTATTAGTCGGTCTTTGTACAAGAATCTATGTCTGATTTTGCTGCAAAATATTATATTCCACATTCATGGGGGTTTGTTATTCATCTTTATCTTCTCGATTTGACTGTTTACTTTTGTAGGTTTTTCCTGGTCTTCCTGGTTTGCCCGACGATCTGGTGTTTTTTGCTTTTTTCATGTTCTTTTTCCTCGTCTTTCTCTTGTTTTTCATTATCATCATTTTCATTTTCGATCTGCTCATTATTTGACTGATCTATAATTGCATGAGGAATTACAAGAGCATATTATTGGGATGGCTCGATCTTTTCGATAAATTTGACGTCGCGAGCTTTGACAAATGTCTTCGTACCCGTTTTCCAGAGTCAGTACGCTTTTGGTTCGTCGTACTAGAATGTAATCGTCGCCCCTGGGTTGGAGTTTTCCTCTTCTATGGATTTTATTTAACGCAATTACTTTAGTGCCAGTTATTCGGATATAGCCTATGTACGCGTTTCTTTCAGACCATGGTTCGATTGACGTTATTCCTTCTAGACACTTTGTTGCGCAAATATTCCTTAGATAGTGTTCAAGCTTTATTTAAATTTCAAATTTGGGGCCCCGTCGTTTTTGCGGTAGTGTAGAAACCTAGAATGATGAAATGAGATATAACCATATAGTAACAAGAATGTAGCAAATACAGAGCTAAAATCCAATGAAAACGATTTTTCTTTGATCAAAAACAAGAAGTTACACAACATAAATATAGTCCTACAGTGCCGAATGCGGTCAAGCTGCAACTAAATATGGCGAATCTAATAACACTCATTAAACAACCCGAAGTTCTTCAAAGTCAATGAACGAGTTTTGCTAAGTTTGTAAATGCGTTAGACAACCTCACTAAAGTAGAGAAGACGAACATTAAAACGAGACTAGCTAAAATACGAGGTACGTCCAGAAAGTAAGTTCCGTTTCAATTTAACTCCGCTGCAGCGCTGCGATCGCAGTTCCGCACATGCGCGGTAGACGCTCTAAATCAAGGAGAAGGAACGTGCGCCATTTTGAGATCGCTGTCAGCCACGTACGCTTTGTTGTGCTTGTTTGTGTGTGTTGATTGAAAATCCCGCCGCTTGTGAAATCAGATCTGTGATTCGTTTTCTGAATGCTAGGAAAGTGAAACTAATTGAAATAAGTGCCGAGGATTGCTGTCAAAAGGTGTTGTTTTTCTTCACGACAATGCACGACCACGCACTGCAAATGTGACGAAAAACCTCCTACAGGGATTTGGCTGGGGCGTGTTTGACCATCCTCCGTACACCCCTGACCTAGCTCCTAGCGACTTTCATCTCAAGTCTTTTCTTGGCGGTCAACACTTCAACAATGACGAAGGGCTGAAAGAAAATGTTTCTAACTGGTTGAAGACACAGGCGGCAAACTTCTATAATAATATAATATATAAGAAGGTATACAAAAACTTGTGCCACGCTATGACAAATGCCTGCAAAATTTCGGCAGTTATGTGGAAATGTAGTTTAAGAGTTGTAGAATTTTGTGCAATAAATAATTTTTCTGTATCTGTACGCAATTTAATTTTATTTTTACAGATTTGTTAGAAAAAGATGAGAGTAAACGCGTACAAGATCACGAAAACTCCGAAAACGATTATTACGAAATTATCGCTATAGCTATATATATGTATATATATATATATATATATATATATATATAATATTTGTTATATAGGTTGACAATAACAGTAACGATAGTAAAAACAGTATTTGTTCGGGTTCTATGAGATCTAATGCGTCTCCACAAAATGCGGTTGTTAGCATCAAATTACCTAAAGTTGAACTACTACAATTCAATGGTGAATATGCAGCATGGCAACAACTCTACAAAAGTTTTCTTACAATGATACATAACAACGATTCACTATCTAATGTTCAAAAATTATGTTACCTTAAAGCTCAACTTCGCGATGAACCTGCGAACATGTTATGTTTGTTAAAAATAATAGAATCAAATTACGAAATAGCATTCAGTGCATTGCGTAAGCGTTACAATAAGAAAAAAGGATAATAGATAGACATGTACGCAAAATTTTAAATATAGAAACAGTTTCATGATATACTAAGGAGTCACATGTGAAATTAAGAATGTTCATTGGTGATTTGGAAGACGATATGCGATGTTTGGAGTCATTGGAGCAACCAGTAGTTGCTGAATTTTGGGTAAAGTAGATGAAAAATTAACTCAACATTGGGAGGGTAAAATAAATGCAAAGGATTACGATGAACTGCCAGTATTGAAGGATGTTAAGAACTTCATGTTTCTTAATATTAAGTGTACATATATGTATTGTGTTATTTGTGTCAAACTTAAGATTTGTATTAATTTAATATTTCTTAGTCAGACGTTATGGTTAAAGGCAAACTTGGTCCTTTCAAAGTATTGATATTATTATTAATGCTTTCCAATAAATAGACAATGCGCTGCATTGTACATTTATGTTTATCCGTTTGTCAGAAAAATATTTACATTTGCAATTTCGTCATTTAGAGGGAAATGTATTCCTTTTAGGTTTAAAACTGTTTACGCCAAGCATTTACCGGGAATTTTCTTCAGCCACTTTGGCGAGTCTTCAAGTCGCCGGAGAGTAAAGTGATAGCAATTTTTGAATATAAAAGCCCCTAAAAGTAGGGGTAAAGCCAGTACTAGAGTTCAATTCGGGGCAAGCGAAATGCTAGAATACTCGGTTAAAAGCGTTTGGTGTAAACCTTTCAATTCGTTATTACATGCATTACAGTGTTAAGTTTTATTTCTTTGTATAGTTAGTGTTAAATATATTTATATATTGCAACCGCGGACTTTGGTGAAATTCTCCGAACTCCTTTATTTCTTCATTTATCTCATGTACCTGTTAATAAATGTGTAAAATAAGTAATTCTATAGAATCATATAATGCCAGTAAAAAATACCACTATGACTACGACATACCCATTTCCTTTTTCGTCTTGTTGCTAAACTCACAGCTAACAAAAGAAGCAATTCTTCTTCGTCAGACCAACTGCTGAACCTGATGTTTACTTATTGAAGAAAGAATTCACACTGGTTCGCTATTACTCTTTCGCGTTTGACCACACTAGTCAGTAGACTGCAGTCATTCCGCCCGCGGACGGAATCCCCTTTCTGTTTGTGAGAGCCTTAAAAGATATCCAGAGGAGCTCCTAAGCGAAGAAAAGTCATTACTTCAACGTTTTTAGCGACAGACCATCACACAAGAACAAAATGGTGGACTAAGGAAATACAAAAGGAAGTCAAAAGAAAAAAGATGCGTGGAGAAAATATGTTTTAACAAAGGAACAGCAATATAAAGAACAATATGTTAAAATAAGAAACGAAGTTAAGAAGAGAATCAAAGAAGCGAAAAAGAAAAGCTGGGAAGATTTTGGAAATAATATTAATGAGGAATATAAAACAAATGACAGGAAATTTTGGAACCTAATAAGATCAATGAATGGAAAGAAAAAGAAAGAAATAAAACCAATTAGGAATACCGCGAATGAACTAAAAACAAGAACAGAAGATATACTTGAAATATGGAAAGAATTCTTCACGAAAAATTCAGAGATGCAGGAGATCATACAGATTTATTGCCAGAATCAGGAACACGAAATGAATATAATGAAGAACTAGAAGAGATAGATATGGAAGAGGTAGAGAAAGCCCTAAAAAGAATAAAAACAGGAAAAGCCTGCGGTGTGGATAATATACAACCGGAAATGGTAAAATGGCTCGGACAGGTGGGAAAGGAGTGGACCCTTGACATATTTTGTAAGGCATGGCGAACGAACATAATTCCTGCGGATTGGGAAAATAACCTCATCATTCCCATATATAAGAAAGGCGATCAAAGTCAGTGCGAAAACTATAAATGTCGATAGGCAATATGCCTATCGACAGTATGTTTTAAGGTCTATACCAAAATAATAGCGGAACGACTTACACATTTAGTAGGAGACAAACTGGGAGAAGAACAAGCAGCCTATAGAAAAGGAAACCAACGAACGATAATATCCACATAATTAAAAACATCATTGAACGTAAAATTGAGACAGGGGAGGAAATCTACTTCAATTTCATAGACTTGCGAGCAGCCTTCGATACAGTAGGTAGAGGGAATATAGATATCTGTCTAGAGAAACTAGAGGTTCCAAGAAAAATGCGCCAAATAATCAATAGTCTATATTGTCAGGTTAGGGGATAGTACAAGTGAATGGAAAAAGATCAGCAGATTTGGAAATGCAAGTGGGAATAAAACAAGGAGACAGCTTAAGTGCATTAATATTTATTATAGTAATGGACAGAATCCTGCAAAATACGAGGAAACGAACCGAAACTGTGAAGACACTGTTAGGATATAACAGACTGGAACCTGTAGCCCTGGATGCATTACTGTACGCCGATGATCTGGCACTAATAGCTGACAGTTATGTGAAAATGGAAAAATTAACAAAAATATGGACAGAAGAAATAGAAAAGATGAAGATGGAAATAAACGTAGAAAAAAGCAAACTAATGGTGATAAATAATAAAGAGCCAGCCAGTAATCTAATAATTAAAATAAACGATAAACAAGAAGAAATTGTCGACGCATACGAATATTTAGGTACTATTATATCGAAGGATGGAAAAATTGATCTAGACATAGCAAAAAGAGGACGGAAAGCCACAAACATATACTACGCTCTAAATCAAACCATCTTTGGGAAAAAAGATCAAACAGATAGTATACAATGCAGTAGTAGCCCCCACAATAATGTACGCAAGTGAGTCCTGGACAATACAGCAAAAACACGAAAGCAAAATAACAGCTATGGAAATGAAATTTTTGAGAAAGATCGTGGGGAAAACAAAAATGGACAGAATAGAAAACGAACAGATCAGGAATATGATAAATCAAGAAGATATACTAAAAAGAATTGAAAAATGTCAACTGAATTGGTACGGCCACATAATTAGAATGGAACAAAAGAGTTTGACAAAGAAAATAATAGAAGCCAAAAATAACGGGAGAAGAAAAAAGACCAAGGAAAAAATGGATTGACAGAATCAACGAATTTGGACGAAAGCGAGGGAAGACCATAGCAGAAATGAGAAGAATGAGTACAGACCGGACACGATGGAAGGAATGGATTAAATCGTCGTAAGATCCAAAAATAATCCGACGCTGAAAGGCATAAGGATTAATGAGAAGAAGAAGAAGAGGAGTGCAAAAGCATAGTTTATCAAAACTAGGATCCCCTAAGTGTGACAAATTAAGCCAGCTGCCGAGAAAGCTCTTTCTGATTCCACGCTTGTTGGCCGACAATAGTAGTTAGTAAAAAAAAATCATACACCATTTGTGTGTATTTCTCTGTTATTTTTTTGCCCTCTAAAATAATTTATTTCTTTTTTAACTACTGGTGTTAAGTCCTTTGTTTTACCTTGCATTAGAGTCAAAGTCTTGTGTCTTGTGTCTTCCTTTATTAAGAGCTGCAGTTTATCTTTCATAGATTGCGTAGCTGATATTGAAGGATCTGACTCAACTGGCATTAAATATCCAAATAGAATCCGAGTCATTAGTTTCTGATAATTCAGTGTTAGAGTCTGTCTCATTTTTATCGTAAACTAGGTGACCCGCCAAACTTCGTTTTGGCCAAATTGTTTGCGACTTTTCTTTTTCCTAAACCTTCGCGTAGCAATTACGAACAAACCCGCAGAAGGAGGTATCCAATTTGATCCAGTCGTTTTCAAGTTTTAAGCATCCGAACAAACCCCGATCCACTTTTATATATACAGATGTGCTCAATTAATGCTACGATTATCTTCGTTATTGTAGCTTTGTTGGTTTTTAAAAATTCCGTGGTCTTCTTTATTTCAATTCTTGAAATTGTTACCATAACGAAATAGCAAAGTATCCAGAATAAACATTTTGTCGTTCCTTTATACGTTGTATCAATGTGTTTTTAAGTTTATTACGTAAAAGTGTGCTTTTCGCCGTTAGCTCATCAGCTATAAATTTCAATGTAACATCTGCAACATAGAAATTAACATTTTCACAACATAGTATTTTTAAAGCAGCTTCTATTGGTTGTAACGCTGATATTGTATTAGAAAGCAAAGTAAGCTGAAACTCATTCTAACATTCTTCGAAAAACGATCTAACATAATCAGTAAGCTATTCCAGGGTAGTGACAGGAAGTCAGTCGCAGAACGATATACTGTACTGACGAGTCCTAGCAAGGACGAAACTAATTAGTCTGCAGTTGCGTTTTGCGATTGACAAAGCTTAAATTTCCTTACGGATTTTTGGAATATGCAAATTGTGCCTACTTTGTAAGCTTTTGCACGGTTACTTGTTAACTGCCCATTAACCCACCTAATTTATTATTAGATCGTTTATACAGAGTCCTCTACATTTTATTTTATTACTATTCCAGCATGTTTTAGTACCCACAAAATTATGTATTATTATATGTATACCATAATTTTTTTTTATGCGATTTTCGAAAAATTTTGACTATTTTTCGTACCTTTATCAGAAAATTTATTATTAATTGTATGTCTTGTATGTAAGTAATTGGGAGTCGTCAGTAGATATGGTTTGTACTGTTTGGAAAGTTTTGCCATCATTTTTATCGTCTTCGTCATCAGAATGATTTGTATCTGCTAGCTGTGCTAACTTCTAGTTCCTCATTATCACATTTAATTTCTTCTACATTATTTTTGCTATAAAGCACCTCGGTTATAGCCAATTGTATACCATGTGCGAGACATAACCGATGGTTTGTACTGATCAATTTTCCTACTTTCTTCCTTATTGAAACCCCATCTGCAGTAATCGATACTATATTTTTAAGGAAATGTCAAACTCCTGTAATTTATTTTAAATGAGAAATAACCATTAATCGTCGCGCATAGATCCATGAATACAAGTAATTCAAGGTTAAAATATATATATAACTCGATGGTTTTTAACAGATGTCCACTCATCTGATGTTAAACTAAATACTTTGAGTTTAAGTTGTGATATTTTGTTGATTACTTGTTTCTTAATTGTATCTGCATATTCAAAGACTATTTGATTAATTGTATTCGAAAGTGTTGGAATGTTTGTATACCCATTTGCTATTAACAGCACTCGTAAATCTTGTGATGTACAAAATTTAGTAAATGGAATGCTTTAATTTTCTTTAAACACTGCTAATATAGAGCCACATCTTTTATAAGTGTAGGGTACTATGTTGAAACTTTATCTAAATCTGCGAACAAGAGAAATATTTTAAATGATGATATAATTTTACCAATTCCTACACCTTTTTTAGTTTTCTTAAATTTACATATTTTAATTAAAAACTCATATAGCATGAGTAACACACTATGTAACAATTATTCAAATAAATTTAATATTACAATCTATTATAGTCTTTTATTATCACACCAATATTTGGTCTCTATAATTATTCTTATAAATTGTACACATGTTGACATGTTGACATTCTTACCTTTGGTTTTTTACTATAACCAGTCGCACTGTTCGCTGCACTCACTACAATAAATGCAGGACCAGTCCAGTATAGATACACGAACACGTCTAAACCAGCTGACTGCACCCTGCAACACGTCGTAAGCGGTACATGGCTACAAGAGAAATACTTCAGGTGCGGTTTTTAAAGAACCCTGAAAATGAGTTTTTTTACTTACAATCCCCGTGATATAATAAATATAAAATAAGGTGTAAAATAAAGTATTTTCGTTTAAGTGAGAAGAAAAACCTAAAAAAATCATTATTCTTATACTGTTTGTATATGTATTTAATATGCTTTTCAATTGCCGGTAAAATATCGCAACTTAGCGGTAAAAGTCTCCTTTAATACCGCAGAAATTTAAAGGACCAATAACAGGTATCAGAGTACGTTAGTTTCCATATTGATTCCAAATTATCCTTTTTTTTTAATGAAAAGCATATAATTACAGTTTTAATTTATTATTCTTAAGATACCTTATTTTGTGTTTTTTTACCAGTGTAACACATTTTCTGGTAGCCAACTAGTTTTACTAAACATTGACCTTTACGAGTTTCAGAAATATCGTATTTTCCTTAGATCATTTGAAAAATTGTGTATCTGTTTGGATGAAACTAATCTTCGTACTAATGTTTTGATGCTAATAGGTGGGTATCTTAAAAGCCACACGAGTACAAGGCGAAGTTAGACTAGCGATGATACATAAATAAATTATATTATATTACATAAAAGGATGTCTTACTCCCTATTTAGTTTACATAGTAAACAAAATTTTCATCATCACTCCCAATACTACGCGATTGAAGGAGTCTACTCACTCGAATAGGAAGGTTTAAGGGGTTTTCTACTGACCCTAGAATTGAATTGAAGTTCCATGAGAGAGCGAAGTTAGACTTGGAAGAGTAGAATAAGCACTCGCTTTTCATTTGGTAGTATATGGTTTGAAAATACTAGCCTTGCTACTAGGAATTCTGCGACCAGAAGTTTGCGGACTCTATTGAGTATCAATAATATTTCAACAAATGACTATCGCTACTATTTATAAATCTCTATTTGCATTGCTTCAGACACAAGCCTTAGATGTTTTAGAAGATTGTATTAAGTTCAAAGTATATTTATGGTACTTTTTCACAAACTCTTTACGCGGGTATCATATTTTGTACTGACAATAAAATTTTCTAACTAGTATTGTGACGAACTCGGTTGTGATTCATCATCATCGTCTGATTCTTCATCCAATACTTTACTAGCCATTTTTGCTCTTTTGTATTCATCATAATGTTCCTTTCTCTTCTTAACGAACTCTTCCTTTCGTTTCTGCTTTTCTTCGTCACTTTCATCATCGTCAACCGCGGCCAGTACTTTCGGTGAACCACCTTGCAACAATTTTTTGTGACCTCTTCAGCATCTACCTTCTTATTTTTTCTGAATTGTAACTATAGGGAGTTTTCGGTTCATCAATTTTCATGTGGCCGTAATCTTTGTTGGCAGGGTGTAAGGTAGCTACAATGTTTATTTCATCAAATCTTGCACTTTTCCTTTTCTCTAGTTTCTTTTTCTTTTCATTTTTTAGTATAGATTTCATAGCGATTCCGCCCAAAATGCATTTACTTCTACCATTGCTTCAAAATTAATTGCAGGCGTTTAGTTTTATCTTAAAATAAAAGAAATATGTTTCGATACTAAGAATTTACGTGATTCCTTTTTGACATTTTAATGACATGTGACAATATGGAAGTTTTAATACTGAAACTGATTGAAACCATATTCGAGGTGTTTAAAATGTGAGTGGCTGGTGTACTTCAAGGCAATGTGCATATTATTTATCTTTATTTTGTTAAATTTCCAGTGTAGTCTTTCTGTATTTTACCGCAGTTAATTTTACATTTCAAATGTAAGCAATACCATCTTTCGGCTAACTGAAATCACTGTAGCCGAAATAATAACCAGTTACAGTAAAAAATATTTCTGTAAATCGTATTTTTCTTATTCACGTACTGTGTGTATTCATCGTAGTTCAAAATAATATTACCCGCAAAGGTAATCATAATCATAATGCTAAGTATAACAATTGTTGTAGCCATATACCTAATCATATTCATATCCTACGATCATCATCCTATAATCATACTGATGAATTGGCAGAATTACAAGAAAACAGAAATCAGACAGGACTTTGTCAGAACAGAACGGTAAGACTGGTGATGTACTAGTACGGCTTTGAAAGCAATTGCTATTCACCGCGTTTCCCATATCAAATTGAAATGGGGAACATGTCTTCCACTTGCCCACAAAAGACTCCATTAGTGTTGCCTATTTAAGCCAGTGATAAATGCTAAAAATATCAAAAAAGAAATAACCAGGAATAATAGTCAAGAAAATAATAATAATCGCAAAAAGGATGAAAGGAAAGCTTAAAGTCGCACTACGGCCAATACTAAACTGACGCGGCCGAATCTGAAGCAAATGACAAAAACAAAGGAGAATTACGAGGAATCATAAAATCCATGACCAAGATAAAAACGAAACATTTGCCTCCACTTGACCACCGGAACTCTGCCACAGCACAGAAACAAAGACGATTTAGTCTATATTAAAGTAGAAAATAAGGAGGGATACTGCCAGGAACAAACTCTAATAGCAACAATGGTACAGAGTGCACCGATGAACACAGCAGTTAGGTTACCTAAGTAAACTACCACTTCGAGACTAAACGAAACAACTGCTTAAACGATATTATATGGCGCTAGTACCCAATGCAACTATCTAAAAGTGCAATCTAGTTTCAACAGAGATTTCGTATCATCGCGTTTAAATGACGAAATCGTAAACACATCTTTTTCTTCAAACCTATAGAGCATACTGAACAAAAACTAAGGATTGGGATTATTTGGTTTGAGACACAGGGTGAAACAATGCTGGTAACAGTAAACAGTCTAGATATTTTTACGCCAGTACTGCAAAGTGCTTAATGGTATCCAGGAGTACGAGAGTACATTCACCAACATCATAGTATAACCTGCCGAAAGCAATATTCTATATATAACACTGTTCTTTCACACAATTTAGGGATCAAAATGATCATTATTACCTGAAGAAATTTCCGGTTTAAAATTAACGAAATTAGGAGTAATTCTAACGACTTCCTATTTGCATGATCTAGTTGCATAACCAATTATATAGATAGATAATGATCCTAACCCCACTGATTATCTTTTCGGCACGCCGTTAACATAGTCTTTGTACAATTAGCAATCTCAGGTAGGTTTTTCCAAGGATAGCATCTTGCATTCTAGGACCTTTTAAACTTATCCCCAGCCTTCAATTAAGGAATAGAAAACTCTGAATCAAACCGCGGTAATTGATGATTACTATCTTACATCCAGCGAACAATAAATCCAAAATATACGAACCACGGTTGTGCCAGTGGTAGCGAATAAGGAAATGGAAGAACAAGTGTACTGCTACGTAATATTACCAACATATGGTAACAACTAAAGGCCGGATAATATGTAGTTTGCATAAATTTGCATATTTGCATAATATATGCATTTTGTATATTATTTGCATATTTTGTAGTAATTCAGCATATTTGAAGTATCCGAGTTTTATTTATTTATTAGACGTAATTTATTATAGGATAGGCATTACTCAAAATATGTCGTGGTTGTAACAAACAAAGAGCTAAACAGCCCTCTTTAAATTAAAAATAGCATTCTATGAAGCCTCTTCTCGATACTTTTGCGATAAGCGCTTTCAAAAATTTATTAATGCTGTTACCATACATCTAGACCGGGACAGAATTCAAAGAAAATCTAATTCCCTGAAATTTCTAAATAAATACAAAAATACATTTTACCAGAAAATTAGGAGCACAGGTGTTTCTTTGTTATTCGGAGAAATTTATTCCCATATTCGAAAGCAATCTTATCTATGTTTTTAAAAATCATTTTACGATGGTTTTTCGAAGTGCAAACTTGTGGGTTGTTATTAATTGTAATAGCAAAAATGCCAAAAATAGCGACTGTGCCTGGATGGATTGCACCTTATTCAGAATTGCGTATGGATGGATAAAAAGTATTTTGCGTAGCATGCAGCAAGACTAAGTAAAATTTAAGTTTATTTCCTCTTATTAATCTATAGTTTTTAAACGATGTTTAACAAAATCACCAATACAACGCTTCGACAAATAATTTTATTTTAAAATGAGTAAAATGAGATGTATATTTCATGCATATTTTTCGCATATCATCAACACAATACGGAATATCTGATATTCCGTATTCTGCTGATGATTTTTAAATAAAAATCATTTTAAAATAAAATTATTTGTCGAAGCGTTGTGTTGGTTATTTTATTAAATGTCGTTTATTCCGATTGCTTCGCAAACTCTTTACACATTAGTTTTTTATTACTCCTTTATCTCTTACTAACACTTATTTTATAAGAAAACAACTGATGATGTGATATTTTTTATGCAGGTTACAAGTGAGAGAAAGTTTCAAGTCGACCAGCACATTAAAACTCCATATCATGCTGCAAAACTATCAAAGATGAAATTGGCGAAGAAGGGTCAGCAAACATTACCGCAATGTTTGCCATCAACCTCAAAAAAATCGGAACAAGAACAATTTAATGAAGATTTGTGCCTAATGTTTGTGTCTTCAGATATTCCACTACATAAAATATACAATTTAAATGTCAAGTTATTGTTGCAAAAGTACACTAGCAAATATAATATTCCCGGCGAGAGCACCTTAAGAAAAATTATATTCACCGTATCTATACAGAAACATTGAGTAGCATTAAGAAGGCTGTGTCAAACAATTACCTTTACATATGCGCAGATGAAACTACTGATATTGGGCCGATACATAGTTAATTTAATGATAGGTATCCCTAATGTATCGATTCCAGCAAAATCTTATTTAATTTCATCGAAACAGTTGGAAAAGGCAAATAATTGACAATAACAAGGTTTATACAGAAAAAACTGGCAACCTTTTTCTTACCGGAATCGATTCCAACAGAAAAATGCTATTGTTTTTAACGGATGCCGCACCATACATGGTGAAGCTTGCAACTTGAAAATCTTTTACCCAAATTTAATTCACACATCTTGCTTGGCGCACGGACTAAATCGTGTTGCAGAAGAAGTAAGAAACGATTTTCCCTTGGTAAATACTTTAATTAGTAGTGCTAATAAAGTGTTTTTAAAGGCTCCATTGAGTTCAGTTTTACAAACAACATCTACCCGGTATTCCGCTTCCTCCTCAAGGAGTAATCACACGATGGGGAACGTGGTTGGAAGCTGCTATTTTTCATGCAAATCATTATGAAGAAATAAAGACAATTATTATGGATCTTGATAGCGATACACAATCTGTGCTAGACGCCCGAAAGGTGTATTCGCGTAAAGAAATACCTCAACAGTTGGCGTTTATTAAAGCTAACTACAGTTTTATTTCCACTTCTATATTGCAATTGGAAAAACAATTTATGTCCCTAATTGAGAGCGTTGAAATAATAAACAAATTTGAAAAGTTATGTTTTGATGTTAAAGGAAGGGTGGAAAAATCCGTGTATGAAAAATTTTTAAGTGTAATAGGTCACGCATCTACTGGCATCGCTGGTTACATTGCAAAATAACTTGGGTTGAATGTATTACTGTATGACTCTAGCAATAGTCTTAGCTGTGCCACAAGTAGGGTCATAATAAGAGTAGATAAATTCCTTCCTGAATTGTTTAGTCGCCTTGTAATTAGAGTCGCTCAGTTTGCGCCAATAGTGCTACAACTATGGAACACGGCTCTACTAGAATAAACTACCGTGGCGCTATACGAATACATATAGAGTAATATTGCTTCATACTATACATTGAAATTGATTTATTCTAGTACAGCCGTTTGGGATAGTTATAGTACTGTTGGCGCTAACTGAGCAACTCTACTTATGATATCTCCACGCAGCGGCATCTACCAGAGTACTAAGATGCCAATATATGAGCGTTTTGCATCTCGTTCTTAAACTATTGCCGCCGACAATAATAGTCTAGTTCTAGTTGTAGAAATTTGCCCATCATTTTTTTCGTCAATTTTTACAGTAAATTACAATATTGTTTTTCAACACAACCACCATTCAATTGAATACACTTATCTCAACGTCAAATTAATTTTGTTAAACCGTCTTCACAGAACTTTTTCGTTGTCTCTGCAATCTACCTATAGTTTTATCTAATTTAACGGAACAGATGGACATTATTAGGTGTCAGATCTGGCGAATAGGGTGGATGTGGAAGCAATTCAGAATTCATTTAAAACATCCTTCGTTCTTCGTACGATATAGGATCTTGCATTGTCCTCTTGTAACAACGGAAGTTTATCGGAGGCAGTTTTCTTGCAAAGCGTATGCCCTAATGAGCCAAATAAAAGATTAGAATAATTTTGTACATTAGTTTAGTACGTTTCGGTAGATAATCCATAAAAGAATCCCCTTGTAGACTCTACAAATACACCTTGTACGCGTTGAACTATTTCTGAAACTTTCACACCCAATTTAAATTCCTCAGATCGTGGAAAAATCCCTTACTTCTACTTCTACAGATTAAGTGTTAATAGGAAATTAATTTTAACTCAGTGCTTACTTCGTTCCTCCGAGGGAAGAAAAGGATCCATACATCCGTAACAAAGATCCGAATAGATGGTCACCGGTCAAGTACGTGATAGACAACAGTTTTCGACGTCACTTTATTGGGGATGTTAGTTAACTTAAAACGTTGAATGGTACATATGTTCTTAAAAAACAGACCCTAAAACAACAAAGTCCCATAAAAGATGCCACTAATGTAGAACCCCCAACGACGTTACTCTCACCATCCGTAATGAAGATAATCACCAAACAAATCATATTACGGGTACAGAGCGTAGAACATCGAAATAAATAGAGAAGCGAATCAAAATAACTACATTGTAGGGCGATAATCCGTTAAACAAAACAACATTGCGCCAGTCGATTTTCGTTGAATGTAAACCTCCCACACACGTTTTTATTAAAATAGCGGATGAAAAACCGAGCTGTCAGGGAGCAGACATGGTGAATCAAACAAATCGAAATTTCCAAAATATCAATACTAATCTCCAGTCGAATAAGAATAAATAATAGTAAATAAATAACTTCTGAACTGTAAGAAGTTGCATTTTCAACTCTACCTCCTATTTCATTATTTTAAGAAGATAAAATATGGAGGACTCTCTATAAACGATCTAATAAATAAGGTTCGTTAATGGGCAGTTAACCTTCCTATACTCACGCATACGGTCTATGAGACCGACTTATATAATATAGTATACGTCTTTCATTTTAACGTGAGTATAGGAAGGTTAACAAGTAACCGCGAAAAAGCGTACAAAGTAAGCACAATTTGCTTATGCCAATAATCCATGAGGAAATTTTAACTATGTTCTGCTCGTGAGATGAGGGATCCGATTTCTGAATATTCCAATATAACTATTAAGTACATATATATTCTCATTATGTTTTATGAAGCTAGGTGGCTCCAGTGCAGTGCGGTTTTTATTATAGATTTAAGTATAGTTGATTCCAAACAGTCATATATTATCGGGAAATAAAAATGTACATTTTTGTGCACATATGTCCTTATTTTATTATACATAATCAAAGCACTAAATACCACATTCTTCCGTCAATTCACATTTCACTTATACTACGATCTAATTTTCGTAATATTCAAATTCTTTTGTGTGAAAGTTAAACTTTCATGTTCCTTTCTCTGAGCTATTTGTGCTACTGAAGACTACATCCATACATACGTATATGCCGACAAAGAAGTTCAAATGTGTATGGACGCAGGATTAACAAATATGGATTACCAATGCATTGACAAGCTGCATTACAACGTATATAATGAGAGGAACTCTTTGTGGGGATTACCACTGACTCAAAATTACTGAAGATCTGGATTATCTACATACCTACTGCATTTTCATTCATTGTGTTTAGAGTTTGTCTGCAATAACGAACCTTCGTATTTCTGTTTTTAATGTTTTTTATTCAATAAATTATTCCCCGAATTTTCTAACATACATAGAAGAAACTCTAAACAGTAGAACCACAAAAGCTTCGCTCCATTTTCGAGGCGAATGTAGGCCACAAGGTGCAGCAGTAATGACATTATCTATGTAAAAAATGATTTTATCAAAATTATGACTTACTAATTTCTCGAATACATCCGACATTTCGACTAGGTACTTCCAAATGCTGGGTCTTCATTTAGAAACGAAGCCCACACAACCAATATTATAAATTAGTAATGTTAACCATTGAAATCACTAACTAATATTTATTTGAAAAATTCTATCTTCCATACTTACACAAAATATTTTTAGTAAATTGCTTTAACATAAATCTAGTGTTACGTTAATTGACTTTTGTTCTGTGTTTGAAGTCTTTGCTTACGTAATAACACTAATATTTAGTAAACCGTAATACTGTCGAACTTAGCTCACTGCACCATCTTGGTCTATCTTTTTGCGACTACTCGTGCGCACAGTGAACCAAATGCGGCAGCGGCGTGGCTTTATTAACATGATAAAGTACTAACATTACAACACAAATAATAAATAACTGAGGAATTTGGAATTTTCCCTAAAAGTCCTGACACAATCCAACCGAAACGTGTATTTTGTAAAACTGGTCTGTTTGACCCTAAAGATATTTGTCCAATACTTAACCTTCCTATACTCACGCATACGGTCTGTGAGACCGATTTATATAGTATAGTATACGTCTTTCATTTTGACGTGAGTATAGGAAGGTTAAAAGACCCCAAAATAAATTTGCACCTATTAATATGTCTATTTTGCCTGGTTCAAAAAATGACGGATCAGCTAATGCCTTTATTAACATGATAAAGTACTAACATTACAACACAAACAATAAATAATAACAAAGTGCAATATCTTCAACATCTAGCATACTTTATTTTGATAACTTTATTCATTTAAATTTACAAAACGTGCTAAAAATGGACTCCATTATTTTGTATCGTCGCTTCAAATTTTTAAAAGCAATTCTATACAAATATTATTAATTTCAAACTCCAATGTTTATAGAATGTAGATGTGTTTCGATGAACTCATGTGGATTTTTGTCAATTGATAGAGCCAGATAAATGAAACCATGCCTCGTCACTAAACCAAGTCACACCCGGTATGGTATTATTATTTGTATGTTCATTGAGCCATCGACAAAAATATGTTGGTTTTTCAAAATCAACTGGATTTAACTCTTGTACATCGCTTACGTTATAATGATAAAAAGAAATTTCAGTACCTATCTGACCTGCTAATTTTACCACAGACTTGTGGGAGCTACTCAATAATATTCAACTTCGTCTAGACCGAACTTCAATATTATCAAGTACATCCTCAGTTAATTTAGTAGATCCATTCTTAGGTTTGTATTTGCAAGGGCAATTGCTTTCTTCAAATTATTTAATAATAACATGCCTCCGATGTTTGAAGGCATCATAATCAAGATCTCAGAACCTAAAAGTTTTTTTTTTATTTTTGATATTAACATTTATGTACTGACGGTAATGACTTACAATACAGGGACATTAATATTGGCTACTTCGTTCTTAAAGGAACTTATCTGTCAATTCCAGCCTAAAGTTTATGGAGGTATACCAATTCCCTTTTTACTGAATTCTTTGCCCATAGACATGTGCCTGCTGTTATTTGGAATTCATTTGATGGCGATGACTAAAGCAATCACTTGTACTCTTCATATGAAGAGTTAACTATAACTAGGACAGTCGTTAGAGAAATTTAGACTACTGATACAAACCGATTTAAGATTTTGTAGATTTAACATCTGATTCACATAAATTAAGATAATTTCAAAAAGTAATTTTAATCGTTTCAGATGCTGTTTTCAGTTCCGGTTATACTTTTGGAGCACCTACACCTCCACCTGGCTCTCCGTATTCTCCAGTACCTGTGGCACAGTTAGAACTTTTAACAAAGGGTTTCGGTTCAAATATTGTAATCCAGCAGCCAGAGTATTCTTTTCAATCGATAAAACCGTCATTTGTCGAAAATACGCTACTACAGCAGCTGTGTGAAGAAAAATGCTGTTCATCCAAAGCACCACAGAAGTCCTGCATATGTGGCAGCTCACCTTCGTCGACTACAAATACAGCCAGAACTAAATTTACAGATAACAATTCGGGGTGTAGCCGAACAAATCCGATACAGTGGAGTACAGTCACTGTGAAAAAGGAACCTGGAACGCCATGCCAAGTAGCTGAAATTACCACTAGTGTATCACCGATGGTTAAATTAGAGGCCACATCCCCAATTACACAAAGAAAAGGCATTCATGATCATTCCAATGGTGTTCCCCCAGTTGTTACTACTACCAGTAAGTCCTAGTTTAGCATACCATATTCAGTACACACCTATATCTCATTTTTTGACTGAATTATGATTTTGCCCTTACAATAGAGCTTATAGAAAATACGTGTTACAGCACTTTCTAAGCCGTGTAACAGGGTATCTGGTAATTAATTATCTGCCGCAGTTTTGGCGAATATTCACTTTGTAATCGGTTTGTTATTTACGCTATATTTACTATAGTAAGAAATTCAGAAATGACGATATATAATTTATAGTTCCATTGCTCTCTTTACTAACAAATAAATTTACAAATGACAAAATTAAAGTATTTATGTATTTTTTATGTTTTCGTTAAACTTTCCATCGCGTGCCGTTTTCGGTACACGCGGCCAGGTACTGAGGGTTACATTAAAACGACTCGCCACTAAACCTATTTCACAAATTTGAGAAGTAGGTTAGCTTCGTACTCGTATGTGTTTCCTTATCCCGTAACCGCCCCAACAATATTCAGTTTCTTTAAAATATAATGAATGTGGAAACCTAAACCAATTGGTTGGTATAAGGTTAAAAACTTAAGAGTTAATTTCTTAACCTCTGACGGATAATTAACACGGGCTTCGCATTTGCACCCCTTTTCGACACTTAACAGATTGAACTTATTATGAATAATATACTTTTGATTTGGGGATGCCCACTTGTACGCTAATGAAATATCAATACTTTATCCTCAGTGCTTTATTATATTACTAAACATAACTAGTTACAGCAGACGCTCGATAACGTAAATACCCGATATTGGAAACATTGCGGTAATGTGGTCCCAGAATTCGTACTATAGCATTATACCGAACGCTCAATAACGTAAAGTTCGATAACTCGATAACGTAAACAGACCTACGAAGACGATGATCAACGAAGAGCGAATTTAATCGGGACAGATCGAGTGTGCGTATGTCCGCTTAGGAGACATTTTTACAATTTCCGATCGCCTATGAATAACTTCGAGCATTACAAATTGCCTATGAAAAGCGCAATTATGTAGGGGAGTCCCCGACATGTAGAATATATCTATGTTTGAACTTAATTGTTTACATCCCCGGGATGACTTATTGGTATAGCTTAGTTGCGTATACATACAAACATATGTAATTTTGATTTTGCAAAACTAGTCTTAATTACAACTTTGTTGGATGAGGTTCGTTCTTCAATACACGATTATAAAACGCTATTTTTATTTATTGTTATCCTTAGTGTTTACAAATATTACATTTTATATTTTTATTTCAGCATATTAGAGGTTTCTTTTAATAATTTGCTTGTTAATAATCACCTTCGCTGATGTAAACATTTCGATAATGTGAAACACTCTTGGTCTGAATTAGTTCACGTTATCGAACGTCTGCTGTATTTATTTGATGGATGGTGATGTAATCACTGAAACTAAAACTTATTGTTATATAGGTACCATGCGTTCCAATTCGCTGTACAACAGTCATATCTTCGTTATTATTAGACGCAAAAGGAAGCTTAAATTAGAGAAATTTTACATATTTTTATGTTGACTACAGATCATATATTTATAGGTTCATATATACCGAAACTGTATACTTAAAGTGAAACGCACCAGACAGTCGTCGCACGTCATTATATCATAATTTTACTACATTCATTTTCTTCTCTGAATCATTTTGAGAATTTATAGATGTTATAGGTTGGAATATAGCGAACAATCTATAGTTTTATTTGAAATACTAATACGTCATGGGATCTGCGTATGAAGAAATATAAAAAACCCCTTCGAGACACAATTCATTTTTATTAAACTAAGCATTTTAACAGGTTAAACCTAAAGTACTTGTAACGCTACTTCATCAGAACAAAAACAAAGCGCTACTAACTTATTATCGAGCGTCGTATCCATGACATTTATTTTCAAACCGTGTATGCGAAAATAGTAGGAGTAGTAAAAGAGAGTTTGTCGAGACAAATAGGATTACCGATAATGGGAACATACAAAATTTCTATTATGCCCTTCGGAAGTAAAAATAATACACCCGCCGAGTTAAACTAAATTTGAAAAGTCAATATGATAATGAAGTTATAGAAGGCAGCTTAACCTAATACCAAAAGGAAGAAGTTCCGCTGAAGACGTATCACATTGATTTTCTGGGACCATTAGAGACAACCAATAAAAGTTGTAACCATATTTTTGCCGCTATCGACGCCTTTTCGAAATTCTGTTGGTTGTATCCGACGAAATCTACAACATCAAAAGATGCCATCTCTAAACTCGAGCTTCAAAGTACGACATTCGGAAATCCCATTCAGATCATATCCGATCGTGGTTCAGCATTTACTTCGTCCGAATTTGAAGAATATTGGGAACGTGAAGGTATTAGACATTCAACAATAACTACTGGTCTACCTCGTGCTAATGGCCAAATCGAAAGAATGAACACCGTAATCGTGCCAGTTCTAGCGAAGTTAAGTATCGAAGATCCTACCAAATGGTTCAAATATGTTGCAAAAGTACAACAAATCCTTAATTCAATCTACAATAGAAGTATCAATACAACGCCGTTTGAGGTATTGATTGGAGTCAAAATGAACAGTAAAGACGACCTGAAATTGAAAGAGTTGCTTGAAGAAGAAACAATCAACTATTTCAATCAGCCAAGAAATGAAACGCGTAAAGAAGCTAAGCAGAGTATTCTTAAACTCCAGCTTGAGTTCAGAAAATTGGTTTGGAACCTTTGGTGTAACAAAGCAAACACACTGACAAAGTCAATGCACAAATTTCCACTATCACCAAACAAATATTGCATGTCTCCCGACGCGCGTTTCGCTAACCAAGTTAGCATCATCAGGAGATGATCAAATGTGAATTGATTGAGAACAAGAATACTTACAACCTAAGACGTAAAGCAGCCACTAGGTACAAAGCTAGTGATTTAGTTGCTATTAAAAGAACTCAACTCGGAAGCGGTCTTAAACTGAAATCTAAATATTTCGGACCGTATTACATCATCAAAGTTAAGCCAAACAATACTTATGATGTAGAAAAATTGGTTATGAAGAAGATCCAAAGCGAACATCAACTTGTGCTGAATTTATCAAGATTCGAGACGAACCCAATGCAGGAAGGCCGAGTGGGAGTGGAGGAATGAGCGAGGCAGTCTACATCCAGCCGTCAACGAGAGAACACGCGCGCAATAACCAAACAAGTGTATTTACTATATGTATCAATAATTCAACCTGTACTTTATTTCAATCAAAATGAAACCTACTTCATTAACATATAATTTGAATTTGTAGCAGCGACCACTACAACTGACGAAGCCAACAACTAACAGTTCCGTATTACTGTTAGTTGTTGGCTTCGTCGTCACGATTTCCTCGTAGGCTTGTGATTTCCCTGGCTACGAGTAATTCCTGATGACCTACTTTTCGTTGACGATAACACTTGGTATGTATTTGCTGTCAGTCCAGTTGAAACACATAAATCAGTAAATTGGTGTGTGCTCTATAAAGTTGATTGCGTCTATAGAAACTGGATTTACTTGGACCTGTCAAGCTTGTGTTGGCTTGGTGATGATATTAATGGCCTGAAAGCCTGTAATTATTTGTCTACAAGTGAGATAAACGTCTTAAAACAGTCTGTGCTCGATTTTTCAACATCTTCTAGAAAGTCTTTATTTTAAACTGAAAAGATTATTAATGAGATTTCGGATAGAGAAAAACGGAAAAAACAACATTATTTTTTAAATAGGGAGGCTGTAGATTGTGTTTCGAACACTGAAAAAATTTATTGGGATTAGATTAGATTACTTGAGGTGGCAATGCTGCCTGTTCCACTGCGACCTTTACAGATCTATTGTGGCCCTCATGCCTCCTTAGCGTACGTTCTCTAGCTTTATTCCTTTAATTAGACTTATTAGCTTTGAGAGCAGTTCTTCAGCATATACTCTCGCCTCGGGATATTCGTCTCCCATGTGTGACAGCCGCGTCCTTGCCAATTCCTCGCATTGGTACAATACATGGATCGCGGTTTCTTCCTCTAGTTGACAGAATCTACATATCGTTTCCTCTGTCCAGCCCATTTTATTCATGTGCTTGTTAAGCCTGCAGTGCCCTGTTAGTAGGTCCACTATCCTTCTGACGGACTTTCTGTCCCTGCGCAGTAAGTCCTTTGTAAACTCTCCAAAGAACTGTTTCGCCAATCTCTCGTCTGGGGAGTTCCTCCACCTTTCCCGAGATTTATCCTCGGTCCACTTTCCTATGGCCGATTTGATTCTTGTTTTTTGTAATGCCAAAGGAGGGCTCCGGTCCTAAAAATGCCATCGACGGGTCTTCTCGGGCAAGTTCGTTAGCTTTTTCATTCCCCCGGTAGCCTTCGTGCCCCGGAACCCAAGCTATCGTCACTTTTGCGCGACTACCGAGTTCATTCAGAGCACACACACAATCCTATACAAGCCTTGAATCGACCTGCACCGAATCCAGTGCCCTTTATTGGGATACAAATACTGGAAACAAAATTTACACTATTTTAAAAATTAATGAAAACAATGTTAAAATATCCAGGATAGGTAAGTTTAACTCGTCTCGCACTAAAAGATCTCGTCCTGTTAGGGTTTCTTTTTATGATGAATCCAGTTATTACACCCATACCTAATACCTCTAAACTGAAAACTGGTCCTAAGTTTTCTAGGTAATCAATGTTCCGTGATCATACGCCAATGCAGATGCAGATATATAAAGAAACAAATGATGAACTGACTGTTAGGGCTTATTTCGTAGTTCGAATACATTTCAATAATTATAAGTAGATTTAAGAATTTCTAGGTAAATCTTTATAATTAAGTTGTAAAACGAAGGATTTATTGCATTCCGACTTTATTTTGCAGTTGGTTTCAAAGTATTTACTAAACTTATTGGCCATCGTGTCGATCTATTAGGGTACGAGGCGAAGCCGAATCATAAATGAAAAAATCATCCCTCGGTTTCTAAAATGTTAAATGCTGAGAACGGTCAAATGGTGGAAGTCTAAGGACACACAGCAATTATTCGTTTTGAGTAAAACTCGTAACATCCATTTTTGGTAGTATTTGACCAATAGCCGAGGAACAAATAATTCAGCAGGAAACCAAAATAACAATTACAAAAGAGTCTTGAAACAACAATCAATCAACAATATTCATACAACGACAGTCATACACAATCTTTCACATAAATCAAGTTCTCGGCAAAATTCAATTAATAAGTGTTCAGTAACATTTGTATATCATTTATATCACAGCTATAAATTTATAAATCACGATCACGTGTTGTAACATAGTGTATATAAGTAAATAAAAAAGAAGTATTCAGCTAATCTGTTGCATCAATTGTATCCCTAACGTATACTGGTCCTTCGAAGCCTAAAACAACAAAATGTGCCACCAATAAACAATTTTGGAACCGTCTAGGAGCAGCAGCCCCATCACTCACCCAGCGCTTAAAGAATGGTGAATTTAACTTGAAAATTAAATATAATGAAGCATTTTCAATATTGTATCTACTTTAAACTAGAAAAATTCAACATTTTTCCAACTTCGTTAAGCATTTATTATCAGAATGTCAGAAGTTTAAGGACTAAAACACATTTCTTTCTTACTAGTGCTTAGGACTCTTCTTACGATATCATTGTTATAACAGAGACATGGCTTGATAAGGCTATTGATAATGCAGAAATGTTAGTGATTTTGAATTAACCAACCATTCTAGAGGTGACGGACTTTTGCTGTATTCCCTGATAAAATAGCAAATGTCCTTGACACTGAATTTTTCAAAATTATTGTTCCCTTAATTGATTTTCTTATGTGCAGATATACTTGTAATTCCTAACTTTTTTATACCAGCTGTTTATATTCCCCCACACTTTGAGCAATGACCTCGAACTTTTCTGTGATTCTCTTGAGGTGTACTTATTGGATAGACCTTCGATTGTAATTGGTGATTCAATCCTCCGTGGTTTCTGGATAATTCTGCATCTTGTCATAAGTGTACTGCTTTTAATAGTTTTTGTAATATATTTGAATTTAAACAACGCAACTCTATTTTCAACTGTAATAATAGACTTTTGGATTTAGTTATATCAAATAATAGGTTTGGCGTGCGGATGGAACGGGATGATTTGCCATTTGTGCCTGTTGATCCATATCACCATCCTCTATGTATAACTTTGCAATAAATGGCTGATTTTTTCTCGTTTGTAGTATTAGTGTAAATGACTCTATTTCTGAGTCTACATTGTCATTTATTCTATCTTTGACCGTTCGATGCCAAAATTTCATTCATATCCTCGCAAACCTCGTTATCCTAAATGGTTTTCCTGCGATTTAATTGATATATTGAGGATGATTATTAAATACAAAAGTGGATATCTACAAACCAACAATTCTTCTATCAATTGCCTCATATTTTTAGTGCCCACTGCCATGCCCAGGGCCCCATTTTGGGGGAGGTCATTTTTCCTAAAAAAACCTTAAAAACAGTGGTATATGCTTTTCAAACCCAACCAAAATACTGTAAAATATAATTTTTCAATACTTGGGCATATACGGGTTAATTCGAGTAATCTAGTCATCTAGTTATCCAGTATACACTCCACAATCGTAAAAGCATAATCGCCAAGGATTATGCACGCCTAACATAGTCCTATACGATCCGGATATTGACGGATATTTGCGGTTTTAGTAGTGTTTTTTGCAAGAATCAGAGTATCAACGCCTAGGTTGTTACACGAAGTATACAGAGCAATTGAGCATCCCTGTAAGTCCTTATTAGATATTTCCTTTACTAGTTTTGCCTAATCTATTTGTGATTACGGTTGTACACAATGAGCGAGATTTAAAGTTTAAGAGTAAAGCGAGGTTTTGTCAAAGCTAAATTAGCTAGATTGCAAAATTATTTTCAAGATATAAATAATTCAGACTTGAATGAGACTACCATTCTACAACTATAATTCAGAGAATCTAAATTTGAGCCTGTATTAGATGAATTTGATGATATTCAGAGGGAAATCGAGATGATTGAGCCTGATGATGCAAGTGAGCGCGATATATTTGAAACCCAATATTTCGAGCTAATTGCAAATATGCACTCTGTCATTAATAAATTCGAGAAAAATGCTGTGGTTACCGAACCTAGTATAAGCCACGGTGCCAATACCAGTAATATCAAGCTACCCGTGATTAAATTGCCAGTATTCAAAACCGGTGTGAAGTGAGCCATAAATTCCATCCATAAAATTTTTCTTTCCATTTCAACCTCTAAACGCAATAATAGGATGAAAGCAAACCTAGTAAGTGATTTTATTATGTTAAAACTTAGCTTAAATTCGATTACTATGAAATTCCGCGATGATATCGAAATACACTTGCCTCTCCCTGTAAGCACAGATACGTTGATAAAATTAAAATTTTGACACACTGCGGCACGGCCTATTTTAATTTCGACTTCGCATGCTGATTCTACGTTATCTCTTCTACCAGAAACCGCAAAAATATTTTGAACACCGCGATCGCAAATATTTTTTGTTTGAAGAACATTGGTTCTAAAAAATTTAAGAAGTAAATGCAGAAAATTCGCAGATGTGCTTAGTATACTGTTTTGCAAAACAAATAAATACTAATTTTAAATCAATAAGTACTCATCTCAATTCATTAATTAATTCCTTTTTCTTGTCAATACATTTATTTTTCAAAACTTATTTTCTTTTTAGTAGCTACAAATCGACAACGATCATGGGAAACCATCTAGCCCATGTAATGAAAGCCATTTAGTATTGTAAAATTTCGATGAAATATAACTGTACATGAAATTCCTTCAGAGACTTGAATTTGCCACCCTTTTGTAGGTCACGTAGTCTTTCAATTTTTTTACAGCGTACAGTATTTTCTAGCGGAAACCAATGACGTATCACACCCATCGACTGCAATCAAGGTCGACCTTGCATGCAAATTATCTTTGTTTTCAGTAAACCCTCTTAGAAGTTCGTAGTTTCCATTTATTTGAGGCAATATCGACCTCGGAAGGTTCTCAAGTTTTCACTTTTTACAGCTTATATTGGTCAACGTTGTACCGGAGGATCTTGTATTTTTTTCTCCTCTATTTGCTGATATTTGGATGTCTGCCATTTGTCCGCTACCTGATTGGCTGCAGTTGATTTTGGTAGTTCGTTAAAACCTTTTCCCTTAGAAAAAAATAGGAGATCATTTTCGAGAGTTAGACAGACAATTTCAAGTTTGGGACTCCCGTAAATCATTTTCGAGATTCATTCGATACTCACACAAATTAACTCAAGCTTCAAACACATTCACACATAACATTCGAAATTCGGCGTTTCGGTACTTTAACATCCGTATCTGACATTCGACTTGTGCCTTATTTAGTAGATTCGATGCTAGAACGTGAATTGATTGTGTAACTCGTAGCTCGTTCAGTGAACCGTGTGTGATACTGTGCATTGCTCGCTGTTGTTTCGACGTAGCCCCTTCGTAGCCACATTAGCCGGATCAAGGCTCCAAGACGTCGGACCAGTACTCAAAGGTTTGACTGTATCACTCACGTTTTCTTTTAGCTGATTGCCGTTTTCTGAGATACACTAAAGGTGATTTTGTAGGAGGTTGGTATTATTAACTTTGTCGTAGCCACTTCTTAATTTTTATTTCAGCTTTCACAGGGTCTAAGCCAGTCCAGTTTTAAATCAATTTTATTTATTACTGTTTTAACAGCATTATTTAGTCACACATCGAAAAGGTTCTTTTTGCTCTATTTACCATAAATATATTTAATCCAACACAAGCTTTAAGCGCCTGTGTTTTTTGTTATCCTTTTTTGCAGTTTTTAATAGTGTTCGCCGTTTGGTTATTTTCTTTTCTTCTTCTTTTAGAAGAGGATACTAGCCGGCACAACCTCAGGTGCAAACTACATAAGTATATATTGAATTTTTATATTGGTAAAGTTATCAATTTTACCTACTTTATTACACGGGCATTTTGGAGTGGTAATCTTTTCAAATTTGAACTTTATATTCAGCAATTTTCTAAAAATGAACGTTAAGCAATATTAACTACTGTTGTCATTTCTTAAAGGCACTACTTTAAAAGAGCATCAAATAAGACGTTTGAAATTATCTGTTGTAAAGAATGCCGCTAACTATCTGTTTGGAGACGATTCAAAGTTACATAGACGCAATATAATCCTACTAATAAAACGTAATACTGGAAATATAATTTCTAACATTAAAAAAGCAGAAAGAGGGAGTAATGGTTCAGCTGGCAGTTCTGAAGCAATATATTAAAATCAGAACAATTTAACTTGTAATATATTAAATGATGACAAGGAACACAATGCGATATTAAATCTTTCTGGTAGTATGATGGTCGTAAGTAGCGATAATCATTTAATAGAACTAAACTAACTACTATCGATGAAGCAATAGAACCCAACAATCCCTCAAGCGAAAGCTTCTATATGATGAATGTATTGAGAGTGATCTCAAAGACGAAAATGTAGTAGACGTTACAAACAAAAGACTTATTGATAATCAACTTTTATCATTATACCATGAAGCTAACACGCAAATTAAAACTGTATTACCCGTAAATTCAAGTAAGAGTTACCCTCAGTCTTTACCTCAAAACTTAAAATACAACGTATATGAAGGAACATTTTACGTAAATGAACAAGAGTACAATTTAATATATAATACTAGAACAAAAAGATTTTAAAAGAATATCTATACATACGTTCTTTCTGAGAAAATAAAATCGGTAAATAGCACGTGTATTTTTTATTTTAAATAATGTAATTATCTAAAGAAAAAGTATACCTATATATGGATACTGCGGATATTTGGATTGTAAGAAATTGAAATTGATTTGTATGAATACGAAACCTATCAAAGTCGCTGTATTTAGCACTTCTAAAGATTTCTGCCATTCTAACCAACTAACCAGACAAGTGAGATCCATAGAACGAAAATTACTTGGTGCCAGAATAACCCATTAACGCCCACTGTACTCAATTGAGTACAGCATAATTACAAGGGCACAATGCATCTATATTGGGGTAGATAAATTATTAAATGCACTGTGCAGTAATGAACCTCTACATTGAATGACGTTTAACCATTTTTGCTGTGTAGTGACTACAAGGAAGTGTTCTCAAGTTTGTGCTTGAAATATTACAAATTTTCTAAATTGTGTGTAGCATTTGTATTGAAAATACAATAAGCCAAGGTGTGTTTATAATTATTACATTTGATTTTTTTTATAAATGGTTATTTTGATATAAACATTGGTGTACTCAGGTGAGCACACTGGGCATTACCATTTGCTTTACACATGGCTAATATTTTAGGTATTTTTGGTAATATGGATTACAAATTTTGTAGAGATCGCTCCGCGAAACTTCTATGGAAGAATAAAAACTGATAAGTTGTCTGTAGCAATTGATTTTCCGGAGTCCTGCACTAATAACAGCAGTTGGAATATAGTAGTAATACCCCCGTCTGCCGAGTCATTGACAGACGAGGAAGACGCATTAGATATTCCGGACATTCTCAATGATGTACCTGGTTCATTTGAGGTATTTAGATCGCCATCTGATGTAAACACTGAAGAGGAATCAAATTCAGAATGGGACGAGAGTGATACCGAAACGCTTGGTGCTAAAAAGAGATAACTCTGCAGCACAACAAACAACCCCTTGGCACAGCAGTTATCTTACAGTGTTATCTTTACTAAAATGTGTATCAGGAACCTCAAGGCCATATTGTCTTCTTTGATAATTACTTCACCAGTTTATCATTACTAAGGAGTTTGAAATTACTAGGTTTCAGAGTTACAGGCACCTTGAGACAAAACCGAACTGAAAGATGTCCGTTGTAACCAGTAAATGAAATGGAGAAAAGGGAGAGAGCAATCCATGACGACATGTTTGACATGAATAGTGAGTACCATAGCAACCTATTACGATACGAGCCTATGCAAAAAGTAAAACGATGGAGTAAGGTAGATAAATCAAAGATCGACATGAAGCAGCCAAATGTATTCAGAACATAAAATAAAGGAATGGGAGGTGTAGATTCTAATGACCAAGCTGTCGGTAATTATCGGATTGCAGTTCGTGGCAGCAACTTAGCTATGGTCAATGCTTGGAAGTTACACTTGCTAGCATCCGAAGGAAAAATGGATATACTCTATTTTACAAGGAGTGTAACTCGTCATTATCTTCGTTTTTCAACTAAAGAAAACAGAAGGTCACAAAGTAATGCAACAGTTCCTCTAAGTCTTTTATCTTATATGATAGATATCTACCACTAATAGGTCAATAAAACAAGGCTGGTTTGAACGATAGTTATATTTTCAGAACGTTTACAAACGTTTTCGGAATACCTTCTAGGAATTTGAAATGTTTTCTACGTTTTGCGTCAAATTTTAATACGCTCTTCAATGTTTAACTTTTTTAAAGGTTTCTTCGGGTCCTCGGACCCCAACGATCCTCCGAAGAGTTTTAACAGAAGGGAACACTTCTTACGGGAGGACGACGATCCGTTTTCGAGTAGGAGCTTCTTCGACGATCGCGATGACCACTTTAACGTCTTCAGTAATCCGTTGGAGATGCATCGATACTTCGAATCCCAGTTGAATAGTATGTTGAAAAGTTTTGGAATTACCGGCAACGGAGCGTTTATGGGGCTTGATGAAGGCCCCAATCCTTTCTCCAATTTCTTAGAGGGTTCTAAGCAACCGCAGGCGCCAGCTGAAGATAACTTAAGGGACCATTTCTTAAAACCGGGTTATGAAAAACCACAGTATGGTATCCAAGAGAAATCCGATAGTGATATCGATGGCAAGATCACCCCACGTAATTTTGACTCTATCTTTAGCGATAAAAATCAACAGATAGAGACGTACGTACCCACACCCAAAATTCACATTATTGGAAAGCAGACGTTTACGAAAAGTTACACGGATAGCAACGGGGTGGTACGAAGCCAGCATACGATTAAAGACGGCAATGTAGAAACTAAGGAGACTTATCGGCGTGGTAATAAGGAATATACTAAAGTCACTAGAACCGATAAAAATGGCCAACAAGAAATTAAAGAGAATTTCGTAAATATGAGCGAGAACGATTTAGGTAACTTCTTAGGCGGTCAAAATTCTATCCAGGATTCCTCCTCGATTCTGGAAAGAAAGAACCCGAACTGGTTTCCGTTCGATAAATATTTTAAATGAAGGTATTCCGAAAACGTTTGTAAACGTTCTGAAAATATAACTATCGTTCAAACCAGCCTTGTTTTATTGACCTATTAGTGGTAGATATCTATCATATAAGATAAGTATAAAAAGGTCACGAAATATATATATATATATACATTTAAGTCTTTTACAAGACAACATCGATCACTTTCCTGGAAAAATTTCTAACCAACTAAGATGTCGTGTATGCCATTCTTTTAGAGAGATGGCGATGTATGAAATGTAAGGTGACTCTCTGCATCGAAAGAAACTGTTTTGAAGAATTTCATAAGAACTCATAAGTGACCAGTGTACTCGTATGAGTACATACATATGTGTTTTTCCGAAGTCTGACTTTCTTTTTGTTAAAATATAATATTGTTTGCAAGTATAGTTGATATAAATTAAATTATTGTCTGCTTACGCTTTGGGCGTTAATGGGTTAAATGAAATAATACCATTAAATGTTAGAGCAGAAGATATAGAAATATCTGTTGCTGCCCTGCAAAATACATCAAATTTAAATAGAATTAAATCAGAAGTTGTTTATAGACGAATTAAATGCGAAACGGTAGCCCAAAACGATAGATCTAAAGATGATATACATATATGACCTTCTTTTAATGCATCGAGAAAACTTTAATTATATATATAAAATTGGAAAATCATTGTTTGTCTATATTATTAGCAATGAACAACTAGAAATTCTCTAGTATTACATTTGTCAAGATCGCCCGAATGTACACATTGATGCCACGAGATGTGTAGTAAGAAAGCCGTACTCAACATCTAAGAGAATTCTTTATTATGCGGGTGTCATTTCAACAAAAATCAAAGAATAGTACCTATCTTTGAATTATTATCAGCTAGCCATGACACTGCTACATTAGCTTCATGGCTAACAGAAACTAAGTTTTTCTTTTGAAGGGAAACACTTGGCTAATCTGTAATATAGTTACAACTGACTTCAGCCTTCCTATAATAAGTGCTGTATGTGAGGCTTGGAACAACTTGGACTTAGACACTTATTTAAATAATAGTTTTTCAATCTTGCAAAATACAATGCAATTGAATAAAGATATCATTATAATGAAACTATGTTATGTTCATTTAATTAAATTAATGACGAGAGACCTAAACAAGTATTATAAAGATGCTCTAACAAAAAAATATTAAAAGAAATAATTGCGTCATTGTACTGTATCGATAATTTCCTGGAACTTCAAATATCTGTAAAAAACGTTTTTATTCTGCTGTTATATAAATATGAAACAGTAGTTCTAAGAAAAGCCTTCAAAAGCTTAATAGCTGCGAGCACGACCTCAGACAAAAGTTACAGTGAATTATCAGATAGAAAAGTGAATATTGCTGAAACATTTTACGAGAATAATATTTTATATATTTTTCAAAAATACCTTTAAAAATATATCCCGGTCAATATCAAGGGCACAAAAACTTACACGAAACTATGTAGTTTCGAAATTTGGGAGTGAAAAGTTGTATTATGAAAGTTATATAACAGTGAAGTCTAGTGTAAATAAAACAGAAATGTGGCTGGATAATTTTTTAGTAAACTATGGCTTAAACATTGTACAACAAACAAAAACTGTAAAATCCTAATGGAACACGAAGTAACAAATTTACTTCGAGGAAATATTCCGCACACCTTAAGAGATGCACATTCTATTGAGGAACAGTTCATATTTCCAATACTAGTTAATACCTACTGGATGTGTATATATGCAAATATACGGAAACAAACTGCGTTGTTTTTCGATCCGTTGACGAGCCATAGTAGAAAAGCTAACACGTATTATCGAAAGCTAGCCCAGTTTCTACAAAACCTTGGTTTGGAGAAATCGACCAAATTGACAGTTAATATTAATTACCCAACACAAAGCGATAGCTGGAATTGTGGAGTGTATTTAATATACTATTGTGAAGTACTTCTAAATGATCTAACATGGGAAAAGTCGTTAGATGTTGCAGCATATCATATTAAAGACATTGTAATTCAGCACTCAGAAGACATTTCCAAAACCTGCCTCTATTGTGCTGAGGCAAATATAGATGTAATCTGCACCATATGCTCAAGATACTGTTGCTTTATTTGTCTTAAACAACAGTATACGGAACAATACATATGCGAATTATGTGCATTAATTTATTAAACTTTTAGGGCACGCATTTCTTCAAAAACCCATTAGACACTTAAATAAACTTCATTTCCAAATATTCCGCTCAACACTAGGTCGACAGGTGTCGCATATCTGCTGCGGCACTTTGTTTTAATTGCAATTTTCTGCGATGATGTGTACGTACAGGTAACGGAAGCAATTTCGGTTCTCAAAGAAATATTTGCGATCGCGGTGTTCAAAATATTTTTGCGGTTTCTGGTAGAAGATATAATTTAGAATAAGTCCGCGAAGTCGGAATGAAAATATCTGGTGCCGCACTTTGTTTTAATTGCAATTTTCTCCAATGATGTGTACGTATAGATAACGGAAGGAATTTCGGTTCTTAACAGTAAACCTACCAGTACCGGTCAAATTGACCGTTTTCAAACTTTTATAAGAATTACATACTTCATACGTTATAGTACCGTTATCGAACAATATGACAATTCTTAGAATATGCATATAATATTTTTGTCACTCTGTGCTTCTAGTTATTTTTTCTCTTTTCCAAGAAAAATTTATCATGTGTCCTACCTACCGCGCCGGTCAATATGACCGACCGTCGATATGAGACAATACTTCACAGTTACACTGCTCGTTCGAAGAGTGAAATTTCGAAGAGTGAAACTGCACATAACGGGGTTGATAGTCGAGCCATGGTTAGCAAAATGAGCGCTCACGCGGTCCTACAAAAACATTCGAAGAGCGAAACACCACACCAGAACAATTTCACTCTTCGAGCGAGCAAAGAGTCGGTTGCGATTGAATAGAGCAGACAACAATAGTATTGAGTAGTCTCAAGTAGGTCACTTGTGTTTCTTATGCAATTTTTTACAATTGCTTATTTGAAGGAGATAAGGTAAAGTATCAAAACTTGAATGTAAATTTTGTATTCTTTACATAGTGTAAGATTCTGTTGTAGATATTTACCCTAAAAATGTTAAAGCGTTTCAAAATTACAAAGTATCTAAGAAATGTAACGGACATAGAAGAAGAGTGTTCAGAACAAGAAATTTCTGGAACTGAAGAAAACATGGAAACGGATGAAGAGCTACTTACAAGAAAGTTCTGGTTGGCGTGTGACGTCAATAGTAAATATATAATAAATGGGTGTCCCTATTTGAGAAAGGATGAAAGGAGAGAATGTTCAACTCCACTTGGGGAGTCGTTGTTCTAAAACTGATGGATCCTTTCACAGGATGCGGAAGGAACGTAACAAAATATAATTTTTCACGAGTCTATCATGAGCCAAGAATTTACTTGCAAAAAACTACTATTGTTGGAACAATTCGTGGGAATAAAAGAGAGTTGCCAAAATTAGCCAAAGAAAAGAAAGATAAAATGGCTAGATTTTCAAGCAAATTGTGCAAATTAAATTACATTACTCATACAGTGTATAAAAGTAAGCCAAAAAAAAGTGCTTGTGCTAAGTTCCAATCATGAAACAATAGAAATAGAAAAAAGCAACAAACGTGTACCGGAAACTCAACTTCAACATTTTGGACCTAGCTGGAATAAATGCCTGGGTTTTGTACAAAGAAACTACAGGTGAAAATATTTCGAGGGAGGAATTTCTATTCCAGTTAGCTTCAGAGCTCGGCGAAACGTATGAAAGATCTCGAGAAAAATACTTTTACCAACAGCGCCCATAAGTTCAGATTTGAAAATCTGTTCGAAGTGCGAAAAATATGTTTGCGGCAAATTTACAATTCAGACTAAAATAATTTGTAAACATTGTAAGGAAGCCGAATAAAGTCTGTACTATGGGACCAAACTAAACTTGGACGATTAACAAGCGACGAAGTAGTATCGGCAGAAATATTGCTAGCGAAATTGAATCTTATCCGCAATCCGCACTCATCATTGATTACAAATGCATTGAACTGTTGAAGTTTGCTTGTCGGCGATTTTTAGAAAGGAGCTATCACCTTTAAATTTCAGATTATGTTTTGGAATTCGCCTAAAATAAAAATCCTTCTTAAATAGCAATTTTAGTTTGAAAAAGGAAATAAGGGGAAAGCAACCTAAACAAAATAACTAGTAATTTCTTCCGATATTGCACAACATCGTACAGCTGTACTTCCACCTTATTTAAATAATAATTACGAATATGAATTAATGAACTATTCCGGAACTCTAGTTCAGCTACTTCACCCGTACTTGCGCGACTATTTAAAAAGAAACGAAACTTGGGGTACCTTCTTTTCTCATATTGCCTTAGTATATGGCTTATACGGATTGTGAATTTGTATTATTGATTTTATTGCGAGTGATAAAAATTATTTTCGTTCTTTTCCTAAATAAAATTCATTGGAGAAAACTGGAAAATATGATTCTATATAAAATGATATATCCCAATCTAGTTGATCTGTGGCTAATATTACTACAATTTAACTTTTATAATATACAAGAAACAAGAGATTATATTATTATCATAAATGTATCCATTAAGGATAATAGACAAATCACACAAAATTTTAAAACTAAATTCTAATACTTCAAAATACTAGAAATTCTAGTATGAAGTCCAGTCACTCCCATTTTACTAATTTAATGTAACCTTCGCTGCAGTGATAAGACCAGATTTGAAAATATATTTACGTCATGCAGAATGTTTCTTGATCGATATTATCCAGATTACTTCGAATTCTTAAATCTCGGCGTTGTATGTCATTTCAATGGTTTACAATTTGAGCCCACAGATTCTCGATTGCGTTCAGGTCCCGAGATTTAGGAGGCCTTACTATAAATTCTACCTCCGGATGTCTTCACTCCATAAACAACATATGTTCATCGTTAACATAAGCTAATGGTAATATAAGTATCAAGTAAATTTCTATACTGTACGGACGTTAATCGTCCGTCTATCTTTATTATATTCCCAAGACCAGCCAATGCGCTACCGAAATTCAACCACTTTGTGTATGTCGAGCAACATACTCTCTATTGCATCTTACTTTTGCATGTCTATATAGTAATTTAAAACAAAATTCGTTAGACCTAAAAGTTTTTTATCGCTAAACATAACATTTGTCCAGTATCTATATAAATTTTCAACTGCAAAATGAAATCTTAATTCTGCATGTACTGCTGAAAGGTCTAATATTCTAGCCGGTCTTCTTGGTCTTAACCCTGTTCCAACCGTACGATTTATAATGGTTTGTTTACAAACCGAAATACCGGTTTCTTACAGCACTTTCTTTGCTATCAGAAAATGATTATTTCTAAATGAATTTATAATTTTTTATCTTCTGGTAGAGTGGTTTTCCTTCCTGCAGGTCTCGGTCGTCGCCGTCTTTCTATATTCCCTTCTATCCTAAATCGGTTTACTAATATTTTTGCCGTACTGTTCTGGAAAGGAAGTAAAGTTTGTTCCCTTAGAGAAAGGAGTCTCGAAACTGCTTACTGGTATATAGCGTACAGCACTTATTTGTGCAAAAGGCATGCTATCTTTCCATAATCCCACAATTTCATCTTCTTTCTCTGGTTATCTGATGTCTCCTCACTTCCATGACTTTGTAATTGAAAATAAAAACATTACATAGTAATACTACTTGTCTGAAAAGAGTCTGACCCTAAACTCGTGTATTTCAAAAATGTATGTAAGGAAAAGGAAACTATCTATATTCCAACGTTAGAATACAATATATTAGAGATATTCCGCAGATTGTCCAATCTATGGCTGCGGAAAACTATTACAGTCTAACACAATTAACACGACGAACAGAACTTTTAACATACGCTACCAGAATGTTAGAGGATTGAGAACTAAAACTAACGCATTATATTTTTCGACCGGTGTTGTTGATGCTGATACTGAAACGTGGCTAGATGGTGACATAAGTAGCGCTGAGTTGTTTGACTCTGTCTTTAGTGTATTTCGAGCTGACAGAGAGCTATCCTTAATTTAGCGATCAACGGGTGGTGGTATACTTTCTGCATTTACTAATGATTGTCATGCATCCTTGGTGGATATTTGCGATCTTATAGGTTTAACTCCGAATATTGATCTATTGTTATGCAAATGTAAGCTTGTTTATACTTCGATATTTATTGTCAATATTTATACCTCCGGATGTGATGAATAGATGATTTTGAAATGTTCGTTGATGCTTTGAATCTGCTGAATAAGCAGATGACTATATTGGGCGATATTAATACTCCGAAATTTAATATATCTAACTCGAAAGACAAAATCCATTACTTTAAAACATTTCATCAAAGTTCTCAATTTGCGCCAAATTAATTGTATAACCAATTGCCAGAACAGGAAGCTTGATTTAGCATTTACTAACTTAGACTACCTGGTGGAAATTGATAGGGATGCATCACCTTCAGTTCTCGAGGATTCGCTACATCCAGCTCTGTATGTGACTATTTAGTGAACGACTATGCCCAGGCTTGATAGTTTTCCATCCAGCGGTAATTCACGATACAACTTCCGTACTACTGATTTTGTGCCGTTATCGTCCGAGTTGAGAATATGCGACTGGTGTTTTCTTTTGGGATTCAGTGACGTTAATCTGGCTGTCAATGCTTTCTATAAAACTCTCTATTCTATTATCGATCGTTCTGTTCCAAAAATAAAAGCTTCCAGGAGACAATATCCGGTTTGTTTTACGAATAATATAAAGCAACAAGTACATATGAAAGAGTTCTGAGAGATGTAATATTTAATTCCTCTAAACTTAAATCGGATGAGACTGCTGGTGATGATCGCATAGCCAGTTTAATAGTGCGATGGACTTGTGACCCAACATAATGTAGTATCTCTATCTTGTCGTTGTGAGACATATAGTGGTAGTTTTTATTAAATTTGTTATCAAAGAAAATGGATTGTCCAATGATAATGTCCTATATAGATTTCAATGTACCCGTCGTCGGCACTCGCTACTGCGCTACTTTTCGCTAGTATAGAGTAAAAAGAAATGTATTGATGAAGTCGCTTGTCCACGTTATGTGTAAAAACTGAAAAGTTTTACGATGATGCTCTTTTTTAAATTTATATCTTTTGGTTTTGTGGACTTGTCTTAATTATTCCAGTTTGAGCCTATTTCGGGTCTAAATTTTTTGTTATAATCAGGAAATTGGGTTCTTTCTATATTATTTACTTAGTTTGAGTATGTAATAAGTCTTATGTAATACTTCATTTAATCTTTGTTTGCTCTTCAACTTATTTTTAATATTGGTTCTTTTAGTTACATGTATATATATATATATATATATATATGATGAGACGTACTATGAGATGCGAAATATCGGTATATAAATAAATTTGAACATACTACTATTGAATGTATGATTGCTGAACTCCCCAATAACTTTCGTTTCGCCTTTGTTCTCAATGGCAAAGACTCCTGGTCTGCATATATGTATATATGCCTATAAGATTTTAAAAATATTTCTAACTCTACCAGCTAAAGCAAGCCGGTAGGATATCAAAGGCATATATGTACACTCCCAGTCACGGTAGTTGGGACACCTCGTTAAATTTAGAATATTGTGCAATAAAAATTCAAAATCTTACAGAATACTGAGAATTCTACTGCGTAGTAATTATTACTGGTTAGTGGATCATACAGCATTATTAGGAATGCTGCACTAATGGAATTTACAATAGAACTTAATCTTAATTACAATAATCCCTAATAATCGCAATATAATGATTTCATAGTATTACCGAAAGAAATATTCAAGTAGTATTACAATGCTTTATGTGTCATAAACATTTACAAGGGTATTTCCAAGAACGATTTCATGGTCATCAAGGTATTATCCTATCCCTCTAGTACCTCGGGCCATTCAGTTTACTTCTAAACATCTCCGTGTACCCGCGAAGTGCAAGTGGGCGAATTTATATTATAAAACTGTACCGTACAACGGAAAGTTTAAATGACCGTGATCGACCAGGTCCGTCTCGTATTACGACCAACATTGATGATCAGCGAATCGTTTTAATTAGTAAACGAAATAGAAGACTGACAGCACCACAAATAGCAGCAGAATTCAATCGCGATCGTCAAAACACGGTGTCAGTGAGCTGTATTCAACGTCGCTTGCGAGAGGCAAACCTATTCGGACGAATTGCTGTACGGAAACCGCTACTAAGGCGAACCAATCGTTTAAAACAATTACAGTGGGCCCAACGACATCGAGATTGGACGATGGAGGAGTGGAAAAATGTGCTTTGGACCGACGAATCCAAGTTTGAAGTGCTTGGACAAAATAGAAGAGTTTATGCTCGGAGATCAAAGACAGAAAAAATGCTTCGCGAATGTCTAGCACCTGTGTGTGAATTGTTTAAGACCGGGGCACACCGGGCAGTTTTGTAAACTATCGGGATGTGAAAAATGTGATAAAAGGCACAATACTCTCTTGCATGTGGAGGTTACCTCAGAATCTAACAAGGAAGAGGAAGCAAGCAGGCGAATCGCACCATTCTATATCTTGTTGTTGTACCAAAAATATTGAAGCACAAGTACTGCTATCGACCGCGATTATTGACATAAAAGATGCATGGGACCACTATCATTCAGTTAGGGCTTTACTAGACTGCGGCAGCCAGAGTAACTTCATTACTACCAGTTTATGTGAAAATTTAGGGCTCCCTAAAACCAAAGTAAAGTTTTCGGTAGAAGGTATTGAACATGCTCTTTCCAATATTACATATAATACTAGAGTTAGTTTTACTTTTCGACTTTCAAATTATTCCAATGATATCAATTGTTTAGTCATACCATTGATAACAAGCCTATTGCCATTAAATTCATTCGATATTACGCAACTAGAATTACCAAGAAATAGTTAGAAAAAGTTAGCGGATCCTACATTTAATCAACAACGGTCAATTGATATATTGCTTGAATCAGGGATATTCGGGGACTTGCTTAGTGTAGGTCAAATACACTTAAGAAAAAGCGTGCCTGTTGTCCAGAAGACCCAATTAGGATAGATCGTCGCGAGAAATTTAAATTACCGATCAAATCTAAGAAACAAAATCAGTGGTCATTGCGTGACAAATTCTGGTAAAAATGATAGCGACAATGAATTGAAGAAGTTTTAGCAAATAGAAGAATGCGTTAATGCAAAGATAAGGTTTTCCAAAGAAGAGCAATATTGCGAGGACCATTTTGCTAAAACACACACAAGAAATGAACGAGGAAGATTCATAGTAAGATTGCCACTTTGAGAAAATGTTGCATATCTAGGAGAGTCTAGACAAGTGACTTTAGAACGATTCTACAGTCTGGAGCGGAAGTTGGAGAAAAATCATAGGTTGAAGTTAGAAGAAGAATACATCAGTTTTATGAAAGAATGCGAGGAACTGGGTCACATGATACCAATCACAGAAGCCAATGGCAAACAATTAAATACAAATTATTATTTGCCACTCCATGCGGTGGTTAATGAGTCTAGGTTAACTACCAAAGTAAGGCTATTGTTCGATGCTTCGATGAGGACTGAAAGTGGATTATCACTAAATGATATTCAATATGTTGGACCTGTAGTACAAAATGATTTAATTGCAATTATTCTGGGATTCAGAAAATACCAATATGTAGTCACAGCCGATATATCCAAAATGTATCGTCAAGTATTGGTGAGTGAGGAACAAAGAGCTTTGCAAAGAATTCTTTGGCGAACTAATGCCAGTGAAGAACTTCAGTGCTATTAATTCAACACTGTCACATATGAAACAGCCTCAGCACCTTACTTAGTAACGAAATGCTTAAACCAGGTGGTTGCGGGAAATGAAACCAGCAAACTAATGGCAAGTAGCATAATAAAAGACAACTTTTATGTTGATGATTTGCTAACAGGGTCTGACCCAATTCATGAATTACTAGAAACACACAGCAATTGTAGGTCAATAGGCTACGAGCTAAGAAAGTGGTTGTCAAATAATCAAGAAGTAATGAGTGCTTTACAAATTAACCATAACTTAGAGACAAGTATCCTTTCACTGGGAGATAACCCCAAAATAAAACATTAGCAGTACTATGGAATGCTAGAGCAGATTGTAGTGAACTCTCAACTCAAAATGTGGTTAATTACTAAGCGAACTATCTTGTCAACAATTGCCCAGACTTTGACCCGCTGGGACTGCTGGGACCAGTCATAATAATAGCAAAAATTATTATTCAACGTTTATGGCAAGCCAAACTATCACGGGACGAAGGTGTTCCACAGAGTATTTATTCTGAGTGGATTCTATTTAATAATAATTTAGCAATGTGGAATAACATAAAGGTCTCTAGATGGGTATTGACAAAGCATCGTGTAGTAACAGAGTTACGTGGCTTTTCTGACGCATCAGAAACAACGTATGGAGCGAGATGCGAGAAACAAAATGGAGAAGCTATAGCAAGCCTGTGTGCCAAATCCCGAGTAGCACCTTTAAAAGAAATTACATTACCAAGATGAGAGCTATGTGCACCCCAATTACTAGCACATTTAGCTCAAGGTGAAAGATCCTCTACAATTATCATTTGAGAAGTGCTACTATTGGTGTGATTCCACGATAACATTAACTTGGATTAAGGCACCAGCAAACAGATGGAAATCACGTCAAATCGGCGGACAACCCAGCTGATCTCTCAAGAGGCCAGAGTGCTGAGCGCATGCAACATTGCAAAATTTTGTGGAAAGGGCCATCTTGGTTGGCACGGAGCAAGACTCTATGGAATATAACTCAGACTGAGACAAGGAATAACAACGAAATACCAGAACAACGTACTGTCGTAAGCCTGTGCGCAAATATCGATGAAAGTAATTGTAACATTTTTGATAAGTGCTCAGACATGGTTAAACTAACAAGAATAGTGGCGTTTATTCTACGCTTTTTCTTTAATACTAAGACTTCCAAACAAGAACGAAAGACAGGAGTACCCAGTACCCAGACGAATATAATAATAATAATAATAATAATAATAATAATAATAATAATAATAATAATAATAATAATAATAATAGACTTTATTCATCCAACAGGATATCCCATTAACAGGATGATACAAAGGTGAAATAAATATAAATTGTACACGCTATCTAAGAAAAAAAAAAAACTAAATACACGATGTAAAGCAATACCATAACAAAAAACAGGATAAAAAATTAAACATTTTAAACATTTTAGTGGTCAACAGCTTCACCAACAAAGATGTCTTAATAAATTAAAAGTTTCTTAACTCTTTGGAACCATCTGGAATGCCACCACATATCTTAACTTTAAAAGTTGGCTCACCGTTGATGCTCATTCGCAAGTTATTGTTAGACCCAGCGAAATTGTGCAACGAAGCAATATGGTAAGTGTTGCTGGTTTGAACTTCGAAAATTCCTGTTTTTCGCACGGCCAATTATATGTTGCTTGCTCCAGAGTTGGAACGTTGAAAAATCTTTATGTTTACACACCTACCGAAAAACTCAAAACACGACGGGTATCTGCTAGTATTATATATTATATAAACATTCTAGTGGTCAACAGTTCCACCACCAAAGATATTTTGATAAATTAAAGTCGCATTTTTGGCACATATGCTGCACTGGGGATTTTAACAATAAATTAGTCCTTACAGGAACCACACGCAATGCTGGAACATCTCTAGCTGAAGCGCGAGGAACAAAAAGACCAATCCGCGAAAGCAATTTAGCACAGTCATTTAGATTGTTTAAAAGCGTGAATAAGAACCGCGCACTGTGCACCTGTCTTCTCTCACATAGCGATTGAATTTACATTATATTATATATTATATAAACATTCTAGTGGTTAACAGTTTCACCAACAAAGATGTCTTGATAAATTAAAGTCGCATTTTGGCACATATGTTACACTGGAGACTTTAACAATAAATTAGTCCTTGCAGGAACCACACGAAATGATGGAACATTTCTTGCTGAGGCGGGAGGAACAAAAAGATTAATCCGCGCAAGCAATTCAGCACAGTCAATTTGATTGTTTAAAAGCTTGAATAAGAACCGCGCACTGCGCACTTGTCTTCTCTCACATAACGATTGAATATTATGGCGTTCCAATAGCAATTCATATTCAATGTTCCTTACTGGACACACATTATCGATCTTAAATGACAGAAATTTTAAAAATCTGCGCTGTATTCTCTCAATAGAGTTTTGATGAGAATGATAATAGGGACACCACACGATTGAAGCATATTCAAGTCTGCTAACAATAAACGTAAAGTACAATGTCTTCAGTAAACACGGATCTTTAAAATACTTTGACGATCTTATCACAAAACCCAACATCGCTGCAGCCGAAGAGCACATTTGATTGATATGCTGATAAAAAGATAGCTCGCAATCATACAGCACGCCCAAATCTCTCACTGTATCACTACTACTAAGAGGAGAATTATTTATTCTGTAAGATGTAGACAAACTATTAATTTTTCGTGTGTACGTAACATACGTACATTTTGCGATATTGAGGGCAAGATAATTTTCCTGACGCCAGTTGAATATACGATCGATATCCTCATGTAGATTCTTCATATCATCATAAGAACTAATTCTGGAGTAAAGCTTCAAGTCATCGGCATAGGCTAAAACATTAGTGGTCATTGATATTAGTAAGTAATTTAGAAAGAGAATAAACAACAGTGGACCAAGGTTCGAGCCCTGCGGCACACCTGATGTAACCCTGAATTCATAGGAGCTATATCTATTGTAATATACGTAGCCTGTTCTGTTCTGCAAATATGAGTGTATTAAGTGTTGTAATTTTGGAGAAAAACCAAAAGCGTTCAATTTATATAGGAGCCTGCAATGATCAATCTTGTCGAATGCGCGTGAGAAATCCGTGTACACTACGTCCACCTAACCGCCATCATCCAGAGCGTCACTAATATACTGTGTAATTATTCCTTGATTGGTAATCGCAGATCGTCCAGCGATGAACCCATGTTGTTTCATAGAGATGTGCGATCTAGTATAGTAACTGATGTGGGTGAACAATAACTGTTCATATACCTTGGCAAAGTTTGGCAAGATCGAGATGGGCCGATAGTTAGCTATGTTAGATTTATCGCCCTTCTTAAAAACCGGAGTAATTCTTGCTCTCTTCCATCGCAGAGGAAATATGGAAGTTTTCAAGGAAAGATTGATAATTATTTGGAGTGGTCAAATAAGTGTAAGACGAGCGTATTTAATCAAAAAGCAGGGAATAAGGTCGTCACCTGCCGTATCACTATTAGGTAGACGGTTCATTGCCTCTAACAATTCATTTTCACTTATAGATCTGATTTCAAGTGACGGTATATTACATAGAACATCGCCTGTGGTCATGTCTGATGGTGTTAGATGAACACTGGAGAAAGTTCTAGCAAATGCATCTATTATTTCCTGAGGGTCGTCATAATCTGTGCCATCATCAGACATTTTATCGGGAATTCGTGATACACCTTTATTTACACGGTTTATGTATCTGAACAAGTCTTTTGGATTTGCTTTAACCGCACGTTCTATCTCATGTAGGATGTATATACCTCCTGAATCTTGACGTTGACTAATCTTCGTAATTCCTTAAATATAATATGGTCAACAGGATTACTTGTTGATTTCCATTTTTTGTAGTAATAGTTTTTTGTTTTAAGGCTTCGTTTAATTTGAACAGTAAACCAGGGTGGAAATGAGGAGTTATTTGTAATGTAATGAGGTACTGATCGATCAATAATTTTATAAAGGGTTGCGTAGAAGTCATTAACAGTTTGATCAACATTTGTATGATTATTAAAGAATGACCAGTCATGGTTACCAACGTCATCATACAACTGAACGAGATTCGCTTTACGAAAATTGTATCTAGTGTTTTGTGCAGATGGAAATAGTGATGGCTTTGACTGAGACAATAATTTGATATTTACGGAGAGCGCAGGATGATAATTATCCTCAAGTAGTAAAGGGAAATCTTCATGTGAGATGTTTGGGATACAGTGCAGATTCATGAATAACAGATCAAGCAACTTACCATCAGAGTTCGTGATATTATTGTATTGTCTCAGGTCAAACATAGTACATAAATTATTCAAACGTAAGATCTTTACCACAGTAGTGGAAGTATCAGCAACAGTATACTCCGGAATGTTGAAGTCACCGATCATCAATACAGGTTGATTCATTATTGCGATTTCTAATGCATCAATAAACATTTCAAAGACGTTATTAGATATATTTGGGGGAATATAAACTCCAGCTACAAGGCAGAGGATTGAACCAACATAACATTTACATAATACTAAATCAATTGCAGGCACAAGCTCAGTAATAAAGGACGTATTAATGAGTTCAAATTTTATGTTATCGGCAAAAGCAATTAGCACTCCACCACCATCAGCACGTCCAACAATATCAAAACTACGATCGCATCTAGCTATATTGTAGAGAGGAGGGAAGAGTTCTGTAGAGACAATCGATGTATTCAACTATGTTTCGGTAATAATAATGATGTCGTACAACTGTTCACAGGTATTAACATAAAATTGATGTGTTTTTGTTTTTAAGCCACGCGCGTTTTGATAATATATATCTAGGTCCCTGAATACATTTAGTTTCCCGCATCACTCGAAACGATAGATGAAATGCCATTCCTATATTTGAGAGATAATTCCTGTTCACCATTAGCGATACGTTCGTTTAACTGCATTTTCATGGTACGATGCAATTCCATCTGCATGATGGTTCGATCACGAAATATGGATAGGTCTTTCCAGCACTGTTTCTGCTTTAGTTTGAAACAATTACGTAAAATCTTAATTAAATTTTCCTCTGAGGACAACTTTATCTTGATAGGGCGACTTAAATACCTACGTGAATTATCAAATTTACCCAATCTAATAGGAATAATATTCGGTTCATGAACTTCCATGTAGGAAAAAATTTCGGTCACTGAAGCAGTATCTGACAATAAGTCAATTTGCTACTTCTTCGATAGGCTAGTGTCCTCTTTGCAACTATAAATTACTATATTGCATTTGCGTTTTTCTCTGTCTGCAATTTCCTGGATAACCTTCTCCGTTTCCAAGAGACTTATAGATGATGGCGCAGGTGAAAGAGACCTGGACTTGAGTTCAGTTATTAGTATATATAAGAAACTTCAGAAGAAAATGCTTATTAATAGGACAAGTAGTTTACTATCTTTTAATCCGTATTTAGACAACAATAGTCTAATGCGTGTGAATGGGAGAATGGGTAATAGTAGGTGTGATTTTGAGAAACGATTTCCAATAATTTTGCCGCCACGCAGCTGATTTTAGCAAAGGAACATAGGTGATTGTTACACTGTGGGCCTCAACAGCTATTATATTCTATACGTGACCAGTTTTGGCTGATTGGAGGACGTAATCCAACAAGAGCTATAATGTATAAATGCATCAAGTGCTTTAGAGCCAAGCCGGAAACTCAAAGTTAGCTTCCAGAAGCGCGAGTTAATCAGTATCTTCCGTTTTTTAATTCTGACGATTGCAGGACCGATGCTAATGAAAGATCATAAAACACGTGCAGCAAAATTCATAAAGGCATACGTATGTATTTTTATTTGTTTGAGCACCAAGGCAATGCATTTAGAAGCAGTGACCCATCTATCGTCTGATGCATTCTTAGGTATGCTTAAGCGATTCATTGCTAGTAGAGGAAAACCAGCAGCTATTTTTTCGGACAATGGTACCACATTTGTGGGAGCCTATTGCAAATTAAAAGATCTGGAATCATTTTTCAACTCCAAGAATGCTAAATCAGTTATTGATGATTTAGCTAATGATGGCATCACTTGGCAGTTCATCCCGCCTAGAGCTCCAAAGTTCGGTGGTCTCTGGGAAGCTGGTATTAAACGTTTAAATACCACTTATAATGGGTAGTTGGTAACGCTAGTTTAACACTTTGCCGGCCGCTGTCACGTATGCGTGACTTTTCATCGCCAAGCGTTATCGGCCGCTGTCACGTATGCGTGACTTTTTCGCTGGCGATGATCCTTCCTTTCGATGTTTCTACAAATAGACATATTGCTGCAAAGTTTACAAGTTATAAAATATCCTTCAAAATGCTCGACAATGATGAAGTATATGCTGATCAGTTATCAGACGTGGTTCTGGTAGCGAAAGTGATAATGATTTGGATAGTGGGAGCGATATCGTTGTCAGACGATTCATAAATAAAGGAAGAGCGATAATTAATGATTCGGAAAGCTACGAGGTGAGTTCTTTTGCATATGATTGCACTGCTGCAGAAAAAGAAGTTCTAGCGCATATATGTGTTCTTCCCGTAATGTACCTCTGCATGCCGGAAAATGTTTTGAAATTATGTTATGTTATGAGTAATAATTTAAAAGTATAAGACCATACAATAAAAATGGTGTAACAGTTACCTTTCCTTCTTTAATAATTATTATGTTGCAAGTACTTATGTTACGGAAATCTCGCCGACGGCAGCGTTACGGCGATTCGATAAATGTGCGGCCGGCAAAGTGTTAACATATGAAGATTTCTGTACAACTCTAGTACAAATAGAAGCGGTATTAAACTCTTACTCCATTGTGATCTGATCCCTCTGATAAGAATCCTTTAACGCCTGCTCACTTTCTGCTTGGTCGTTCCCTCACGGCAATACCTGAGCCAAGAGTGATGGATCTAAAGGAATCTCGGTAGGACAAATACCAGAAATTGCACCAACTGATGGAGCATTTTTGGAGTCGCTGGCACAAGGAGTACCTATCTGAGTTGCAGACCAGAAGTAAATGGAAGAGTTCGACCCAGCCACGATTAAAGGAAGGAACTCTTGTAGTTGTCAAGGAGGACAACCAACCTCCTTTGAAATGGGCATTAAGACGGATCACTGCACTTCATCCAGGACAAGATGGGATAGTGCGGGTAGTGAGAGTGAAGTTAACGGGCAGTGTGGTTAAACGTGCTGTAAATAAAATCTGTGTATTGTCCATCAAAGACAATATGTAAGGATCAACGTGTTAACATTGTAATCCTTTGATTTGTTGGCTATTGTAATCCTTTATATCATATGTCACTATCTATATTGATGTTTGAATTCTCTCACAATGCACGTATTACGCATTTTTTACAGTTATTTTTTCTACAGAAGTGGACAACTTGCGTTGCCACAGCCTCCTGCAGTAACTGCAACCGCGCTCTTCGGCCACCCGCCGTGGGAAAATGGCAAATTACAAAATTTTGATCTTCTCTTGCCATCCGTAGACGTACGTTTCGCGGTTATACCGCTCGTCAGTACGGCTTTGCAAGAGCTGTAATTTCGTATACAAATTTTATGTATATATCGTCTGAACATTGATGTTTGTACATGTGAGAGGGATTCGATATGAATTCTCTCACAATGCACGTATTACGCATTTTTTACAGTTATTTTTTCTACAGAAGTGGACAACTTGCGTTGCCACAGCTTCCTGCAGTAACTGCAACCGCGCTCTTCGGCTACCCGCCGTGGGAAAATGGCAAATTACAAAATTTAGAGAGCAAGAGCTGTAATTCCGTATAAATTACAGCTCTTGCAAAGCCGTACTGACGAGCGGTATAACCGCGAAACGTACGTCTACGGATGGCATGAGAAGATCAAAATTTTGTAATTTACTATTTATATTGTTTACTTTTGTATTTCATTGACCTACATACTTAGATAGGTTCAAGGCCGGCGGTATGTTCAGTCGGTTTAAATCTAATAGTGCCGCAAGAGGGAGCAAGAAACAGTGAAAATAAAGTTGTCACATAGGGCAGACGTGTTTTTCCTTAATTCGAGTAATCTAGTCGTCTAGTTATCCAGTATACAAGAAAAAGCAAGAATACAGTCCACGATCGAAAAAGCATAATCGCCAAGGATTATGCACACGTAACAGTTTTTGGTGCGATTATATACTCATTCTCCGAACGAGTTTTATTTTCACCCGCGATAGGCGCATTTAGTAACTTCATCGTACCGGATATCGATCTGATGTGCATGATTGATGATGATGATTATAAATTTATCGACATCATAACATTTGTCCAAAGGACGAAATGCTTACTCAACCGCAAAAGATTTTTCCCGAATTATGCACAAAAATAGGGATTCGGCCGATCTCCTGATGATGATTTTCGACTTCCGGATCTAACTTCTCTAAAAGGCTCTTAACCTATTGCCAGCCTTCAAAATGTCTAATCTTCGTCGTCTTCGAATGAAACGAAGATATTATCTTCAAGCGGTTCGCTTGGACGTTCAACCGTTTTTATACTTTTAAACAGTCTTTGCTGGGCCGCGAAGCAATGATCAGAACTATCAGTGACATTTTCAGTTACCGAGAATGCTATCGATAGAACATCGGTGCAGATTGCAAAGAAGTTTTCTAAATTTCCGCAATGTGTCAGGAGAAAAAATCTTTCACGCTTTGTAGTGTTCTTCTGTAACACAAACACAAACCGGCGCTGTATTACCGGTTGCTGACGTTAGTAGCAGCGTCTAAAAGCGCGAGAGAGTAATCTCTAACTATTTTCTGTGGGTAGGGTACACCGAAGCGTAACCACTCACGCATTCAATATGACACCATATTGCCGTCGTGTTCTTCGGAAACCATTCGAAAAATGGGCATTACTTTACTATTTATTGCATTTACAGCCTGATATATAAATATCGCGTTTTTCTAGCCATCCTATTTAACGAGGGCTGCTGTAAGGGAACCCGCTGCATCAACGCTGATACTAAGTATGCGATTAGTTTTAAATAGTTTTTATAGACAAAAGTCCGTTCCATGTAATCCATATTTCAGGTTTATTATAGATGTCACCGGATCAGTAATGCCCTTCATATCTAATTCGGCGACGTCTCCGTACAGATGTGTCGGCTGAATATTGTCGAGCTGCATCACACTATTAGCCTTTTCACGACGCCAATTATAAGTTGGTGTGCTTTCAATTGTTTGACAACGTCTTTTCGTTCCGCACCTTTCATTTGGCGTTTTCTTATGGGCTACATCATGAGTATCGTGAGTCGATACGTGAACTTGTAGCCCATTTTCTTCGGGGCCGTTTAAACTGTAGAGATTGATGGTATTATCGCATTCTTTACGTTTCGCGTGAATTTTAAAGAAACACTCTTCCGCGATGGTGCTGACTTTGCCATTGTTAAAGTGGAAAGGACAGAGTAATTTGAAATTATCACGTCGGCCCAACCTGGCTTTAAAACTTTGTGTTCGCGATTCTTATATAATCGTGTCTGCGGATCGATTTGTCTCCAAACTTCCATTGGAATAACAAATTGTGTACGCAGTGGAGGTAAAGTTATGTGCACGTCCATCGCCCAATTCGATCAATTGCTTTCGTCCGTTGGTGTTCCTTCACTGGTCGAACTACTATTTAATTTTTCGAACACCTCGCTTGACAACAATTTTTTAAAAACTGCGTTACGATTTTCTGAAATGTACAGATAAACATATTTCTTATCTATTTGTTGATTGTATCACAGTATATACAATAAATGTATATATATATATATATATATATTTCGTGACCTTTTATACTTATCTTATATGATAGAGATCTACCACTAATAGGTCAATAAAACAAGGCTGGTTTGAACGATAGTTATATTTTCAGAACGTTTACAAACGTTTTCGGAACACCTTCGTCAGTGAAAATATAACTAGATAAATATATAAATAAACTTTTGTTTTTTATTTGGGACTATCAACAAAATAACTAGTGACTAGGATTTCTTGATATAGAGGATGTATAATCAACTTTTATATATATATATATAAATTATAAAAACTAAATTAATGTGTAAACATACATGCAAATTAAGTAAAACCTTATATCAAAAAATCTTTGTCGAAACCTTAACAATTCTGTTCAAGGACTAGGGAAAACCAAATTCAAAAACCTAGCCAAAGGTTTCCTTCTTAAGAAATGCAAATGTCATTTTAACAAATTGCTATATACATTACTTAAATTTTGAATATCGGTCCTGAAATTAATAGTTTTAGTGTCTTTCTGTATATTTATCATTTCATATATTAGTCTCTTTTTATAATTATTCTCTGTTTTTAATATAATTGTGTTTTCAAAATCAAAGTAATGCCCAAGATCTTTGTAATGCTTTGTTACAGCGGTCATTGCACCGAAATCATTATTTAAAGAATACTTATGGCTATACAACCTTTTCTTTAAATATTGTTTCGTCTGACCGATGTAACAACCATCACAGTCTTTACAGTTTATTTTATAAACTACATTACTCTGATTTTGTTTAATTATTTTGGATTTAGTATTAGTAAAAAGAGATCTGTTACTATAATTTGGAATGAAAGTAATGTTTATGTTGTTTTTATTAAATTCTTTTTTATTTTTTCGCTTAAACCTTTTTTATAAGGAATAGCGCTATAACATTTATTGTTATTAATTTTAATTCCTCTATTATATAATTTGTTAATTCTATTTTTTATTATTTTTTCATAAAAACTATTTGGATAATTATTTTTATCTAAGATTTCTTTAACTTTGTTTAAATTCTTTTCCCTAAATTCAGGATTAGCTAATCTAACCGCTTGATCAACTAAACCGGTAACTACATTAATTTTATGTAATTTTGATGTTTCTGAAAAATAATTTAAATGTCTTCCTGTATTGGTAGACTTTATATGCCAATTTGTTTTCACAATGCCGTTATTATGCATGATTGTCACGTTCAGGAAATTTAATGAGTTATTAGATTCTCTCTCATATGTAAATTTTAATCTATTATGATAACTATTAAATGAATCTAATATCTCATCAATATTATCCTTTCTTACGGAACAAAAACAGTCATCCACAACGTCTGTAAAAACTTACACTAGAATTTAGTTTTGCCAAACAAGTTTGCTCTAGGTCCTCCATTACCAGGTTTGCGATAACTGCTGATAATGGAGAACCCATTGCAGTACCGAAAATTTGTTTATAAATTTTATTTTGATATGTAAAATAAGTAGAATTTAGCACTAAAAATTTTAGATAAAAAATGGAATTCCATAAAAGATTTTACAGATCTTCCAAAGGAGGAATTCATTGCAGCTTCGAAACTTTGTTTAAATTCTACTTATTTTACATATCAAAATAAAATTTATAAACAAATTTTCGGTACTGCAATGGGTTCTCCATTATCAGCAGTTATCGCAAACCTGGTAATGGAGGACCTAGAGCAAACTTGTTTGGCAAAACTAAATTCTAGTGTAAGTTTTTACAGACGTTATGTGGATGACTGTTTTTGTTCCGTAAGAAAGGATAATATTGATGAGATATTAGATTCATTTAATAGTTATCATAATAGATTAAAATTTACATATGAGAGAGAATCTAATAACTCATTAAATTTCCTGAACGTGACAGTCATGCATAATAACGGCATTGTGAAAACAAATTGGCATATAAAGTCTACCAATACAGGAAGACATTTAAAGTATTTTTCAGAAACATCAAAATTACATAAAATTAATGTAGTTACCGGTTTAGTTGATCAAGCGGTTAGATTAGCTAATCCTGAATTTAGGGAAAAGAATTTAAACAAAGTTAAAGAAATCTTAGATAAAAATAATTATCCAAATAGTTTTTATGAAAAAATAATAAAAAATAGAATTAACAAATTATATAATAGAGGAATTAAAATTAATAACAATAAATGTTATAGCGCTATTCCTTATAAAAAAGGTTTAAGCGAAGAAATAAAAAAGAATTTAATAAAAACAACATAAACATTACTTTCATTCCAAATTATAGTAACAGATCCCTTTTTACTAATACTAAATCCAAAATAATTAAACAAAATCAGAGTAATGTAGTTTATAAAATAAACTGTAAAGACTGTGATGGTTGTTACATCGGTCAGACGAAACAATATTTAAAGAAAAGGTTGTATAGCCATAAGTATTCTTTAAATAATGATTTTGGTGCAATGACCGCTGTAACAAAACATTACAAAGATCTTGGGCATTACTTTGATTTTGAAAACACAATTATATTAAAAACAGAGAATAATTATAAAAAGACTAATATATGAAATGATAAATATACAGAAAGACACTAAAACTATTAATTTCAGGACCGATATTCAAAATTTAAGTAATGTATATAGCAATTTGTTAAAATGACATTTGCATTTCTTAAGAAGGAAACCTTTGGCTAGGTTTTTGAATTTGGTTTTCCCTAGTCCTTGAACAGAATTGTTAAGGTTTCGACAAAGATTTTTTGATATAAGGTTTTACTTAATTTGCATGTATGTTTACACATTAATTTAGTTTTTATAATTTATATATATATATAAAAGTTGGTTATACATCCTCTATATCAAGAAATCCTAGTCACTAGTTATTTTGTTGATAGTCCCAAATAAAAAACAAAAGTTTGTTTATATATTTATCTACTTATATTTTCACTGACGAAGGTGTTCCGAAAACGTTTGTAAACGTTCTGAAAATATAACTATCGCTCAAACCAGCCTTGTTTTATTGACCTATTAGTGGTAGATCTCTATCATATAAGATAAGTATATACAATAGGCTTAAAAGTGTATCTGCGGGGACTATTGTCAAGAAAATTGTCAGTTATTGGATGATTATTGGTTATGTTTACGTTTATGTTTAGTTTGGTTTGGTTTGAAATTAGTTAAGGCGGCCACCTTTATGAAAAGCCAATACGGGACATTCTTGGGGATATAGGATGTGAGTGTGAAGGGCGGAGGGTGTGTCGGTGCACTTAAATTAGGAAACAAACAAACGCAACTAACTGAAGTTATCATTTATTTTTAAAATCATTCTCCCACACGAGTGACACTTCTTTTACTAATTCTGGGTTTTGGTTAACCCTTAACTACAGACAACCGGTATTTTTTACCGGTAAGCAGTTTGAATTTTTCGATTTTGAGTGATCCCCTTTACTTACGCATTCATACGTATTATGTACCTTTCCGGCACTCAGTATAACTTTGTTAGCCGAAGTGCCACCTGTATGTAGTGAAATTTCGTTGATTTATCGCTATTTATAATTCGTAACCGGTAAAAATTACCGGAGGTCTGTGTTAACGTAAGTATTTTTTAATTCATGTTTTATTTATATTATTGTTTTGTGTTTTTGTTTTGGGATATAGAAATGGATGGAAGAAGTAGTCCGAAGTAGTTTGAGGAAGCTGTGGAAAGTTGGGTGGAAGAAATTAATTCTGATATAAGTGATTTAGATTCAGATGATGTCAGCGTATGCTCAAAATGGAAACCCCATATTATGAAACGGTTCAATCTTCTAATGCTAAAAGAACAATCTGCAGGAGGTGTCCAGCTAACAAATAAAGAAAAACAACATATATATATGCATAATATGTAAGACTCCCATACATTTACAATGTGCACCGAGAGAATTTGCAAGGAGTGTGCGACTTGATTTTTTTCCAATACTTTACCTCTTGCCGTTTTCTTTTCAAATGTACTTTCTTCATTCCTAATGCTATATTTTGTTTTGTTTAGATGTTTTTTATAACTGTTTTTTTTTTTTTCAAAACATTAAAAAAATTATTAGAAAAGGTCACTGAATATATTTTTCTTATAAAACTTGTGTTGTTTTATAAATATATATAATATAAATAATGATTTTGGTGCAATGACCGCTGTAACAAAACATTACAAAGATTCTGGGCATTACTTTGATTTGGAAACACAATTATATTAAAAACAGAGAATAATTATAAAAAAAAACTAATATACGAAATGATAAATATACAGAAACACACTAAAACTATTAATTCCAGAACCTATATTCAAAATTTAAGTAATGTATACAGCAATTCATTAAAATGACATTTGCATTTCTTTGGCTAGGTTTTTGAATTGGGTTTTCCCTAGTCCTTGAACAAAATTGTTAAGGTTTCGACAAAGATATTTTGATATAAGGTTTTTTATTGTATATGATCTTTATCATGTCGACGATGATTTACCAGTTGAGATATCACCTTTGGACTTATGGGTACCATTACAAGAACAGATTCTGAAGTTCTAGAAGTTTTTGATGACTCAACAGACGAAATTGAATCTGTAGATCTTCAAGATGAAAGAAACAACATCTTAACATATAAAGAGGCTTTGGCTAAAGCGCATGATCTTATTGCGTTTGTGAAATGCCAAGGTGATACAGAAGCTATGAATATACTTTCATCGCTTGACTTACATTTTCAAGATATTATTGCCAAGACCAAGAGATGCCAAACTAGGATGGAGGAATACTTATTGAAATAATATAGTACTCATAAAACATTTTATACTTTTATTACATGTTTAGATACATATAAATGATTTTGTTATTAAAACCAATTGCGTTCTTTATTTTTTAAATAAAAGTATTTTTCAATAAAAACTAACCATCTTTGACAAATTTTGCTGATTTAAATTTGTAGTTTTCCCTTGACCGGACAACCCCCTTTGTACGGACACATTTCAATCGTCCCTTCGATGTCCGCTCAAGAGAGATTCCACTGTATACATATGTATGCCTGCTTCGGTAGGAGATGGACTTTAGGTTGATGAAACACGATTTTCAAATTTTAATTTTTTTATGACATGGAGAGATTATTTTGTATGGACATTACATTTTAAAGTTGTTTGTATATTTTATAACGTGTTACATGATTAAAGCTCGATAATATATATTACCTGTATATATATATATATATATATATATATATATATATATATATAGAGTAGAATATATAAAATCGAGCGAAAAACTCTATTGGGGTGGTCGGTCCGTGAAATAAAAGTCTCATTTGTTCAACCTCTATATTTCGTCACCGTTTGGTAACTTCATCAGGAGTATGCTGAAAAATGTGCTATCACAATGTTGCAACTTAAGGATTAAACTAAGACTTACAACTAGAGTAGATCACTAGCCCTCAGATACATATTAACGTGGTATCAGACCATCAGATTTCTAATATGTATCTGAGGGCTAGTGATCTACTCTAGTTGTAAGTCTTAGTTTAATCCTTAAGTTGCAACATTGTGATAGCACATTTTTCAGCATACTCCTGATGAAGTTACCAAACGGTGACGAAATATAGAGGTTGAACAAATGAGACCTTTTATTTCACGGACCGACCACCCCAATAGAGTTTTTCGCTCGATTTTATATATTCTACTCTATACAGTAAGGTCGAAATACATTTTTACTATATATATATATATACAGCTCGATAATATATATTACCTGTATATATATATATACGTCATACGCTCAAAGACGATGAAATTTTTTTCTTTGCTATAAATCGAATAGTAAGTGATTCTTATGTTGATGTTTGTACATGTGAGAGGGATTTGATATGAATTCTCCCACAATGCACGTATTACGCATTTTTTACAGTTATTCTTTCTACAGAAATGGACAACTTGCGTTGCCACAGCCTCCTGCAGTCTACGTCTACGGATGGCAAGAGAAGACCAAAATTTTGTAATTTGCAATTTTCCTACGGCGGGTAGCCGAAGAGCGCGACTGCAGTTACTGCAGGACGCTGGGGCAACGCAAATTGTCCATTTCAGTAGAAAGAATAACTGTAAAAAATGCGTAATACGTGCATTGTGGGAGAATTCATATCAAATCCCTCTCACATGTACAAACATCAATGTTCAGACGATATGTACATTAAATTTGTATACGAAATTACAGCTCTTGCGAAGCCCTACTGACGAGCGGTATAACCGCGAAACGTGCGTCTACGGATGGCAAGAGAAGATCAAAATTTTGTACTTATTCTTATGATGATAACGCACCGTTTTAGAAAAAAACGATTTTTTGAAAATTCTACTGTGCCCATACCCCTTAAAATTTTAAGCATACATTTTTACCCCACTTTCTTACTTCTTTTTCCATACAAATACCTTATTTCATTCTCAAGCAGATATCGTATTTCTTAAACGTTGCAAGAAAAATAATGTTTTTCCAAAATTTATAAAAGTTAATGTTTCAAAAAATTGTAAGAAATCCCAAAATGTTACAAACTGCGCGAAAAGGTGTTGGCTTAAGGGGTAAAACCACTCTAAGATATGCAAAAATACGATTTTTTTGGCTTAAACGATACTTTACGATTATAAAAACAATATGCCATTTGATTTATAGTGAAAACTGTTTTATTAATTATCACAATGCGGGATTACAACTGCTATTACGGGACGATCCCGCAGAATCCGGGACAGTTAGTCGCCTTAAAAATAGTGTTTGTATAAGAACTTGTTTTTAGTGCTGCTCGCGTCGGATTTGAATTAATATAAATATATAATTAATATAAACAAGACATTTAATAGTATTTCATATCCGTTGCACGAAATAAAACAATAGCACATACTCGTACTTCCTTACAAAGGTAGTTTTGTTTACTTCAAGTGTTCAGCAAAATTTGATTGATATAAAGTTTTCACATTTTATAATCTTATATGATAGAGATCTACCACTAATAGGTCAATAGGTGTTCCGAAAACGTTTTTAAACGTTCTGAAAATATAACTATCGCTCAAACCAGCCTTGTTTTATTGACCTATTAGTGGTAGATCTCTATCATATAAGATAAGTATAAAAAGGTCACGAAATATATATATATATACATTACATTTTATAATAGAAATTTTGCAAAATGATCCACAACCCAGTACAAGAATTGTAACCACGCTGCAAACTGGCCTAATTACTGGTAAGTAATTTGTTCTAAACAAGCAACTAACAATTATTTTAAGGGGTATTACTCTCTAGAAGCGTATTTTGAAAGTGATTTTTAGAAATTAATTTTGCGAAAATTATCAAACCTACAGTGTTGGCATTTTTCACTAGTTTCAAAACATGTTTGAACCACCAATACAAATTTTTATGAAGCGCTTTATTGAAATTTATACAAGTTATGCGCTGTTATGTAGGTCGCGGCGTGAGACGTTCGTCCAATCGGGCGTACGGATTGTGGCAATGCTAATCGTTTGAAACTAAAAACTAATCATTTTTGTAACCTATATGAGTGTAGTTATCGTCCGAACTAGAACTAAGTGGAAAGAAATATTTTTTATCGAAATGGCAGCTGTTCAAAAATCAAAGTTCAATTTTTTCGAAAAATTGTCAACCAAAACATCAGATTGGGACTGAAATATTCAAGCTATCAAAATAATCCTAGTTCCAACCATAAGTGAAGGTTCCTTCAATATGTGTGCCAAACCGCAAGTCAATCGGTTCAATAGTTCTTGAGAAGAACGTACGCCCGTTTTGAAAAATGCCGTTCCAAGAAAAACGCGTTCGAAGTTCGAACTTACGGTGGATAGCAACTAATTTGAGTAACTTACCCTTAATCAGCTGTACCGGGACCATAGACACCGCCTTCCTCAACTTCAAAAAAGAACCCCAGACTATAATAAAATGCAAAAAATCGAATTTTCTCAAGCTGGCATACTGGGAAAACAATGGACACAACGGTCGAGGGTATAAGTGACGCGCCGCAATTCGAGCCTCTGTAACTATTAGAGTTCTATGTATTTCGAATTAATATTTTCGAGGCCCATTCTCAGAATCCCAGACTATAATAAAATGCAAAAAAATCGAATTTCCGAATTTTCTAGAGAGTAATTCCCCCTTAAGTTAATGAAATAGTTATGTAAATTACAAGAGCTCCATAGTACTTCATTAATTTTTTAGAACTCATGAATCAGTACACAACATTGGAAGCGGCTGTATGTGGGGATGATAAAGCAACATCCTTCTTCGGATCCGACTCACAAACAGACATCAATATAACAAGTACATAGTTCAACAATATGCCTGTCATATGTTTTAATTGCACCTCCTATTTCTTTTATGTTTTCTTAATTTCAGATGCCTGTATGCAAACTCCACGAAAGATCGTGTCAAGCTCACGGAGATAGAGTAAACGAAAGAATAAATCTATTCTTGTATATTTATATCTATGTAGTATAGAAATAAACTGCCTTATCTTATATAATTGTCTTGTTATTAGAAATCTATTGGACAATAAAAATATATTATTGCTATTAAGGTTAAAACACTATTATCAGTATAGACTAAATCTATAACAATTATACAATTTTATCTATTTTGTAGAAAACAAAAATATGATTCGACTCTTTCTTTCTTTCATTTCCTTTTCTTTTATAATTTGTAGTATTTGATTGTGCAAATATGTTATAAAATATTTCGAATATTACAAATGCTATTCTCTTCTAGGATGAAAATGTTTTAAAATTGCCGCCTCAAGTTGAATTCGGTTTTGTATGCGCCTGGGCTTAAGCGCGATTGCAACCGAGAAACACAAACATCAAAGGTGCCGATGCTCTATGAAACTACTGTATATACTGTGATTGTATAGAGCAGAGGTCGAATATTTCAAAGGTACCTGGGCCACAGTCAGCGAGAGGAACGAGATGTTCCGAACCGCGTTCCGCTGGCACCCGCGCCCCGTTCCTCTTGCTTGTTACGGGTCTATCGGCGTTTGAAATATTTGACCTCTGCTGTCTGTAGTGTATAGTCTGTAGTATCTGTAGCTCCGAATATACGGTATCACAAGCCGCCGTTACCTACGCTGAATCTATGTCGAACACGAATATCGCGTAGAATCTTGCGAGAGTTTTATCGATATTTTTACGCTGAAGCTTTGTCGGGCAGTAATATTGCGTTGAATTCCGCACAAGCCAGTACGTGCGTTGTAAATTTTATGCAAAGTACAACTTACACTACTATAGCCATGAAATCCAAATTGGATCCTATGACCGTTACCGTATGCCCCAATAATCTTGATGGAAGACATGCCACCACCCTGTCGTGGTTTCCATTGAGCAATAGCAATAGGCTACTTTCATGTTTTTTTAATTTGCAGAATTGGTAGAGCATGCAAAAATGTAGTTACTGCAATTTTTAAAAAAAAATTATGATTATAAATAAAGTCAGAAAAAGGCAAAATTTGAATTTTAAAAGTCGAAAACTGCAATTAGCTCGCTGTGACAACATGACTCGTATGCCGGGCGCGCTCAGTCCGCGTTTGCAACGGTGAAACGTTATCGTCGTTGTTATGAATCAGCTTCAATTTAAAGTAAATACCTGTTGCTATCGTTTTTGTTTTGTTGTGTTTATTATTCTTTTGCTGTTATTATTATTCTTGTTTAAAGTTTGTTATACCCGCGTAAAAAACAGTTTAAAATGAGCGAAGCATCGTTTGTGAAAGCTGCGTCCGATAATTTGCCTGTGGTGGATATTTTTTACTGCAGCGGAAATCCGCGGAGTTAAAGCTGGAAGGTATTTACCTTCTAGCTTTAACTCCAGCTTAAACGATGTATTTGCAATTTTTATTAGTGCTATGTAAGCAAAATTTATATAAAATGAATACATATTAGTGAGTAATTTTAGCAGTTTGTGTTACTTATAGGGCAGCTCGTGAAAGTTATGGAGATAACGCAGTAGGTTATGTGGAAATAAAAAGAGAAAACTGCTTGTGTACTGCTAGAGGAAAAGTTTGTCCTGAACATAATGTTAGGAAAAACCTTACTCGATTTCATTCATTGTTAATGAAAATGAGGAAAAAGTACTTAATGTAGAATGCTGTTACGGTCTCCTGGTTTGGAGAGAGCACCAATGCGGTTACCCGCTTGCGTGTGGATATAGAAATTAAAACAGGCTTTTCTGTTTTATGCCGGTTTATTTGATAGATATGATTAGTAATACATTTAATACACAATAAAAGAACATTTCATCAGATAGCTATAATTGACACAGTTACTATATAACATTTCTACACACAGATATGATCGACACTCACAATAAAAGAAACGATGGTAAATCATCATTCCAAGGTCAAATTTTTAGATAAAAAAAATGTATCGCAACTTATGCTTATAATGTGTATCACGTCTAGCGTGTACTGTGTTTTAGCCCATTTGACTTAACGCTTATATCTTGCATTTAAGTCGGGCGGTGAACGACGGTCTGTTACTTGAATCCGAAGAATCGGATGGTTCTCGCTTCGGAGAAAATTTAGAATGTATTTGTGGCTAAACGTTTTAGAATACGTTTCGTTCAAAACAGTTCAAGTATTTCGTCTTTGCGTTTGTCCTAAACGTTCCAAATACCATATGTGTCTCTTAGGACGGAGACGTTAACATACGTTTGTCTTAAACGTTTAAATTTATTGAAGACCGAAGTCTACACAAAATTTTATGTGGCCGGGCGGTAGCCGAGGTCTGTTAGACGCTAAAATGAAGGAACGTAAGTTCGTATAGTTTCAAAATACGTTTGCCCCTAAACGTGTATGCAGTCGCAAGTCGGATGGCGGTCGCCGATGCGTATACTTTCGTTCATCGTACGACGGAAGACGGACGGATCTTCTACGGTCTCGCTAGGAGATTCGTACGTATCTGATCTTAACGTACTTAAGCACTTATGAAATGTAGATCGAACGTCTAGGAAGGCGGTTCTCAGTTCTAAGACGTTCGGGTGGTCTTATACCCAGCTCGCATGTCCCTGCTTTGCTATATCTACATCCATATCTGTGTGCTTTGCCTTCCATATAGTACCGACGAAGCCACAGAATGTTTATTTGAATGATTCGTCGGTTCCTTTGAAACGAGGCCTAATGCAATGGGTTAAGATGATTCACTCGGCGCTCGATCTTTTCAGACGGGGACTGCAGACGATTGACTTGTATTCACCGATGGTGACATTCGATACTTTCCATCTTAGCGCGGTTAACAGACCGAGGTATGCTCGTACGTCTGAACGTACGTTAAAATACACGCACGCACTGTCGCTAGCGTTTGATACAATATAAGCACTTACAAGAATCAAAACATGAGATAAATTTAAATGTGGTACATATACGATACCTATAACACATATAACACAAAAATTGAATATAGTTTTTAAAATATAATAGTAAGAAGTAAAAGGAACAGTTAATGAAGTTACAAAAATTATAAATCTTGATATATAGCAAATATTGAAATAATATTACATATACATATATCTTAATTCTAAAACAAATGTCTAAGTCTTTAACAAATGCCATGACTGCGCAGCTTCATTAGGTTAGTAATGAAACAATGTGGACCTTTCACAGTAAATATTTTTTATTTTAGGTGGTTGTAGGCATGCACTAGCATTTTTAACGTGGGTGCACAGACGCAGTGAAGAACCTGCACCTACTGATGTATGCTATTGGAAAAAACCGCGCATGGCTGGCATTGGCTCAACCATAAAAAGTATTACAGCCAAGGACATATCTAAGGTGCGAACAAATTCAAAATTGCTGTAATACTTCTTTCTTCGAGGACTTATTGAAATAGGGAAACAGAATAATATTGACGGTCAGATTTCAAAACATAATTTTGATGTTGAAAGCGACCTATTACTGGTTTTAAGTATGCATACCCAACTTCACTTATTTAATGAAGCAGGTGGAGGTTTGCCTGAAGATTTTATTTCTTATTTGAAGACGAATATTTCTTTAGACTTAGATTGATGTAGATTAGATGTAAAGATGCAGAACATCAAACTCGAATACAATATAAATCACCATTATGATATGAGTTAAGATACGGTAGAGTAACTGCCTCCAAACTATATAAAGTTGCCCACTGTAAAACCGTAAGTGGTGTTCTGGTGGAGATTTTAATTGGGGCTTCAAAACTCCATAATACTAGGGCTATGGAACGAGGAAGATTGTTGGAAAAAAAGTATTAGATGTTGTAAGTTTAAAATTGAACAAAAAATATAAAGAATGTGGACTTTTTATCTTGCAACAAAATCCAATTTTGCAGCATCACCCGATGCAACGATGATTGAGGTAAAATGCCCGAACAGTAAAAGTGCCCTGAAAGCGTACATAAAAATGGCTTAATTACAAAGAACTGTAATGCACAAATCCAACTTCAAATGCTTGCCGCCAACAAAAAAGGACTGTTTTGTGTTGCTGCAGAGGATTTTGAATTTTCAAAAAATGTAAAAATGAAATGAATAGATTTTGAAGAAGAGTTTTTAGAAAATCTGCTCAAAAAGGCATTTGAATTTTGGAAAGAAAATTTATTCCAAAGGTTATACACGCTTGTAAATATATAAATGTACTTTTTAGATTTGACCTATTTGATATACTTGATAATTTTTTGACATTATATTTTTACATTATACGTATTAGAAAACTCTGTATTCCTAATTTATTTATAATAAAAAATTACATTCGTTTAATTATAGGAGTTTGTAAATTAATTAATGCACATGCTGTGATAACAATTTCATCGGCTCTGCTACAAAAATTGAGGTTCAAAACGGAATGTGGTTTCAAAAGGTGAAACTCTCTTAGTTGACGAATCACTCTTTCTATGTGAATTCTTAAACTGGCAATATGTTTTGTCTCGAGCACTTCACTTTTTGATGGTTGTAGCATAGAATAAACACTTGGTGGTTTTGCTAATCGACCATTTTTTTTTAATTTGTGAATGTGTTTAAAACCACGATCTGCTATTACACAGCTTCCCAGTGGTACTTTGTTCATAAAACCAGATTTTTCAAACAGTACAGTATCTGAAGTTCGGCCACCATATCCATTGGAAATGAAATGTATAAATCCATCAGGGGTTGATGATATTAAAAATTTCAGCGTATTACATTTCTTATATTCTGACCAGGTCAATGACTGTTTTAAAGAATCGGAAAGCTTCTTAATTTCGATCTCTAAACAATCAATTATTGCTTCTACATTGTAATACCTTGCTCTAAACGGTATAGGTAGTAATTTCCAAACTGTTTCTTTGTCAGGCCAGCATATCATTGTTTTGAGTAAATGGGCCAGAATTGGGACGGTATTATGAAATATTTTTGACGTGTGACTTTCTGACAAATCAAATTGATGACGCAATCTCAAAAATGAATCATTAAGTTTAATTTTCATTAAAGTTACCATAATGTGAAGTTTTGGAAGATGACTTGTTTCTACCAAATAATTTAAGAAATGTTCGAACCATACTTTTGGCACACCAATGTAGCTCTTTGGGTCTCTTGCTATTAGTGATAATGTGAGGTTTAAAAAGACACCAGGACTTTCCTCCAAACTGCTTTCCGATTCACAGTATTCTTCTTCACTACTGGACTCTTCAATGCTGTATTTTTCAGGTGAACTTTCTGGTAATTTGTTTTTTAAAAGTGATGTTGATGCATTCTTCGAACGATGACGCGAGTATTTTGAAGCGATCACCACCGAGGAATTTTCGCATCCACCACTTCCGCAAGCATCTCCAACGCTCGGAGCTGTTCAACCAATCACCACCGAAGAAGTTGAAGAGGCGACCGGGCGAATGAAGCCGGGCAAGGCGACAGGAGTGGATGATATCGCCGCTGAGCTCTGAAGTCCGGTTGCTTGAACCCCGTTAGCTGGCTAGCCGAGTTCTTCAACCGAGTCACCGAGGAGGGCTGCATTCCGAGCAACTGGCAAGAGAGTATCACCGTCCCAATCTGGAAGAAGGGCAGCCCAGCTGAATGGTCCAACTACCGCCCGATTCGGCTTTTGTCCCACACTATGAAGATTTTGGAGCGCGTTATAGATAAGCGGATCCGCGATATCGTCAACATCACCACTAACCAAGTCGGCTTCGTCAAAGGATGCGGAACGACCGACGCGATCTACGCCGTCCGCCTTCTCCTCGAAAAATATTGTGAGAAGCGCCCACTTCATATCGCTTTTTTAGACCTTGAGAAGGCTTTCGACCGAGTTCCACACGACCTCATCTGGTACTCCCTCCGCGAACACAACGTTCCCGAGAAACTCGTTCGATGGGTCCAGCTGTTCTACCAGAGCCCAAAAAGTCGCGTCCGGAGCGTGGCCGGCACATCAAGACCTCTAAGCATCTGTGTAGGTGTGCACCAAGGGTCAGCACTCTCGCTCCTACTCTTCATCCTTGTCATGGACAGCGTCACGCGCGATATCCAACGACCCGCACCTTACACTCTTCTCTACGCGCATGACGTACTACTTGTCGCCGAAAACAAAATATTTGACGACGGATGCGGTCGAAGTCGGCACGATCACCATCAGCGGCATCGACTTACCCCGCATCGCTCACTTCAAGTACCTCGGCTCTACGCTTTCGGCCGACGGCGATCTGCGACATGAGGTCGTCTCTCGTGTCAACGCAGCCTGGATGAAGTGGCGTTCTGCGACGGGTATTCTATGCGACCCGCGCATCCAGGACCGGCTGAAATCTAAGGTTTACCGCTCCGTCGTTCGCACGGTCGCCCTCTATGGCGTCGAGTGCTGGAGAGCCACCAGGGAGACCGAGCATCGATTCGCCGTGATGGAGACAAAAATGCTTCCCTGGACCGGCGGAGTCACTCGTTACGATCACGTCCGTAACGAAGACATTCGCGATCGGTACGGCGTCGCACCCATTGCCGAAAAGATGCGCGAATCGCGTCTCCGGTGGTACGGCCATGTTCTACGTGCCGATGACACCTCGCTTGCCAAAATTAGTTTCAACATCAACATTGATGGCAAAAGGCAAACAGGGCGACCTAAGAAGCGCTGGCTGGACACGTTGCACCTAGATCTCATTGCCGCTTGACTCCACCCGGACCAAGCTCCTGACCGGGACAAATGGCGGGCCCGATCCAGAAGAGCCGACCCCGCAACAAAGCGGGACTGAGGCTGAAGAAAAGGAAGAAGATGTTGATGCATTCTTCGCTGTGTTCAGATTTATTGGAGAACACTGTTTATCTATTACCATTGCTATCTGACACTGAATGGATTTACTTCGAAAAGTAGGTGTTACCTGAATTCCTACGTGCCTTGATTGTAACGATCAGATTTAACATCTACTTCAGGTACTCCTTCAATGTAATCACTACTTGTGGAAGTACTTGTAATAGTTACAGGTATGTAAGGTGACTGTAATGCTTCCTGTACTAAACGGGCCTTCTGTCTCTTTAAAGCGACAGACCGTACAGCAACAGTTGCGATCTGCTTGACAATCAAACTTGTGGGGTACCAGATTTTCTTTTAATTTAATTTGTCCACCCATCATCTTAAATTTGATATAATTATCAATGTCTTCATCCAGATAAAAGAAGATTACATAATATCAGTTGTGCCATTTATTATAAATGTTTTAAGAATTAATTTATACAGAGATATTGGTCACATACATTAAAATGATCCTCACAACAAAAAAATACAGTTTTTGTGGTTGGTTTATCTCGCCTAGCTATTTTAAACCATGCATTTTTTGTTTTTCATTGCTTGGCAATGTAATAAAAACTTTGTTTGGTGTACTTTTTGATGTCGATGTACACTGAGGAACAAAACACCATTTATTTTGTTTCTTAACTTGCTCCATTCTTAACACAAAAACAATATATAGGACAAAGCACCGAAGCTTTCTTGCGTTAAAATAATAGTATTCTAACACTAAACTAAACCAACTGAACTACAACAAAAATAAGCACTTCTCGAAACAATCAACTAAACGCACAATATATACACAAAAAACATCTAACAATGCCTATTCCCTTTTTAACCATAATGCTACCTATGCGGAGCGTGCTAAAGGTCCATGCCGATACGAGTGGTGACGTCACACTACCGAAAATCACATGACCTGCTGTTTTTCGCGCGCTTTGTATTTCGCTATTTCTAATAATTAATTAGTACTTAATTCAGTATTTTCAAACTCTGTAACCTAAATATTCGTGTTTCTCACCTAAATGTACTTTCATCAAACAGGATAAAATTTATTAGTTTCAAAAATTCATGCAATTCACGATAACAGGAATTCTAGTCGTGCCACGTCTAGCTTGAATGTATTTCCAAATCTCAGAAGGATGGGATTTGATCTTACTCTGAACGTCGATTAAGTACGTAAAATATGAGTCTTTAATCTGAAGCTTGACGAAGCTACGTAGTCTCTTAAAGCAATTCAGGTAGTGTAAATTTCCAGTTATTTTCCAATTATTTCTGTAAGTTTCTTTAATCTTAAGATAGTTTTCTACCACTAATTTGGTCAATGAAACAAGACTGGTTTGAACGATAGTTATATTTGACCTAATTAGTGGTAGAAAACTATCATATAAATGGAAATATAACTATCGTTCAAGCCAGTCTTGTTTGATTGACCTAATTAGTGGTAGAAAACTATCATATAAGATAAGTACAAAAGGGTCACGAAATATATATATGTATATATACATTTAATCTTAAGATCGGATTTTATGTCATTTGTGAACCAAGGTGGAAAATTTGAATGTTTAGCTACGTATTTTGGGACCAATGGGGATCAATGAGACCATATAAGATTTTGTAGAAGGAATCAGTGGCTACATTTACATCAGTGGCATTTTCCAGAAAGTTCCATTCAGTTAAGAAAATGTTATTGTACAGCTCAGGAAAATCAGCTCTTTTAAAATTGCAGCGGCGTGTATTGCCAATAGGAAATTTAGCTGGCTCTTCCGCAAGTGGAAGCCAAAAGGAAATACTTAGCGAGGGATGTTGAGGGTCCTCCGCAACCAATGGTGAGTCAGAAGGGCTAACAGAAATATCAGAATCAATACTAACTAAAACAAGATCGAGAAGTCGATTATTGGAGTTGCGTACTGTATTACACTGTGTGAGATTGACAGTATTACAGATGTAAGTGAAAGTAGTAACTTTCTGACAGTTAACTTGATCATTACAGTAATTATGTATGTTAAAATCACCGATTAGCAAAATCTTTTTATCGAAAGAGAATGTCTCGAAAGCAGAGAGAAATAATTCAAACTCGACCATTGAAATATCAGGCGGAATGTAGACAGCGCACAGGAAGAAAATCTGAGACTGCCAAGTACATCTGCCAATGACAAGGTCAATGATAGGAACTAGAGAAGTTAAATTAGCAACGTCTACGTATTGGTGAGTCATTTTATTAGAAACAGCTAACAAAACTCCTCCACCCTTAGAACGATCAATTAAGTCAAATCTTCGACCGCAACGGTAAACTTCGTAATGAGAGTGAAAAAGCTCAGAATTATACATGGAATCATTTAACCAGGTTTCGATGAGCAGAATAACATCAAACAAGAAATCGCAGCAATTACGGTAAAAGTCATGTGTTTTAGAATTTAAGCCTCGACAATTTTGGTAGTAAATTAGAAGCGGGATTTTTAAACTGTTGGGCAATTTTAGTTTTCCGAAGAAATTATGGTGGGGATTCCATTTCTATATTTAATTTTCAGATTATTTTCACCATTAGATTGTCTCTGATTAAGCTCCTGTTTTACACTCTTGTACAAGCGATTTTCCATAGGTGTTTTATCACGAGAAATAGAAATGCCTTTGTAGTCGTTAATATTTTTCAGTTTTGCTGATTTCCGGAGGACAAAACTAGCAGCCTCTGCAGATGAGAAACGGACTTTGATTGGTCTTGGGCGTTTCTGAGTGGGATCAATCTTCCCTAGACGATATGAAGACACAATATTATTTTGTGACTCCAGAGTAGTTAATACGTTGATAACGATTGCACTGTCTCCATCCCTCGACCCGGAAACATCCTCACCCTCCTCACATCCACAAATAATTATATTAGATGCCCTTTGGCACGATCAAGAACTTCTTGAACAATTTTCTCAAATTCAAGGGGTGAAGGGGATTCATGCGTAAGCTTTTTGATATTTGTGATTTTAGGGAACTAATTTGCTCCTGCAGACCAGCTATCACTGCCTTTAGACTATTTAAGTCAGTGCCAATTTTGATACAATTATGACAGTTCCATGTGAGGCCTGACTTTGAGTTAATTCTCTTTGCTTCAACAAAGGTAATTTCCACCAAATCTAAACCATAAACTCCACTACATATTGAACATGCAATTGATTTATTTTGCTGTAAATTTTTGCCACAACAAGTACAAGAAGGCATTGTAAAGATTTAGGAAATAAAAACAAATAAAACAAGAGATATCATATGTTAAAGTGGCGAGTAAGGACGGACAGGATAAACCTCTTCACACCGACGCGACGGGACCGGTCGTGGTGTCTAACAAAACACAGAGCGGATGGACAAGTGAGAGAGATATGGGAAAGAACACCACAAAAATATATCTAAATAAGAGTGGCAAAAAGTATATATGGAAAATAATATTGTGTAGGTACTTACATTCAATTCAAATTTTAAATACAATTAACAGTCATACATAATGAAATTTATAAATCACGAAACTAGAAATATTACTGTTTACAACCGTACAAACTACAATAACTTCACACAACACAATAACTTCGTTACAGTAAAATCAGGAAAAAGTTAAGTAGATTCAGGAACGAACAACACGTGGCCCAACTACATATCTATCTGCTCATATTATCTTATCAGCATGATTTTGTTCAACAAGAACAAGCCTTATTACCATTTCACAATCTATTTGTCAGGAGTTGGATAAACGGGAACACGTCGATGTAATATACAGTGTCTTCACTACCGTATTTGATATCATAGACCACAACATATTACTGGGAAAGTTGTTTGCTTTACGGAGTATTCCGCATTTAATCAAGCTATTAACATCGTATTTACATAATCGTATAAATTACGTATTTTATAATGGTTATAGATCATTTGAATTCATCTCTACTCCTGAGGTACCTCAAAGGTCTAATTTAGGGCCGTTACTGTTTATTATTGTAATATCGCTTTACATAGGGCGTCCAACACACATTAAAACAAAACTTAAATAATCAAACTATTTATTCCTCAATTTTTGTATTTCCTGCCACTACTCACTCTCTCTCTCTCTCCACACCCGCTCCCTCTTAACCTAATCACACTAAAATAACTGTTGGCATTTATACAGTGTTACCAACCTTTGTCAATATCTTACAACTCGGCCAACCCTGACTCATCGATCGTACCGATCGAATGACCAAAGCGGCGAATATAAACATAACACCAATACAAATATTAAACAAATACAAAACATGCTAACCCAATACACTAACCTAACTAACCTACATTAGAAATCGTAAACAGGGGCGTTATTTTCCGACCAGGGTCTAATTCGATTGGTCTCAAAAATCCCTTCGAAAGGTAACATTGGACATTTAAAACCCCTCTATTTTTTACCACATATCTATCATTTCCAAGACATTTTGAAATATTATACGGACCTTTAAATTTTGGTAGTAGTTTCTTATTTATTCCTGAAGTACTGGTAACGTTTGTTATCATTACATAGTCACCTGGGGAATATACTCTTGGTTAACTATTGCGTTTGTTAAAATAATCAGTGTTGTACTGTTGTGACTGATTGATTTTTCCTGCTGCAATCTGTCGTTGCTCGGAGAGATCTCTCCGGCTTTCTTCCTCTATTAATACTTCTCGTAGACAGTCTATTGCTTCACCCCTTTGATCCATGCCAAAAAGTAATCTACATTGACTGCTTCCAGTTGACTTGTTCACAGTATTGTTGATATTAAACTCTACTTGGTCTACTACTTCATCCCAACCGTCTGCTTCATCTGTCAACTTCGCTAACATGGGTGTAATTACTCGATTCACCTTTTCCACCTGTCCGCTAGCCCTCGGGGTGCCTGTGGCCACAAGAACATGGTTTACATTCCATTCTGCCATCGTCTCTTTAAAATGACGAGAGGTAAACGCAGAACCCCTATCTGACATGATCCTGCGGGGCTGCTGTAATTATTAAAGAACGATAAAACATACTTGAGCGTTTCTTTGGCATCCTCCGATTTACATGCATATAATTTCGTGAACTTGGTGAAACCGTCAACTATAACTAAAATATATTTTCTATTCCTTCGCGTCTTCTCGTATGGGCCTACGTGGTCTACATGTAGCGTGTCAAAGGGAACATTTCCCTTTGGTATCGAATGTCGTTTCCTTCCGTATGTTTAGTGCTTGGTGAATAAACTATACACTTCAAGCAATTGTTGACGTGCTGCTTAATTTTTCTTTAAGTTTAGGAAACCAATAACTTCTCTGTATCAAACCTAATGTTTTGTGAACACCAAAATGTCCCATTTCATCATGATATTTATTAAGTATCTGAGTGTCCATAACTTTTGGTACGACAAGCAGTACCCCATCCCCTTGTTTTCTGTACACTAAACAGTTATTGAGTTCGTACAAGGAACTTTCTTGTTTTTCTAGTGCCTGTCTAATCTCCCGTATGTGTCCATCAGCATCCTGTTTTACTTATATGTCATGGATAAATCATTATCTTCTAATACTATTACTACCCGACTTAGCGCGTCCACGTGATTCATCTGAGTGCTAGACCGATGCTCGATAGAGTATTTAAACTCCTGTAAGTGTAAAACCCATCTCATAATTCTGGGCACTACTTCTTTTTTGTAAAAGTTTGCTTGATGCTATTACAATCAGTAATAATCTTAAATTCTATACCTTGCAAGTAAATTCTAAATCTTTTGAAGGCATATACTATACACACCATTTCTAACTCATACCTGTGCAATTTACATTCAGATGGATTAGTTCTCTTCGAAAAATAGAAAACTGGGTGAAATTTACCATCATCCTGTTTTTGCATCAAGATACTACCAAAACCGTGTGATGAGGCATCACAATGTAATTGTGTTTCAGCCTTTGGGTTATATATGGCACGATCAGGTTCCGCTAACATCAACAACTTTAATGTTTCAAACGCAGTAAATTGGGTTTCATTAAAAATAAACTTGGTGTTCTTTCTTAACAAATCATAGAGTAGTTTTGCAATAAAAGCATAATCTTTAACGAACTTTCTAAAATAATAAGTTAGACCTAAAAAACTCTGAACTTCTTTAACGTTCTTTGGTACTGGGAATGATTTTATCGATTCTATGTTTGATAGACACGGCCTAATTTCATTTCTATTGATAATGTATCCCAAAAACTGGATTTCAGTAAAGAAAAATGAACATTTCTTTGCCTTTAACTCAAGTTTGTTTTTGACACATCGGTCAAATACTTCTTTCAAAATTTCAAAACTTTGCTCTAATGTTTGAGTCGCAACAAGGATATCATCTACATACACACAAATCTTACCTTCTTCGATAAGGTCTCTAAATACCAGATTTATGTATCGGCTAAAATTAAATGGCCTATTTTTCCATCGGTATGACATTTTAAGGTATTCATACTGTCCATTGTGGGTCACAAATGAGGTATATTTCACATGATCACGATTCATACTCAGCTGATGGAAAGCATCCTTTAAATCGAGTTTTGTAAAATAGACCTTATTTCTTAGCCAATCAATTTGGTCCTCTAAAATAGGTAGTGGAAAATTGTCCCGTACAGTGATTTTATTTAACTCACGATAGTCCACACACATTCGCAATCCTTCAAGCTTATTTGGCACCAACACAATGGGAGAGCTGTATTCCAATGTGCTCTTCCGTATAATACCCTTAGTTAAAAGATCCGCTACCATTTCATTTACCTGCTCTTTTTCATAAAATGACAATCGTCTAGGTCTAAAAAGAACTTATTGTGACTATGTTCAACAATAATATTAACTTCGTATGGTGTCTCTGGTTTGTTTGGCCTCTCTGCATTCACATAAGCTTCAGTAAACAATTGCACAAATCTGTGCTTAAAATATGGGTCAATCTCGTGGTTAATGTCTAAATCAGTAGTATTACCTCCCTTAACATTAATATCGTCAATTTTAAAAATGCAATTTATATCATCATCAACATATCAACAAACAATGATTTTTCATCGTATCATCTGGCACGACAAAAAAGCAAACCTCGAAATTCATATCCTCTAATGTTAAAATGCTATCAATTTTGGCTATATTATTTAAAATGGGATCTGGTACTAGAGATTTAACTATAAATGAAGTGGGACTACCTGTATCCAAAATTGGTGCTAACTTAATGTCTCTATCACCTAACCTCACATTGACGTTAACTCGGTACGATGGCACCACTTCAGATCGGTGTCGCTCGACTAAGTTTAAGTTGGTGGAGTGGTTCGGCTCCTGTTTTACCCTGGGTACATCTGTGGACTGATTTCGGAGACACGTCCTCTGTTGATGGTTAATTGATCCACAGGTGAAACAAGATCCTCTCGACTTTCTTGGTTCCGTGCAATTCCGTGAAATGTGACCAATCATCGGGCAATTGTAACACGTCAAGCTACTGAAGCTACTTTGGTTGTCATTCGGTGATCTTTCCCTTCGGTTTTTGCTACTGAAACTGTTGTCAGCCTTCCCTCTGTAGTCGACTACTTCTCCTTTGCGTCTCGGCTCATTTCGAGTGTAATTACGTGGGAAACTTTCAGTTCTCTTCATTTCTATATCATTGTACTCGTGAATGTAATGCAATAGTTCCTCGATACACCTAATTCTTAGTGGGAAGATCGCATCACATAAGGACTTCGATTGTAGCCCAATCAAAACTTCATCTTTAATTTCGCCAACTTCCATATTCAATTCCAAGCATAATTTGGTTTTCTCATGGAAGTAATTGTCTATTGTTTCGTTTCTTTGTGGTACCCTGTCTTTCATTAGTTGCCATTTCAACCATTGGCTTTCCTTAACAAAAAACATTTCTTTAAATTTTCCCAAAAAGTCGTCCCATGTACCAAGTTGTCTAACATTGGCAAGGTACCATTGCTTTGCACCGTCAACCAAATGCGTTCGGGCCGTTTCTAACATGTAGTTGTCTATCTGTTTTAACCAATCTCTTACATCTGATAAATTACTGTCAAATTTCGGTATTTAGATAACAAATGAGGCATTATTGACGCACTCGTTGAAGTCCTATTTTGGCGAATCAACTGCTGCAACATACTTTCCATAAATCGATCTCGCCTTTTACTTTCTAGGATCATCATTTCAAATATTTTACACACAACTACATCTCTATTACTTGCCGTTGTATTTTCACCTTTTGCTGATCTGGGGCTCACTGGACGAATTTGATCCTCGTGGTTTTTATCAACGATTATCACATCCATCCTTCTTTCTTCTTCCCACTTCTGATAGTTGTAATATCGCTTTACATAGGGCGTCCAACACACATTAAAACAAAACAAATAATCAAACTATTTATTCCTCCATGTTTACATTTCCTGCCACTCTCTCTCTCTCTCCACACTCGCTCCCTCTTAACCTAATCACACTAAAATAACTCTTGGTACTTATACAGTGTTACCAACCTTTGTCAATATCTTACATTATACATATTAATGATTTATTAATGTCACTAACATGTCCAGTTATTGCTTATTAATCCAAGAGCAAGGTCGATTTCTCTACCTTTTATCGGTAGACGATTCTAATGTTTTCAATCGATTTCCAATCGATTCGTCATGAAAATATGGCCCAAAAATGACAACGGTGCCACTGCAAATCCTGCCGAAATAATTAATAATCAGACGAATTTTTTAAAATATATACCTTTTTGTCCTAGACACATAAAAAGCACTAGAGTGTGCATCGTAGTGCACACGATTAGGAAAAATCACGGTACCGGGTCTCATCCTGCCACAACCGTCGGCACCGTAGCAATAATGAGGGTAGTAAAACGTAAGTAACTACCTTTTCCCCTAGGCAAAAAACTGTTAACAAAAATTATAGGTAGGGACCTGATGACTAAAGTATACTAACGGTACCAACTCTCAGCTTGCCGGAAACCGCATTCACCGTGGGACAAATCAGCACCCGCTCGGGTGTATTTTTCTTGGGACATAAACTAAACTGCCTGTACGCTGCGAAAACGCCTGCCTCAAGATTTTCGGACTGACTGTTTGTGTCCAGAATGGTTCGCCACCGAGATAAGATACAACAGCAGCGTCATTTTCACACATTTTAGTTCGTTTTCACGATTCGAAGACGAATGAGAGAGAATCAGTACGCCACTTATGCGTTTCTGAAACAAAATGCACGGTTTTCTATGCTTTCGCTGTGGTGGAAAATTAATTCTATTCACCAATACTAATTTCACGAAGTTGTTGCGCGTCGTGGCTTTCCGAAAAAAAAACCTGTTTAAATATGGTGATCTCGAGCCCAAAAGGAATAGCAGTGCCTATCACGTGGCTTGCTTTCAAAAAGTTGCTGAAAAAGCAATTCAAGGGTCCATATTCCCCGAGGGTAATGAGGTAAGCATTTTTGAAATGCTCACTGAAAACAACGAAATCAAATGATAATTTGTACTGCGATTTCAAAGGTAACTGTTATAATAAACAATATTACATATATATATATATATATATATATATATAGATAGATATTAGAAATAATATGAATATCATTTATTTGAAATATATAAATAAATAATATATATGCAAATATCGAAGTAAAAGAATATATCAAAAAATATGAAAATATATTAATGTACATTTAAAATATATGAAAAATCCATGAATTTTATGGTCGAATTTTTTGTATTGTCAGGAAAATGCACTTCTGCATACCTCACAAGACCGACAAACCTCGACAACATGTGTTAATGGGAAATTGCAATCTGAAGAACCTGCCTACTCAAGTCCAGGAGGTGATCCACGTGCTATATACATTTCTTGTTCCAAAAGAACAACGTGTTGGTTTTCGAAGAATTTACCCCACTTTGTGCCCCTCTAAAGGTACGCGTGATAAAATAATGACATTTGCGGAAACTCAACGATACCCCAATGAAAAGCGTTGTACAAAATTCGACGTATTTTATCACGCAACTTGTTATGCATTGTACCACTCTAGAGCAGCGGGAAAAATCAGGCAAGATCAAAAACCAGGCGAATCGCGCAATATCAGACATATTCATTCCGTTGCATTTGGAGCACTAGGCAAATTCATAACGGATAATATAATTGAGGGGTAAAAGTATATTACTTGATTGACTTGCTCGCCAAGTACAAGCAGCTTTTCGTAGAATTAGGCAACGGCACATTCGATGAGGAAGATGTCAAGAATTACAAAATAGATTTGTTGTAATACACAGATGCACACACACGTACTAACACGTGCAAACATACACACAGAACGCTTTTATCAAAGCAAGTAGTAAGAAAAATCGTTATTTTACATAAATTTTATTTATTTAACAGGTCTTTTTGAGGTAAACTGTCACCTCAAAAAGCCCTGTTGCCGGATATAAAATCCTGTGCTAGCTTCCGCGTTAGGGTGGGTGGGTCGGGAAGAACTAAAGATGTTTAACCTTCCTATACTCACGCATACGGTCTGTGAGACCGACTTATATAGTATAGTATACGTCTTTCATTTTGACGTGAGTATAGGAAGGTTAACAAAAAATGAAGCAAAATGGACGTGCAACGATGTTCGACAAGCAGACTTCTAAATGCAATAAACGAATTAAAAATAAAGCATACCATCTCGAGCGCTTATTAAAGCTCCTTCCTGGGTGGTTCTTGTTTGTCAGCGGAAAGGAGATTAACGCACACAACACAAATAAAAATCTTTGAAAAAGAAAATTTGAATAAGGTAAATATATTGAAATAATAAAAAGATAATAGATAATAAAATTAAATTGAAGCTAGGAATTAAATTAAAATATGTAAAAGAAACTCGAGTAAATATGGATTGAGGGAAGAATCTGACTTCAGGGGAAAATATGGAATAGAATAAAATACTGTAATACAGTAAAACAATAATTCCATAATAATAAAAAACAATGAAACAATAATAACAGAGATCTTCAATGGCGCACTGCACTGGATTCGAGTCGGTATGCTAGGACACACAACAAAAAAGAAGAATAACGTATCTTACACTAGGCGCTACAGAGTAGTAGTAGTTATAGCAAAGCGGTATTGAGTTAAAGCGGCGAACCGACGTGCAGCCGAAAAACGGCGCGTTTCGAAAACTACTTCACACAGTCGCACTGATGAGCGGTATGACCGCGAAACGGGCGTCTGCGAATAGTGAAAGTAGTTTTCTAATTAAGCACAATTTTCCCACGGCGGGCTAGCCGAGTGCGTGATTGTAGCTACTACAGGAGTTTGTGGCAAAACAAGTTGTCTACTTCTGTAGAATCACATAGCTGCAAAAATGCGTAATTAGTACATTATGGCGGAATTTCGTCATTGAACTCTCATATGTACAGACATCTAACACTGAGTATCTGTTTATCAATATACGTAGATGGAAGCGGCATTATTCGATTATTTATGAACATTCGCCTGCAATGCGTGAATTGACATACTTGCTAAATTATCTCAAGGCTTTTTTCTGTAAGACAAAAATATCAACTGCGTGTGCGGAGTCGTCCATGAGTTGAATACCATAACTGATGTGAGAGTGGAAGAGCGCGTGGTATGGTATTATGACTGTCTCTTTATTTACGGCACACCGACACACCGTATTCTTCTAATGGCATATAACGCAGAAGTTTGTTTATTGGACAGACATGAACTCTTTAAGTTAATCTAGTGTCCGCATATATCCCTAACAATTTTACGAATTCCGTATTTTTTGCCTTCATTATGAATGAGACTATTGCAAGAGAAACATGTTAACATGTTAAAGATTTATTTTATCCATTATTACTTACATATTACATAACATTTTAATTTTTGCTACTTTCGGAATAGCTGCTTTCGCTTTTTGCACGTTGGTATGTATGTATATACGCCTGCATGGGTTAATATTTAATGTTTCAAGGTGGTTTAACAAACATTTGGTGGTAAACCCTCTTACACAGATTATAATTACTTTCGTGGACTATTGACATTATTATTATCATCGTTATTATTACTATTATTATTATTATTATTATTATGAATCACATTGCTGATATATATATACATGTTTCTCATAACATAATTTAATTGAATTTATATGCCGATGTACATCGTTAGCTTTTGTTGTGCAGGTAACATACCAGTAGGAATTGCAGTAGCTCGACAACGAATACAGCAACATGATATCGTTTCTTCGCCATCGTTGCCTCCAACAGGACTTCTTGCCACCGTAAACAGCTCGACACTAATGAAGGAAATACCTACAATGCCTGATATCGGTAAGAAATTTATACCGACACTGCAAACATATGTGTGTATATATATAATTCAATTAGTCTTTAATAATATATGACTTATTTAAAAATGTAATAAGTAGTCTGGGCAAACAGCGGTAATTACGAAATAAGGTACAACGGCCTACATATTGTAGTATGGTAATACTCCATTAGTAAAGTTACCAATAAAAAGATGTAAATTTTATAGAAAGCATTCTTTAAGAAATAGAAAAGCGTTGTAAATATATACCACACATATACACTTGAAACATTTCAAAATCTAGAATTCCAAATTGCTATAATGACGGGCCGAAAAAAAGAAACGAAGTTTGTTTATAAACGACGGAATGGGATGGTCGACGAAAAAGTGAGATAAAAAGTTACACAAAATACCAGAGTTGAAAAGAAGCAGACCACATCAGAAAAAGAAGTTGTTGTTTACAAACGATGAACAGACCAAAGAAAAAGAAATTCAATAAAAGGAAAAGACCAAAGAAAAGAAGTGAAGAAAGAATTCAAGAGAGAGAGAGAGAGAGAGAGAGAGAGAGAGAGAAGTTAAGAATTAGAAAACAAATTCCACTTATACACACACTAGGTAATATATTTTGATTATATTGTTCATTATTTTGTTAATATAATACTAAAATTTTATAAATATTATTTGTAATAATTTTTGCTTTCTATATAATTAACTAAATTCTCAGTACAATTTTTGGCGCCCAACGTGGGGCGAACCTAAATTCATTCATTCCATTTGCGAACCTAAAGTTAGTTGATTTAATTTCATTTCATTGTATCATACACAAATTTAGAATTTAGAAATGTCAAACAAACGTCAAGATGACACAGAGAAGGGTGAAATAGAAAGGGCGTTAGGAAAACTAATGTCTTCGTTAATTAAGTTATCATATGCTATTAATAGTCAGAAGCACAGTCAGAACAAACAAGTAGAGAGTACAAGTAAATCTAATGAGTTAAGTGTAAGGTTAGAAAATATCGAGATCACGTATGAAAATGAAAATAGAAGTAAAAACGAATGTAGAAAGAAAAATAGGTTTAAATTAAAAGAATTGGTAACTATTGACGCTTGTTTATCTGAAAATAGGGCATTAAAGGAAGAGAATTCCTTGCAATTAACACATTTGAAAGGTGTCAATGAATCGAACTTTAAGTTATGTCAAAATTTAAATGAATCTACGAGTTCAAATATAGCTTTGTTTGAACAAGTTAATCAACGTAATGACAGGTTATTGCAAAGAGACGCATACCATATGGAAAGGAAACTTGAAACCGAATCAACAATTCAACAGCAACCTAAATTAATTGATTTCCTTCAAATAAAACTCCAAATGGAAGAAGAAAAGAAGAAAACTGTAACATATAAAATATTTGGAAATTCGGAAAAGGAGAATCACCCACCCTTATCTGTTATGCTTAACTATAAAGATTTAGAGTACCAATTGAATAAAGAAAGGGAACTTACCAAGAGTTTAAGACAAGAGATAGTAAATTTGAAATCGCAATTCTGTTCAGATAATTTGGAAAGAACTAATACCACAGGAAATATCAAGGATCACATGACGGTGTTAGAACAAATCACACAATCTCCTGAGAAGAACGATTTATTTCGGCAGAGTTTCATTCAAAGAATACATTACAATCTACCGCACAAGTTCGATCCCGGGATATGTACCAAACCATTAATGTGTGCTAATTGCAAAGATCAACTTCCGCTAGGCCCATAGCCAGTCTCTGCAACGAATGCCAAATTGTTGTGCATCCTTCATGTACATCAAATTTACCAAGAACTGATATCGTGAAAGGCATTTACTATGTATAGAATATTTATTCATATAAATTTAATTAAATACATTTCCTATTGAAAACGATTTAAAATTAAATATATTAGTTAAATAAAACAATAAATAAATAGAATAGTACATTTTAGGGATTGAAGTCCTGTTAAGTACTTATCTTGTTTATTTAAAACTCTCTTCTTCAGTACCATTTTATACTTACCAATTGTTAATCTACAATAAGAAACTAATTTCTTTTAGTGATTGTCTTCTAGTTTCATTTACATTAATAACACATGGATTTCTTAAATGATAGTTAAAATTTTCTGTTACGAGTAACAGAAAATTTTTTAAAGGGGGACGGTAGTATAATTGTAGTATGGTAATACTCCATTGGTAAAATTACCAATAAAAAGATGTAAATTTTATAGAAAGCATTCTTTAAGAAATAAAAAAGCGTTGTTAATATATACCACACAAGTTTGTTTATAAGCGACGGAATGGGATGGTCGACGAAAAAAGTCAGATAAAAAGTTATATAAAATACCAGGGTTGAAAAGAAGCAGACCACATCAAAAAGAAGTTGTTGTTTACAAACGACGAACAGACCAAAGAAAAAGAAATTCAATAAAAGGAAAGGACCAAAGAAAAGAAGTGAAGAAAGAATTCAAGAGAGAAAGAGAGAGAGAGAGAGGGAGAGAGAAGTTAATAATTAGAAAACAAATTACACTCTTACACACACTAGGTAATATATTTTGATTATATTGTTCATTATTTTGTTAATATAATACTAAAATTTTGTAAATATTATTTGTAATAATTTTTGCTTTCTATATAATTAACTAAATTCTCAGTACAATATACACAGAACTACTCGCATACAGCAGCGATATAGTATTGACTATAGTAGATAGTCGTGATAGTAGTGATGCTGTCGTAACTTATTTCGTATTTGTACGTTATTACCGCTGTTTGCCCTGGGTAGTAGTCTCCTACCCTTTACAATTACGCTTTTACTTGTTTGTTTATACAAATTATATTCATGTGCTCACTACCGCATGTGAATGCACTAATTAACTAAGAGCCGATTTTTTTACTTCTCTATAAAGTTCTCTTTAATAATTCGAAAGATAACTTTATGAAAGATTTTATAGATAAGATAAGTAACATTTAACTGGATAATAACTATTGAGAAGATATTTTGTGAGCGATAGAGTTGGCAAGTATGTTCACATCCAAGAGAAATAGTAAACATAACAAACGTAACCCCACTTGAAGCTTTCACGTTGTCTATATTGGTTTGACGTCTTTAATTTATATACGCTTTTAAACAATATGCAATACAGAGTTTTACAGTCTTACCCAGACCTTGTATTAAGAAATGTTTCAAATAAAGGTTGTTTAACACACTCTTGATTGATGTAGTGTAAAAATGTGTGTATTGACTTCACGTCACGTCATGTGTATATTTGGATATAAATGGAACATTCTGTATATTTCTAGTTTTCTACGATACTCTTATGCGTGTGATATTCATTGCACAGTGCTTTAAAGTTGTGCAGAATAGAAATATAATGTTGGTAATGAGGTATCTGAGATTGTTTCATACTATGTACCTAATTCATTACGCTTTTCGCCTTACGGCATCATCAGGAGAACTAGAGTGTAACATAATATAATCTTATACATATATCTATACAGTTAAATATTATTAAAGTCCAACATTAAATTCGAAGAATAAAGTCATTACCGTAGTAGGAAATATCATTTAGGTACTTAATATAAACCAGGGATGAAAATTGAAATATCACTGAACTAAATCTAATGACAGTGATTAATAAAGGTCTATTGGAAATAATTAATTAACATACTTACAAGGGGCACCGTGTAATGTATATCACGGATTGCGATCCTATTACGTGTAAGTGTTCTTTGAGACGAAGAAACCCCGAGCGTTTATCCGATTGGGGCTTCGTTTTGTAAATATTAAATCCTATTCCTACGCACGCCTCACGAGTAAGTACCAAATCGCCTAGATAGAGTTGCTGAAGCCGCAATAGCCGAGCAGACAAGGTGATCGACTGGAATGTTGGAGGTTCTGGTTTCGATTCTTATTGACTTCATTTTTTTCTGGTTGAAACATCAGTGGAATTGATTCAATAATTAAAAAGAATAGGAAACAATTCATAAACTTCCATTCAAGAATAGAAAGGAAAAAAAAAGGAAGTTTCCCTCATCCCAAACATCAGTTGTTTAAATTCCATAGTTAAAAACAATTTATGTTATCTTAGGTAAGTTTAAAATACGCATGGTGTGCGTCGAAACTGATTCCCGAAAGAGCTGCTACCCGAAGTTGGACATTAAAGATTTACAAATACATTGTGTGAATTGATTACTGCCCGAAGAAATTAAATTATAGTTAAAATTCTTTCATTTGATCATAATAATCGAAATAAACTAGATTGAATCGGTCCCGCGCCCCGATTTAGAAGATTTATATTTTTGTGTATGTGTATGTTTTCAAATGCATCGAGTTCTCGCGGTGAATCAACCTGTCTTATCAATTTTAAATTTTCCATTTTTATGTCGTGCCCCGTGTCATGCATATGTTTCGCGATACTTGACGAGTCTATCCTGCCGTAGCGATAATGCGCCAAATGTTCTTTGAATCGTGTAGTTATTGCGCGTCTCGACTGTTCTATATATGCTTTATCGCATTCACTACAATTAATTTTATAGATACCCGACCGTTGTTCCGGAACTGTTTTGTCTTTCGGATTGCCTAAAAGATTCTTTAAGGTGTTTTTAGATGTCGAGCACACCTTCATGTTTTATTTTTCCAGAATATTGCTAATCCCTTTTGAAATCTTATGATAAGGTAGTTTTATAAAATTCTTTTCCCGCGTAACTACCGGGGCCAAAGTCGAATTTCTTATGTGGGCTTTCCTTTTAATTCTTTCTAACCGTTTTTTAACATCTCTTACGGAGTAACCGTTGTATATAGCTATCTTTTTGATATATTCTAATTCTTTTCGAAACCTACTTTGTGTGAGCGGGAATTTAAGTAACCTATTGAGTAAGAAATTGATAAACGACATTTTATGTTGCATGCAATGGTTCGAATCCGCCATTATGAATCTATTAACGTTTGTACTTTTCCTGTAGACGTCCACTTCTAATTTATGATTACTATTGTTTCTAACAACTAAACTATCTAAAAATGGGAGACGATTACTCACTTCTTCTTCTACCGTAAATTTGATTGTGTCGAATTTTGAATTTAGTTGTCGTAAGAAGTTATCAACCGAACATTTCCTGGTATCGAAAACAGCAAAAATATCGTCCACATATCTAATCCACACTCTAGGAAAATATTCACTATCTCTCCTCATCGCCATTTCAAAATTACTCATAAATAAATTAGCGATGAAAGGAGATAAGGGGTTTCTGTGCCTTCTTGTTGTATGTACATTTTGTTATTAATCTGAAAATAATTTTGTTTCATGCAAAGGGAAGTCAACCTTTTATATTCAGCTATTCGTACGTCGTCGATATTGTTCATTCTAAGAAAATCCACTAAAAAGTCTAAACTTTCATTAATCGGTACGCTGGGGAAGAGTGAACAAACGTCGAACGAAATTAGAACTTCGCCTTCTTTCAACTGCATTCCGTTGATCTTATTCACGAAATCTACTGAATTTTCAATCTCAAAGCTATCCGTCCTCTTAGGCAAAGTTTTAAATTCGTTTACTAGCCACTTTGATAACTTATAAGTAGGGGAGTTGATACACGATACTATAGGCCTCATTGTTTTACCCGGTTTGTGTATTTTGGGCAAACAGTACATTTTCGGTATGATCGGGTTCGAAACAGCCAGTTTAAATTTTAAGTTGTTGTCAATTAAATTTGGACACTCCTTAACTGTGTCCTTCGTGTGTCTAATCATCGAAGGTAATGGATTTCTCTTAATTGTTTGATAAGATCCGGTCGAAAGCATGCTGTTTACCCTTTCAAAATAATCTAATTTGTCCATGATCACAATTTAAATTACCTACCTTAGCAAGAAATGTGTTCCTTGTTTGTGTCTCTGTTTCGGGTGTTCCCAATCCATGTAATGTTAATTCTACTTCAAAACGTTGTATGTAATATTCCCATTCTTCATTGTGTGAAGAAAACCGTTCAAATTGGAAGTTCCGTCCAGCTTCGTTTGTATCTGCCATTTTTTTTCTTTCTCGTTGGTTTCTTCTACCTTCGCGGTTATCCGATCTTCGTCGCCAATATGTTGTATGGTAGGGGTTTCAGATACGGTAGATACGACACAAAAAGGTTTACTAACTTCTAAGCTACATTATCTTAGTTCTAGGGCTATGTCTATGTGCATACTGCATGTATCTCAAGTACTTGATGTTGTATATCAGTAATAATTAATCGCTGCGCGCGCATCTACCACAACAATCACATCAGTAAATTTGGTAGAATCAGGAGACCAGTTCAAAATATGAATTTGTAATTAGCAATAAGTAGAATTAAACATATGTTATGTGTGCATACTATCTTAAGGGAAAGATATTGTAATATATGGACGCACCTCTAATGTACTCTCCATGTCCCACCTCTAGTGGTCGTCGGCGATATATACATCAGCTCAAATTACACACAAATAAATGTCCAACTCAATACAATCGAAATACCTATGTCAAGTTTGTTGGTCAGACGAAGACAACCGGCAGAAGTAAGGGGGTATCTTGTATATATAACCAATAATACAGCAGTGTACATCGGGGAATCTTGTTCATATTAATGATCATAAATCTCAAGCTATTAACAACTCTATTAACCTTCCTATACTCACGCATACGGTCTGTGAGACCGATTTATATAGTATAGTATACGTGTTTCATATTTTGACGTGATTATAGGAAGGTTAATATCCTAAATCTTCATCAAACCAATACCATATGCAATTCTAATGGACGTGTATTAGATCTTTGCCTAACAAATATCGAGAATCTAAATGTTCGTAGAAATGATATTCCTCTCGTGAGCGAAGATGCACTTCACCCATCTCTGATACTTTCTTTTTCTGCCTATATCAAGCATATAAGTAATATGGCTGCAAATTCTCGTAATAAAATATATGATTTTCGAAAGACTAACTATATTAGTTTATATAATGCACTACTCCACACAAACTGGTCATTTCTCTACACCATGAAAAATATCAATGATGCTTGTGATTCGTTTTACAAAAAAATTATAACATTTTCGATGATTTTATTCCTCTCAAAAACAATAGTCGTTCATTATATCCAATTTGGTTTACAAAACCACATATTCACAATATAAAACGTAAAGATAAATATCGCAAAAAATATTTTAAATTTAAGCATCCCCAAGACTTCACCGAATACAAAGAATTGCGCCGAATTGTTAAACATGTCTCTGTTCAGCTTTATCAAAACTATGTATCAAATATTCAACAAGAACTCAAAACCGATCCAAAGAAATTTTGGTCTTTTATATCATCCAAGAAAGCAGCGGCAGGAATACCGAGCACAATGGGGAATATGAAGGGGGAGACGTTTACTACTTCTTCCACCATTGTCGATGGATTTAAGAATTTTTTTAAATCAGTTTATATCAGTAACAAAACAGCATCAAGTATTAATTCCGTCTCCACCACAAATGCCTCAACGATATCTGTAACATTTATATGCGAAGCAGACATCTTTCATGCCTTGAAAACACTTAATAACAAAAACACAATGGGTCATGACAACATATCAAGTTTTCTTCTTAAGGACTACGCCAAAGTTTTTACTACACCATTGCATTATTTATTTAACTTGGCAATATCTACATCCACTTTCCCTGGCTGCTGGAAAATAACTAGACTCTATCCCGTTCATAAGAAAGGCAACACATCTAAGGTGGAAAATTACAGACCTATAGCAATAATAAACAACTTCGCAAAAGTATTTGAGAAGTGTCTGTATAAATGCATCTTCCCTCAATTTAAACTTCTCCTCTCGGAAGACCAACACGGACAAATAAACGATCTACCGTTGCTAATCTATCTACTATTACCGAATACATATCTCAATGCTTAGACAACAACATTCAAGTTGACGTTATATATACAGATCTTACTAAGGCCTTCGACCGAATAGAACACAATCTCCTTTTATCTAAATTACATGATATCGGCTTTACGTCAAGTATGGTGCCTTTTTTCTATACGTACTTAACAAATAGAAAGCAGTACGTTTCTTACATGGGTCATCGATCTGAAATCTTTACTGCAGTCTCTGGCGTCCCGCAGGGTAGCAACCTTGGGCCACTACTTTTCCTTATTTTTATGAATGATCTATGCTACGAACTATCTTGCAACAGATTACTGTTTGCAGATGATCTTAAATTATATGGTATGGTTAATAACTTAAGTGATTGTTATGAACTACAACAACAGTTCTACGTTCTTCATTCTTGGTGTATCAGAAACAAACTTACACTGAATATCTCCAAATGTAATGTACTAACTTTTACACGCAAACCCAATCCGATAATTTTTATCTATCACATCAATAATAGTATCATCCCTCGTTGTACTTCTGTCAAGGATTTGGGAGTGACATTCGATGCTAACCTCACCTTCATAGATCATATTTTCAATGTTGCATCTGCCTCTCTTCGCGTTTTGGGGTTTGTAATTAGGAACGCAAGACAATTTTCCAGTACCGATGTGATTCTACAATTATATTTTGCTTTCGTGCGTTCCAAACTAGAGTATGCCTCCATTATTTAGTCTCCCATTTATAAGGAAACACATCGCTTTGCTTGAAAAAGTCCAACCTAGATTTCTTAAATATATTTATTTTAAGTGTAATGGTGTATATCCCCCACAAGAATTTGATCATAATACTCTTTTGAGCATATGTCAAATTGAGTCACTAGATCTTCGTCACAGGAGAACAGAAATTAAATTTTTATACGATATTCTTCATTTTAATGTGGATGCGCCGAAACTGCTAAATGATATACGATTTTTTATACCACATCATCCCACACGTGTTCACAAAACGTTTTACTGCAGAGCAGCCAAAACGAACATGTTGTTGAGGTCTCCGCTCCATAGAATATGTTCATATTATAACGTTATAGCAGACAACTCAATGGACATTAATTTTTCACCGTTGCCATATTTATTGAACAAATGTACTCTTTAACTGTCACTTTGCTAGAATAATTAGAACTAAGTACTGGATACTTTTTATTTTTATATTTAATTATTACTCCTTTGGTATGTATATATAATAATTGACTATGTTTCACACTATTGTCCTGTAATTGGATCGTTATCTGTTGGGCAATAAATACATTATTATTATTATTATTATTATTATTATTATTATTATTATTATTATTATTAATAATAATAGATATGTAGACGACCAACAATACATTGTAGTATTTATAGTTGCCACATTTGGCGATTATATTCTGGGACGGTTCAAAATGGGGCAATGTAAATTTTTCCAGACAATGGCTTACTTTGAAAACTACAAATTATTTTTTCTCCCTTGTGGTACTAAGTTCTAATACAGACAAGATCTATTATGTATATCTTGTTTGTGTTAAAACTTTGAGATTGATGATGCATGAGAGAATAAATAATTTGTGGTTTTATAAACTAAGTCACAGTATGGAAAAATATTGTCCTATTTAGAACCAAGTCACAGACAACAAAATGAATAATAGGGCACAGAAAATAAAGCTCGAAATACAAGTAATTTATTTAATTAAAATATGCATGAGATAAAAATAAAGGTAAGCATAAAAGTATAAGCAATAAAAATAAAACAAATAGTAGGTTTCTGCAGAATAATTTAAAGTGGCCTTTTCCTTAACTGGTTTAACTTTATTGCAGCAGCTTTCTTCAGTTTGTTATTTTCTTCTTTGGATACTCATAATTTATTATTTAAAATAGAATTAACATCTTTTACTAGTTTAAATAAAAATAAATTAGTCGTGAATGGAACCAATGTTGCAATAAATGTTGTAGAATGTGCAGAAGAGAGTAAAATATTATTCTGCAGTTGACAATCAACTTCTTGAGAAAGATATGGTATATTATTTACCCGTTGGTTAATCAAATTATTGACAATATTTTTTACGGAATTGATTATTTCCATGAATCCGGTGGTAGCATATAATAATCTTCTTGTCGAATAGCCTGAATTTGGTCTCAGTATTATATTTCCTACACAATGTACAATAGGAAGCCATTTGTCACCAATTCCTTTACTAAAAAATTGAGCCCGTTAATATTAAACATAAATAATAAAATCACAACTTACCTGTTATGAATAAAACTAAAACAACTGCTCACACTGCAATTCCAACAAAGTAGAAACTAAACCTGAAATACTAATATTTGCTACTAAACACAGACGACTTTATAAACACAACCTATTTATATAAAAATACTTCGAAATCAAAACCAAAATAAAAAGAAACACAAATTCACTAAATAAAGTACTTTTAAAATGTTTAACACAAACAACACACAAACAACACACAAACTATACAATATTAATTAATGGAGTCCACCATATTCTTAACCACATTTATCTTATGCGAATGCTGTGCAAGTACCACTACCACTAAAAATCAACGCTGTAAACCACGAGAAATTAATGTTACTGTCTTCCCGTTCCCCTTACGTCTACCGGTTTTCCCCGGAAGCTGTCCTCACTAGGGCTGGGCGATATATATCGATAAGTAATATCGAATATATCGATACATATCGATATTTATCGATAAATCGATATATTCGATAGTCTTGTTAGTATTGGTTCATTATCGACTCTATCGATATATATTGATATATTCGATATTATGTATCGATATATCGATATATTCGATATTACTTATAATTATATTATAATGGTACATGGATATACCAATATCAATATTATTAACTATTATTGGTAGATGGACATAATAGACGTTATTCGGCTCTCCGCATAGTCATGATTTAGGGCTGGGAGAATATTCGGTAGATTCTGAAAATATTCGTTAATATTGTCAGGAGTTTGTGGTAAGCTGGCATTAACCTTCCTATACTCACGTCAAAATGAAAGACGTATACTATACTATATAAATCGGTCTCACAGACCGTATGCGTGAGTATAGGAAGGTTAAAGGAGATACGAATAACACTTATTGGATTGACGTAATAAGAATCGTTATAACAAATTTATCGTCTATGTAATCATTAATCAGGTGTTCGCGTACTATTTTCCTTTGATGTTCCATAAAGATACGAGGTTCATTTGCAGTTGTTAGAATCAATAGGGTATTCATCAATTCGAAAAATTTGTAGCAGACCGCTTATTCATAATGATTTATGCTTACTCTATCAATGATCCGATCGTTAGTCGTATTGGAAACTCGTTACAATTGTATAACAGGGCCGGACTCAAAACTGTAATTGTCAATATATTGCGAACGATACATTTGGCGCCCTACGTTCATTAAGCAAATATTACATAACTATCAACTTTTGAACAACATTTTTTACCATCTTAACAGTTACACCCTGTATTATATATTATATATCAATATCAATATATATCGAATATATCGATATGAATATCGATTATATTGATATATATCGATAATATCGATATGAATATCGATTATATTGATATATATCTATAATATCGATTATATTATCAAATATTCACTATATCGATGAATATCAGTGATATCGATATAATATCGGTTATATCGATATATCGATTTCAATATCATGATATATCGATGAACCGATATTCAATATTCATCGATATTTATCGATATACGGAATATTTTCCCAGCCCTAGTCCTGACCTTGGCAATGGAGTTGGACATCTATTTGTGTGTAATTTGTGAAATATAAGTTAGTTACCTTCTGTACGTACCTGTAGCAAGATCAGGTTCCTCAATAAATATAGTTTATTATAAAATACAAAGTATATATTATTAAACAAATACCAAGAATTAAGACATATGAAGCGTGCCAATGAATCGAAACAAGTTGACTTTACATCCTGTGTTTACCTTCCCCATCATGCCGTTTTTAAGACTTACAGCACAACTACTAAAGCGCGGGTGGTGTTTAACGGGTCGGCAAAAACCACATCATCACATTCAAAAATTTCTAACGACTTTTACGTAGAAGATTTACTAACGGTTGCAGCCTCTATATCTGAATTTGTACACATTCGTGACAATTTAGTTCGCTTACTATGAGAGGTAGATTTTAATTTGCGGAAGTGGACTAGTAACGCTTTCGTTGTAAAGGAAGCTGTCGTCACTGAAAATCAAGCATTGTCAGGTGATAACTTTGAATGTAGAACATTAGGTATTTCCTGGAACACGGACCACGATTCTTTCAAATATTACGCGTTAAATCATATTGATAAAGGACGCGTAACTAAGCGGACCATTCTATTCACTACTGCTCAGGTATTTGATCCTTTGGATTTATTAAGTCCTGTAATTGTGGTCGCTAAATTAATTATTCAATCTCTTTGCTAGCATCACATAAGTTGGGATGAATCTATATCACATGATATACATCACAGATGGACTGGCTTCTTAAATACATTGCCATCAATAACCTAATTTTAAATTCCTCGGTGTGTTTTATAGCCATCCCTAGGCTGCACGCAACTGCATGGTTTTGCAGACGTTTCTAAAAGAGCGTATGACGCGTGTGTTTATGTATGTTGGTGATGTCTTCGTGAAACTACTTTGCGCGAAGTCTCTAGTTGCTCCATTACACAAGGTCACGCTTCCGCACCTAGAATTATATGCTGCAGCATAGCTAACAAAACTAACGTCAAAGATCAAAACCAATATTCAATTTGATTCGTATTTCTATTAGTCCGACTCAACCATCGCGCTTGGCTGTGTTAAATCACATTATTCTCGATGGCGTTACACATTTGCTTTGCGCATGTACCCGATGATTCAAAACCTGGTTTTGTGGTGTGTTAGAACAAACTTAATATGTACTCTGTTATGCACCTTCTCAATTCATTCCAGTTGTTTTCTATGTTTTTCTCTTAAGCGCTCATCATATCTGTTTCTAATTTGTTCTTGTATTAATTTCTGTACTTTTTTATTTTCTATTCTTATTTATTATGTTTCTTTTCATCATTTAATGAAGCACCGCCACTACCTTAAAGTGATCACAATCCGTATTGGCTCCTCGATATGTTCTTACATCATATACTGAGAACAACTTACTACGATTTATTAGTACGTGGTCTATTTGCGTTTGTATTGATAAGTATGGTAATGTCCATGTTACTCTGTGTTATTTTTTATACTCAAATTTTGAACTACTTACCTATAATTAGACCTGTGCTTGCTGCCAGCCTACATAATCCTGTCCGTTGTTATTTATTTCCTGGTGGATTGTGTGTTTATCTTCTACAGTTTGTACAAAATCTTTCCTACCTATCTGTGCGTTGATATCTTCCAGAATCAGGATGGTATCTTCTGGATGAGTCCTTTCTATCTCATCCTCCACTGTTTCATAAATGTTTTCTCTTTCCCCATTTTGTGCATTCTCAGTTGGTACGTACAGATTTAGCACAGATGTTTTAGAAGGTATACTATCTATTGGTTTGAGTCCTAATATCTTGTTTCTTAATTCTCCTGGTATTAGAAAACCTGCAACATATTTTCCCTGTTTTTTATTTCCCGAGTAATTTAGTATGTATTTGGGTTTCGTTATTTCTCCATTTCCTTTCCATCTTATTTCCGCGCCGCCATCGATTCTGTATCTTTCCACCCATCTTGTACACCCGGTCCAGAAAGTAATGTCGTAGTCTCGTTGCAGGGAAGTTTGCCGATCTTAACCGAACTTGTACCCCGTAGCGAGATTATCTGATTCTGTGAGAAGGAGGCGCGATAGAGATATTGTTAATAGTGGCCGACCGAATATTCGGTTTCGGTTTTGCTTTCGGACGGTTTCGGCCATAGTTTCGGTTTCGGCCAAAAATCAGCCGAAATTTCGGCCACACCAAAACTCAGTGTTCGTGAATTGTCGCGCTTCGTTCGGACGAGTTCATGTCTCGTAGTCGTCAGAGTCAGTAAGTTAATATTACATAATTAAATATCTACTTTTCCTAAATACCGTAATTGTTGCTTTTTTAAATTATTTCATTTAACACAAATGAACTATCTATATGACATGTAAAACATACACTAGATTTCAGCATATAATTGAAATTTTAACCTGTCTGAATAAGTTTCGGTTTCGGTTCCAGTTTCGTAATATCGCACTGTCGCAATTAAGACTTGAAAAGCAGGACTTACAGTCTTTATTCTTTAAATTCTTTACCTCTAACCTTGCTTATTTTATTCGCACTTGGATAGCACATGGAAGGTGGGAAAATGGTTCTTCTGACTCTTGCATAAACAAAATTTCGTTCACGTTGAAGAGGCCTTAAGTTGGGCGCCAATTATTTATGTAGGACTGAATCGCCATTCACATGTTGATCACTTTATTTAATCAAATATACAAAGCTAAGGTAAAACTAAATAGAAAAAAATGCACAGTACACATTAGTGAGACAGGCCAGTGGTCATTGTTCTCTGTCTCTCTTGTTAGTCTGTCTGTCCACTTGCGCACACACAACCGGTGGTTAAGGTATCCACTTGGAAATAATTCTTGCTACAAAATGTATTTGTTTTTAACCAACTTCCAAAAAGGAGGAGATTATTAACTCGTTGGGTTTTTTATAGAATTTTCTCGAAAGCGTTCCTCAAAATAAGAGATTATAAAGTGTTCGAGCAAGTTTTACTTTAATTGATAAAAATATAAATACATATATGATATATAAATACCTAATTGTAATTTAATATTTCAATTTAAATCTGGGAATGGCGCCCGTTTATACTAATGGATTTTTATAACCCTTATTTAAAAAAAAAAATTCACATTCAATTTATTTAATTTTCTAATGTACTACCATAATGGCATGGAATTTCACCCCTTTCTAACGTTATAGAACCACCTTCTATTCCTTCAATTGGAGCGAGTTCTCTTACATCACTTTATCAATATAGTGCTCAATCTCGTGGAATATATTTAGGTCTTGTCGCAATCTAGTTACTTTTTTGTTAGTTTCGTGTGCCACCTAGTGTTAAGTTTTACAATAAAGTATATCGAAATTGATCTTTCGGCGTTTCTTTTTATCCCAAATAGTAATAGGTGTGTAATAATCTCAGATGAGAACTACAAGCGCATCATTCCAAGATGCGCTTGTGGTTCTCTGGAGGGCAAATGGTACCCGGTACAACTCCGAAAAATGTACAGCCCAACACCCACAGTGGCAGAATTAGAGCTGGATTCTGGGGATGAATCTCACATGCTAGCCCAGAGGCGTTGATTTGAGTTTCTACGTTTTACGGTGCAGGATTTTGTAAGCGATGAGTGTAAGAGAAGTTTATCCGGCAGAAGAGATGGAAAGAATAACGTTGATTCAGGACAGTTCTCCAATACATTGCGCCGGAATTGTAAGAGACTGGCTTAATGAACACAATGAAGTAAATGTTTTGGAGTGGCCAGAAAAAATCCCCAGACTTAAATCCAATAGAGAACATGTGAGCCGCAATGGTAAGAAGCTGGGAAGACATAGAGGGCTACGGCGTAAGGATAAAGACTGTGGCACAGTTGACACGGCATGTTCTAGATGTATGGCAACGGTTTAGAGGACAAATTGTTTGCGAAAATTTTAGTAAATTCCATGCAACCAAGAATGCAGGATTGCATTAATAGTAATGGATGTTATACCAAGTACTAGTTAGTTGTGAGAATATCCTGGATGCTATCTCTATCAATTTAACCAATCATGTTTACTCTTGTTTGAATGAGTGACTTCATCTTTACCATTTAACCATAAACCCTGAGAAAACCCAGTGTATTTTGTTTCACAATATATTTAATAGTTACCGATTGTGCTTTGTTGTCGGTACATCTCACAATTATTCCACGACGAATATTAATACGCTACTACCTTTACGTCATAGGTCAGCTCTGTTTCAGAAAAATATCCTGTATTTGGGTTGTAGATTATTCAAAGAAAATACCTAACGCTATAAAAGAAATCCCTAACTACAGAGAATTTAGAAAAGCTATTAGACATAATCTCTTCAAAAAGAGTTGTCTTTGTCTAGAAGAAGAAATTATATTTTGTGAATTATATTTTATTTACGATGTAGAGTAATTATTAGTATTACTATTATTAATAAATACTTGAAACAAATAAATATTTTCCTATGTGTGGTTTTCACGTTATTGTGGAGTAAACTAGCAGTGTATGAATACGACTGGATGTCTTTTACAAAATTCAAATTACTGACGATGTCAGAGGATGTATTGTAAAATGTTTTCAAGTAAAAGTAATTGTATTGTAATTGATACGTATCTGATTTTAAGGGATTTTCTATCTGCTGTCTTTATGACGCATCTAAACAATAGTCTGTCTATACAGTTATCGAAATCTGGATAGCATAACCGCGCTTCGCGTCAATGCTACCAGCAACTTAACCCTTTATTATGGTGTTTCACCTGTTTGCACAATTTCAACTGCCGTTTTCGGCCAATTTTTGGTTTTATTTACGGATCGAAAGTCACATGAACTCTGCCATTCACGCCAGCGCCTGGCTCGAAAGCGCTCTCTACATCCAAAAGTACTGCATGGACAATTTTTTTAGTGCAACCTCCTTTCGAGTCCTCCGACTAAACTGTACAGGGCAGCATCAACTGATTTCCCCATGTGCTATTCCCATTGTAGATGATATGGAGGAGCACTGGCAAGTGCTCCTTGTTTTGTATTTGAAGTATATGATTTTTTTCATAGTCTTTAGCATAAAGATGTGAGATTAATTGGTCTGAATAATTTAGGATGACTATATGCTTTTTACCTGATTTGGGCATAAACACAGTTCCAGCTTTTCACCATGCTTTGGGAACCTGTCTCGTGGTATGGCTAGCTCTAAATATTTCTAGAAAAGCACATGATGTCGTTAATTCCCTCCTGCGAAAGCTTAGAGGGAAAGTGATCCGGTTCTGCGGGATTTATATTCTTCACACGACTTTATCCCCCATAGAATAAGATCTGGCTTAAAAATTCGCTGGATAATTTCCAGTCATCTTTAGGTGCTGTCAATGTGGAGGAAGTAACCAGTTGGTTCGGTTTGCTATATTCCACATTCCCCAATCCAGGAAATTGTATCCCAAGTGCTACTCTAAAGTCTCTTCTACAGTGTCGGTCCGGTTACTGGAAGGAGCTAATTGCGTTCGAAAAAGCTCTCCTAGAGATACTGTTAATTTTGACCATGTCAGAAACACTTTTACTTTAATTTTATTATTTTACGCATTTGGTTTAACGTTTTTCCACGTAGCTTTCGCTTTGTTCAGTAACCGGCGAGTCTCCGTCCTCACTCCTCTGATACATCAAGCAACCTGTCTTGGTAAGCGACAATCTCTTAATGGACATTTATATCCGTAACATGGGAGAATAGACTGTTGCAACTAAACAATGGCCACGCCCAGTTCCTCAACGTTCCTGAATTTACCTGGATATCTTCGAATTGCACCAGACAGGTCTTCTTTATAAGAACTCCAGTAGGTTCCATTAGAATCCCTGTATGCCAAAAACGTGGTGACTAAAACTCTGAGAAGTTGAATACAACGGCGTAGGTGAGGCAGTCGTCGAAGGGGTGCACAGTCGAAGCGGAAACCCGTTCTAGATATGTATGTACATGCGTTGAGTACAACGAAAGATCTTGAGTATTACTTTCGACATCAAATTCCTCGTGACAACTTTGGTATTACCATCATATGTTACTTAAAATGTTTCATATTTTTTAAAACCCTACAACAACAAGTTGTAAAAGGACGAATAAAGCAAAATAGAAAGCATGCCTCTAACGTTGTACCGATGTGAAAGCACGTTCCATCAAGCCAGACAACAATCGATATCGATCAAATCCCACAAAATGTTATGGAGAGTCGCACATCCAGAAAATACAGAAGAGAATGAAAAAGTACTGCTCTAATAATTTTGGCAGGACAGAAATCCCCAACATATTGTACAGTCAAGCATGTCGGATGCCATAATCGAAGTAAAACAATAAACGTAATACACACAACTTGCCGCTACTAAAACCTAACACTATATCGTAAAATTAAACAAATATGGTGTTTATTGTCCATGAATGATGCGCAGAGAGGCGACAAATAAATAAGTTCGATTCGCCTACCGAGTCACCCAAGCGAAGTATGCATATTTTTGTCGCTGGACCTCGCTGACTAGTCAAGCGTTCAATTGTAGGCTTTGCAGTGCGGTACGTAATCTGCTAAAATCAATGAAAAATATTTTTTTTTATTCTAGAATTGTCTTTCTACTTATTTTATTATACTGTATAGTAAACATGGACCGACACATGTTAATAATTTATTAATAAGAAAGTAAAGATGAAAATGTAGTTTTACATTGTTGGATTTAAATTTTAAGCAACTATGGAAGATCGTCATTTTCGCTATTAAAATGAGTGCAATATGCATTAATTATTATATGTTTCTCTAAATTATCTATTGTAAATTGTGTTCTTTGAGATGTAAAAATAGTTTTGAATTTCGAGAAAAATCTCTCGACCTCACAGCTTGTTGCAGGCGCATAGGAAAAATGTGAAATAACCTCTCTGCATTTTATGTAGTACTGATTTTAGTCGTTAATTGTGTTGTTTGAAATATCTTTCAAGGTATTATAGTCTGGATTACGTTCTATTACAGCTTTAATTTTGCTTCGTATTTTCTGGCCTATAGGAGCATCAATCATTTTCAGGGTCATAAACAGTGACTCTAATTTTTCAAAGGAATCACGTAATTTTAAATTTCGAGTTTCTATATATTTAATAGTTTTTGGTATTTCTACAAAATGTGTGCGAATAAATTTTAGTTTATCGGGTAAATCTTCTCTAACAATTAAGTCCTTACATTGTCTAATACTTTGTGCATCATCTTTTAAGTTAAGTATAAAAGGTTTTAAAACAGAAAAATGCTGTTCATAGAAGAATGCAGCTTCTAACCACGTACCCGAACGCGTAACAATAGGTTCTGGTGGTAAAGGAATATCTGGACATATCTGTTTTTATATGCAGCTACTCTAGCCGGCGCCTTTACCAGTATCTTTTTAAATAAACTAATTAATGAATTTATTTCAGGAAATTCTGACCGGATTAATTCGGCAATTCTATGTATTCCATGAACAATACACGTTAAATGTAGCATATTCGGAAAACATTTCTTAAGCAGTTTTCCCGTTTTTAGCATAACACTAGCGGCATCGGATATAAAGAGCAAAACCTTTGTAGGGTCGCCATTGCATATGTTATCTAAACTCTTAGTAACAATATCACATAACTCTTCGGCATTGATAGTGGCTCTAAATTATCTAAAACAACATTAACAACACATCTTCCCGTAATATCAGTAGTTTCATCTGCGCTAATCCAAATATAATTTTCACCTAACTTGAAGCGTATTTGATCAATTGTTACTTTAAACTGTTGCGGTATGTAATATTTTCTAATTGTTGAATGATGTGGAATATCTTGTTTTGTATATTTCTTAAGAAACTCACGTAAGTCTGGATTCTTTAGTTTATGCAATGGAATATCTGCGCTAAGAAATGCTTTGCATAAATCATTAAAAAACTGTTTATTAGAAGATTTTCTTAAGTTTTGAATATGTTTTTTTCTTTGTAAATGTTGCTCTAACGACTGTTTACTTCGAAAACTTAAATTTTGTGTACAAATTGTGCAATGTACCTCCTTTGCATTTACTTTTACAAACACATGACCATATTCTGCTAAAATACGGGGCATTCTCAGCATTGTGGAAATCTGTTCCTCAAAAAACAACAAGGTAAAACTACGGAGTAGGTAGTAGAAAAAGGAGGAAAAAGTAAAAAAGTAAACGAAAACAGTACGATAGTTCAAAAATATATACATATAACGAAAAATCGGGTTTATGGAAAACGCAACGCCTTTTATACGTCAAGATAATAATAATATTAACGAACAACAATAGCATACACCTTACATGAAGACTCAAATAGTACTGGCTGATACTGCCGTATGTATACATATAAGCATATTCCATTGCGCTACCCCACTCTACTAGTACTAGTCGTACGCTCGTGATAATCGAAACTTATTTATTTGTCGCCTCCTGATGATGCGTATATACTATAGGGAGTTGTTATAAGACGGCTAAGACACAGAAGATCTACATATGTTGCTGCTATTATTAGATACGATTGATCTGCCACCCGTATCTATAATGACAGTGAAGGTTAAAACAGGATAGCAAAGGATAGTTTTGTGTAATTTCTGCGACTAAAGTGAGAGGCCTACAGCCAACAGCGTATTGTAACAACTTCTAATGGAGCTCACTATGGAGTAGTGATGGGTCGTTATTGAACTATCTGTTATTTTAGAACCGTTCTCGATCCAGAACGGTAGCAACTGTTATATCGCTGGGCAAAGAACGGTTCCTTTCGGACGGTCTCCACAGTACGCGGTTGAAGAAGAAATTCCACATCATCGACTTCTTTCCTATTAAATATTTCTCCCTGATGATTATTTTGCCTGGGAAACTTCCGGATGAATGAATTGTGATTACTTGATGATTGTCCCTATTTCCTAATTATAAAGCTGTTGTTCGATGGATCAGCTACGGATTGTAGCAAACGGATGTGTCCACAATGAAAACGGACTTAAATGTTTTTGTTATATTTATTTTACACCATGTGTGTAAACTAGCGTTGAATCGTGAGAAAAGAAAACTGTATAGGAACTTCTAACCAAAAACTTAATGTACGTAGGATACAGTTACATCATCAATACACAATCATATAACTCGGGGAATCACCAAGATGTTAGAACTAGTGATGGGAAAGTATAACGTCGGGGAAAGACAAACTATATATCAAATCAAGCAAAGGCCGCCAAAGGTGATGTACGCATGACATATTTTATTGATTTTATGATGCGTTATCAAATAGAACTGTCGAGTATGAAACAACGATGGCCTGTTATATTGGCACCGTTATTTCAAAATAACGAGAACGGTTGGAACTGTTCTTTAAAAAAACGGGTTTTCCCATCACTACTATGGAGTAGCGACTCCTGCTTTACCTTTTAGATTATTAGATCTGGGTGCTTCGTTCGAATTCGGTTTTGGTACACGACAATACATATCACACTCCCAGACAAACTTAAATTGAAAGCGAATAATTAGTAGTAAGTATAATAATAGAAAAAGGGAAAAATTGAAGCAGTAATACTTCCGAACATAGTAGGACAATTAATACGTAATACCCGCGATGCGGCGTTTTACCTAGATGGCCAAACTACAAATATTTCCAAAACCTCTGATGCCGAACCTTAAGATGGAATCCGAAATACAGAATTCCAAGACGGAATTCACTCTAATGACAATGGCCACAAAAGAGATTGATGAAAGGAAGTCAAAAAATTATAAGCAATAATTATACAACAGGATCCATGATTTGATTTGTTTGAAAACACAAGAATACAAGAAAAAGGAATTTCAAATTTTTGGGATATACAGTCGACTCCGCTTAATTGGGTCCTCGGATAATTGGGACAACTGCTTTATTGAGACATTTCTAATAAAACGGAGTCAAAGATAAGTAAGTTTCATCGGGCCAAAAACGGTTTATCGGGACAAAACAACGAATAATTAGAGGAACTCCATAATTCTCCGAGAAGCAAAATGTAAACCGAGGGGACTCATTTCTGAACGTGCGCTCTTTCAAATATGTAATACAAATTGTGGGTGGACTCGTTTGTTCAAAATGCCCCGTAGAGACTTAAGTGTTTTTCAAAAAGTGGAGCTGTTAAACAAAATAAAAGAGCATCGAAACACATCGGAGTTTGTCGGAAATTTTAAATGTACCTAACACTACGATTGCGCGAATTCGTGCAAATGAAGGGAAACTCCTTGAACAAATTAGCATCCAAGGTGCGAGAGCGCGTGGTGTGCAGCAAAAACGTGAACGAGAAGGAAGGGATGCTGCAGTTAACGCAGCGCTGAGCAAACGGTTTGACATCCTCATGAAAATTTTAAGGGGGTCGCTTTCTCGTTTGGAAAACAGACACGATATCAAGTTTTGAAAGAGTTCATGGGGAAGTGCTGGTGGCTTGTCTGCTAATAAGTGTAAACTTGAAAGACTTCCCGAAATAATGAACGAATTTTTACCGGAAAACATTTACAACACTGATGATACAGGGCTGTGTTATAGAGCAACCGCAGATGGTCCTCTTTGTTTTAAAAAGACAATTGAGCAGGTTTGAATAAAGAACTGGAAATAATAACTGCCTTATGCTGTACGAACTTGACGGGGAATGACAACAAAAAACCGCTTGTTATTGGAAAAAGCAAAAGACTTCGCTGTTTTACATGATTGCATATCGAGAGATTGCCCGTCGAATCATAGTAATTCGAATGCATGGATGATGTCGTTAATTTTTCTAGATTGGCTGAAAAGTTAGGATACATATTTTCAATGCCAACCCAGATTCATAATTCTAGACAATTGTGCTGCTCATACACCGACGCTCAAGAAGATAACACTTGAATATCTGCCACCAAACACAACATCATTGACTCAATCCTTGGGCATGAGCATTATTAAAAACTTGAAAACTAAGTGCAGAATTAAACTAGTAAATTTAATTTTAGAAAAAATTGAAGAAAATTTATTGGCATAAAACTAAACAGCTAAAGATATAGGCAGTAAAGTCAAAATTCTGCAAGCCATAAACTTCGTTGCAGACAGCTGGAGGGATATTAGCTTAACCGAAAGCTCCGAGAAAATGGAGGAAGATATCAACGATGACATTGTGTTGAAAGAGACGGGAATACAGAATCAACAGGAATTAATCGATTTAGACAATGATTTAAGTTGCTGCAACGAAAAGGATGAAGATATCATTGATGAAATGAAAGAACACCTACGAGATGACGAAAATTTTGATTCTGACACCGAAGAAGAAATCGAGTCTACGCCAGTTTATTTTTCAGAAGCACGAAATTGCATCGAGAAGTTAAGACCTTTTTGCAGAAAGGGAATGAGGGAAGTCATTTAGACGTCCTTATTACGTACTCCAATTTTATTAATGCTAAGTCAACTACGAAAAGAGAGCAAAGTACTCTTGATTCTTACTTGTTAAATAAGATGATTTAATTTTTCTTACGTTGATTTTGTTGTTTTTACATACGTACCTAATAACGTACATGCTTTATTATCTATTTATTTATGATGTATTTAGTACTACACACACACACACACATAATATACACACACACAATACTAAATGTATAGATATGTTTGTAAACTGGTCAATGCACATTAAGATGTTTTTCTTTGGGTTTATTCATGATCTCTGGTTGTTTGGGACCTCAGGATTATTGGTTCGAAATGCCTTCTCCCTTTCTGTCCCGATTAAGCGGAATCGACTGTATTAGGAAGAAAATAAAACAAATGGAGTACTAATACAAAAGAAGGAATATCGCTATATAAGAAACGTAGGACTAGTCTTAAAAATATGAGAGATATATTAATACATTTACTACCAACCGTCACATATACTGTGACACAAGATTTTGTTTCCATAGACCGATGTCATGTTCCTGGTAATACGCTAACATGCATCCTTGGAGAATTTCTAGACGTGGTCTATTTGAACGAATTTCGATAATATAGTGAACGTGTTAAGAAACTCAAATAAACCCACATACATATAATTGATATCAGAAAGAGCAGGAATCCTGACCTGCATAAGAAACAATAATTTAATAATTAGTCCGGTTAATGATAAGGATACAAAGTCAATAATTGAAAATAAAAATAGAAAGATAGGTGGAATGCGATAACGAGGAAAGGAAATGGACAGAAGGTGTAGAACGGATAAGGAGAAAAGATGATCAACATAAATCACAAAATAAACGGTCCAACCAAGACAAGAAGTTTTTAAATAGGGACGCAGAAAACTGAAAGTAGAAATCTGAAACCTGAAACCTGTAGCATAACATCTGTTGCGATCTCCTGGTTTGGAGAGAGCACCAAGCGGTTTCCCTCTAGCGTGGGGATATAAAATAAGAAAACAGGCTATTCTGTAATGTCCGACCGAAACAGGATTTGCAGCCGAAACCGAAACCGAAACCGAACCTTCGGCCTCGGTCTCAGTTTCGGTCGTAACCGAAACCGAAACCGAAACCGAAACTTATTTAAACATATTAAAATTTCAATTGTATGCTGAAATCTAGTGTATGTTTTACATGTTATATAGTTCATTTGTGTTAAATGAAATAAAAAAAAACAACAATTACGGTATGTAGGAAAAGGAGATATTTATGTATCTAGGTATTAACTTGCTGACTCTGACAATTACGAGACACGAACTCGCTCGAACGAAGCACGACAATTCACGAACACTGAGTTTCGGTGCGGCCGGAGTTTCGGCTGAGTTTTGGCCGAAACCGAAACTGTGGCCGAAACTAGATTTTTTGGCCGAAACTGGCCGAAACCGAAACCGAAACCGAATGTTCGGTCGGCCACTACTATTCTGCTTTTATGCCTGTTTGTTTAGGCATATAAGATAGGCATATTTTATAATAAAAAACATTTATTCAGACAGATCATTTACATATTTACAATATAAACAAACGATCATAAAAATACGTATTCTTATGTGTGAGCGTTGTTTCAAGGTTTTTTTTTTTTTTGATAAAAATTGTATCGCAATTTATACTCTAATATGGTTCCAAAGAATGGGAATGTCTTTCTCAGTTTGGAGAAATTAACACACGTTTGTGGGTAAGCGCTTCACAATACGTTTTGTTAAAAACAGTTCAAATGTATTTGTCTCTGGGTTTTTTCTAAACGTTTTAAATACGCTTGTCATAAATATTTCATTTATATTCATGTAATTCAAGATCGAACGATCTGCCTACTTTTAAAACCGGCCGGTTAGATGCCGAATAAGCCGGCTATAATATTTTTGTACTACACGTTTAGTACATAAACAGCGGCCGCGAACGTCGTCGGTGGGGCTGGTCAATTCAAAACGACGTTCGGCGGATATGATCTCATGCTAAGTTTCTGTGCACGCTTTCTTCTAATAGTACGAGAGCTAGCAACGTTTTCGAGAAAGAATTTTAGATCGGCTAGTTTTTTGATATATCTTTTCCAATTGAAATTAAGTAGGGATGCAGTACGTCTGGCACTTGGGAACCTGTGCACGTCTCCTCCTTACAGGTGAAACTACCGGATTGTAAAATCATTTTAAGATAAATTTTCTTTTTTCATCGTTTCTCATGTCTTTCTGGAAATATGAACTTACCTGCCAGTCAATTTTGCCATTGCTAACGCCCCACCAGATACAATTTTAGTAATAAAATAAATTTATATATGTTTTAGTTCTGTAAACGGAAAATGTAATTATTAATTGTATTATTAATATTAATATGCCAGACAGAAATTCAGTTGTTAAGAGCCAGACTGATTTAAGTCTCTAAAAAATAGGTAAGCGCGCCAACTAATTCGCTGGTTGCGTGGGAGATATTGCTGCGACAGAGGACGTCAGAGAGAGAGAGGGACAGGGAGAAAGGGAGGGAGAGAGAGGAAGGGAGAGAAATTTTGAATTTAATACTTGCTACTTATATAGATGACGATTATATAACAAAATAAAACAGAATCCCAATTAAAATAACATTAGATAGTAAAAATTGATAAAAGATATTAGCAAAAAATAAAAATGAAATTTTTATTGTAAATATTTTGACAATCATACATAATACATAAGTATTTTCATTCAATAATAGTATCACAATAAAATGATGCATCACCATTGTCACTGCTATTATCGTCATCACTACTTTTATCATTGTCATTGTCTTGAGAAGATTTGTCGTTTCCTAGAACTTGAATGTCTGTAAAAAGAATTATTGAACATTATACAGTTAACATACTTGTTAAGATTTTTATTTTTTATTTAACCTATAAGTATAATATCAGCAACTAATGATACTCCAAAATTTTGTAACGTAACGAACACGCAATAAATCCTGTCGTAACTCAGCTTTAGATAGAACTAGGTTTGATGCATCAAAATTAAAAAAAAGTTTCAAAGTTGTCATCAGAACTTTTGGTAGTCGAAAATAAATGAAATCTAACATCATTAACCCTTCGTTTGGTACATGGGTCCAGCCAGACCTTTTCGATTTTAATTGTAATTTTAATATACTTCCGACTGAACCACCTGGAGTTTCGTGACTTTTTCCTAAAACTGAATTAGCTATAATTTCTTAGAAAAATTAGGAGGATACCTTTCATACGAAGATGATTGCAATGATATCTCAGGCTACACGTCACATTCATACCTCATGTGGTCTGCCCAGACCCCTAGGTATTTTACATAAAAATGTATGAAACATGATGCGACTCGTACATTTCACCCCGCTTCTTTTTACTTCTTATTGGTAATTTTCAATTCGAAGTATATTTCATATTCTTGAGCATTGCGCGCACACATAAGCCTAAGTATTCGCTCGTACGAACTTGCAAATATCGTGTTCATTCGCGTTTTATCGCATTGTTCTTTGCATATTCTATTGAACGTGTAATATTGGTGTTAATGAGATACATTCCAACTTTTCGTTCTCTTTTATAATACGCGATCACGAAGACAGAGTGCGGATATATATATATATTCATACACGATTGGCAGCGGCTTTAGTCAAAGACATAGAACGTAGAAGGACTGAAGAAGAGCTTGCTGAAATCGAATTATCCATTGACGATGATAACGATCATGATATGCATTATGTGCCTGATGACGATGCGTCTGATATTGAAGAGGAAACGATAATCGAAGAAGAGGGAGGAATGCGTGCTGGGAATCAAGAGAAAAGTACAATGAATTATTGCTTTTACGGAAAGGATGGCACAACATGGAATGAAAATGAAGCTGTTGCTGTTGGTTGTTTGCGCCATCACAACATTATGCGTTTCCGAGCTGGACCCTTAGAACGAAATTCGATTCCGATCGAGGTATTTTAGAAATCCTTCACAGCAAACATATAGTTTATCAAATTAATAATTTCAGCCGTTACTTTGTGGTATTTCGTTTATTTCTATTCATATCGGTTATCATCACCAGCACGAATCGATATGCGAAAGACGCTGTTTTAAATTGGAATTCGCTAAATCCTGATAAAAACAAAGATTTAACTAGCATTGAATGAGATGCATTCATCGGAATAGTTCTAGCCGCTGGCTTTTCACACAATAACATGCAGAAATCAGGCTTTGTTCACAGGAAACTGATAAGATGCGCCGTAAAACTCTGTTGTGCAAAATGCTTAGACCCCGTATGCCAACAACATTCAAAAGTTGATTATATTTGTTTTAGTTGTATAAATAAAAATTAATAACAGAATTTCTGTCGCACTCCATCATAGAATTGATAATAAACTCTGAAATAAGACACAAAAATTAACGGACAAAAAACTACTTCCCACCTTTAAGGAAATTCTTTTTCAATAATCTCACCTGAACAGGTAGTTCAACGTTTATAAAAATCTCTGAGAACCAAAACAAGCCAGAAAATATATATCTGCATTGATATAAATACGATGGAATTCTAATAACTGAATATTTCCATTTGAATACGTGAAAATATATACGGGCCTGGCCAGACCCTATGAAGTACGAATATGACAATCCGAATATGTGCCAAACAGAGGGTTAACATTGCTACTATTACTGACTCCATATATTTGACAAACGAATTTTTCTGAGGTAGCAAATGCCTTCTCTAGTATTTCATCGTTATCAACAACTAGATTTTGAAGTGTTTTTTGAAAAGCCGGAGTTTGCCTTTACGGAAAATAGCTGGTGTGTAATCACAGCCTGTCATTGCATGAAATCCAGGTAGAGCTGTACATACAATGCTACCCAGTGTATTATATAATTCGTTGGTGTTGATATAACGTTGGTGATTTCCAACACCAATATTTATATAAGTTTCAAGGAAGCATTCAGATGGTTCATATTTCCGAGCAGTATGATTATATCTGAATCCAGATGCTCGGATTCAGATATAATCAATACTACAATTTTCACGTCAAAATCAATTTGGCAAATATAAAATACAATTCTAGAATCTGCTTCTTCATGTTCTTCACACGATAATAAATCCTCTTTGGTTATAATAAACTTGTTACTTTTAACACGATAGCAATAGCATTCATTTAAACTCAAATAAATTGTTCTCTTACTAGTAAAAGGTGCCATATCATCAGTAGACCAGTGATTGATGAAAAATTTCACTATTGCTTCTTTGAACTTTTTATTTTTGAGTTGAGCAGTGAAGTTATGAGGTCTTATTTGATTGGGTCCCATTGAAACTGCACTAGTCGATTCTTCTCGAAGTGTACGCTCGCAATTTTTTATCGAGGGCGTAAAATACTTATATATAATGAAATATTACTATTTTACCACCTTCATCAGAACAAAATACACATTTCTCTACTCTTTCGCCCATTATAACAACATTTAGCTTTAGCTTTATAAAACACAATAAACACAAAAACTATAAAATGTGAACGCCTTGCTGACACCCTCTGTCGCAGTTATCTCTTTCACGCAACCAGCAAATAGTTGGTGGGCTTCTCTAACTTGCCTATTCTTTCAGAAACTTAAATCCGTCTGGCTCTTAATTAAACAACCGAATTTCTGCAAATTACTATTACATTTTCCGATTACAGAACTAAAACAGCTATAATAAAATGATTTGAAAATAATTCTTTTTCATTACTAAAATTGTATCTGGAGGGGGTGGGGTATTAGCAATGGCAAAATTGTCTGGCAATGGTACATTAATATTGATATAAGGGCAGAAGAAACGATAAAGAAAGAAAATTTATCTTAAAATAATTTTACAATCCGGTATTTTCACCTGTAGGAAGGAGACGCCCACAGGTAAACGCAACCGTTCCCAAGTGGCAGACGTACTGCATCCCTACTTAATTTCAATTGGAAAAAATACCAGTCGACCTAAAATTCACCTTTTCGTGATGTCGCTAGCTCATACTACAACTCTGCTGGCTCCACTAAGTAAGCAAGAGCGCAACGGAACGTTACTCAAGTAGCCGGTCGATCCATTGGAATCGTAGTCTACGTAATGGATTACATGTTTTTAGTCGACGCTCGATGAACCAGTCTTTGTAAGTTCGCATAGCATCCGACCAACGTTTCTTATCTATATTAAGGATTTTCTGTGTACGCATTATCGAAGGCGTTCGTGTTTGTAGGCGACGAATTGTCGATAACATCGAAACATAATATTAGCATTTACAAAAATTAAAACATAAAGCTATTCTAAATTTAGTACATACAGGATGATCATTTGAAAACTTCCCACCTTGAAGAACTCTTTAATTAATAAAATTATCAAAAATCACGAAAACAGGTCAATGTTATTTTGAAGGGGGACATTTAATAACCTATTCCAATCAGTTGGGAAACGTTCACCCTCCCTTTCAGCTACCCCCATCCCAAAATTTTAAATGGCACTACCGCATATGTGATACATCATTTTAAAGGGTATAAAATTCTCAATATTTTAAAGCAAAGAAAATTAAAATCGGCCGAGCCGTTCATGAATTAGAGACAAAAATGTATTAAACCGGAAAATTAACTGACAAACGTTGACGATATCGATAACAATCACCTATTTATGAACACAACACTTATTTAATCTACCTGATTATTTAATCTATCTAATTACGTGTCAGATTACGTGTCTTGATAATGCCCATTTTGAGTTGTTGATCAAGCCATCTACCTACGTTTTGCTTTGAAACAAAAAGAACGTGCGTCGTAAGTTCAAAGTGTCAATTGTTGTAGAATTCAGGAATTAAATATCGCCGCTTCAGATAACTTTAGATTCCTTTGATTTGGGGTAGCGTTTGTGCTAATTGTGTCACTAAAATGACATACACTTTAGAAGAGAGAATTGAAATAATTTTCATTTATGGAGCTGAAGGTCAGTGTGCTCGACGAACAGCCAAGGAATTTAATGCAAGACATCCAAATAACCATGTATCCCATCGATACGTTTTAGATTTGGTAGGAAAATTTAAAGAAACTGGATCAGTAGCAAATAAAAAAGGACACAACCTCGAATTGTGAATGAGGACTCTCAAATAGAAATATTAGGACAATTTGCTGCAAATCATACGAGCTCAATTCGGCAAGTGTGCCACATAACTGGTTTTTCGTATGGGTCTGTTCAGAAAGTTTTAAAACTTCATAAATGGCATCCATACAAACTTCAAAATCACCAAGCTCTAAATGAAGATGATTTCGATAGACGACTTCAATTTTGTGAACAAATGACTGTGATGATAAATACCACTCCAAATCTAATTCAAAATATTTGCTTCAGTGACGAATGTACTTTTTTTTTGAATGGCTATGTTAATCGTCATAATTGTCGTTATTGGAATGATGAAAATCCGAATCTATTTAGAGAAACGCATACTCAGTGGCCACAAAAAAATTAATGTGTGGGCTGGTATACTGGGGGACTCGGTCATTGGTCCGTTATTTATTAAGGAAAATTTAAATGGTACTATTTATCTCAATATGTTGGAAGATGTCATAGATCCCTTGATTACGGAAGCAATAGAAAATCAAGTAGACGACGAAGGAAACTTAATTTTGGATGAAAATCAAGTTTATTTTCAGCAAGATGGTGCCCCACCACATTTTGTGGTACCAGTTCGAAACTGGTTGAATAACAAGTTTCCAGAGAGGTGGATTGGAAGAAGAGGAGCAGTAGAGTGGCCAGCAAGATCTCCTGACCTTTCCCCCTCGACTTTTTCCTTTGGGGCCACCTTAAATCCGTCGTCTATAAAACTCCCCCAGCCAACATCGACGAACTGAAACAACGAATAACATCCGAATGCCGATTGATTCCGCGGCGAGTTTTCGAAAATGTTAGAAGAGAGTTTGAACATAGGCTTTATCATTGCCTAGCAACCAATGGAGCGCAATTCGAGCATCTATTACGATAAATTTAATTGTTTACGTTTTTGAGTTTTAGTTTTAGGTAATTTGTAAACTCTTGTTAATTAATGAAAGTTTATTTTGCATTGTTGTAGTTAATTATTTTCAACTGTTGTGTTCATAAATAGGTGATTGTTATCGATATCGTCAACGTTTGTCAGTTAATTTTCCGGTTTAATACATTTTTGTCTCTAATTCATGAACGGCTCGGCCGATTTTAATTTTCTTTTGCTTTAAAATATTGAGAATTTTATACCCTTTAAAATGATGTATCACATATGGGGTAGTGCCATTTAAAATTTTGGGATGGGGGTAGCGGAAGGGGAGGGTGAACGTTTCCCAACTGATTGGAATAGGTTATTAAATGTCCCCCTTCAAAATAACATTGACCTGTTTTAGTGATTTTTGATAATTTTATTAATTAAAGAGTTCTTCAAGGTGGGAAGTTTTCAAATGATCATCCTGTATATAGGAAGAAATGAATATTGATTTTAAAACACTGATAAAAAATAAAGACAATTATTGAAGTTAAAGAAATGAAAAATATTAATAGGGGAGAACGGGGCACAGTGGTCAGTCTTCAAAACCTCATAAATTAATAGCTGGATCACATCGCCATCTGCTACGGAATAATAGCATGCGTAAAGCTACCTGTACACGCTATTGGGGTAAATATGTCGGTGAACTACTTTCTGACAATAAACAATAGTTGAAATTACGTGCGTGTTGTAAAATTTGCTACAGCATTAAAATTGTGATTACACCGATAATTGTTTGACGGTACGTAAATATTATCTTATACTACAGTATTCTGAAGTATTGGTTATATGTTCACGTAATTGGAATGGTTAGTTTAAGATGTAAAATGAATAACCGACGAAAATGTTGAAGGTTAACTTTTGGCGTACAGCGGTCATAGTAGTGCGGGGCACAGTGGCCACTAGTTACTAAACCAAATGTTAGATGTTCATTGTACCCCGTACAGCTGACAAAACTTATAAATCATTATTATACTTCCTTTTCTGTTTTCGTTTAATATGGTACGAAATCGGAAGCGAAAAAGTTAAATTGGGTTGACACCTAATAAAACTATGGTGGAAGCAGTGCGAAATGTTCTTCATTGAGGTTTGTCAACGAAACAGGCTTCAATTCGATTCAAAATTCCTAGAACAACATTGTCGAGGTATGTTCAGAAGTGCAAAAAGTAGATATTGTTTGGCAGCGTGTTACTATTGATTAACTGCCAAAGATGTCTCCAAATTACGCTGTGCGTCAAGTTTTCACCGCAAATCATGAACTTTTGTTAAATGACTATCTCATAAAATGTTCACGACTACATTATGGACTTCCACCTTTACTTGCAAGAAAAATTGCTTACGATTTTGCCACAGCAAATGACGTAAATGTGCCAGACACTTGGAAAATATATAAATGTGCCGGCAAAGAGTGGTTTATATTCTTCTTGAAGAGGAATACCACACTTTCGTTGAGGATACCAGAAGCCACTTCTTTGGCAAGAGCCATTAGATTCAACCGACCTGTGGTAAATAAGTTTCTTTGACAATTTAGAATCAATTTTGGCGAAATATAATTTGGGACCTGAAAGAGTTTATAATACGGACGAAACGGGCCTCACTATCGTCCAGGGGACCAGTAAAGTGATTGCACAGAAAGGTTGCAAACAAGTGGGACAAATTACCTCTTCTGAAAGGGGAACATTGGTCACAATTTTCTGTGCAGTAAATGAGCTTGGAAATTCTATTTCCCCTTTAATGATTTTTCCAGTAGTGCATTTCAAACATAACATGATTAAAGACGCTCCTCCAGCCACTGATCAACCACAAATCGCGAATCAAATTGATCATGATGATGCCCAAAATCTATCTCAACCAGCTTGCAGTCATTGTAATCAAGATGTTCAGGATAACAACCAGATATCAGATAATAATACGACAGATTCACCAAAAAATCCTTCGGGTTCTGGACGTAGAACTCCGAAGAAACAAATAATTTCACCTGAAATGATTTTACCATACCCAAAAGCCCAGCACAAAGGATACAATAAAATGGGTAGAAAACGTAAATCAACCACGATACTAACCGATACACCAGTTCTAAAACAACTTGAGCATGAATTTCTTGTGAAACATTCTAAGAAAGTCAATCAAGCTAAAAGAAACTGTTGCAAGTGGAAAGGTACAAGTAAGAGGAAGAAGGAAGTAAAAGTAGATGAATCGAGTTCGGGAGAAGAAAGCATTAGCTTTATTGACAGCGATGAAGACCGTATTGCAGAAGAAGACGTAGAAGAAGAAAACGGAACTTATGGCGACACATCCAATATCAAAAAGAACAGTTTTGTGCTGGTTAAATTCACCTCTAAGAAATCAAGGAAATATTTTGTTGGGGACGGATATTAATAATGAAGAAATAACGGTTAATTTCCTCAGAAAACACGGACAATATTTTACATTTCCTCCTGTAAAAGACGAAAATGTTGTTTATTTCAATGATGTTGTTCTTCATCTCAAGGAACCAACAAAAACTAATGGTACTTCAAGAGTGAAAAGCATGTATAGGTTTAATATCAATCTTGACCGTTATGCTGTTAGTTAAAACATTGTTACTAGTAACAAAAATAAACATATTAACCTACACTGATCTTTTACATCATTTTATGACTTCAATTTTCATTGTGTAATCCAGCAAATAATATGTCTACTGTACCCCAAACACTAAACCACTGTGCCCCGCTTAGGGGTACAGTGGTCGCTTTTAGAGCTTCACATATATTTGATTTTTTACTATCCCACTGACCCATATATTAAAACATTAATCTGTCAAAGTGATGCTAATATGTGTACAAGTGTATAGCACACGAGAAAAACCTATTCTGAATTCAGTAGCCGTTCCTACATCAGATTTTCAGAAACTATGCCCACTGTGCCCCGCTCTCCCCTATATAGAAAAACGGTTAATATGATACTTCTTCTTCTTCATCATATTCCTATCTACCTTTCGGTGTAAGGCTTGGATGGGGTCAAGTTTCCTATTTTCCATATAGTTCTCTGCACCGTTTTCTGTCTCCGGTCTGATCCTTTATTCCCTCCCACTCAATTTCCCTCTCTGCCGCTGCTCTGATATCGTCATTCCATCTTCTTCTTGGCCTTCCTCTTTTGTTTTTTCCTATCACTCGTGTCTCATACACTCTCTTTGTCAGTCTATCATCACTCATACGACACACATGGCCGAACCTCAGCTGACTCTCCTCCACTATTCTCCATATGGGTTTTATTCCTAGGTTTTGCCAGTAATTCTCGTTTCTTATCTTGTCTTTCTTGGTCTTGTTTTATATTCGTCTTAGGAATCTCATATCCATGGCGTTCACCCGCGATTTTACCTTTTCTGACCTTGTCCAGGACTCACTACTATATTTTATTGTTGGTCTTATCACTTTTTTCACAATTTCCGTTTTAATCCGTTTTGGCACTTCCTTTTTCCCCAGAAACGTATTTCTCATCATATAAAACATTCTTGCCGCTTTTTCATTCTTTCATTAATTTCTTGTTCCATTTTTCCGTCCCATTGAATTATTGTTCCTAAATATTTGTAGTTATTCACCTGTTCTATTGTCCTCCCTTCGATTTTGATGTTATGTCTTTTCCTTTCTCCCGCTATTATCATTGATTTGGTCTTTTCGATGTTTATGTTCATGTTTATATTCTTTATTTCCTTATTTAGGATTTCAAGGTTCCTTTGTAGCGCTTCTCCTGATTCAGCCAGAATTGCCATATCATCCGCAAACATCAGTTCACACAAGTTAGTCTCCTTCATTTTCCAGTGACCCATTTTTAGTGGTTTCATTTGTTTTTTAGCACTTTTTATGGCCTCATCTAGTACCATAGAAAATAGCAGTGGACTAAGCACACAGCCCTGCTTTACCCCAATCTTTGTTGTAAACTCTTTAGATTCTTCGTTGTTGGTTCTTACTATATTTGTGGTATTCCTATACACCGCTTTTATTAACTCTATTGTTCGTTTGTCTATATTTCTCTTTTCTAGGACATTCCATATGTCTTCCCTTCTTATCCGGTCGAAAGCTTTTTCTAAGTCTATAAAACATATAATGTATTTGTTTTTCTTGTTAATTATCTTTTCACTTGCTTGTCTTATCACAAATATTAAATCTTGTGTACTTCTTTCTTTTCTAAATCCACATTGAGTCTTCTATGCTCTCCTCAGTTATTTTTCTTATTCTTTTTCTATAATACTCGCTAGTATTCTACCTGGGACGCTTGTTAGTGTAATTCCCCTGTAGTTATTGCAATCCCTCTTGTCCCCCTTCTTATAAATGGGCAATATTATTCCTGAGTTCCACTCCTTCGGTATTTTACCTTCTTGTATAATCGTATTCATTAGCTTGGTTATTTGTCTTATCCCTTTTTCTCTCATATATTTGATCATTTCTGGTGTTATGTTGTCTCTTCCTGGAGCCTTTCCTATTTTCAGCTTCCTTACGAACTCCATTATTTCTTCTTCTTGAATTGGCTCTATATTTTGTATTTCCTCTGTCTCCTCTTCTTTTTCCCTTGTCTCGACATTAGTTTCTATCAGCTCTTGGAAGTGTGGCCGCCATCTTTCCATTATTTGGTCTTCCGCTGTAATTATACGACCATACTTATCTTTTATGTTTACCATGTTATATTCTCTTTTCTGTCTTAATTGTTTGAGCGTTCCATAGAATAATTTTTGCTTTTCTCTATAATTATTAGTCATTTTCTCTCCAAATTATATCCAAGACCTCTCTTTCGCTTTCTTAATTTCAGTTTTGACCTTTCTGCGTTTCTCCTTATATTCTTCCAAATCGTCCAGGTTTCTTGTTTCAAGATATCTTTTCCAACTGGTTTTCTTCTCTTTTACAATATGTTTTATTTCAGTGGTCCACCACTTTGTTCTTTTTCCGGTCTTGTTTGATATTTTTTAACTCCACAGCTCTCCTTTGCTGCTTCCAATAAGCTGTTTTTGAAATGATTCCACTTTCCTTCAATTCCGCTTCCTTCCGGGTCATCAAATCTTTTAGCTAATATTTGTTGGTATTTTTCATAATATTTTCTTTCTTTCAATTTGTAACCCTTAATTTTTTCTTGTATCCTCGTTCTTCTTTTGTCCTCTCTTTTCTCTTTCCCTCTCATATCCATTTTTACCAAGTAGTGGTCACTTACTATTTCTGCACTGCGTGTTACTTTAATATCTTGTATCATTTCCTCTTTGTGTTTGCTTACTAAGAAATAGTCTATAATTAATTTTTCTCTCCTGCTTTCTTCGACTCGCGTGTACTTGTGAATGTCCTTGTGTCTGAACTTCGAGTTTTCTATGACTAGATTGTTTTCAATATAAATTTCTATTATTCTGCTTCCATTGTTATTTTTTGTTTGTTCTCCCTCTTTTCCCATAATATCATCGATTCCTTCATTCAGATTTCCTACTCTGCCATTGAGGTCTCCCAATACTATAATATTTTCTCCCCCTCGTCTATTGGTTTCTGAGTCTTTCAAAGAACTCGTCTTTTCCTTTTTACAAACGTCCTCACTTACCCCATATGCCACTATTAGTGTCCAAGTCTCGTCCAGTATACTAATTTCTACCTTCAACAATCTCTCATTTATATATTCTTCTTTCATCATGTCTTTCAATCTAGTTGGCGTTATTACCAATCCAACCCCGCCTCTTGCTCTTTCTATCTCTTTAACTCCAGACCAGAACATCCAGTATCCCTTGTAAATTCTCTTCATGCCACTCCCTTTCTTTTTCGTTTCCGTAATTCCCATTATTTTTATCTTATGCTTCTCCATTTCTATCACTAACTCCTCCTCCTTCCTATTCACACTTCTCACATTCCACGTACCCACTCTCAGTGTGCTATACTGCCTTCCTTCTTCTTTTTATCTTGTTCTTCTTGCCGTCTTCCTTACACCCCTTGTTTTCCCCTCCTCGCGTTTTGTTTAAGTTTTGAGTTTCCTTCTTGGGGCGAGTTACCTCCAGTGCGAATGTATTTTCGCTTTCCCTTTTCCAGCGCTGCTCCCCAAGATTCTTCCCTTTTTCGAGCCCTTCCCTTCTACCATCCTCATCCCTCTTCCGCTTTGCACGTCCCTCGATCGTATCCTTCTTCTTTGCCATGGTTGTCGTCGTCAGTCCCTTCTTTCCTAATATTATCAGTTTTTTGAATTTCTGTTCGGGGGCTCTCTCTCGTATCTTTCCAACCTCGCTCTTTCCCTGTCCCATTTATAATCTCTTCCATCAATTATGATCTTTTGATAACCTAGCTTAACTCTTTTTCTTTCTTTACGTTCATTCTCTCCTATCTGTTTCAGTTTCTTCTGTATATCTATTTCTTCTAGGGTCATTTCTGTTATTTATGTAAACTCTTTCTTTTAACTGCCTTAACTTATTCTTATTCAGCATCACTACCTCTTTATCTCTTGCCTTCTCTAGAACCACTTTATACACTGACTCTCCCATTTTTATCACCTCCCTTATCTCTATTCCCACATCCATGTTACTCTTCATAAAATTCTCCATTCCTATTTTCAAATCGAGTTTGTCTTCCGTTAATATTTTCATTCCCGATACTACAACGTTGTTCCTTATGCTCATTTTTTCCATTCTATTCATTCTCCTCTCAATGGATTTCATTTGGCCCTTAATTTCTTCTTTTTCCTCCCCTAATATTTCATTTTCCATTCTTATCTCCTTCAGTTCTTCTTGGTATTCTTTCTGGTTCTGTTTCATCTCCTTTACATTTCTCATTATTTCTCTCATCATAGCGACTAAATTGCCTTCCTCTTCTTTCCCTTTCTGCGGTGTTCTTATTAGTTTTTTACTACTCTTTAATATTTCACTTGAGTCCTCCCTTCCTCTTCCTCTCTTTCTACCAGAATCCTCAGACGTATTGTCATCACTCTCCATATTCTCCCGTCAATGCACCAACTTTCGTCCGATCCCTGTATCTCTTTCCTTACTACTATTTTGTTCTTTTTTTATTATCACTTTTTATTCTGAGTGTATTTGTTCCAGTCTTGTATCTATATCAGAAGCACAGCGTCAGGGACGTCGCTCGAATCGACTTCTCGGAAGCTAAATCTCTCCATGTGTCATCACTGTTTTATGTATATTTACTGTTTGATGTTTTCAGTAACTGTCCGACGCGTTTATTGTGATAAGGCTCGATTTACGAAATTACTTATCGCCGCACACGCCGGACAACCGCTCTCTTCGCCGATCGAAACTCAATATGATACTCTATTTAAAATAATGTCTGTACATCCTTAACAACATCACTGACGGAAAATTGGGTAGAAATAGCCAAATAGATTGAAGAATCATACATACATAAATATATTAGGAATTTCCGAAACAATAGAGGTTGGAAAATGATTTACACAACTTACAAACGACTATACGTTGATCAACATGGGAGTGCCAAAAGCGGGCCTAGGATGTTCCAGCGCCGCCATTTCATCGCCAGTTCTAGTAAATAAAATAAAAATATAGGAATTCACTTTATTTGAAAATAAGTAGTATTTACGACTATCCACGCTAAATAATTGGTAAGAACAATTATTAGAACCATATAATTCATTTGAAATATGTAAATTTAGAAAAACTGATAATTATGGGTCTTACTGGAATTGCAGTCAACGGTAATAAAATTTTCATAATGATAAGGAGGGAACGAATTGCAGTCGATTCGGTATTTCAACTTCCGCGATAAGATTACTAATACAGGTGGTCCTCGACTTACGATCGAGATATGTTCCTCAACATCGATCATAAGTCGAATTGGTTACGCTATGTTAAAATTGTTAACATGGTACAGAAAAAGAAATAATCTTACAATTATGAAATCCCTATTCGCAAAAATTATATATACATAAGTTGCAGTATTGTGCACCATTTTAGTTTCTTTTTAACAAGAAAGAGTAAACGTGTAACAATGGCATTAGCTCAGATGTACAGTGAGAAAGGCAAAACTCTATTACTTCGTGATAGTTCTAAATTTTACCATTACCGAAAGCTTAAAACTACAGGTAAAGTATGTTGGTGCTGCATAAAAAGTCATGTACCACGAAATTATATACGTAGGGATCATGGCACATTTAAAGAAAAAGTGGTGAACGTAACTATAAGGATACTACTGAAAAGGTGATAAATAGACAGAAAATAAGTAACAGTGTTAAAAGAAAATATATTTCGTTTGTTCAAAATTTTTGATAAGAGAAGAAGAATGAAAAGAAACATATGCTGCGTTTTGAATGGAAGAAAAAGAAATATCCCGTGACGAGACCCGAACAAGCGATCTCGTGAGTGTCGCACCAAAACGCTATCGACTAGGCCACGAGTCCAGTTGACAATCGTATTATATCTAGTGGATTTAAATGGTGGGTGTAACTTCAACATCGATTATCTCGGTAATTTATGAACGTTGCGTCGAACTACTCCAAAATATTCTTATTTAAGGTCCAAACTTCACGTACCATAAATATCAAAAATTACAAAAATCCGATTACCTTACCTTCTCCTTGTGAGACCCATCGAAATCCGCGATTAACAGGTCTGATGGTCCCCTTGTCAATATACGACACCCTTTCTCTCGGTTCGGCTGGGCAATACGCAGGCGCACACAAGCACACGTACAATATATATAATGCTTGGTAGATAAGAGTGGGAAGGCTATTCTATCTCATTCTCTCTCAGACTAAATCCTATAGATGTATATGTTTGTTTCTTCTTAATGTCCCTTTGTTTTTCGTTTTTCGTCTCATCGAGTTTCAAACCACTCACAATGGTGCTAAAGAATTTTCACTTCAACAATATAAATCGGACAAAATTAAGAGCAATACCGAAACTGTTGCATTTAGTTTCAAAAATCTAAGATTTCTTGAACCCGATTCCGGTAAAAACTGTACAAAACGAAAATTTTATGTGGATTAAGAGATAAAATCTTCTAATAAAGTTGTATTTTCAAGTAGAAATAACATAAATATTATGCGCAATTCTAAAACCTCTATTTCGGTGGGACTTTTGACTACTAACGTAATAATAATAAAATTTTTATTTAGCAAAGCTATTTCTAATTGCATATTAGAAGGTGTATTTAGCCAGGCTTAGCCTAAGAAACTTTATATGTTTATGTACTCTTGGACAAAAGTATATAGTTTACTTTTAATTTTCTTATAATTATCACATTGTTTTAGGTCCACTCGGTTAGGGGGTTAAAAGGTTGCTCGTGTAGGATAATTATGCACATCTGAAACATATTGGAGGTTATGAGTAATAAGTTTAATTTTTACAATGAAGTTGAGTTCTACATACTTATCCTTTGTTTAACACTTAGAATCATCATTGTAAGTGAAGTATGTAAATCAGAGGTTTTAAAGACGACAATATATTTTATATACCTTTAAACTTAAAAACAAAACATATAAACGGTTACTGTTTAATTAATTAAAGATAGAAGAGACTGCAGCCTAATCTTTTATTGATCAAATACACCTCATACTAGATTTCAACTTTATACATATATTACAACTTTTTAATGGCAGTTACTGATTGTTACTCTATTCTCCTATAATTCTTACTTTTATATGATTATTTACAATTTAGACAAATAATTATTCTAGCATATACAAATAAAACAATAAATTGACCTTAAATACATGTTAATACATTGCATTAATTTCTAAAATAATTAGTCACTATCGCTTTCCATTTCACTTGAACTATCTTTGCCCACTCATATAGTAAATGGTTCGATTACATTATCGATTAACCCATCTAACTCACACATTCTGCTTTCTTCTTTAATCACATGTTCTACACATTTTCTCCAATTGTCCATAGTGACATTCTGGATTGCCTGTAGTAAAAGTACTCTTACATCTGCTGAATGAAGTATTCTTGCCACCTCATTTTTTATCTGAGCCCACACCAACTCAATTGGGTTTAGTTCGCAGCGATAACCTCAACACAGTTTTGTTGCAACTTTTGGCCATCTCCTCTGTCACATGTGTATTATATTGATCTTTATTAAGACGAATTAAATGAAGAAGTTCAGTCCGAACCATCTCTTCATCATATTGAATATTTTTCGATTTCAACCAAACCTGCATATCGCCTTTTCTAGATGTTGTAGGGTTTTTTCAATCTTACGACTATGGTATGTAGCATTATCCATAACAATAACAGCATGGTCTGGTAGCACTGCTAATATCTGATGAAACCAACTTTCAATCACATCGGCATTCATTTCTTCGTGATAATCTGTTTTCTTTATACCTTCGAAAAGCAATAAGCCATTCTCCACAAAACCAGCTTCAGATCCTATGTGCAAAATAATTAGACGACTTCCTTTCCCTGCAGGATTACGTAAGCCTGTAGTCAATCCACCATTAAACGCTTGTCGTCGACTTTTTATATTGCCATCTACCCAAACTTTTTGTTTGGTATGACCCTCGTTTAGCCATGTTTCATCCAAATAATAAATTGGTCGATTTCGACGACGATAATTTTTAATTGTCATCAAATACCTTCTTCTCCACCTGATTACATCGTCACGTTCTATCAAAACACTTTTTCGATCTCTCTTCATATACCTACAACAATAATTAATAAATCATACTTATTCTAACATACTAAAGTATGTAAAACATAAATTTGAATAACTAAATACTCAATATTTTTTCAACATCGAGACGGACCTGAAGTTTATCATTTTCATAAATTTATACAATGTTGAACGGCTCATTTGCCGTAAATCATCACGCTGTTTGATTTCATTCAGCACTTTATCAAGTGTAGGAAGATCATTTTCATAAAAGAACTTGTGAATTAATTGTCTTATAGAATTCTTTACAGTTTCATCATAATCACCAATTAAAGAGTGCCTTCCAGAACTTTGCTTAGATAGGGTAACTTGTCCTTTCTCCTTATATTCTTTTATGGTACGATAGATAGTAGACTGGGCCACTCCTAAAAATAAGATATAATTATATACACCTAATGATGACAATGTATTATAATACCAACCTATCATACTCGATATTCTTGCGACAATAGCAATAATCTTCATTCTGGGGTTATCAGCTCGTACTTTATTGAATATATTTAATATATTCTGCTTCTCAATCATAGATAGATGTCCCAACCTCAGATATTTTCGCCTTCTCGGCAGGGATATTTGCGTTCCTGAAGTGTTTGCTACTTGTTCCATATTCACGAAAAACGTTTTGAAAATGTTTTAGACGGAGAGTATATCAGCCGATTAGTTCTTAAAAGAACTATTTTGCTATTACAACGCAAGTTTAATTAGAAAAATTAAAAACAAACGTACTCACAAAATAGGTGATCTATACGGGCAACAGCTGTTGTAATAGTATGGCAGCCAGCAACAGATCGAATTTTGTTATTGTGATTTTTGTCAAAAACTGACCAATAGCAACTCTACCTTTTAGCGCTTCATTTTAAAAACACTCCTCCGAATTAAAAAATAGAGTATAGGTAAAGCTTAATGACAAGTATAATACGAAGAAAGGTCACTGAAGTAATCAATATGGCCCCAAGACTGAAAAGTTTGGAGACCCCTGTACTAGAGCATAGAACCGCGCGAATCCGCCTGACTATGAAAGCCAGCGACGTGGATTTACCAACCGCGCGCGTAGCGCGGAACGCCGATTATCCGCACGAGTGTGGAATGGGCCTTAGTCTCATTCATTTATTTTGTATAATTTGAGTCTTTTGTATCTGATTTTCGTGGAGGTTATATAATACAGTCGCACAAAATTCTATGCATTCTATGCAATCAAAGCTTTGTAGATTCTTATTCTGTTTTCCATGTTTAAAAATTCATTATTCCTATTCAATAAGTATAGTTTTTTGCCATTTTATTACATATATATTTGGCATGTTCAATGAAATTTAATTTATCATCTATAATAATTACTAGGTACTTTATTTCTTTTACTCTTTGTAAATTGAAGTTGTCAATTTTTGTATCTATATTTAAATGTTTTAGTTTACCTAACATATACTTATTGCCTAATACCATGTACTTAGATTTACTTAAGTATATACACAAATTGTTATCACATAACCATTTGTACATCTAAATTTATTACCCTAGTAATTTTCTTGAGTGATATTACCGGATATATATAGCATTGTGTCATCAGCAGATAGTTCAATTTTACTAGAGATGGGACGAATCCAAATTTTCTCGAATCCGAATCCGAATCCGAATCCTAAAGGATTCTCGAATCTCTCGAATCCTTCGAATCTCGAATCTCTCGAATCCATCATATAATTACAATAATAAGAAAGGACAGAGAGGAAAAACAATTTTACAGGAAAATTGAAATTAAAAAAACAAATTACACAATATTAAAAGATAAATTATGTTAAAATCTTGATGATTATGCAACAAGTTTTTATTTATATTTAATTTCCTTAGCATATGGAAATTAATATATCAATAACAGTACCGATATCTTTTCAGAAACTTTTGTGAATGAGAATAAGGGAGAGCTAACATAGATAAACAGCAAATATTGCACATGAAAATCTATACACATATTTTAGTATATAAAAGAAAGCACTCAACCTAAAAGAAATAAGTGAGAATTTTAATTCAGATTTTTATTTAAGAAAACCAGCTTTCGAACTCGCTCTGGATCCAACCGACTACGTTTTTTATCCACTATGATGCCTGATGTGCTGAATAGTCTTTCTGAAATCACTGTTGATGGTGGTGTAATTAAGAATTTTTTGCTAGTTTCATCAAATTTTGGTATTTTGTGTTGCCCTTCCAGTATTTAAAGATATCTGCAATTGGTAGGAGCAGTGGTTCTGCTAAATAGGCATTTATTTCTTCTTCAGGAGATGAACTGTAATCCACATCACTGCAGGTAGCTGGGGTCATCAACTGAGAATAGTAACTCCACATACTATGACCTTGTTCAGTTAAAGATATATCTGTGGCATTTGCTTGAGTTTTCTCTGATGACTGCAGATCACCATTTGTTTGCATATAGATGGATGAAATTTCATTAGCCAGTGTCAATTTAGCTTGCTCAACGTTTTCTTTATTCAAAAATACATTCCCTTTGAATCGGGGATCCAGTAAAGTACTAATAGTATACAATTTCTCTGTCTCAACAGAATGGTAGCGCCTTTTAGTGACGCAAGCAAATCATTTCGGAAACCCTGTACTGAACCTAATTTTGGTTTGAAATTTTCTAGAGCACGAATGGTGCTATTCACTAAAGGAATTATTTCTGAAATTGTCACTTTACTTGAGCTGGCCACAAATGTAGCTTTATCAAACACTTCTAATATTCGTATAATATCTTCAATAAGTTTCCACTGTCGAGGACAAAGGTCTATCTGAATATTCAAGTCAGAAGCAGACAATAAAATGGCTTGCTTTTGTTCCACAAGTCGATTGAGCATGTGAAGCTGAGAGTTCCATCTAGTCGGCTCGTCTTGTATTAAACGACGACCTTTAAGACCTAACTTAGCTTGAGCAGTTTTTAACATTTTTGTCGCTTTAGAAGAGTGTTTGTAATGTCCCACAATATTCCGACAGGATATCATTATTTCCTTAATTTCATTCTTATTCAGTAAACCATCTTTTATAACTAACTGAAACGTATGGGCTAGGCAAGGCAAGTGGGTGAAGATGCTACGCTCTAAAGCTGCAACCATATTAGGACCATTGTCTCTCATGAAGCATACAACTTTTTCTGTAAGATGCCATTCTTTTATTATGTTGCTAATGAAAGTTTCTATAGCAGATGCTGTATGTGAAACCTCTAAAAAAGGAATACATTCTAAGCACAAATGATGGTACTCAAAGTTTTCATCTACAAAGTGCACTGTCAGGCTTAGGTAGTCATCAGATGATGTTGATGTCCACATATCTGTTGTGACTCCAATGTATTCAGTACTTTTTAAAAGTTCCTCGACTTTCATTTTTTCTTCTTCATACATATCTGGAATTACCTTTTCAGAAAAATGTTTCCTACATGGGATGACATATCTTGGTTCAAGATGGTTAATCAATTTTTTAAACCCCTTATCTTCCACTATGGACAGTGGTTGATTATCTGTACATATCATTTCAGCAACCAATCTGGTAATTGTTTTGCCTCTTTTGTCCCCAGGCTTAAAACTTTGCATTTTATCAAAAAATTTTTCAGAGTAGGTTGGTTGAAAGGTTCTGCTTTGCGTTTCACTGCGCATTGTTTCAAAGACCTTTGTTCGCCATAAGAACAAATTTTTGAACCTGGACTAGGAGTTGAACTAATTGACACAGGACTCCCAAAAGTAGTTATGTCATCTGGATTATTTTCTTCAAATGAAGAATCAACATTGACAGTCAAAGGGCTTAAGGGTGAAGTTGGAATTAGTAATGAGTTTGATGAACTTGTACCTTTCAGTTCTTGATATTTGGATAAATGCCTGGTTTTCAAATGTTTCCACATAGCTGAAGTAGTGTGCGACTTTTTCCCTCTAGATATTTTTTCAGAGCACAGATTGCAATTTGCATAGTTTTCATTTTCTGAAATTTGGAAATAGTTCCAAATATCAGAAGTTGCCTGAGGACACAAAGCCATTTCATAGGTTGCTATTGAATGCAACAAATATGATGTAACAGTGACAGTTGTGCAACTTCAGAACTCCCCTGAAAAAGAAAAAAAAATTAAGTTTTCATGTTAAAATCCTAAAATCCTTGTAATTTTATTATTAGCTGTAATAATTGCGCGAAAATACGGTATGCAACAGTAATAATAAAACTGCAATAAATGTACAAAATTACTATGCCGTGAATAATTAATTAATAATGCAGTTGACAGACATCTGAAATGGCCTTTGACAACAATTAACAAGTTATTTATTTTTTAATTCTTATACTTAACAATTACATTTATATAACATCCCAATTTGATTTCCAACTAACACCGCATGCAATGTAATATAACTTAATATGTGCAAAAAAATTATATATCAATACAGTATAAATGAAAATAAGTAACTTACCTCATATATCGTATGAACCACGCATATCCACTCTCAAACGTCACAGACTGAACAGTACTGCACTATAAAGTGGTCGTTGCGATCTGAAGTTTACTCGCACCACGCACCTTTTATATATCATATATCAAGAGTTTCGAGAATAATCCAGTATTAGAGCTCAGTCATCCAGAACCGACGAGACTATTCAAGACGAGATAGTTGCTAGAATTTACGAGCGAGCGCAGGATGTTAATTAGAATCACATAAAGAGCGATAGATGGTATTAGTGTAGCATATATGGTGTTTAAAATATAAAACTTGACTGAACTGATTTAACATGATATAGTCTTAGCTAGTTATTAGAACTAAATGTACATAAGTTAATAAGTTTTCATAATTTTTGTAATTAGATTAGTTATATTATTTGCTGTCTGTATTTGACATGTTCCATACCTTTTCTGGTCTCAGGAATAAAGATATTTATTTATTAAAATACCACAAACATTAGGAAAGCATGCCAGCTTATAAATACTTTGTGGCTGAAAGAACGAGAACCGAAGAGAATCGTCGACATCTTTCTAGTCAGTGATTCATATGTGTCGTGATTACATGAGTCATCATTATTATTATTTTTTTTTTTTTGGATTCGAAAGATTCGAATTACGAAAATCGTGCGAAGATTCGAGTTTTCGAATCTCGAATCTTTTCAGGATTCGATGGATTCGAGGATTCGCGGATTCGAATGTCCCATCTCTAAATTTTACAATATTTAATATGTTTGACAATATCATAAATATACAATATAAACAATAACAGCACCGTTCCCTGCGAAACGCTATATCACCATAAACGAGTCTTTAACGATTTTGGTTGAGATTCGATCATCTGTTGCATTTTCATTAGGCAGTGACCAAACAATTTGTTTTAGTTCCTTCATTGCTATTGGTTTAAACTTATCAAACTCTCTATGGGTAGTAATATTGTCTAGATATGCATTACCGTTATTAAACTTTTTGTATCACGAACAATATCATTAATCGTTGTCACAAAATATTTGTTGACAGTCTCGGCAATTTCAAGATTATCACTTCTTAATTTATTATTGAATTTAATGTATTCCTTACTTGTGTTAGGATGAATTTCAAGATCGCATAATTGTTGTTGGTTCGTTCCTTTTGTGCCTATATTCTGACCATATTAAATCGTATCATTTTTAAGATTATAATTAAAGTCTCCAATTATAATTAGTTCTCGTTTGTGACCAACCATTTCATCTAGGAAGTCATTAAAGGACTGTATAAATTCATTATTATTTTTCTGTGGGGGATTATATACATTTCTCACTAATATGATTCACGGAATTTTATTTGCATAGTAATTAGCCAAGAAAAGTTTTCTTTAACTTCTATGCGTTCAATTTCATATATTATACCTTCTTTGATAAAAATAAGAACACCAGCTGTTCTTGAATTGTCAGTAGCGCAGTTTTCTAAGTTGTATCCATTTAGGTTCAATTCGCTTTCACAAATTTTGTCTGTACTATGTGTTTTAGACATATAATCAACGGGTTCCACATTCTAACAAACAACTCTATGTGAGCTTTATTATGTATGTACATATCCCTGATAATTCCTATACATTATAAATACTTTTGAGTGCTTTGGCTGCTATTCTGATTTGTACCTTATTTTTTGGATTCACTTTGTATTAGTTTTTGAAACACTGGGCAACATCGATCATATACTGCATGGCCTGTATCCAATTTTATCTTTAACTAGCGGACCCTGTGCCTACTTTGCCAGGCAAAACAAAATAAGAAATGAAACGCACTGGTTTTTAAGTTGATTTTTCGGCTTATATTCATCTACTTTTATTTCTATTTGTTTACAATATAAATCCTATATTTTAACTTAAACTATGGCAGAGCTCTTTCGTAAACAACATTTTTTGTTTTGCCCTGAGTTGTAGTGTAAATAAAGAGAACTGATGGCTTGCCTACACGTGAACACGATACATATAATTAATTCCATACAATGCCAATGATGCCCTTGCGCTTTATTTATTGTCATAGCAAACGAAAGACGTATCGGAAATTGGAGTCTTTTGAAATCAAATGGTAGATCTTGTGGAATCATTGGAATACGCGGAATAAATAAATCTTCCCTTTTAAATTTCCCTTTTAAAATGGTTACTACAATAAGATTATGCATAATCCTTTCGACTGCTAATGTGGTCCCATTACACACCCCTAGGCTGATTTAAATTTCGGAGCATAATAATGGGAGCACCAACTTTTAATTGTAAACGATGAGATGGAAAACCTGATAAATCCAATGAATTCAAAAATTCTGTGGGATAATTAACAGTAACATCTTGATTTGTAACCGTGTCAACTGATTGATATATTACAACCTCGCCAGGAACATAGGCTAAAATATCTGCATTCAGTGCACCAACGTCATTATTTTTCGTAGCCAGTATCGCTCTTTCAGCTTATCAATGTATAATTTTGCGCAATGTTTGGAAAAATGCTTGAGACCAATTTTTGTTTTGTTTGTGCGAAATTGCAAAAGTTATTGGGCAAAGTGATGAAGCCAGTAGCATGATCAATAGCAATTTGTCCATTTCCTATCTCCAGTAGTTGCGTAGAAAATTCATCGGCCGATGGATCATTTTGTATTTGAACTCGCACATTTGTAGTCAAAGTGAATGTTTGTACGTGTCTCCACAAATGAGTTGATTTTAAACATGCCTTTATTTCATCTGCTGGTGTTGAACGAAGAATCACAGGTAATGTTTGACGGAAATCACCAGCCAATAATATCAAAGCGCCACCAAATATTGCTTGACTATTGCGTAAATCTTGCACAGTCCTGTCCAATGTTTCTACTGATTTCTTATGTGCAATTGTACATTCATCCCAGACAATTAATTGGCATTGTTGTAAAACTTTTCCCATTCCAGAATTTTTGGAAATATTACACGTGGGATTTTCATTGACATTCATATTGAAGGGTAACTTCAGTGCAGAGTGAACTGTGCGACCATCATCTAATAACGTGGTAGCTATTTATGGTATCTTGAAATTTATTTATCGCACACATGCGATTTCTGATTTCAACCAAACTTAACATAAGCCATATATGTAGGTCCCAATAGCTACCTGTGTATAAGTTTGGTTTAAATCGGTCGACGCGTTTGAGCGTGATGCGACGACATACGTAAGCCCAAAATCGCCTCCTTTTTTATATATATAGATCTGTTCACTGTTTCTATACAGTTTACAATTTCATTTCGTCCGTTTGGCAATTAGATGTGATATGTTTTTCACCACATTTAAAACAAGTTACGTCATTTTTACAATCTTTTGATGTGTGGTGGTAACGGTCATATTTATAACTTCTAATGATATCGAACTTCTCGTATATATTACACACTCTGCATCCTAAATTTAGTTTACTTTTTGTTTAAATTTGTTCATATAGTACTGGATCTATTTCTATCATATTACCTGTGTTTCTCTTTGATTTTGTATTTCCACACTATTTTGATTAACTTTCTGTTGGAATAGGGCAATAAATAAAGACTAATAATTATTATAAAATTTTTTTTTTTATATTATCTTTGCACAAGAAAAAACACGACCGTTTTCAAGAACAGATGCATGCCAACTCACTAACTCCTCGACAACAGAGGCTGTATATTGAACGCTACGGTACCTCTCGCTCTTATGGAGGTCAGTTTCCCTTTTAAGTACATAATTTATAACAGGCCTATGTGTTTAGGTATCAATTCACTTTTGCCATGTGTTATTGGTATGCGACTTTCGACTCATATTCCAGACCGTAACAGTATTCCACTTGAGTTTTCCAACACGGCCCCTCAAAAATGAATCGACGAACATCATACAAAATACACGAATTCCATATATGTATCTACTTCATAAAATTTAGCAAATAAACGATATGCCATGTCTGTCTTGTGCTTTCTGGGAGATATTATTTATGATCCAACATTTGTCGTACTGATTTGGAAAACCCAGAAAAACGAGACCATTTCGCTAGATAACAATAATTTCAGTTCTATTCTAAATTCATTTTGATTCTTAATTCCAGGAATCTGGCTGCTGGTAATGGCTTTGTCAACGAGTCTGCTAATTGGTTACATGTGGAATCTTATTCAAGTTTAATTACACTCCTTCCAATTTGCTCTCTATGAAAAATTATATTTTATATCAATGTACTTAGATTTTTATGGTTGGTCGGGTTGTTTGCAATGCTTATGCAACCGTTATTATCCTCATAAATTATAATTAGCTTTACAATATTTTAATATATATAATTTATATAATAATACTTGTTGCTAACGATTTCAACCACAATGCTTCTCTGACAGCTTCGAACAGAACCATATGCTCTACTTCAATAGATGAAGCTGCTACTGATCTGTCTTTTTGTATTTCAACATATTGTACAACTTTCAAATAATTTCAATAAATGACCAGTTGTACTTTTTTCATCACTACCTCCCCAGTCAGAAGCAGCGTATACAAACGTGGTTTGGTAGTAATGTTAGTGTTATTATCACGCACTAATAGATAAACTGGAAAAAATAATACAAATAAAAAATTACAACAAATGGAGGAAAGGAATACTTAAATCTATATTTAAAAATGGCAATCGAAGGCTACCTGATAATTATCGAAACATAACCTTTTTAGACACAACATTGAAACCAACAAAAAAAATAATAAAATCAGAAATCAACAATATTAAAAGACTATCAGATGTGCAACAGAGCTTCCTTAGTGGTAGATCATGTGTCGATACTATCTAAATCATACAACAATTAGTCGCAGAAAAACTATAAAAATTAATAAACCTGATTACCCATGTTTTATAGATTTGAAAAAGGCGTTTGACAAGATATTGCTGATGGATGTACTAACGACACTGTGGAAACAGAATTGTCTGAAGAAATTATAGAGTTGGTCAAGGATATTTACACAAACAACACAATTATAATTAAAGCGAATGGACCATACTTGGAAACCATAGAAACAAACATAGTAATAAAGCAAGCTGACTTATTAAGCCCTTTATTATTTAATGCTGTTATGGATGAGATAATTGGGAAAGGCAGAAATAAAAGGGATATCTAATGCGAAATGCAGTGGTCAATAATTTGTTATGCTACTACAAACATTTCTTATTAAGACGATGCAAGCTTGCGGAAGATATAACAAAGATCTCTACAAAGAAAATTAAATGTATGACAATTAAAGAAAACCAGAGCATGCACACGGGAAATTTAGAAAGAGATAATTGAACAGGTATCGCCATACAGTTATCTCAAAACCCCACGTGACGACTTATGACGTAGTCAAGAATCAGGTAAAACAACAAGCGCTAAAATCAGCTAAAGTATCTGGACTCCTAAATGGAATAATGTGGAACAAGTGCCTATTTCTATGCGCGGAAGCAAAAACTAGTGTGTATAAATCAGTATTGCGACGAACACTCACATATACTGTGAAGACCACCAACGCAGCGCAGATATCAGAGAGCAACTACAAATACAGCCGATAAATGAATGGACTAGAACAAGAAGAAGAAAGTGGGACAACTGCATATCGGAGAAGGATAGACTTGTTAGAATTGCCAGAGACAAATTACAGGTGGAAAAGACATCGCGGGACAGAGACGCGGGAAAAGTAGGAAGAAGAAGAAGAAGACTTAGTATAAGGCCGGAACACAATACCAGGCCTAAGCGAAAAGAAAAGCAGAATTTTGTACTAGATAGATTGAGGAAAACATACATATTTCTGGCAGACACTATTTACTTCGTGCCAGTAATTATAGTCAGGAAAATATTTTCCTCTAAAATTCCTCATTCTGCATAAGATCATTTACTTTTCATTTCTTATATTGTGTTATTGATTTTCTTTCTCTTTTGTTCCTTCATTTTTCAATAGATAACCGTCACTGTAAATATACGCGCTTCTACTGACGTCATCGAATATTTCGTTCCTGTTTTCTCTATTAGATAATAAGCACGCAATCTATTATTGATGTTTCTTTTCTCTTTCTACCTCGCCTCTTATATTTATCTAATGTACCTATACCTCAGTGCAAAGTGCATATCTATATATTTGTTGCCATTAAGTTATTTTTAATACAGAAGTTTATGATTGTGCTTTCGTTGTTTTTGAGATCCTCTGCATGCATTCCACCTACCGTCTCTCCCAACTGAACTGTTTAAATCTCTCATCACAGTAATTGTTCCTTTAAGGGCGGATTTCATAATCGGGTACTTAAACCTCCGTTAACTAATGGAGGTTTAACTTTAATGGTAGATTTAAAGGTACATTAAATTGTGGCAGTTTCATAATAGTTTGACATGCGCACGTTAAGTAACGACGGCTTAAGTAAGCATTTGAACCAATTAGGACAAATGTGCAAAGAAGAACAAGAAGTACGCTACCATCAGCTGTTATTTCGTTCAAAATATAACCTAAGTTAGAAAGCAGCAACGGCAAGAAACAAAGAATGAACATTTCAGAAACTCTTCTTCTTAATCTTTTACCCTTTCTACCTTTCGGTGTAGGGGTTCGGAGCCACCGAGCCGTATATGTAGACGCATATACCGTACCACTCCTGGCCCACCCAGTGGCATTTCCTTCATTTTCGCAGCTTATTAGAGGTCCAGATCCATTTTTCAGGATTTTAAACTGCTACGCTCTGCCGCTACCGGGTCTCGAACGCCGGCCCTTCGCACTGTGAAGCGCGAGTTTTACCACTCAGCCACTGAGGGGTTCATTTCAGAAACTAATAGTTCTTTATCTGATAATGATTATGTATTTATACGGAGGAAAAAAGGTTTATAAAAGATCTATCAATTCCGTTGAAGAAATATAATGAACTGAAGTGAAGTTTGATTCGCCGGTGACGTTTCTTAAAATTATCTATTACTAAATTTACGAAATATGTTCAAGAAAGGAGAAATAATAGCAATACTCTTAAACGGAATAATTCTATGAGGATATGCACATGGAATGTGCGAGGCATATACGAAGAAGGTGCAATAATTAACCTAGTAAACACTATGAACAAGTATAACATTGATCTTACAGCACTCCAAGAGACACACTTAAAGGGATCAGACATACAAAAACTTAAAAACTATACATTATTTACAAGTGGAAATGAAACTCGAAGACTCGGAGTAGGATCTCTGATAAAAGACACTCTGGAAGAGGAAGTAAAACGCTTTGCCCCAATATCTGAGCGGCTGTGTTCTGTGAGAATTAAGACGGTATACGGTACAATAACAGTGATCAACATGCACGTACCGACCGAAGAGAAGGAGGAGGAAACAAAAGATGTATTCTACGAAAAGCTAGAGGAAACGGTCGAAAGAATTCCTAAGGAGGATATTAAAATAATTCTAGGCGATGCGAATGCTAAAATCGGCAGGGAAGAGGTGTACACAGAAGTTACGGGAGGAGAAAGTAAGCATAAGACAAGTAATGACAACGGAACAAGACTGATCACCTTTGCAATAGAACAAAAGACGAAAATTATGAGCACCCACTTCAAGCGAAAAGACATTTACAAGGGTACATGGATGATGCCAGGAAGATACGAAACGAACCAAATAGACTATGTGCTAATAGAGGAAGATAAAACAGAAATTATTAAGAACGTACGTTCATGTAGAGGCGCGGAAGCGGATTCTAATCATTTCCTGGTACATATTAGTCAAAATGAAATTGAAACAAAAGGAAATGACAAGACAAAATAGTAATCGAGGGAAACCAAAATACAACTTCGAAGACCAACAAAACGTGGAAATAGCACGAAAATACAGAACAAGTATCGAAGAGTGGTACGGTGACGACAACGAGCAAGAGGTAGAAGTGAGCGATCGATGGGAAAAACTTGTGTGGGCAATTAAAGATGCGACCAGGAATAACATATCGAAGAAAACAACATATAAGAGGAACTATTGGCTAGACGACGAATGCAGGGATGAAATGAACAACAAGACAAAATTATGGCAAAAATTGTTGCAAACTAAGAAACAAAAAGACAAGGACGAATATAATGAACAAAAGAAAAAAGTTAAACAACTGTGTAGGACAAGGAAACGAAAGTATTGGGAACACATTTTACAAAAGATCGAGGAAAGTTACACAAAAAAGAAATTAGAAACTTCTACAAAGATGTCAAAAACATGAGAACGGGAAGCAAAGGGATTCAACGATACTTCAAGGATAGGAATGGAGAACTGCTGGGGTCTACAAGCGAAATTAACGGAAGATGGAGACAGTACTTTGAAGAGCTACTCAATGGGAAGAACCAGGAGGAGGAAGACGACGTAAAGAATCAAAGAGAAACTGCGGAAGCGAGGCAAAACGACCAAAATACCGAAGAAACCGAAGAGCCGTCAATAATAGAAATAGAAGAAATAGTAAACTCAATGAAGAACAACAAGAGTCCAGGAGAAAACGAGATGACAGCAGAAAATATCAAATACGGGGGTGAAGTGGTAATTCTAAAGATATATGAACTGGTTAAGGAAATCTGGAACACAGAGGTAATGCCGCAGCAATGGAATAGAGCTGTCATAATCCCGCTATTCAAGAAAGGAGACCGAACCGAGTGTAGCAAGTATAGGGGAATAGCCTTATTGGACACCGTATACAAAGTCCTGGTCACGCTGATTAAGAAGCGACTGGAAATGTTTATAGAACCTGCTCTCGGAGAGTACCAGGCTGGTTTCCGGAAAAAACAGATCAACAACGGATCAACTTTTCACGCTGAAACAAATCCTCATAGGAATTTATCGATTTTAAAGCAGCATACTATTCAGTCAACAGAGGAGGGCTTTTCGACGCATTGAGAATACTGAATGTTCCGGACAAACTAATGGCATTGGTAAAGATGACACTGCAGAACACAATATGCGCAGTTAAAGTAAACGGAAAGACATCAGAAAGTTTCAAAGTGAAGAACGGGGTAAGACAAGGAGACCCGCTTTCTACCCTGCTATTTAACGCAGTGTTGGAAGTGATGATCAGAAATAGCAACATAAACAGAAACGGAACACTCTTCAATAAGAGTCACCAATGTCTTGCATATGCTGATGACATATTACTGCTGACCAGAAATAAGAAACTCCTAGAGGAACTAACAAAAACCTAATAACTGCAGCAAGTAGAATGGGACTAGAGATTAGTGAGAGCAAAATAAATGTATGGGACTAAGGAACAACAACAGGTTAAACGGGAAACAGAAACTACGTGTCCAAGCTAGAGATAGAGAGTTATATGAATTTGAGGAAGTAGAAGAATATATGTACCTAGGAACTCTGATAGACAACAAATGCAAAGAAGAAACTGAAATAAACTTAAGGATAGCTAAGAGCAACAGATGCGCGGGAGGAATCTCAAACATATTAAAATCCAAGAATATATCAACGAGATCGAAATTACAACTGTATAAGACCGTTTTGAGACCGACATTGCTATATGGTTGCGAAACATGGTCGTTGACAAAAAGCTCACAAACAAAGTTAGAGATATGGGAGAGGAAAATACTTCGAAGGATCTTCGGAGGGAAGAAGGTGGACGGCATGTGGGAGAGACGCACCAATGATGATATCTATGCACTATACAACGAACCATGTATAACACAAGCAATTAAAGCCCGAAGAATGCAGTGGACGGGTCATATGGAGAGAATGCAGGAGGACGAATAGTGAAAGATATAGGATGGAGAGACCCGGAGGGAAAGAGAAGAAGGGGAAGACCGAGGAAGAAATGGAGAGAAGCAGTGAGTGAAGACTTGGCAGAGAAAGGATCCGCGAACTGGAGAATAATTCCAAGGAACAGAGAAAAATGGAAACATTTTATAACGCAATGGGCCTAGAAGGCCTGTGAGCGCTGCTATATATATAAATTTACGAAAAACTACCGCAAGTTAATAGAAATTCACCGTGCGAAAAATACAAATATCATTCAAACATTTCTCAATAAATATTTATAGGTTAACTTGCTTACATAAAGAAGTACTGGTACGCATGCGCGGGCCAGTTAATGCTACCATTAACGTTATAATGGACCAAATATTAGCCATTAGCTTAAACGTCCATTAACGCAACCCGTTACCTTAAATGATGATTATGAAATTCATTTTTATTTTAATGCCGGCATTAACATTTAATGGAGGATTAATTTTGATTATGAAATCGGCCCTAAATGTTCTGCTGTGACTGACTTAATTCTTCCTATAAATTATCTTTTTTACTTACAGCTTCGTCTTCGTTAGGTCCGTATACAATTAGTGTGCTATCAGTTCTGTCTAGTCTAAATCCATTTCGATTTTTAGTAATTTTTCTGATGCTTTTACAATTCCTGATGTTCTTTCTTGATAATGCATCCTACCTATTCGGCCCTAGTTTGTTCTGGTTTAACCCCACTGCATATTGATCCCGTTTCTAGTTCTATTATGGCTTGATATTACTTCTTTAATTCTATTACTGCTACTATGGTATATATAATTTTGCTTTTTCCAGTTCTTACGCTAGTGCTTACTCTTTCCTGTTAATAATTCTTATGTTCCAGATAGCAATCGTGAGTATTTTCCTTTGTACACTCAGAAAAAATTATTTCATAACAAATAATTTCATAACAAATAATTTCATATGTAAATACAAGAAAATTCCCCTATAGGTTCTGCCCAAAATATCGAACATATTGTGCGCGTATTAAACATTGCATTTCCATTACGTATCAATAAAATGTGTTTAGTTTCAAATTGAAAAAAAAATAGTTTGTAATAAAATGTTATGTGGTACATATTTTAAATCAAATACCAATAGTTGGTACTTTTAAATGCATACAAATCTTAATTAGGCGTAATTTGCATTTTGTTTTAAAATGAATCTCATTGTCAGTCAAGGTTTCTTACGCCCTTTAATAGTGAAAATTATATACATAACATACATATATTACTTTCACTTTAAAGGTTTGAAAATTACTTGCTGCAGTGGTCTGGCAATTTCTGCAGAATTATTCTGATGTAAACATGGCTGTGTCTGAATTTTACGATACACTATAGAAAATAGTCGACATATCGGTTCCTAAATTCATTACACCCAATCGTGTTTTTCCACCGAGGTTTGATACAAGTATTAAGAAGCTAATTAAGCAGAAGGAGTACCATTTTAGAAAACATAGATTGGTCTCGTTGTACCACTTACGTAAATATGAAAGACTGCGGAAGTTGATTAAGTCTGAGGTCATGTATAAATTTCGGAAATATCAAGAAAATATTGAATCCCATATTATTCGCGATCCGAAATGCTTTTGGAAGTTTGTTGGTGGAAGGAAGAATGATTCCAGGATTCTGATTTGCATGGAATTGGATGGTCAAGAAATCAGTACCCCACAAGATATTGTTGACGCTTTTGCTACAGTTTTTTCCAGCGTCTATCGTCCTTCTACCCGTTCTTCTTGTTCATTTCCTACCACATGTAACAACTTCCGTATTAACTCTTTTACATCTACTGAAGTCGCTGCCAGTACAAAACGTCTAAAAGCAGATATGAGTTCTGGCCATGATGGGCTATCTGGCTTTCTTATATGGGACTGCGCTGATGTCCTGTGTATACCTCTTACCCTTATATTTAATTTAGCTTGCAAAACGTGTACTTTCCCTAGTGTTTGGAAAGTTACTAGAATTTCTCCAGTGCATAAAAGTGGTTCTCGCACTAACGTCTATAACTATAGACCAGTTAGTATTTTGTCTAATTTCGCCAAAATTTTTGATCACTTGCTATATTACGAAATTCTATATCAAATCAAACCATACCTTTCACCTCATCAACATGGATTCATTAGGGACAGATCAACCATAACAAATCTGTTGGAAATTACTCAGTTCATCAGTGAGGCGATTGATGGGAGAGGGCAGGTCGATGTTTTATACACAGACTTTTCTAATGCCTTTGATGCACTAGATCACTATCTTTTACTACAGAAACTTGATGCTTTCGGCTTTACAACTCAATCTTTGAATTTTTGCAGTAATATCTATCAGGACGTACCTTATATGTCTCTTATAACGGACACAGTTCCTTCTCCTTTTCTGCTGCCTACGGGGTTGTGCAAGGCTCCAACCTGGGTCCTCTGCCTTTTAACATTTATTTGAATGATTTGTTTCCGTTACTAAATTGCAACACCCTGGCCTACGCTGATGATCTGAAGATATTCAATCAAATTACTAATGTGAATGATGCTATGCAACTTCAAGAAAATCTAACAATTATTAGCAACTGGTGCTCTGCTAACAAAATTTTATTAAATATCGATAAATGCTGTGCTGTATCTTACACAAGATGCGATGTCTCTGTCATCCTCAATTACAATATCGATGGGCTTGCAGTTCCTAGGGAGTCTGCGGTGAAGGACTTGGGAGTTCTCTTTGATACTAAACTAAAATTTAATCTCCATGTTGCTGCCGTTTCTGTTGCTGTCTCTAAATCTCTGGGTTTTATTTTCCGCAGCTGTAAAAATGTTTATAACTTGTCTGCGCTTAAATGTCTTTATTGTGCCTTCGTGCGCAGCAAGTTGGAATATGCATCCCTTGTGTAGTATCCGAATTATGTTTACCTCGATCTAACCCTCGAGCGTATACAGAAGAGATTTTTAAAATACTTGTCGTACAAAACTGATCGAATTTACCCCAGCGTGGCGCATCTTATATCGGCCTTTTAAATCGTCATGATTTCCCATCTCTTTCTGATAGAAGGAGGGATTCCAGCGCTAGATTCCTGGTACAACTTATTGCGAATGAAATTGATTCACCCCATTTGTTAAGTAAAATTGGTTTCTTGACTCCGCTACGATCTACTCGCTCCTCTGAAGTTTTTTGGTTCCTAGAGCTAGAACAAACATCCTAAAGAAAGCACCGATCACGCACTTATCTCAGAACGCCAATGAGTAATTTAGACCTTATTCTCTATAATATTAAGTATTTGATGTATTTTATTATGCAACAGAATTTTGATCATTTCACTTGAATTTTTATTACTTTAGTTGGCATACACTATTTCCTTTTCTTTTTCTATTTATTAACATGTTGCCCTGTAATTGGTTCAATTGTAACTGTTGAACAATAAAGGCTATTATTATTATTATTATTATTATTATTATTATTATTATTATTATTATTATTATTATTAAAACGAAATGCATATTTTTTAATACATATACATATGTGTTTTGTCACACAAAATTACAAATGTAATTTTAAAAAATGTAACAACTGCAAAAATAAAACAGTAATTATAAAGATGCGTATAAGTTGGCGAAAAAACTACACGCAGTGATATCGGTTATTTGGTTATGAATCGAAGATCTGAATCTTAAAATGTTGTATCATGCTTCGCATATTTTTAGGAAGTACTTGAAAGAAACATACATTTGGCAACACCGCGCTCGCACACTGCTATATCCCTAGGTATCGTAATATTTTCTGAGTGTCAATCTTCTAAAACATTTTACTCGTCATCAGAGTATGAGATGGGTGAATTTTACCTGCCTTGTTAACATATTCATTACGACCATTACAGGCACCGCACACCGTGTACACTCATGGAAACTGTAAATGTCCGCCTCCTGAGCGTATACGCCGCGATTGTCACAATCCGAACTCCTGTCCCAAAACCGTATACCTGCGAGGTTACTATCGATTAGTCGGTACGAAACAGTTGTTTAAAGTACAAAATGTTATTATTTAATTTACGTTGTGTGAATTGTTAAAACAGAAGCAATGCCCAAAATAATATATGTACATAGTACTGAATTAATGGGTCACTTATTCTTTGTATTATTGCCACATATTTTCTATTTTTCTAGAATTATATATATATAATATAAACCCCTCAGTGGCTGAGTGGTAAAACTAGCGCTTCACAGTGCGAAGGGCCGGCGTTCGAGACCCGGTAGCGGCAGAGCGTAGCAGTTTAAAATCCTAAAAAGGGATCTGGACCTCTAATAAGCTGCGAAAATGAAGGAAATGCCACTGGGTGGGCCAGGAGCGGTACGGTATATGCGTGTACATATACGGCTCGGTGGCTCCGAACCCCTACACCGAAAGGTAGAAAGGGTAAAAAGATTAAGAAGAAGAAGAAGATATATATATATATATATATATATATATATATATATGTTAGTCATTAAAATTATGTTTCAGTAATTGAAATATTTTTTACGATAGTTTAATTAGAATGTGGGATATAAATAATACACATGTGCAAATAAATTTGCTGTATAGTATTAAAAAATATATCATTTAGTACGAAATTTTCGTATCAAGAAACAACAAGATAACAAATTTTTCGTTCCAAGAATAACTTCATTAATAGAGTGATAAATGATGTAAAATTAAATCCTAAACAGCAGTGGGTTTAAGAGTATGTTTAATAAATTTACCTACATTCGTTTTGATAAAGATCGAGTTTGTAAAATTTGACACAAAATAAAAAAGTATTTGAATGAAATAAAAAAATTAATTCTGAAAGCAAACAAACAGGAAGTGATAAACAACAAAAATATAATTAAATAAAGTAAATATAGTAATATAAAGACCTCAATAATTGTGAAAGCAATATACATAAAGAAAGGTCATCGGTGAAAATGACGCAAGTCCAGTCACGATTGAGGTTTTCTACATAAAACCTTAGCCGTCGAGCAGCATGATCTGCCGTTAATAGAGGCTTTTGGGCAGGAGTACAAGCTCGCAATCCACTTTTCTTAAGTCTATTTCTTACTGTTCTGGTAAAAATATATTGAGCTTGTTCTACCAATAGCGTTGACGTTGTAAACGTGCTGTTGCAAATGTACTTAACTATATTTTGGTTTCCTTCTCTTGAGGTCATTCGTGGCTTTGGTTGTCTTCTTGTCCGTTGTGTGATGTCACTGCTCCCTTAATATTTCCTTAGTCACCTACAAACTTATCTGAAAGAAGAAGTACGGATATTATCATTTACGGGACTTACAAGGGAAGATCCCGAATCCGGAAATTCAAAAAATTTGAAACTTTGGGAATATATACAACATATATAGGTGTGCTATACGCAATTTTTTTGTGCCGACATTCACTTTGAAGGGGTGAAACACCCCATCGAAAATTGACGGATTTTCAATTTTCTCCACACAACTCCAGTAAAAAGAAAGATAGAAGATAGGTGTAAATGCAATAGTTGCAGCATACATCAAGATCTTTCAAAATATGTGACTATCATATATACAGAGTGTTCCGTTAAGCCTTGCGCTTATACTGCAGATGTTTTTGCAACAATACAAAGAAAAGTTTGAGATATAATTTGTGTGACTTTTAATTCTGCTTAAAACTATGTAGGGTGTTCTAATGTACAGAGTGTTCCAGAAGTAAATATCACCCTATCCTTGGTTATATCTAACAGAACTTCATATATTATATTATAATATGTATATATATTATTAAATACTTATTGCAAGGAATGATCTCAATCCCGCAAATTTAAAATATGAAATTTGAGAATATGTAAACCACATATAGAGGTGCGATACGAATTTTTGCTGCAAAGTTAATGAAATTTACTGTATATCTTTGCGGTACTATATTTATTAGATAAGACATTGTTTTGTGTGATAATAATATTCGAAGTTTTTATGTAATGGTGTAAACATGTTTTTATAAAAACGCAATAATCAACCAAATGCAATGATAAATGATAACGTTGCTTATATAAATTCCCCACCTGACATTAATAGTATTTGTTGTTTGACTGTGTAACAAACCTGTGGTGCTGAAAATGGTTGTCGTAAATACTTTAAATGTAATTCGCTTGCTCATGGTAACATTTGACGTTGCAAATAACAATAATCCAACACCGTGAATAACCACGAAGTGGAATTACACGACATAATAAAGGATATGCTTCTTGACGTTCAAAAAGATACTTCATTTTCGCTAGAAATTGACACAACACTAGAATTTTTGAATCCAGTTAGACCACATTCCGTAGACTTCGTAGATGATGTATACGCACCTACACGCGAAGAAATTTTAGAAGCGATGGAAGCTGAAGACGAACAGTGTGTTCCAGAAGAAGGCGGTATTGTCACTTTGGAATATAAAACCAAAGCTGTTGAATACTGGAAAAGTGGGAAAACGAAGCGACTTACGTTAGCAACCGTCCAAAAGAAATTTCGAAAAGTTTCAACTCTCCAACAATTGTACAGATAAACAGTGAACTCCATTTAATATAACAACGATTTGTCTTTATTTTCTTTTATTTGTTCTAGATGGGAAGAAACAGTAAACCGGGGAGGCACACGGCGGGAAAAATTGCTACAAATTTTGGAATCCGTTTATAATAAGTTTGTAGAGAGTATTGCTTCGGGTGATATTATTCATGATTTGGACATTCAAAGATGGGCTTTGCAAGCTAATCAAGGAATAGATTTAGAAAACTTTAAAGCATCCCGGCATTGGGTCTGGAATTTTAAGAAAGCGTATAGAATTCCGAAAAGCTGAATGAAATCGCTTCAACATTTGTTAGCCATGTAAAAGATCACATAAAACAAGTCGGAGAAGATAATACATTCAATGCCGATGAAAGTGGCTTTAATCTAGAGCTTCATTCTGGTCGCACGTTAGCTGTGCAAGGTTCAAAAAGGGTTACAGCAGTTGTGCAGTTAGTATCCCCAACAACACATAGTTATACCATACTTCCCACAATATCAGCTTCTGGAACTTCTTTCCCCTCTATTTATTGTCATGAAAGAACAAAGTGGTAGTTTCGGTCCGCGTGTAACACAGTCTTTGTTTGAACCGTGGAATGTTTATGTAAGGGCTTCAACGTCGGGAAAATTAACAAAAGAACTGTTTAATGAATGGCTCACCCGAGTGTATGTGCCAAATGTGGGAGCTCAGAGCGTGTTATTCTTGGACTCTTGGACTGGTCATTGTCCTGCTACATTGCAAAAGAGTATACCATCAAACAAGCATGTTGAAATATTGACGATACCGAAAAAACTACGGCAATGATACAACCACGTATATGGCTTCCGCATATGGAAAAATTTTGTAGGAAAATTTTCCGATCTTGTGCTACTGTTTGGTTATGATATTGTATTGCATGAACGCAATAATGTTATCAAATTACAGTCCCTTATTCACAACCAACTTTCGGCACCAAAGTATCACGATGTATTTGCTTATGCTTGGTATAAAAGTGGATACATTGATCAAAAACCAAATAAGTTTGAAAATCCGGTAGCTTTTGCTTTTAGACAACAGGATTTTATACATCCTGCTAGCTGTTCCCTATGCGGTGCCCAGGCCATCATACGATGTGCGTGGTGCAACGAATTCCTATGTTTTAAACATTTCTTTGAAGAATTTCATCACCATACAGAATAATTATTCATTTGCCAGTATTTCACTACATAATAAATATGACCAAAAGATGCAAAGTGTTATCTACAAAAATTTCCTATATATCTTATACTTTATGACTAATCAGCTAATCACATATAAATTATATTGATGTACTTATCAATATTTGTATTGCTTAAAATGTTAAAAATATTGATATATTTGTTATCGCTTAATAAAATCGATTAATTGTAAGATATAACTTTGGTCTAAAAAACTAACCTTTTCCTCTTACAACAGCGAGTGATTAAATCAAATTAATAAATTTCGCATTACATATGTCTTCTACATATTTCCAAAACCAATACTTTGGATGTTATTATCAAACAAAACAATGTCTTATCTAATAAATATAGTACCGCAAAGATATACAGTAAATTTCATTAACTTTGCAGCAAAAATTCGTATCGCACCTCTATATGTGGTTTACATATTCTCAAATTTCATATTTTAAATTTGCGGGATTGAGATCATTCCTTGCAATAAGTATTTAATAATATATATACATATATATTATAATATAATATATGAAGTTCTGTTAGATATAACCAAGGATAGGGTGATATTTACTTCTGGAACACTCTGTACATTAGAACACCCTACATAGTTTTAAGCAGAATTAAAAGTCACAAATTATATCTCAAACTTTTCTTTGTATTGTTACAAAAACATCTGCAGTATAAGCGCAAGGCTTAACGGAACACTCTGTATATATGATAGTCACATATTTTGAAAGATCTTGATGTATGCTGCAACTATTGCATTTACACCTATCTTCTATCTTTCTTTTTACTGGAGTTGTGTGGAGAAAATTGAAAATCCGTCAATTTTCGATGGGGTGTTTCACCCCTTCAAAGTGAATGTCGGCACAAAAAAATTGCGTATAGCACACCTATATATGTTGTATACATTCCCAAAGTTTCAAATTTTTTGAATTTCCGGGTTCGGGATCCCGGATCCCTTGTTAGTCAGGGTCCCCGGAAGCACGTGTTGAAGCTGTGCGGTGCACGAGGGCGGCATCTTCGTGGGGCGGCAACTGTGTTATAATTTTTTTTTCATAAAATCTTTAAGATTTCAGTTGGAAGCCGTTAGTAATGTCCTTTTAGAAAGTTCAGTAGATTCTACTTTAAATTGCTGCACGACATACATATAAAGCAGACTCATTACTCACAAACATTCAGAATTTTATATTCATAAGTTATAACTAACTACCATTGTTTGGTACTACGTTTTGTTTAAAATTAAGGTTCTAAGCAAAATGTTACAAAATCAAGGTACTAATTTCGAATCATAGCTAGACTATTTGGGAAATTCTATATAGAGCTGTAAAGTTGCTTTCAATTTAGACGTTCAAACTACTTTTCCACTCATTCAAAATATTCGCAGAGGAATGCGCCAAAAGCTTTCAACTATGAACATGCTAATGAAGCAGTTGTGGATCTAAAACAACACTTTAAAATATATTTTTTTAACACAAGCATTAAGTAAACGTTAATATCCTTACAAGACAGATCTGTGTTAATGTCCAATTTTAAGGATGTTTTTGGATTCGTTAGTAATATTCCTGGTTTGCTTCAGTATGATCTTTTAAATCATTGTAAAACTTTACATTTAAACTTGATCGACAAAGCAAAAAATAAATCTAACATTGACGGCAACGATTTAAATAATATAAAAGCGCTTAAAATATTTTCCAGTGAATTCAACAATCCCTCTGATCTATTGCAATACATTTTTGGAAACAATTTATCACCAATCTTCTCCAATTTAACAATGCCTTTGAGGATTCTTCGTACTTTTCCCGTGTCATTGGTAACAGGTAAACGTTCATTTTCTAAACCTAAACTGATAAAAAATTATGATCCACCATGCTGCAGGAAAGGTTATCTGGTTTAGCAATTTTACCCGTATAATGTGAATTTTTAGATACTATTACTATGGAAGATATCTTATAATTTGCGGCAATCAAAAGTAGAAAAGTTAAATTCTTTTCATTTTCAATTTTCATGTAGATATATATTACGCATATACTAAATTTTTCGTATTAAAAATGTATTGTCGTAGTTTTAATTAGATAAAAAAATTAATTATTTAAGTTTATTATTAAGGCTTTGTATAAAAAAACAAGTGCACGCGAGCGGCCTTCAACCTCGCAGGAACTCTGCACACTATAGGTAAATATCGTCCATTTTGTGTTCAGCTTTTAGTCAAGCGTGAAAATAATATGTTACTATACCATTATATCTTTAATACTAAAGATATACTGGTGTAATATATCGTGCAAAAAGAATAAAGCTTTAATGCCAAATTACCAGCGATGAGATCAACACAGCTACCAATACAATTATTTTGTATTATTTTATATTGCTTAAGTTATTTTCAATATCATTACTAGAAAATGATATGAATAATTATTGAAAATAATATAAATCGCTGATAACTGAACTCGTGCTCCAATGTCTTTGTATAACTCTACCTTCGGCTATGCCTATTGCAAATGATCTGTTCTCAATGGATAAATTTGTTTGGCTTACTCTTCTGCCCATTATTACTACAGTCCACTCTGATAATATGCCCGGCTATGGACTATTTTTCATGGAACTCGGATACCCCCGCTATTGATAGAGCCCCTATTACAAGAGCGGACTGTATTATTTGTTATTAACCCCTTAACATACAACTACATACGTGTGAGATACGTGGTCTTATATTCGCGCACGGATTATCACGGGCCTGGCCCATGCTACATCAGTCCAACCAAATATAAATATTATGGGAATGGTCCCTGGTACAATGATCGCGATCATTGTACCAGCTATTACATGTTGTTTATGTTTTCTTAAATATTAGAGAAATATCCGTAGAATGGCTCGAAGGCTGCGCGACCTTTTTTGCGTTTTGGACCCAGGCTGTTGGAACGTAAATCGTACTTTAACGGGTTAATTCTACTATTCTTGAAATGTTAAAATAAAAGAGATACTATTAATGTAAGTTCCTTATTTTTCTATATATAACAAGCTATTCTATGCCAATCCCCAATTATAGCGGGGCCATGCATTAAAATTTTGTACACTCTGGGCGTCATTGGATGCCAATTGTGTGCATTTTTTTGTATAATTTGACCGTTTCGTTGTAATAGGATTTACTCTTAAATAGGAGCGAACTTCCTTACGAAATATATTTACATTTGAGTCAGAAACATCGTGAAATTTTTGTTTGTACCGTGTTGCGATCCATCACAACCCCATTTATAAATTAGCTCTGCTTCTACTGTTTGAGTGTTAGGAAAGGACTAGATGACGTCTTCTAAGTATATTATGAGCCTCGTAGAAGTATAGTTCAAAAGACCCTGCAGTCTTACTTCACCACATGTTTCCGATATCTTTATGGCCTCTTCATCTGGATAGCATTTTTTCTTCTCCCTAAGCAAAACATCATAACAAGGGGGACCGGAGACAATTGAAACATTTCTGCGTTTTGTTTTTTTTTCTCCGCGACTATCGTAAATTTCCAAGTGTCCACTGAGTTACAGAAAGGATGGCTAATTACGTTTCTACTACAATCCCGTGTGTGAAATTGTTTCAAGCGTCCTCATGTCCGGGACAAATGAAACATATAACTCCTTAAGTTTTTTTAATTTGCGTTTTTGTTTGGGCTTCGTATTCCTATTGAATAGCATTTTTCTCAGAAGTGTCGGTACAAATTATAGACTTCCGAGTTTCGTGTACCAACTGTTTGTCTAAGAAGTGCTTTCAGCAACGGTCTAACAATTTCTGGTAAAAATACAGCCATTGAGGTGTTTGGTCATACCACAGCACCACTGATTCCCGTTATATGTATATTGCTGGTGCCCTGTGACAGCGACAGGTCAATTTTTGGTGATCTTGCTCACGATGATTTCACGAAGGGGTCAATTGAATCATTTGCTTCAATTGTCCCCACAACACATTTTCAAGTAAACACTCAAATATTTGATTAATCCCGTATAAAAGTAAATAATCTAAGCTATTTCGGCTAAAGCAAATCTACCAAGCAAGTAAATAAAAATTGTCGAACCTGGATACTTACGTTATTCTTTCTTGTGTCACACTTAGGCGAGTTAGTTGTGCCTCAACCAACATTGTCAGTGCTTCATTTGGGGTTTGCCTTCTTGATGTTACCACCTCACCCTTCTTCAATGCTTTTCGATATTCTTCTCATCGTGTTGGTGACATTATAACATTCTTTACCACTCTTACAGCTGCTGCACTCCCAGGTTCCCTCAGTATCATTTGGGACGCGTATAATAGTTCTTCGGTCTCAACAAAGTTTCGAACTTTTCCTGTTCCCGACGTTTGGAGCGCTCAGATGATTCCGCGAATGGTTTCTCAAGGCGACTATGACCACATTTATTCAACTTAGGTATCTCTACCGTCCCTGCACTCAGAAGACAAAATAGTGCATAACGTTAATATAAAGATATCTCATAATTGTATATTGTTAATTACAAACCTTCAAGCCATTTTTGGTTAACCAGCATAAAATTTCTTCTGTTCTATTTGCTGCATCCCATTTTGATTTCATTTGAGATTTCAGACGAGGAAATACTTTCAGAAAAGTAGTTTGTTAATTACTTGGAAACTCTTCTTTATTGATTATGTCAGTTTGCACTAAGGCCAATTTTTTTCGCAAAATATTTTCATGATTTTGTTGCGTCGTATAATAAATATCTTCCCGCGGCACTATTGTGACACCAGATACCCCTGATATTGGAAAATCTTTCAGTTAATTAAAGTAACATTAAGAATCGTCGGGTACTTTCTGTTTTTACATCCAATTACTACAGTTACTACATAACATAATGGAAAAATGTTGCAGCCGGCGAAGCTCGGGAAAACTAACTGAATTACAAATCTTTGCGACTTTGCGAGACTGAACATCAACCTTTTTTACAGTTTGCAAAATTATCTGTACCTTGGCAACCCTAGCATTTACTAATACAAAAATAGCTATAATTGAAAATACTAACCACTGGACGTCAGAATGACAACTGATTGTATCTAACCCTTCGCGTCCCTTTAATAGAAAATAGCGTCCTATTGTTCCCTCACTACCTGGGTACCTGTTGCACCTAATCTTTACTTAGAATGCAATGGTTTGTAATTTTTGATAAAATCAATCTATGTGGGGCATTTAGATTGTGACCATCGGGGCGTATCAAAAGACGGACATTTAAAGCTTCCATGAGTGTACATATCGGCATATTCATTCGATGGATTTTAATCCACTATCAGTGAACAAAGCTATAATAAATGAATGAAGAAACAGAGAAACACAAGAATTAGTCAAGACTATACAAATAATCACTAAGAAAGCAGAGGTTAAACAAACTTATAGCGTGAAAGTCGAATTAAATACATAAATGTCAGAATTGGACAGTAATGTTTTTGATAGTAATCACATTCGAATCACTGTGTTTCTTTTCTTGTACGAGACAAAGATTTTTCATTCCTTACAAAGATTTTTTTAGGTAGCTCAGTTACCACTATTATATTGTACAAACTAAAAATCTCTCGTACAAAGATTTTTTCCGGTCTTTGTACACGTACAAAGAGGCTCGTACAAAAGAAAAAACAGTGATTCGAATACAATCTTATTGTTCTACAACGCTGTAAGATGTGCTTTTCGTGAAAGTATGTTAATAAAGAAATGTTAAAAACATAATTGGAAGTCAAAAGAAAACCTGCACGAACAAATAACATCAAAAATTGTTCTTTATCCTAAATCGCAGCTATATATATCAACTGAATCGAAAATTAACGCTTTGTAGAATAAAAGTCCGAACGTCTAGAACCTTGTGATGACGTATGAAGCATAGTACAATATTTTGATGTTGAGGTTTTCGAGTCAGAATAGTATAAGGCAGGCATGGGCAATCTTTTTTGTAGAAGTTTTATGCTGCGAGTAATCTTGAAAAATATACATTTTTTAGTATCCTTATGATTCATTATGAATTAAGTTTAGACGGGCCGTGCTAATATGCAACGAAAGAATTCAGTAGCGGGCCGGACAAATCTTACTCGAGAGCTGAATGTGGCCCGCGGGCCGGAGATTGCCCATACCTGGTATAAGGGGTTACGTCAGGTGTAGCTTTTTCACTAATTTATACGCACCCGATATAGTATTTATTTCTGTTTAATTTCTGTAGTATTGCAATACTTGTACACTTTCCTATAAAGCGGCCATATCAAACTCAAAGTCACTGGTAAGCCAAAAGCATAAAGACCGTAGACTAGGTGGACCGCGAAACCTAATTTTTAAAAAAGACAACCTACTGAAAATCTTAACGAAAAACTATGATAAAACAAGTATATTTATTAAATTTTCAATAAAAAGGACATTACAAAAAATCAGAAACGTTATCTTCTTTTGCCAGATATTTGACATTTTTTGTATGCAATTAAGTTGTCTATTTGTGGCGTACATTTATCGGTATATAACTTTTAAAGCCGCGTCCAAGTGTGCGTCCATCAATTGCGATCTCGCTAGAAATTTGTTTCCTTTCATCAAAGAAAATTGTTCACACTTATAGATACTTCCAAACATTGACAGGATTTATTTTATTTCTTGGTATTGAACAGACAAGTACTTCTAAAATTCGATTGTACCAACACTATCAAATTTTTGTTTTAAATGGGTCTGCCACTGAATCTCAATTACTTCCGTCGGCAAGTGAGGGGGAACCTTATCAATATCGACAGTGAAAAGACCAGTAAATAAAAAACATTCTTTTCTTGGTACTTAAAATCTTGAAAACGCTTTTCAATTTCTACCAGAAGGCTTCAATTTTCTCTGTATACATTTTGTATGATATTGGGATATTCGTAGTCGGAAAATGTGACAGATTATCCACTGCTAACAGTTTTTCCCACAGCATCATCTTACACTTGAAAGCTTTCGCTTGATCATGCATACCAGTTATAACTTGATGTGTTCCTTCCAATTCCGTATTAAGTCCGACAAGTCTTTTGTCGTGTCTACCATAAATGAAAGATCTTGTAAAAAATGTACGTTGGATAATAAGCTGACATCTTGTCCTTTCACTTCCATGAAAAAGCGTACTTCCTTAAGTTTCCAAAACCGATCGAGAACCATAGAACATGGAAGCCATCGCACCTCTACATAATAAGGTAAACCAGTGTATTCACTTTCTAAATCACGGAAAAACGTAAAAAGTGTCACAGATTCAAGCCACGTGCCCTTATGAAGATTATAATTTTTTCACTGACTTTAAAACGCTTTCCAACTTGATCACTTTTGAGCATAAAACTTCTTGGTGGATTATACAATGCACATGATGAAAATCTGGTTTGATCTTTGTCTGTAATATTTTAATGAAGCCATTATTTACTACAGTCATGGAAGCAGCTCCGTCTGTTACGACGGTGCACAGTTTTGACAAATCTAAATTGTACTTTTTCAGAAATCCGTAAACAGAATTGAAAATACCTCTCTAGTTGTTGTATCATGCAATGGTACTAATTCCAGTAATTCTTGACAAACGTTGGTATCTTTATCAACAGCACGAAGAAAAACAGCGAGTTGAGCTACACCGCACACATCTGATTTTGTTCTTATCTAATCACTTATATTGCCAGCCCACTCAGTAACTCTTTCAGCGACAGTATTCCGGGACAAGAATATATTTTGAAAAACCTCCACGCTCCCAGGACTTCCGATCTCTGCGGCCTTTACAAGGCACTCTTTTATAAATTCACCTTCAACAAATGGTTTTGAGTGTTTTGGGATCAACTCCGACAGTACGTAACTCCCTTGAACAGCAGATTCATTCTCTTGCTTTGGACCTGTAAACATAAGCTGTTGACTTTTTAACCGTGATTTTAACTCATTTAACTTTTAGCTTCTAATCATGCCTGTATACTGATCAAGCTTAGTTTCATAGTGACATATTATATTATACAATTTTGGGACACCGACTGTACTGTTACAAATCAAGCAAATAATTTTGTCAGTGGAGGCAGATGGCCTATACTGGACCACCCGCTCACCCGCTCCAAAAGGTAGCCACAACCAGGAGCGTGTATACTGGAAGGTAGTCACAACCCCGACCGCGTGTGTATGGAAGGGGTCCACAACCCCGGTTTGGAGGGTTAAAATTCATGACAACCCCGGAAATTCAAATATTCCCTCTGGTCGGTAACGTAGATACCTAGTGCCGGTAGTACAGATTTTTGTATGTAGTGCCGCTTTTGACAGGGAGGTATCGCTGTTCGGTAGATGCCGGTAGTACAGGTGTCTGTATGTAGTGCCGCTTTTGACCGGGAGGTGTCGCTGTTCGGTAGGGTGCATATGTAGTGCCGGTAGTACAGGTGGCTGTATGTTGTGTCGCTTTCGACCGGAAGGTGTCGCTGCTACTCGGAGTACAGGGAGCTGCAGGTGGTAACAGGCCTAATTAGGAAATTGGGCATTTCACCAGAAGATGGAGGATCAGGAGACGTTGACCGGAAAGTTACGTAAGATTACGTAATACCATGACGTCACAAACACGTTTCGACGGGAATTTGGCAGGCTAATGAAAAGTGATCCTAACAATTGGCGACTAAAACATTTACATATCACGTTCACCATCCAAGTACTGACCGGGTCGATGCTGTTTGAGTTCGGTGAAAGGAGGAGAGGCAGTTTCAAATGCACATACGGTATACACCATCCATGTACTGACCGCCCCCGACGGTGTGTGACTTAGGTGAAAAGACGAGAACGGCTATTGCCAACGTGCTATGACTGTTGCATTTTTAAATACACATACGGTACACCATCCAAGTACTGACCGCGGCCGACATTGTTTGACTTGGGTGATCGCATGAGAGCCACTATTGCCAACGTGCTGGTTGTTGAGGATATGTTCGTATATATCACGTAATATTACGCAATACTATGACACTACAAACAGGTTTAGCCGAAAATCTTGGATGCAAGGAAACGTTAGTTGTTTATTGATTTATTAAGACAGGAATATGTTAGAACTTCGCTCTTAGTCAGAAGATGTTGATAAAACAGATAATTATGTATAGATCCCTAGTAAGATATTACATAATACCATAATGGCATAAACAGGGTGAATGTTAGATGAGAAGAGCGTCCTCATTTATAATATCATATAAACTGCAGCGTTCCGATTGGTCGCATCCTATACAATACCACGCTCTGATTGGTTACCAACTCGAAATTCAAAATCCTCCGATATGTATAGGAAGGTAGTTCACCCGACAACATCCTTAACATTGATCAAGGTGTTTAACATCAGACAGTAAATAATAAAGTCACTGGACATGAGCAAGTTAGTCCTGGTGAACACTACATACTATTGATCGGTCATCAGTAAGGTGAAGAACCGATTTATATGTTTAAATGTAAACTACACCAAACTGAGGAATCGGGAGATGACCCGAGCTTCATACGATTGACCAACCACTAAACGCTACATCATTAGACATCACAAGTATGTTTGGATAATATACTTTAATACGATATTATAAGGAAATGGAACGTAAGTCAATTAGTTAGTAAATTATTAAAACGTATCACAAAGGCTTATGTTTAACTGGAACGCTTATACCAACAATAATCGATTGTAAATCAACAAAGTCAAACATATCAGGCTCGGTCAGGTCGTAGACGGATAGTAGTCAGTATCATTCAGTAAGATATGTGAATTTTCTATAACGATACTATACAGATGGCATCTAATAAAATTACGTAATACAGGGCTCCTTTGTCTATTAATACGAACATGTAACGTCACAAACAGGATGCAACGACAGTTCTGTGTTAAATGTGTAAGTTAATATAAAATCAAATTTAATGAAACCCAGTCCATTATTTATTAATATATTAAGATACGCGTAAAAAAACACTTAAAATGTTTGATTGATCGCATCATATGAAATATCGCATTCTGATTGAATATCGATAAATCATATAAGAGCGAGTTCATTTCCGTGCTCTTCACTATTTGCCGACAGCTTTCTAACAGTTAGGTCGTGAACTTCAACATCTTTACCTCTAGTATATCGTTTTAGTGTTTATAGTTAGGCGTTGATTTCCTACTGGTTCAGCATTTTATTATCACTTAGTATTCGTCGTGGTTGGACAGGCATATTTTAGGTAAGTTATTTAAATTTCACCGCATACTTTCCCTAATAGACTGCAATATTATAGTTAAGATGGAGTGGGAGATATGCCACAAAACGTTTGCAAGAAAAGATGGATTGAACAGACATCCCTGCTTAAATAATAAATCTTACACATGCACCATATGTGAGGAAATCTTTTCGAGATCGGATAGTCTGTCTGGACATAAGAAAATGCATAATATCGATTCCATAACCAAGAAACGAGATGATTCAAAAGAGAAGCAGCCACCAAGTAAAGCGAACCATCCGACGAATAGAATGTCGGAACAGGATTTTCGATGCCGCGACCAAACTTTATCGACGGCTACATTACACAATGGACACCTTTGTTTCCATGCGCATCTGCACAGCAATTCTCTTAAACTTGAAGAGGATATGTTCATCATAAAAATCACCCGGAACAATAATGTAAATATAATGATAAAGCAGGCACCCATGATGTAATACAACCTACAACATGAAAAATTACATAACCGGACCGACGCTTTCCAAGAAACAGTGTAGGGAGTGAAATATAATAAAAATAATTTTATACATATTATACTGAATAAAAGATATCATAAACTTTACGAATTTTATTTAAAGGGTGGAACAATATTTATGTGTATATGTATGCAGTATTAGAATAATGCAATATTACTAATAAGTAGAGGCCGGATTATATGCAAAAGGAAAGTGGAAATATGCGCATAAATATGCAGATGTTTTGGCCTAAATATGCACTTTCTTATGAAAAATATGCAGATAAAAAAATAGGAGTAATGCTAGAAAATATAATACTATAGAAAAAAATATTCTATTATGGTTACTACAAGTTTATTTATAACATTTTACAACATAATTAACTATGAAAACAATTTACAATTAGATATTTCTCAAAGTTTTCAATAGAAAAATTGTGGCGCTTGTCTGATAACATGTATTTATATATTGAAAAGGTTCGTTCTACGTCCACGCTTGTTATAGGAGCATATTTTAAATTAGAAATATCCTCTATTGTCAACTCAATATTTTCTACTGACTCACCACACAAGATTTTACCAATATCCTTTAGCTTTTTAAAACCCTCATTTTTTTCTATTACACTTAAAAAAATTTCATACACGGATTTTCCCACCCTTCCTTTAACATCAAAACATAACTTTTCAAATTTGTCTATTATTTCAACGCTCTCAATTAGCGACATTTTTCCAATTGCAATATAGAAGTGGAAATAAAACTGTAGTTGACTTTAATAAACGCCAACTGTTGAGGTATTTCTTTACTCGAATACACCTTTTGGGCATCTAGCACAGATTGTGTATCGCTATCAAGATCCATAATAATTGTCTTTATTTCTTCATAATGATTTGCATGAAAAATAGCAGCTTCCAACCACGTTCCTCATCGTGTTATTACTGGTTGAGGAGGAGGCGGAATACCGGGTAGATGTTGTTTGTAAAACTGAACTCTTAATGGAGCCTTTAAAAACACTTTCTTAACACTACTAATTAAAGTATTTACCAAGGAAAAGTGGTTTTTTACTTCTTCTGCAACACGATTTAGTCCGTGCGCCACGCAAGTTATGTGAATTAAATTTGGGTAAAAGATTTTCAAGTTGCAAGCTGCCTTCATCCGTTAAAGACAATAGAATTTTTCTGTTGGAATCGATCCCGGTAAGAAAAAGGTTGCCAGTTCTTCCTGTATAAACCTTGTTATTGTCAAATTATTTGCCTTTTCCAACTGTTTGGATGAAATTAAGGATACCTATCATTAAATGAACTATGTATCGGCCCACCCTATCAGTAGTTTCATCTGCGCATATGTAAAAGTAATTGTTTGACACAACCTTCTTAATGCTACTCATTGTTTCTGCCTAGATACGGTGAATATCATTTCTTCTTAAGGTGCTCTCGTCGGGAATATTATATTTGCTGGTGTACTTTTGCAAAAATAACTTGACATTTACATTGTTTATTTCATGTAGTGGAATACCTGCCGACACAAACATTAGGCACAAATCGTCATTAAATTGTTCTTGTTCCGATTTTCCGAGGTTGATGGCAAACATTGCGGTAATGTTTACTGACCCTTCTTCGCCAATTTCATATTTGATAGTTTTGCAGCATGAGATGGAGTTTTAATATGCTGGTCGACTTGAAACTTTCTCTCACTTGTAACCTGCATAAAAAATATCCCATCATCAGTTGTTTTCTTATAAAATAAGTGTTAGTAAAAGATAAAGGAGTAATAAAAAACTAATGTGTAAAAAGTTTGCGAAGCAATCGGAATAAACGACATTTAATAAAATAACCAACACAACGCTTCGACAAATAATTTTATTTTAAAATGATTTTTATTTAAAAATCATCAGCAGAATACGGAATACCAGATATTCCGTATTGTGCTGATGATATGCGAAAAATTCGCATGAAATATACATATCATTTTACTCATTTTAAAATAAAATTATTTGTCGAAGCGTTGTACTGGTGATTTTGTTAAACATCGTTTAAAAACTATAGATTAATAAGAGGAAATAAACCTAAATTTTACTTACAATCTTGCTGCATGCTACGCAAAATACTTTTTCTCCATCCATACGCAATTCTGAATAAGGTGCAATCCATCCACGCACAGTGGCTATTTTCGGCATTTTTGCTATTATAATTAATAACAACCCACAAGTTTACACTTCGAGAAACCAACGTAAAATGATTTTAAAAAAACAAATAAGATTGCTTTCGAATATGGGAATAAATTTCTCCGAATAACAAAGAAACACCTGTGCTCCTAATTTTCTGGTATAATGTATTTTTGTATTTATTTAGAAGTTTCAGGGAATTAGCTTTTCCTTGATTTCTGTCCCGATCTAGATGTATGGGAACAGCATTAATACATTTTTGGAAGCGCTTATCGGAAAAGTATCGAGAAAACGCTTCATGGAATGCTATTTTTAATTTGAACAGGGCTGTTTAACTCTTTGTTTGTTACAACCACGACATATTTTTAGTAATGCCCATCCTATAATAAATTACATCCAATAAATAAACAAAACTTGGATACTTCAAATATGCTGAAGTACTACAAAATATGCAAATAATATACAAAATGCATATATTATGCAAATATGCAAATTTATGCAAACTGCATATTATCCGGCCTTTAGTTATAACGAATAAAAGTACTACAGGAAATTAGACGCTGGGACGGGGACCAAGGAAAGAAAGCGTTATAGCCGGGAAATTGTTATAAACGGAAGCGTTATAACGAAGTTTTACTGTATATGTTTTATTTACCTTTAGAACCAAATACCTTGTTCGATATCTACGAAATAATTTTATTTACACTTAAATTACACCTAGCTGTGTATAAACTTTACGGATAAACACACACTTTGTACAAAAGAAACTTTTATTTTATAATATAAAAATAATATTTATACTTGTTTATACAACAGCTATGTGATACTTTATAGGTCTTTAGTGATCAATAAAGCCTTGGGGTTGGCTCATATGCCCCACGGAGCATAAAAAACTTCAATTAAAGGAAATAACTTAGGTAGTACTTCACATTGGCCGATCACTTTACAAAATTCTACAGTACATTTTAGATAAATGTTCTTACATGTGTTCGCTTAATATCAAGTTTAAGACTCTACTTACATTAGCTATCATATTTCTTTTGCGTAGCCAGCAGGACTACCTTTTCATGTTGTGTATATGGGGTGTCCACCAGACACGCCTACTTTCATTTTTACCAAATTGTTCCATCAACTGTTTCTATATGACCGAAAATACCCACATTTTGGGATGGGCTGGGAATATTTCTCTCATTCTCGGAATCTGATTGGATTATGCACCATTTCTCTACTAAGAGTTAAAGTCCCGAAATGTCTCTTTTCACTACCTGATGATTCCTCTATTTGCGAACTTTCATCTGATTCGATAATATCAATTTCATGCTGGCTTTGAGATAAATTATTTTCCCTCTCTTCGCTGCTTGTATTGCTTTAATGTATCATAACGCCTAGACATATTCTAGTGAAGAAAGTTTATTCGTCAAAACATTGTAAGACTGAATTTTTAGAGGTATTTAGGGTAAGGTAGTATTTATTATTTGTATGCGCAAATTAAAAATAAGTGGAATTTGTAAAACATGTTCACAATGAAACTGAAATATAGATTTAGATAGATATACACCTAGTATGTACATACATTGCATTGTGATCGCAATAAATTGACACGGATCCTTGGAGATAAGTACGGTTTGTTTCCTTAGAGAAGAGCACATTACGTCAGCGGCGCAATGACCCAAATTTGGTGTTTTGTATACGATACCGACTAGCGAAAGTCAATGAAACGTCACATTTCGCGCATATTTTCATGACGTAATGTGCTCTTCTCTGAGGAAACAAACCCTATACCACAAAGAAAACTTCAAGATCAGAGGGTATATACAAAACGGAAGTTGAACAAACATTCATCAAATAGGGTAAGTTTGGGATAGATGGACCAGTAGGATAGTCAGATCAGTAACAATAAATTGCAACATTCTTAATAGATGTCATTTTTAGTGGTGTTTTTTAAAAATATACGTCACATTCGCATAGCTAATAGTTCTTGACAGTCTATTGATAGCTTGTTAGGTACTTACGGTCATAGAACATCCACTTTCGAGAACACCAACCTACTGCAAACTAAGTTGAGCCAAATTGCGCCATCTAGTTTGTGTAGGGAAAGTATTAGTTTTCGGCGGCATATTTGAATGTAATTGTGCTTTTCACATAATCCGTATTTTATATAAACATGTTCCCGAATTCTCATTAGATTTGGAAGAAAGAACAATTATTTGCAGTTTGATATTCAACTTTGATTGCGTTAAATATGAATCCATTATCCTTGAATATAATGTTTTAATTTCAACCTCAAAATTTTTAATTAAGCAATTCTGCTTAATTAAATATTCATGTTCTATACGAAATTTCACATACAAATTCTACAACAAGTATATTTATGTTTAATGTACTACCATTTAAACATCATACGGCAATTAGTGTTCTATTCTTTGAAGTCTAATGGTAATCGAAAGCATGTCATCGATATGTGATAATATAATATTGAATAATCTTTTTTTATCCCAGCAAAAAATTGATTATTTTATTCTGAGATTAAATATTTTGAAAGTTTATATCTTACCAATAACGAAAGTAAATAAAAATACTCGCCAATTTTCAAAAGCTAAAGAATTTAATTGCACTTATTCACATTTTTAAATCACTTTGGTATTATTGTACATAATGTATACAAACGACAAGAAATAACAATGTACACTTGATATATATTGTTATAACAGAGCAGTACACCACACACCTCTTTCTCTAAACTTCTATGCTATTTTTATTGCCCTAGAATCTCTAGACCAACATGATGCAATTAACTTAAAGCATTCTCTATATTTTTCAGTTATATGGATTTATACAGTTGTCTAAGTTAGTGTCAACTAAAAAATATATTTATAGTGATATTTAATATTGTTAAAGGACAGTAAGGATACAAATTATTTTTTTCCAAAATGTTTCATAAATGCGACCTGCATTTCATTACAACAATTACATTATTTCTTATAAAATCTACTTGCATTCATCATTTTCCTTTCTACTGCATTAGGATTTGAAACGTTCAATTTACCAAAAGCAATATTATTTAATTTTTATATAAACGTGTACATAAAGTTTGATAAAGTTTGTTATCAACAAATGTTCTATGTTGTTAACATGGATACAATTTTGGAAACTAAATTGCACATAACATTTACAAAGCTGGTCAATCTCTCTACAACACAATTTGCATAAATTACAGATGGCATACATGTTTCTAAACATTTATATATATTACACATTTTTATCATTTCCTTTGCAATAGTAGGTTTAACATACACTCCCAGTCACGGTAGTTGGGACACCTCGTTAAATTTAGGATATTGTGCAATAAAAATTAAAAATCTTACACAATACTGAGAATTCTACTGCGTAGTAATTATTACTGGTTAGTGGATCATACAGCATTATTAGGAATGCTGCACTAATGGAATTTACAATAGAACTTAATCTTAATTACAATAATCCCTAATAATCGCAATATAATATATATATAGTATTACCGAAAGAAATATTCAAGTAGTATTACAATGCTTTATGTGTCATAAACATTTACAAGGGTATTTCCAAGAACGATTTTATGGTCATCATGGTATTATCCTATCCCTCTAGTACCTCGGGCCATTCAGTTTACTTCTAAACGTCTCCGTGTACGCGCGAAGTGCAAGTGGGCGAATTTTGAAAGTATTAACAGTGAAAATGCCGCGTGGAAAACCGATCAGTGTTGAAAAGCGATCGTCCGTGATCACACTCGATAAACAAGGGTATTCTGTTCGACAAATTGGCGAAAAAGTGCATCTGGCAAAATCTAGTGTGGCCAATATTATAAAACTGTACCGTACAACGGAAAGTTTAAATGACCGTGATCCGTCTCGTATTACGACCAACGTTGATGATCAGCGAATCGTTTTAATTAGTAAACGAAATAGAAGACTGGCAGCACCACAAATAGCAGCAGAATTCAATCGCGATCGTCAAAATGCGGTGTTAGTGAGCACTATTCAACGTCGCTTGCGAGAGGCAAACCTATTTGGACGAATTGCTGTACGGAAACCGCTACTAAGGCGAACCAATCGTTTAAAACGATTACAGTGGGCTCAACGACATCGAGATTGGACGGTGGAGGAGTGGAAAAATGTGCTTTGGACCGACGAATCCAAGTTTGAAGTGTTTGGACAAAATAGAAGAGTTTATGTTCGGAGATCAAAGACAGAAAAAATCCTTCGCGAATGTCTAGCACCCACTGTAAAACATGGTGGTGGCTCAGTTATGGTGTGGGGTTATTTTTCGTACGCAGGAGTAGGAGATCTCGTTCGGATAGAAGGTATTATGAGAAAAGAACAGTACAGAAATATTCTAGAGCATAATGCTGTACCTTCTGGCCAGCGATTGATAGGGGAGAATTTCACCTTCATGCAAGATAATGACCCTAAACATACGGCGTTAGTATGTAGGGATTATTTGAATACACAACAAACTCAAAATGCCTTGCAAATAATGTCATGGCCTCCACAGAGTCCCGATCTTAACCCGATCGAACTCTTGTGGGATGAGCTGGATAGACAAGTACGAAAAAGTGGCTCCAACTTCGAAACAACACCTTTGGGAAGTTTTAAAAGAACAATGGAACAGTTTACCACCCAACACACTTACAAAACTTATCGAAAGAATGCCCGGAGTTGTTCGAGCCGTATTGAATGCAAAAGGAGGATTCTTCGACGAGAAGAAAGTTTAATGATTGTATTTGATAAATATTATTGTTTGCTATCATTTTGTCATAATAAACCAATATTTTGTTATATATAACTGATTTTGTGTTTTATTTTTATTTTTGTGCAAGTTAAATACTTATATTGAGAAAATATTAACTGTCCCAACTTCCGTGACTGGGAGTGTATGTCAAATGACCCGTATTCCTCTCTTTTAATGTAATCAATCGATGCATATTATCTTTCAGACCTTTATGTACAATGTTTTCGTTACAAATACTACAAAAATGTATCGACTTAATTCTATTTTCAACTAAATATCCACTAATACAAGCCAGAGCACCAATTTCTATATTACTAATGGTATTTTCGTTTATAACTGGAGAATACCATCTATCTGTACATGTTGATTCTTCGGTATGGTTTATCAACATTTCTAAATCAACAATTACTGCAGTCTTATCATCTTCGCAGTTAGATGATTTTGGATGATACTTTGAAAATTTTTTTATTAATAAAGATTTGATATAGGGCGTAAATGCATTGTATTTTGGATTAATGTTTCTACTACCATACTGCCTTACTTGACAAAAAAATTTCCAAGGAATCTTGGTTAAACATTCGCGGAGAAAATTTTAAATAATTTAACTTTAAAAGTTTTTGCCGAATTAAGATAAAACCTTTCAGTGTTCTGATCCAGCCATTTATAACTGGTGGCCTTGCTCGATCATGTTCTTTTCGACTTATAAAATCCATACTTTCAAATACATTTATTGCTTTCTGCCAAAAGCTTAAATGCGGGGAATGTCGTGTGACAGGAGCTTTCAGTGTTTCTCCGGGTGTAGATGTCCAACTATCATTAACGCTGTCAAAAACTTGGTCTAGAAAGAGCACCAGTTCGGCAGTTTCTGGGTATTAAATGTAGCACAATACTTTATGCCGGCAGCTTACAGTTTCACTAAAAGCTTGTGAGCATAATAAGACTAATTTTTTAAATTTTATTTGGCATCACATGACAGTCAGTTAACTTTCTCATCAGCCTAATATTATATTCCCTATCAATAATAAAAGAATTTATTATATGCTCCCATTTTGCAGTTGATTTTACATTATCCTTGATAAAGATCAAGTCTTTAGTTAACAAATTATTTCGCATACTCTTTAATAAGTGTGGGGGATCAAATAAGGGTACAGTCTCACAATCATCTATTACAATAACATTATTAATATACTGTTGATCTTTTAATAAAGCTGTTCTTTGAGATGATTGCAAGAGCTGATTTATGGCTCCAACATTATTAGCGCCCTGGTCACATATAGAGCCTACTATTATTAGTCCAGCTTATTTTGCTTCTCTACAATTTCCTTATAAAAATTTGCTATGGTTGCAGAAGACATTGTATTTTTACAGAATGCATATGCTACAGGTTGCTTCCAGTTACTCAATATGCCTTTCAACATAAAAACAGTAGCATGGTCTGCAATTTCATTTGAAGAGCTATAACCATCATCTGTAAACCCTACAACAATAACGTTCTTTATTCTTTGACTTCCCAAACTTATTCTTTAAAACGTTAAAAATTGTTTTGCAAATATTCGGCCTCATTATCACCTTACTAAGTATTTTTCGTAAGGTACTTACAGATGCTAATGAAAATAATTGAAACAAGTGTCTGTACATCTTTGGGCTAGATTTCCACAGGACAATAGCATCCAATTTATCGTAAAAGTATATTTTCTTGCTTTCTTTTCTCGCTTTGCATTCCGTACCTGGCATTTAATGAATCTTGATTGAAACGTTGTTAAATTCTTCACTACTTTGTTGAAAGCATCAGATTCCACAATTTTCTTAGCTAAAGCAAGTTTTGTTCTATAAGAAGCGTTCCTGACCCGTAGATTGCTACTAATTTTTTGTAATGCCTTGAACTCTGTATAAATAATTCTTTCTTTGGCAGACAAACGGCTGGTTCTGTTTACTCCAAACCATGCTAAAGATGAACCTGTGAAATATTATTATAAATTTATTATTTTAAACCTTTGGATAATCGGATTTCAACTGATTAACTACGCTTTCCGTCGAGGAACAAATCCCAAAAGTGACGCTTCATCCGTAAAAATGACGTTCATGTCATCGTTTGGCGATATGATTTCCGGTCAAGAGCGGTTTCACTTTAACTCCTAGCCAGTGTGCGTTATTCTCGCTTAATCAAGATCAAGATTGCTATCGATATGTTAATATTTTGTTTAGATAATTATTGTTGTGCTTCTCTTAGCACAATATTCGGATTACATTGAAATATGGTGATGAAGCAAAAGTTGATTTTTGTGGGACGTTGAGCGAGTTGAAGCGCGTGCAGGTAAATCATCTACATTGCAGAAACCGAGCTGTTGCTTTATAAGTTAATTGTTGCCCTTGTGGATGCTTGGAACACTACTTCCATTCTTTTTATATAGGCTGCACTCTTTTTATAAAGCCTGTTGCTTTCGTGAAGACAAACATAAAATTAAAATAAAACTTATAATGCTTAATAGAAAAGGAGTCAACCTAATAAATAACCCAATAATATCAAGCATTCAACTTTATTAGAAACACATTGTTTGTAATTGTTGGAAACATATATTAAACCTCACAAAATCCTACTGCAGAAAGTTAAGTTTTTATTAAATATTAACCTTACTTCTTTTCCTTCTTGTCAGTTCTGAATCTGAAAATATGTGCAATATTATATTAACAACATTTCTTCGTACATTCAAAACTACAAACCTCCATGTATAATTTCGGTTACATTAGTTTGTCCCTCAGAGTCTTTATTATCAACAGATATTGTAGGAATAGGTAGCGGTTTGATATCTATTGGTGATGTGGTTTCATTGCAAATTGTTTCAAAAGTTCTAGCAGGTAGATCTATATATGATGTCCCAGGAGTTACAAATTTAACATGCAATGTAACATCTGATTTTTTCAGATTTGAAGACATATCAATGTTTACTTTTTCTTCTAATGGTGCTGCAATTATTTTTTTAAATTGGTTACATATTAAAAACAGGTTGCATTAAGCATAGAAAAATTACGTTTGAAATAGTAATGGAGAATTACTGATTGGATAGATACCTATACATTTATGTAAATTAGTTCACAATGTTTTATATTTAAATAAATATTATGTATTCCTTGTTGACAACTAATACAATCACTCTTATATTGTAAAACAATTTCAGTATATTGTAATCTAATCTACTTGTATAATCTAAATTAATATAGCTTTTTACACAGATTGATATAGAATTACTTACATGGTAGATGAAGAGTAGGTACAACTCCATCTTTCAATCTTTTATTTGGTAAAACATCATCACTATTAAAATGTTTTTCACAAATCCTATGTCTTTTATATACATCAGTTGCGGAAATACTTTGGAATTTCGTATTACCTGTCAATCTAATCCATTCCATAAGAATGTGTTTGCATTTTTTGGGATTAGGAAAATAAAAAAATGTTTTACTTCTTCCGTACGAGAACAGTTTTGCACAGCGCATTTAAGATGTGATAAAGGCATCTTTTTATTAATAGGATAGACTGAAATATTCACATGAATTATTATTACTAATTTAATTCTAAAGTACGAGCTTCTTACCTTAGAAAAGTATACGAGATTTAAGTTTCAGAGAATGTAAAAAAATAACTTGAATATTAAACTGTTATAATTTTAATAAAACGCCGTAGATACAAAATTCAAACAAACAAGTTTCAAATTAGTAAACGGTATGTTACCATAGCAACTCAAACAAGATCTAAACCACAGTCAGTGGTCAAAGTTAAGTATGGAAACACACCATTTGAGTTTGTTCCGCCATCTAGAATATGTAGGGAAATAAATTCTTTTGCTTCATAAATGAAGCAAAAGGCAATATTAGTAACAGCCCCGTGGTTACGGTGAAGTGAGTGTTCTCCATACATGAAACATTTTGTGCGTGGTACACAGTATTAAGTGGAGTCAACTTTTGGTAAGTTTAATTATAGTTTGCATGCATTATTAGGCATGTTTGTCGCACGTACGATATTCTAACGTCGAAAATGCTAGTATCGCGTAACGCTTAGAAAAATGAAACAGTGGTCCATCTCACCTTTAAGTTTAGGGTAGATGAATTAAGTAATTTCAAGGTGAGATGGACCACATAAAACCTGCATGAATTTCATTATTGCATCAAAATATATATATACTATACTCCTACCTGTTTAATTATAGACATGCCGAACCTTATATCCGAAAAGGAACATCAGAAAGAGGAAAGTGGACTGCAAAATCACTACATAATGCAGTGGAAGCGTTGAAGAACGGTACAATGGGAACGTCACGGACGTCAGCTTGCTGAAATTCTTAATATTGGCGGAAGAATAAATTCACTAAAGAATAGAAAGAAGCAACAAACAATAAAGCCAAAACGTCAATTAAAGAAACAGCAAGTTAAATCTAGCGATTCCTCTGACTCTGAAAGTCCTGTACTAGATGATAGTAGTGAATATGAAGATGAAAATAAAAATGAATGCACTGGTTGTGGAGAGGATTATTTTAAAACATCAAAAACAGAAGACTGTATCTGTTGCGTTGTCTGTAAAGGGTAAATGCACAATGGTTGCATTAAATATGTTAATACATGCGATGCATGTGGTAAAATACCATCTAGAAGGAAGTAGAAATGTATTATATTAGGTTTTCATATTGGTCTATCTCACCCAAACACGGTGGTCCATCTAATTCGGAACTGGTCCATCTAACCTAAAAAGTCTTTTTAGAGTCTTTAAATTTAGTGCTTCTTAAGTAAATATATTTAAGTTTTGCCTGTGTTATATAATAATTTACTTTTTAATAAATGCAAAGAAAAATAATTATATTTTTATTTTAACTTTTAACCTTCCTATACTCACGTCAAAATGAAAGGCGTATACTATACTATATAAATCGGTCTCACAGACCGTATGCGTGAGTATAGGAAGGTTAACAAAGATACGAATTATTTTAAAGAAGTGGTCCATCTATTCTAGACTTACTATGTATAATTAACAGTATAACTGATAGGAGACTGATCTATCCGTTATCTCTCTTTTGAGTATAAAAAAATCAAGATTGGTCAAACATATTCAGTAAATAGTGGTAACGAGACATATTGAATATATTCGTAAGGTACTTCCGCCTATCAAACGGACTTCATCATATTATTCGCAGTAAGTCAACTTGGCACACAGCCTTGATAATAATCCGGGGTTCCAATATTTAGCTGGAAGGAATAACCCAATTGAGCAAACCGTGTTGATAAACTGACCAACAATTTGCCAAAGCAAACATGTAATTTGGCCAACGAGTTTTAAATTTATGTTGATTTTATAGGTAATTCGACTGCTGATGTGTGAATTTACTGAAAATTTACACATAAGGTCCATTTTATAAACCAAAACTGTACAAAATTGTTTTCTGTTATTATATTAACTTCTTATTGCTTTTACGTGTTTCCAAAAAGTTTTCCTCGTACTTCTACAGATACTACAGGTTGGAGAACGCTGATTTAGAACTATTTTTAACCGACAAACCCGAAACATGAAATAAATGAAATAGAATACAAAATTATTTTTCCTAATCTTGAGAATTGAATACATATACATATGCGTAGATACTTCCTTGCTACTTCCCCTTGTGCCCGAACCGACAACCTGTCAGTGGAGATTCGATTAAGGAATGAAACTGGATGAAGATGTAGGAATACGAGAAGAATGTAGAAAAGAAAGTTAAAGAATTTTTACAAAAAAGTGCGTGACAGTTACGATGGGTTTATAGTTAGCCTGGGCAAATAGCCGTAGCAGCGTATAATTAGGAAATGAGACGACAGCATCGCTGATTCTCCACTCTAGTCCGATGCTGTATGCGAGTAGTTCCCGTTCACGGAAGTTGGGACATTTCAATAGATTGAGAAAATAGTGCGATAAACATTTAAAATCTTATACAACACTACGACTTCTGGTCCATTGTAATTTCCATTAGTTTATGGCATAATATAGTATCATTAAAAATATTGCAGTAAGCGTTTTAACATTAAAACTATTCTCTCAAAAGACAAAACACTTAATAATCGAATAATTAAATGATTTACAACTATTGAAGAAAAGAATTATTTAAGGGATAATGGAATACCTTCTCTTTCCCAGAATGATTTTACGGATATTAGTCTATTGTCCGCAACCACGGCCATCTAGTTTACTTGCAAACGCTTCGAGGTAGGGGAAGGTGGGGTAAGTTGCCGACCTTAAGAAAAAGGACAAATAAAATGGAAACATCTGTATATTAAACAGTTCAAAAATATTCAATGTATAATATGATCCTAATCTGTTACACACCTAGCATATTATTGCCATAAAACCAAAAAGTTTAACAAAGAAAAATAAATAAAAAACACACTGTATTTTCGTTATCTTATCCCATGGTTGGATAAGATGGCTAACCCAATGGGGTAAGACGACTAATCAGTCAAGGTGTGCACAAATCACAAATAAACTGCCCAATACCTCCATACGATGAGCAGTTTTCATGCCACCATAAGTCGCATTGGTCACAAAGGATCCATTCTTCTCTTGGTGGATCTATATAGGTTTCAAAACACCCGGGGCATGCTACGGCTTTGTCATTTTTAACATCCGACTGGGATCTTTGAGACTGTTCTTTTTGACGCGCTGTTGTAGGACTGCTTCTCCTCCTCGACAGCATAGAGTGCTGCGATCAAGCTATCGTCGCTCCACTTTCGTCGATTAGTTTTTCTTTCGTAGGTACGAGGCATTTGACAAACAAATACTATAATTAATATTTTGCTAAGACAACAAATCCGGTACGCGCATTAATTGGAGTAAGATGACTAATTCGTCAACTTGCCCCCGGCGGCACACTGAACAATGTTTTCGAATTTGTGATTCACGGAACAGAAAATTCACTATAATTTTCGCGAAATGCAAATAGCAAGCTTAGCACTAATGGACAGTACAACCCAAGATTTCCTCTTACCTTAAAATAGTGAAAAAATCCTTAGTTGGTACCAGCCGAAAATAATAACAGTAACGGTAGAATTTGACAAATAGCCATAACGCCCGTTACTCATTCTTCAGCGGCACCTAATTTCAGCTAGTTACACTTAAGCAACCACAGAATGCCAACGTAAGTATCACCGATCATTTATTTGTTTAACATTTTGCCCAAACGATCGTTCGTTATCTTACCCACCTCGCTATCTTACCCTACCTTCCCTTGCGCGCAGAGTGAAAGTGGAAGAACTTCATAGCTTTAAAAGTTAAAATGCCTCATGGAAAGTCCATAAGTGTTCAGAAGCGATCTTTCATATTCACATTTCACAAAGAAGGGTATTCTGTTGATTAAATTGGTGATAATTTTGCATTTGCATGTAGCGAGATTTAGTGTGAACAACATTATAAAACGATACTGGGCAACGGAAAGTATAAACGACCCTGATCGACCAGGTGCGTCTCAAATTGCTACCAATGTGAATGATTAGCGAATTGTTTTAATTAGTAAACGAAATCGAAAGTTACTTGCTCCTCAAATAGCGGCACAATTCAATCGCGATCGTCAAAACGCTGCATTGGTAAGCACTATCAAACGTCGACTGCGAGAGGCAAATTTATTCAAACGAAATGCTATTCGGAAGCTGCTATTAAGACGAGGAAGTCGACTAAAACGACTAAATTGGGCAAAGAACATAAAGATTAGACGGTAGAGAACTGGTTCCGTCATGGTGTGGGGTTGTTTTTTATACTCAGGAATAGGAGATTTGGTACAGATTGAAGGTATCATGAGAAAAGAGCACTGTAGAAATATTCTGGAAGACAATGCTGTTCCTTCTGGTAACCGATTGATAGGAGATAATTTCCTTTTAATGCAGGATAATGATCCTAAACACCTCAACAGAGTACCGATCCTAATCATATTGTCATCATCTTGTGGAATGAGCTGGATAGACGGATACGAACAGAAGGTCCAACTACCAAACAATATCTTGCGGAGATTTAACAACGAGAGTGGAGCAATTTACAGTCCAACACTCTGTCAAAACTTGTCGAAAATATGCCGAGAATTGTTCGGCCAGTCTTGAACGCAAAAGGTGGATTTTTCTTGAGACAAATGTATAATATTTTTATTGGATAAATACAATTATTTTCCACCATTTTATGACAATTAAACTATATTTTGCTGTATCAAAATAACTTTATGTTTTATTCTTAATTTTGTGCAAGTATACTATTATCGAACATTAAATTGTCCCAACTTCTGTTAACGGGAGTGTATGTATATGCAGGCTGTCGTAACTTATTTTATAATTGCCGCTGTTTGCCCACACTATTTAGAAGTACTTAGTTAATTAAATTATTTTTTTAACAATTATCGTTTCCGTCATCTTAGCCTGCATTTCGGACGAGGTAACTTAATCGGGGAAGGAGTATGTGGTGACAAATAAGACAATAATAATAACTAGAGTTGCTCAGTTTACGGCAATAGTACTACAACTATCGGAAACAACTATTCTAGAATAAAATAACGCCGCGCTATACGAATACAGAGTGTAGATACCTTCGTAGTATACATTGAAACTGAGAACGTGTACGCTGATGTTATTTTATTTTAGTATCCCCGTTTCGGATAGCTTTATTCTAGATTAAGGTACATACTTATCCATTAATTGCAAAAATCGCAAACATTAGTTTTCTTTTTAAACTCCGTCAGGTCCACTCCGCATTCGACATTAGTTCATTCGCGGATAATGAACAATATGTCATGTCGTAGCTTTTCCGAGTTCCTTTTCTCTCTCTAAATCTATGTGAATTTTTTTACGTTTCTGCATAATCGAAAGTTATTTTTGGAAATTGTGGATATTATTGCAGATTCAGTAGCTGATCTTCAGTAAATGTATTTTTTAATCGTCCAGAACTTGTACCTACGTAGTTCTGCAAAAAGATAGTAACTAATGCAATGATTAATTACTTAATTAAGCAAAAGGGACCTCTCACTCTCTTAATTTTTTTCCCATAACGTTTAACTTTTTAACTGTTGGATTTACCGATGCGGTTCGCTTTACTTTATTTATAGCTTCTATCATATGAACATACAGAACCATTCTTGTGTATTTGTTTTATTGTGGCAGGTTTTGCCCTCCGTATCTGATTACTGTAGAATTGAATTTTAAAGGAACACGAAGAAGTGCGATCATACTTAAATTTTACGTTGTCATTCACAGCAGCATTAGAGCAGATATATTATAAACATAAAAGCACTTACCAGTTTTACTTAACACACTATTTACATTCAGTGAAATCTTGTAACGACCTAAGTATTACCGAAAAAAGAACAGCTAGCGAACTGTTGGAATGCAAACTATACTTAATAATCATTTGCTGGCCGGGCCATTCAGTAAGCAATTTGTCATGATATCCAATTCACTAGCTTACGGTTCTTTCCCCTATTATACTTACCTAGACACATAAAAAAGGAGTTTAAATAATTCATCTTTTAGATTTTGGATAAATAATAAGAAAATTCAGCGTAAGGGGAACTTGTGAAAGAAGAAAAAAGAAGAAAATGTGGTTATGGTTAATTCCTCGAGTTGATGAAATGATGTTTAAATCACTCCAACAAAAGCAAGCGTTTAATATTCTAAATAGTGGCTCAACGTTAAAAAGTGATTCTGAAGAATCTTATATGATAGAGATCTACCACTAATAGGTCAATAAAACAAGGCTGGTTTGAACGATAGTTATATTTTCAGAACGTTTACAAACGTTTTCGGAACACCTTCGTCAGTGAAAATATAACTAGATAAATATATAAACAAACTTTTGTTTTTATTTGGGACTATCAACAAAATAACTAGTGACTAGGATTTCTTGATATAGAGGATGTGTAACCAACTTTTATATATATATAAATTATAAAAACTAAATTAATGTGTAAACATACATGCAAATTAAGTAAAACCTTATATCAAAAAATCTTTGTCGAAACCTTAACAATTCTGTTCAAGGACTAGGGAAAACCAAATTTAAAAACCTAGCCAAAGGTTTCCTTCTTAAGAAATGCAAATGTCATTTTAACAAATTGCTATATACATTACTTAAATTTTGAATATCGGTCCTGAAATTAATAGTTTCAGTGTCTTTCTGTATATTTATCATTTCATATATTAGTCTTTTTTATAATTATTCTCTGTTTTTAATATAATTGTGTTTTCAAAATCAAAGTAATGCCCAAGATCTTTGTAATGCTTTGTTACAGCGGTCATTGCACCAAAATCATTATTTAAAGAATACTTATGGCTATACAACCTTTTCTTTAAATATTGTTTCGTCTGACCGAGGATGATTATAAAAAAGACTAATATATGAAATGATAAATATACAGAAAGACACTAAAACTATTAATTTCAGGACCGATATTCAAAATTTAAGTAATGTATATAGCAATTTGTTAAAATGACATTTGCATTTCTTAAGAAGGAAACCTTTGGCTAGGTTTTTAAATTTGGTTTTCCCTAGTCCTTGAACAGAATTGTTAAGGTTTCGACAAAGATTTTTTGATATAAGGTTTTACTTAATTTGCATGTATGTTTACACATTAATTTAGTTTTTATAATTTATATATATATAAAAGTTGGTTACACATCCTCTATATCAAGAAATCCTAGTCACTAGTTATTTTGTTGATAGTCCCAAATAAAAACAAAAGTTTGTTTATATATTTATCTAGTTATATTTTCACTGACGAAGGTGTTCCGAAAACGTTTGTAAACGTTCTGAAAATATAACTATCGTTCAAACCAGCCTTGTTTTATTGACCTATTAGTGGTAGATCTCTATCATATAAGATAAGTATAAAAGGTCACGAAATATATATATATATATATATATACATTTATTCTGAAGAATGAGAGAAAACGATTTCCGATGAATTTATGACTTACACAGTGGGTACCTTAGAACAAAACAGGGAAGGAGAGATTTCTGACATCACGGATGTCACTTTTAAGACAGAAATTGTGTGTTTCTTGACAACCATGTTTTTGTTCCTGTTTAACAGCGCTTATTACATGAAGATATGTTGAAGTTACACCATAATATTTTCATTCCGTTGACTACTATCTACGTACTTGTGTTATATTCAGTTCTTAGGTAACTATTTAATACTAAACTTGTAATTAATTCGAATATTAAAATAGATTAACATGGACAAAGATTCTCTCCATTCAAATTAGATACCCTTACTAACTTATGTTCTAAAATGATGTCAATTTATAGTGAAGTCTAATTCTAAAATACACATTGATAAATGAATCTTCATTCGAGATAGTAGTTATGGTAAACAGGATGGGAAAATTTACATGTCAAATAATGGATGACCAAAATAAATAAGCATTTAGAACACAGCAAGTTAAAAGAATTTCGAATATTTATCAATATTAATAACACTTAGGGACAATGTACATGAGAAGAGTAACATATTTTGATGAGAAACTTAAATAATGGATGATTTCAGATTCGTAGAATGTGAACAAGAGGTGTAACAATACGATAATGTGAGAATATAACAATATTATATATATATATATATATATATATATATATATATATATGAATGTAACACTTGTGCAAATGGACTTCGGAAATACCATAGGGGATGGAAACGATCTCCCATTGAGTCAAATATCTGCATATGCAAAAAGAAGATGAAGAAGAAATTGCAGTGTAACCCAGGACCTCTATGTTCGATAGAAAAATTATGATGCTACTTTTGATGAGAAAGACTGTAGCTATTCTTTCTAATTTAAATAACGTCATTCTATTTTAAAACAATTGATGTAATAGGTACCTACGCATTATACTTGTTTTATAAAATAAATTGATATTTACACCTTTCGGCAGCTCTAGTAGGAATCCTAGGTTTACAACGTGTGCACTACACACTTTGTGCACTGTGTTAGTTGCCCTTACCTCATAAGCATAAGATGTAACTAAATCTAAACACAAATTTTATTTACCTATTATTCTCTATATGTATATAGTATTATTGTTGTATCTATGCATGTATTGTGTGTATATAATTAGATATCCTAATTATTAGATAGAATGGTTTTTCTTGCAGAAATTCTATTCTAACAATTTCGATGCAATGTATATAGGCATATGCAAATGCAATTCTTATTGACGTACTTCGTACTTACTTGTCCTCTTATTTGAACATCAATTGGAGTGTGATAAACTACAGCTACATTACTCAAGTACACTGCACATCTATGTAGTTACAGCGGCTTGACTTAGTAGGTTTTCAGACGCTGGAATGATTCATTAGTAGTAGTATTTCTAGTAAAACTTTGCCTACTGTTAGATATAGTATAAAACTTTATATTAAGTTACGATACGTCCTGTGTCTTTATTCCCATATGCAATTATGAATAAAATTATTAAAGTAAACAACGCCTTATTTAAGTAGGTACACTTTCATGGCGTATGATCAGTTCTAACTTATGAAGATTAGGGTACTATTTATAGTAAATAGCAGAAATCACGTATCTTCATCTGTAGATTTTTATATATGCCTTATGTAACCTCGTCTGAAACCCTAGGTTCCCTGATAATGATCTTAATTTATGATCAAGCAAACTAATACCAATACATTTCATACATTTCTGTTTCTGTTTTCTGCCTACAAATAAAAAATTACCTATTTTGGGGTGCATGTAGTTTAGTACTAATTAATTGTATATAACAACTGAAGATGTGGTATCTTGTCAGATTCGATGCCAGGCATGGCTGCAAATGTAACCGGAGGTGTTCCTACTAACGGTGGTGCCCTCTTGCAATGCAGGGACGATCGCTCGCCAGGATTAGCGGGTTGGCCAGTAGGCAGTACACACGGCTCCGCCTTAACCACACCCACGCTGTGGCAGTACCCTGGTGAGTAAGGCTGACGGATAGCTTTTTTGTGTTGTATCTATTTCGACTTAGGTAGTCTGGACAAATGTGGTGTTAGTGCTGGTTTCCCTTTTTGTTTTGATTTTCATTTTTGTTATTATTATCATTGATGTTCCCTGTTTTGCTATTACGTATATGAGTACTGTATATGTGATGTTCATGTGAAAGTTCTCGACTCAGCAAGAATACGCAAATTATGGCCTGCTTACATTCTGTAGTGACTGTTTACGGTACGTTGATTCCCTAAAATTATTTCTGATCTTTATTTACAATTAAAGTCAGTTTTTAATATTGCATATCCGAATTTTGTATTAATTCATTTGGCTTAGACCATTATTTAAGCGGAAAATATTATAACTGTATAAGTATGATGTAAGCCACGTCGAAATTATAAACACACATGGAAAATGTATTGGAATTGTGATGCATATGGCTATATGCATATTTGTATATGTTAATATGTGCGCTTAATTACAAGGAGTGAAACAAAGTAAAATACGTGAGCGTTAGGCCTAATTTTTTCTGCCTTAATTCAATGTATGTACTCCCTATATATGCATATATACATACGTCACTACGGAACGAATGTATTAGAATACGTTCTTACAGATAAGTTTTTCACAATCAATTAACTTACATACATACACTTTCCATTTAATATGATTAGTAAATACAACAGGCTTGACCATACAGGTATCTATCTGTTAGAAATACTTTCGTGGTTTTACTACAGCAAAGGTAGTACACTAGTACAAGATTTCCACAGGTACAAGAATGTAACACTCATCATTTTACTTGCCATTAGCAGAGCAGCGATTAAGTTAATATAGCCCTGCTCATAATAGCCTATTAGTAATACTATATGTATAAAAGGAGGTCAATGATCCATTGATGCAGAAGGAACACCGACGCTGCGTTAGCATTCAGAATTTACTGTAAGAGATATGACAGCAGGTTTTGGGAACATTTTATTTCTTACTCGAAATAGGTTTTACGTGCAAAAAATAGATGTATCTATTATAGATATATTTAATCAGGAAACTAAGATACTGATTTACATTTCATAAGTAGTTTTACAAAGAAATGCTGTCTAAAGTAGGCAATACACGTTCAAATTTTTATATGTAAACTACCTGAAATATTACATCTAAAAATTCACGACAATGACCTTCAAAACTAGAACATCTAGATCTGAAATATTGCGTGTAAAAATTGATGTAGAAATACAGAATGACAATACACGGTCAAATTCAAAATTTGTCAATAAATTCATGAAAAATACATGTCATTTGTGATCTTGTATTAGGGCTTTAAAGAACTTCACGTGAGCCATTTGTTACAAATATTATCAATAATGGTTTTTAAATTGCTTTAGATTACAAGACTACACATATTTGTAGATGTAGTTAAGTAGGTACACACAACATGACGCGTTCTTTGTTGCAGAAAAGGATCTATGTAATCTTGATTCAAACGCATTCTAGACTATGGAGGGTGCACCAATGGATACGCTACTTTTTAAACTAAACGATAAAACCTTTTTCTCTTTCTGTTTGTTTAACCTTCCTATACTCACGTATACGGTCTGTGAGACCGATTTATATAGTACAGTACACGTCTTTCATTTTGACGTGAGTATAGGAAGGTTAAATGAATAGAGGGCAACTCGAAAGCTAACTTCATGTTTATAGGAATCTCTCTTCTTTTTCTTCATTTGTTTTAGAGATACTGTATTGATGCTGTATTAGTAATTTAATATTGTGCTTTATAAACATCAATATGTGCGACTATATAACTGTCACAATAATGATGTCTTCTAATACCAACCTACACAACTTTTTACAGTATTACTACACTACCCTTTTTCGCCAGTAAGATGAACATCTTTTAAATACGGCTTGTTATAAAATATGACGTTTCGGAAATAAATCCAGATACGTATTTCGCCAACTAGGTTGCCATCCTCAGTCTTTCTCCTCTGAAGGATAGGTAATTCCTACATTTACAGTTCCTGCTAAATACCGAAACACTATTTTTACCTTCGCTATATCCATTACTGTAGAATTTTCCAATCTTCTTGAAAGGTATCCTATACTATAGGTTAACTCTGGTCTTGTACCTGTCATTAACCCATTACCCGCCGTAATTCATATATGCCAATATTAATAAACTTTGCCATTCAGTTGTCATCTTATTGACCAAGTAAAGCTATTTGTACGAGTTTTGTTATTATTTTTATTCAAATAAGGATTTTAAGGACCGTCCCATTTTTGGGACATTGGCGGAATGCATTGAAATATAATACATAAAATTAAAAATCAAAATTACTTTTTGTCTTGAAATACTCTAAAAAATTTAAACTGAAATTAATAATTCAATTTTCACAAAGATATAACTTTTAATTTATACTTATTTATAGGCTATGAAAATGTTCAAAATATTTATCGTGGAGTGGAACATTACACTTTTTGCATATTCTTGTTGCTTTTTTTTTTTCCACAATCTGCACATCTGCGTTGTATTAGGTGATCTTTTCGGTCATAGCGTACTTCCATACTAACTTCCTCCAACAACTTTTTGGACTTTTGTGGACCTGTTCTTTTATGAATTGATTTCACGCCTGACAGATTAGCCCAGAACTATTTTACGACGAATTTCTAGGAGAGAAACTTTCTCACAAGGGTGCCATATTTGATATAATCGCCATGTATTTGCAACGGCAATTTCCAAAAACTGGGTAAATAAGGAATAGTTATATATTGCACTTTCCGCCAATGTTCCAAAAATGGGACCTTGAATTTACAAGAGAAAAATTTTTCCCTTGCATATTTTTAACGCAAAACTTTTTATTAGATACGTAAAACAGAATAAATTAAACAAGCGTAGACAAACAAAAATGTGTTCTTCCCCCTTCTTTACACGTTCCGATACTAAATACGAACACACGCAATTGACAGGTTGAAATGGTCAGCTTCAACGTGAAGTTGACAGCCATTTACAACTAACTGGTAAAAACTTTAAACATTACCAAAGAGGATGCCGTCTTTTCTTCTTATTTTAGCAAAAGTTTATAAAATATACGATGCGGTTATTAAAATAATTACTTTTTAAAATACGTCCTAAAAATGGGACAATGGCGGATAATGGGCTAAATACATTAATCCGCCAACTGCTTGTCTATAAAGTTGTTAAAGTTTTCTTTCTCTTGTTTAGGCGTTGCAGAATCTTTCAGAAAAGATGTTGATACTGGTCTACAGTTATCAAAACCAAATTTCTCTAAAATTGTCTCTCTAGAAGTTTATTGACTTACTGTAATTTCACCATCGTTGTGACTATTAATCTCTAAAAATAAGCCCAAAAGTATGAAGCTGGGCTTGTTGTAGTTTTAAGCTTGCCCTTTAATTCTCCGATAAGAACCTTTCTTTCATTAGGATCAGTTGTGGCTATCAGGCCATCATCAACATAGATTGTCCGTTTCTCTTTCTAATATACTGACATGGACTAGCCTTACTTGTCTCGAACTCGAGTCTTGATAGAAAGTCACCAAAACATTGATTTCAGCATACAGTTGTTTGCTTTAGCCCATACAAACTCTGCTTTAGTGTGCATATCTTAGTACAACCATCACAAAACCTTTCTGGTTGTGTCATGTAAATTTCTTCTTTTAATTCTCCATGCAGGAATGCTGTCGAAACATCAAATTGTGTCAGTTCCATTTTCTCAAAAGCAGCAATGCTTATCACTGATCGAATAGTACTCAACTTCGCTACTGGACTGAAGGTTCGATCAAAGTCAACACTTTCACATTGACTGAACCCTTTAGCTACTAGCCTGTCCTGACCTATACTGCCATCTGGATTTGTTTTCCTTGGAATGGCCCTCACTGCACTTGGTAGAGTTCTAGGCTCCCATGTGTTGTTTTCTTCAATTGAAGTCATCGCACTATCCATTGCGTTTTTACCATTCTGCCTTTTGTTTTCCATTTATTGCGTATTCATATATAGTTGGAGTTTCTATTTCATTGAAAATCTCTTCAGCTACCATTGCATAATCAGAAAGTTTCTCTAGATTTTGAGTATTCGACGATCTCTCAAATCATAATCATGAATTACAGTGGAGTCATCTTCTGTGTCAGATGAGTTTGAAAACTTTGAGGTATCGTTGTTCACCTCACTTTCTTGCTCATCATCTTCAACCTGTCCCTGGTTTGACTCTCCATCTTCATTTATTGGCTGCGCTTGTACTCGAACTCTTTTTTCATATTCACCTGGTATTTCTTGGAATACCTTTGAATAGGATGACTTGGCACTTGTCTTTCAGCCAAACTCTATATCGTTCGTCGCTGTCGTATCCCACCAAATAGACCGCTTTGTCCATTTTCTTCCGCTTTTCAGGATTTGAATACTTCGAAGTTTTAGTTTTAGCATGTCTAATCATTTTTTCACAAATTGTTTTTACTTCAGACTTCTCTTTGATTAGATATCCATACCTATATATTATCTGTCTTTAAACATCACCAAATACGTCCTCTTTTTAAATAAGAAATCAAATAGTCGGCACAAATCTACACTAATCAGTTCACTTGGTTTGGAAGTATTTACTCTTGTGCCAAATGGTAGCCGGTGAGCTTTACCAAAAACACACGGGTCACATAGTTCCCTAGTTAGTTGCACTTTCTTGTATGGCTCATGGTACAATTGTAGCAATTCTTTATCACTTACTGCACAAACCTCTGGATCTTGAACTGTTACAAATGCTGCTTTATAAAGTGTTCCTCTTACTTTACGTGTTCCATGCAATACTACTTTCCCATTAACTTTGAGTTAGCATTCTATTGGTGATGACCACAGATCGGAAAATATGCAACATGCATGCTAAGTGCATAAATACATATTTTGACCTTTTTATAAATGCATATTGCGAAATAAAAGTTGTTTTGTGAAGCGATTTTATGGGTATTTCCATTGTACTTTGGACTTTTCCATTATACAAAGAAAGCGATATACGACTAAGGGCCGGTTCTACAGTAGCAGCTTAAGCCAACGCTTAGTAAAGCCTTCCCCGCAGTTTAAACTCTCGCTTAAGCTGACATGTGTTTTACAGTGCATGGTTTAGTAAAGCAAGGAGATACGAGAAAAGTTTTGTGTTGGTAATGTTGTATTCATCGTTTAGAGGTTATATTCATGCTCGCGCGTGACAATTGTGCACTTGTTCTTTCTATTTACTCTCTCTCTCTCTCTCTCTCTCTCTTTGTCAGTTTTATTTGAAAGAAATATGTGGAAGTATCATAGAAATATGAACGACAGCGACCGAAAACATACAGCAAACTTTAACAGAACAAACATATCAATTTATGGAATTAGTATAAATGTATAATAATTAATAACGTGTGAACAGTTGGACAGGATGCATTGCCAAAGGAAATAAAAAATTTGGGAGACTGTAGCATATATGCAAATAGTAAAGTTAAGTGCCGGTTTTACAGTGGCAGCTTAAGCGTTCGCTTAGGCTTAAGCCAGCGCTTAAATCTTGGAACCATTTTACAGTCAACACTCGGACGCTTAAACCGACCGAAAAATGTCGAAAGCTTAAGCGTTAGGAACGGGGTAGCTTAAGCCTTAAACCACGCGAAGCAGTACACATTTGACTGCATATTTGTAGGTTAGGCGTTCAACCGAGTGTGTCTGTTTAATGAGAATGAATTCAGATTATTTCTTCGGAGTCGAACAGTAAAGGTGTGATTAACTATACGCAATAGTACATGAAGTGACGTTGCGCTATTTATTGCATAGCATCATCAGACTAAAATTAAACTATCAAAGAATCGTCACAGTGGGAATTCTACCAGTTCATACCTGATGTACTGAAAGTTAAATTTTAGAATTACATGTACAACTAACAACCGTCCATTTAATTTAATTAATGTGAACTTAAAATTTGTTAAGGCGTGGATGTAACATGTATAAGTATTGTAGTAATACAATCTTAAACAAGCGTGCAATAAATAGCGAAACGTCACTTCATGTACTATTTCGTTTAATTAATCACACTTTTACTGTCCGAAACTCCGAAGAAATAATTTGAATTAATTCCACACCGGACAAGAAACGGTACAATTTTTTAATAACAATGCTTGCCCATCAAAATGATTTTAGTGACGAGGAATTATATCAAAATATTGTAGCATTTCAAACACGAGCGAAAACGGTGCGTCCGCGGCCAATTTCATTTTAATATCTGGGAAGATAGTAAATTCTACAATCATTTCAGATTAAGCTATCCCTCGTAACTTGCATTTCTCATCACCAAACTTTTTTCCGTTACCTTTTTTAAACTAATACATCTTTTTTAATTTGCTTCCCTGTAAACTTTACCACTATTTGCATATCTGCCACAGTATCCCAAATTTTTTATTTCCTTTGGCAATGCATCCTGTCCAACTGTTTACACGTTATTAATTATTATACATTTATACTAATTCCATAAATTGATATGTTTGTTCTGTTAAAGTTTGCTGTACGTTGTTTGCTGTACGTTTTCGGTCGCTGTCGGTCATATTTCTATGATATTTCCACGTATTTCTTCCAAATAAAACTGACAAAGAGAGAGAGAGAGAGAGAGAGAGAGAGAGAGAGAGAGAGTAAATAGAAAGGACAAGGGCATAATTGTCATACGTGAGCATGATTATAACCTCTAAACTATGAATACAACACTACCAACAAAAAACTTTTCTCGTATCTCCTAGCTTTATTAAACCACCCACTGTAAAACACATGTCAGCTTAAGCGAGGGTTTAAACTGCGGGGAAGGCTTTACTAAGCGTTGGCTTAAGGTGCCACTGTAGAACCAGCCCTTAAGCTTTCGACCTTTTTCGGTCGGCTTAAGCGCCCGGCTGTTGACTGTAAAACGGTTCCAAGGTTTGAGCGCAGGCTTAAGCCTAAGCGAACGCTTAAGCTGCCAATGTAAAACCGGCCCTAAGAAATTTCTCGGCGGGAGATTGCTAATACATCCGACTCTCTTCACTGATATGATTATTGGTTTATAATGGTTATTAGTCCAAATGTAAGCGATGTAATTCATATAGAATTATCGGTGATAGTTTGTTGCTTATCGGTTATTAATTGTAGGTGGGGGTAATTTTACTGTTACCCTTGCTTTGTGATTTTATTTTTAAAAGGCGAAAATGCAGATTCTCGTTTTCACACTTACAGAGTTGCTATCAATAGAGTGTGTCCAAGTGTGCAAGTGAAAATGTAATATTGTAAAAATGCCTAAAGTAGTGATCGACAAGACACCACCTTTAAAAAGTGGACTTTGGGCAACAAGGGCCTAAAGATCATCAAAAGTGAGTTTAAATCTGAATGGAAATTTTGACAATGATGTAAATATAGAACCGCCTGTTATGTGTAAATTTAAGTATGCTCCAATAATGTCGTGTGATGTTGAACGAGTGTTTTCTTCTTATAAATACATGTTAAGTGACCGTAGACATAGTTTTACGATGGAAAATATTGCACAGTGTTGAATTATTTATTGTTTTAACAAAAACAAGGCTATCTTGTAAATAAATAAAATAGGAATTGAAAATGTGTTATATTCTTATATAGGTACCTATTTCTCTATACATAGGTGTTTGTATATAAATGCATATTTAAGTGCATATTTTCCCAGCTCTAGTGATGACCAAAATACACTATCTGGATTTCGATCCTGGCTTGCTATATAGATTAGAGCTTCTTGTTCCACTTCGAACTTTCCAGATTTATTGTGGTCCTCATGCCTCCTTAGAGTTCATTCTCCACCTTCCTTCCTTTAATTAGACTTAACAGCTTTAAGAGCGGTTCTTCCGCATATAGTCTCCCCGGGATATTTGTCTCCCACGTGTGACAGCCACGTCCTTGCCAATTCCTCACATTGGCACAGTGCGTGGATTGCGATTTCTTCCTCAACTTGATAAAATCTACATATCGTTTCTTCTGTCGAGCCCATCTTATTCATGTGCTTGTTGAGCCTGCAGTGCCCTCTTAGTAGGCCCACTATCATTCTGACGGACTTTTTGTCCCTGCGCGGTAGGTAAACTTCCTTCACCCTTCCCGAGATTTATTGCTGTATAGAGAACAAGTTCGTTGAAAGTAGTGGAGCGTAGAATATATCTCGTAACATTATTTCTACTTCAGAATTCTGTACTGTGGATGAAACCTTAATTGTTCCTTTTCCAATAGCTCTAAGAACTTCTTCTTGATGGATACTACAAAGATTTTTGGAATTAATAACCAATTTTCGATTGTTTGTCATATGCTTAGTTGCTCCATTGTCAATCCATCAACCCAATGAATCCTCTTCTGCTGTCAAAGCATCTTCACTTCTGGCCATTAATGACGCGTTGGCTATTCCTGAATTAACTTTATTACTAACCTTGTTCTTCGCTGGTCTACCATTACCAATCCATTTTTTGCAGTCTTTCACCCAGGGTCGTTTCTTATTGCAGTAATTGCAAGTGTTGTTCTGTTGTTTCTTATCCTTCTTTTGTTTAACTTTGTTGAACTTACTACTAAAGCCTCCGACTCATCTTTGTTTTTGTTTGATTCTGTAAGAAAATTCCTCTCAAACATACACAACTCAGTGGTTACTTCATTAAAAGTTCTTCTATCATGTTTTGACAGCAACATTGAACCTGACTGGAAAAACCAAAACTCTTTGGTAATAACTGCAAAGTCTCACATACAGCGATCAATTCAGCCAATTTATTATCATTCCTAAGCTTAAATCATTTGTTAGCTCATTCCATAAACCTTTTAATTAGGCTATATGGGTTGAAACATTGTCACCTTGAATCCAGTTCAATGCAAAGAAATCGGTACAAATCTTAAACAACTGATGCTTAGCACTAGCTTCAAATTGCTGTTTTAAAGCTTCCCATACATCATATACATTTCCTTTGTCCACAGTCTTCTGGTAGTGTGAATCTGTAGCAGTAGATAGACTTAGCATAATTGTTTGCTGTTCTGTATTAATCAGAGTGCTTTGCAGTTTCTTAGGGTAACTTCTGTAACATTTTCTCCAGGATGTATCAACTTATTTAATTTTCCATTTATAACATTTATTGCTCATTCGTAGTAATCTAAAAAGTCTCTAATCTTACTCTTTCATATTAACCAATCTAGTTTTCCACTCAGCAATCTCCTGTGTTTTATAAGATCCATATTAAGTTACAGTTGTTTCTTGAATGCTAGTTCCTATAATAGCTGATAAATACGATCTACGCTAATAAAAACACTGACTAGTCCCGTAACCTAATATAATATGTAGATTTAACTCTTTTATTAGCATTACTTTAAGCAATACCATACAACGAGGTTTCTTAATAACTGAAGTTTTATTGATATCATAGCTGTACCTAATCCAATTGAGCTTACATCTGTAATAATTTAAGTTTTTGATTCTTGTTGAACACGCCTAGAATTCTACAATTTGTCAGCATTTTCCTAGTCTTCTCCCCAAACAATTTTTTGAACGGTTCATTTATTGTCGCTAAATTACTATAGTTGGAACAAAAGTTAACTAGTCCTAGAGAACTTCTCGTTTCCTCTGTGTTTCTTGGAGTTCTGAACTCTTGTATCACTTGCGTTGTATTTCATTTGGTTGGTTGTACCTCTTCTTTGTGTATCTCATATCCTTATTTTCTCTGTGGCAAATTGACACTTATTCTTATTCAAAGCAAATCCGAATGTTTAATTCATCAACATACCCTGCATCTTTTATTATGTTGTTTCAAATTTTACGCACTGATGACAATGTCATCCGTAGAAATTGATACACCTTGGCATCCTTCGCCGCATGATTCTTTGAAATATTTGGGTGCCCATGAAATACCAAAATTTGTATATACACAATCCCTATTGTCTGCTAAATGTCGTTAAAATTGGAAATTCTGGTGTTAATACTATTTGATAATATGCCTTTGTGATATCTATTTTACTGAAAGCTTTACATCTCCTGTAATATCTCCTCAACCGTTGGTAATCTATATCTAAAACAACCGTTTCTTTATCTTTGGGCACAGTTACTGCGGATAGCATGTCAGGTAGGTCCATAAACATTCCAAATTATATCCCTTTTCTCTAGTTCCTCAAGCTCGTCTTCCACTAACTTTCCGAAATTTATCGGAACCGGGTTTTGAATTTTCGCTTATAAGAATCTCTGGTAGAAAATCCTTTAATTTTCCTATCTTGTCGTTGGTAAATAAAGTATGGAATTTGTCAAGTATTATTCGTAACCCATGTGAAGTTAGATATAAATCCAATCCTACAATAGGACGAAAGCAACCAACCAGTTTTATTATATTAAAAGTTAACTTGAATGCTATTATTATGAAACTCGTGATTTCTAATATCGAAAAAGACTTACAGTCTGTGTAACAAGAGCGTACGTTAATTTATTAGCAATATAATATGTCAAACGATTTTAAATAACTTATTGAAAGTATCATTATAAGTTAAAGTCCAGTGTCCGTTGTTGTCCAGTATAGCTTTTCAACGTTTTGGTACATTTTCAACAAATTTTTCAGCATAACTTCTAGGTAAAGAACCCATATTTCTCAAGCTTTTTCAAATTAAGTACAGGCTTTCCTCGCATCTTGTATTTCACGAAACTCCATACATTTTCAATGGGATTCGCGTCCGGAGATTGTGACGGCCAATCTATCATTTGGATGTTATTTTCCCTTATCCAAGTGACACACCGCCCGCTACAGTGCTTCAGATCGTTATCCTCTTGTAATATTCAAGTTTTCGTATTTTGTTCAAACTATTGTTCCGCCGAAGGTACAAGATACTTTCGATAAATGTTGACTATTTTTTCTGCATTAAAATTTTTGGGAAACAGGTGCAGTTTTGCGAAACCATATCGACTGACGTACCCCAAAACATGAATCCTTTACAATTCATGTGTGTTTCATTGACCTTTGGACCATCGGTTTGACCACTGTCTCTGTTGAGGAACATAACCCCAAAATGACAATTCATCTGTAAAACTAACGTTGTTCCAAACGCGATCCAAATTTTCTTCAATCCATGTTAATCATTTGTATGATTTTCGGTCAGCAACGGTTTCACTGTAACTTCTAGCAATTGCACGTTATTCTGGCGTAATCGAGAACGTATTGTTGCTATCGATTAGTTTATATTTTGTTTAGCTAATCGTTGTTGTGCTTCTCTCAGCGTAATATTCGGGTTACGTTGAAATAAACGGAGCAAAAGTTTGTCTTCTTTATGGGACGTTGCGTGAGTTGAACGGCGTTCAGGTAAATCATTACGTTATTATTATGTTTTATGCCTTGTTACCCACTTCCTTACGAATCCCTCTGATCGATGCAGAAACCGAGTTGACACTTTATAAGTTAATTTTAACCGTTTTGGTGCGTGCACAAAAATATTGCTTCCATCATTTTTGTATACACTGCACTCATTTTATAAAGCCCGTTGTCTTCGTGAAATCAAAAACAAAACTAAAATAAAACTTATAATGCGTAATTGAGAATGAGTAAGTCTAATGGCCCTCTACCTGAAATTCTAGGAAAAGTGTCCCTCTCCTTTATTATTCGACGTACGCTCTTGTTATATAACCTGTACTTCTACCTGTAAGCACAGATAAGTTGATACAATTCAAATTTTGACAAAGTGCGGCAGCAGATATTAGAATTCCGACTTTACAGACTTATTCTACGTTAGCTTTTCATTCAAAAAGTGAAAAAAACATTAGGGACACTGCGATCACAAATATTTTTTGAGCACCGAAATTGTTTACTAACTATACGTATACATCATCCGAAGAAATTGCAATTTTTGCAAAATGCGACAGCAACATATCTTATGTTATCTCTTAATGCAATATATTTATTTTTGTATCTTGTTTTGCCCCACCTCTCCACTAGATGTTGTTGAACGAAATAGCAAGAAATAAAGTTTCTTTAAATGTCTCATACAATTTTTGAAGAACTGCCGTCCGAATATATTTAAGAAGTTAATGGACATAATTCGCAGATATGGTGTTGAGTACACTGTGCAAGACAAATAAAGCAAGTTGAGCATATGCTGCAGATTACATCTGTATTTGCCTCAGCGCAATAAAAGCAGGTTTTTGAAATGTCTTTTGAATGCTTCATTACAATATTTTTAATATTGTTATGGCATGTTGCAACATCTAACGACTTTACCCATCCTAGATCATTCAAAAGTACAGTCGACACTCTATATAGTGAAAGACCAAAATGTTGACCAAAATTTCACTATAAAGAGTTTTTGACTATATAGAAAAAGATCACAAAATTTAGTTATTAGAAAAGATTTTATTATTTGAAAGTTTAAATACATAGCATGTACATAATGTACATACATACATACACATGTACACATTACATATGTATGTACATACTGTACACATTATATATGTATGTACATACATATTATGTACTAGGAAAAATAATCAGTTATTTTCTTTTGAACATTACTTCTGAAAAATAATTGTTGCTCAACAAAATTCTCGCACTTATTCAAATGCATAAAGATTTGATCAGATACACTTTCCTGGCCCCTGAGAGTAGCTCGCACAATGTCAAATGCATTTCTTGTTTCATTTTCTCTAAATTTGGCAGGACATTCCCCGGTTTCAGTTTTTTCTTCATGACCTTCCATACTTCTTATATCGTCAATTATGTCTTGATCAGTTGGGAGATCTGTCGTGCCAACATCATTGTCGATTTTTAAGAAATCTTCAAGTAAAAAATCTGCGTTGACGGTAGCAGTTTTTGTAGAATACCCCATTGTTTTCTTAAGGTAGCGAGATTCATTTCGTCTTCTTCTTCCCATTCGTCAATTTTTTCAGTAAAACCTGCTTTAGAAAAGCAGTTTTTGATTGTTTTCTGAGATACATTTTCACTCCATACTTTAGCGACCTCGGTTATACACTCTTCAAAGGTAATCAATTTTTGATTTAGCGTATAAAATAGGTTTTCTCCAGGATAAATATTTTACTATATAGAGTGTTACTATTTTACAGATTCACTATATGCAGGGCTTTTTACATGAAATTTCATTAAAATATTCTAGGGCTTGAAAAAATTGCACTATAAAGAGTTTCTCACTCTATAGAGTTTCACCATAAACAGTGTCGACTGTACTTCACAGTAGTATAATAAACATGCTTCACCGTTCCAGCTATCGCTTTGGTTGGGTAATTAAGATTAACTGACAATGGGGTTGATTTCTGCTAATTATGCTTTGTAGGAACTGAGCCAGATTTTCTTCATACGTATTAGCTTTACTAAGTGATAGTGAAGTCAATAAAATCTGTAAATAATGAAAAAACGATTGGACACGTCAACCTTAAATTTTAAATGCCTCTATATAAAAAAAACTTATTTTGTGACGTCATTGTCGCAGATATAACGTCACCTCCTTTTCTTTTAAATGTTAACCCCAATTATTGTTGGTGCCATTTGGAGGAAAATGTTTTTCTGCATACAGAACGATTATTTCTGAGATAGGTAACATGATATGACTTTTGACAAAAATAATTTTTGTTTAACTAAAAAGTCAAAATTTATAAGCAAATTTAAAATTATTCAAATTAAATGTTCAAACTGCATACCATTCACGTGCTATCTATGAGCACGGTGATGTTCAAATTTGTTTATGACATTATTTAATACTTGGGAAGTTATTAACCCTAGTTTCCTTGCTTATTCTAATCTTCAAATTTTCAATATTATTAAGTCGGTTTAGATACACTTTAGATTTGAGCTAGTCCCACAAGAAAAATGGAGTGGAGTTAGATCGGAAGATCTTACTGGCCAATTTAATTGCTTCTCGCCTACCAATCCATTTGTTTGAAAAAATGGTACTAAGATAATTACAGTTTACAGCGTTTGCCACCTCAGGCTCCTATATCTACTGTAGTTGCGCTGCTGGGGTAATCCCGCTGTGAAAATGTGCAATTAGAAAATTACCTCTCACCATTTGCAGACGCGTTTCGCGGTTTACCAATCTAATCTAAAAATCCCTTTATTATACATGAGTAATTATTACAGTCGTAACAATGTATATATGTATATATATATGTATTATTTCAAAATTTCCTATATTAAGCTAGTATATACAATTCGAGTTTAGTATGCCAATATTAGGTAATTGTACATATGCGTTCGGGTAGCTGTTAAGCACGCGAGTAGAAATTAGTCTCTCCCGCACCATCACTGAGCTTCGTTGTAATGCTCGGGTGGTTGGGGGAAAAATTTATATAAAAAAACCCTCTTTTGGTATGCATTGGTGTGTGTGGTGCTTCGTTTGCGGTTATTAGCGTGTGGTTGCTGTTGGTTTTACTTCAGGTTTAGGTTTGTGAATGGGAGCGGGTGTTTTGTTGCTAGGCCTCTGACGTCAGTAGCTTTGTAGAACTTGATAGCTTTCTGTTGGATGAACTCTGCTACTGTTGGTATTTCGGCCACCAGATGCAGCGTTTGCGCCGAGGTGTATTGGCCTACGCCTACGGCCAGACGCAGGCATCTATTCTGATATCGTTGCAGGCGTTGTATATTTGTTCTACAGACGTTATTGCATGTTGATATTCCATATGTTAAAGTGAGTCTCAGAACTGTTTTATAAAGTAGGAGTTTATTTTTTTTTGAAGTGTTGGGGCTTACACGAATGGAAAAGGGCTTTCGGATTATGGAAGAGGTTTTGTGCATGTTGTTTTGGATATGGAGGTGGAATTTCAGGCGAGTGTGTAAATATACGCCTAGATACTTTATAGGATTAACGTGGAGGGGGGGTACTTTGAAGGAATTTGGGGTATCTCAGTACGTTGAAGGGATTGGTGCGTCGGGTAAAGATAGTAATTGAGGATTTTTCGGGATTCGCTGATAGCTTCCAGGTTTTCAGATATTTTTCATACCGAGGTATGTAGTTCTAAATTTTCTGGAGAGCTGCCAACGGCGAGGAGTGGGTGTATATGGCGGTATCATCGGCGTACAGAGGGTTGTTGTGTTAGGGAATTCAAGAATGTGATGGGCGTAGATGTTGTACAGGACAGGCCCCAACACCGACCCTTGCGGTACGCCTGCTTCGAAGTCGTACGCCGCGGAAGTTGTAGCGTTTATTCTGACCCAGGCCTTCCTATTGGTGAGATAGGATCTTATTAGCGTGATCAGCGGGTGTGGGAAATCGAATGTTATCATTTTACTAATTAACCCGTTGATCCACACCCGATCAAAAGCTTTCTCTATATCCACCAGCATGAACGCTGTGTGCTGCCTTTTGTTGAACGCCACTTGTTCTGAAACGAAAACCGAACTATTGCTCCGGGATGATATGGTTATTTTCTGTGTGTTTTATTATTTGTTTTTAGTATCTTTTCGCAAATCTTGGATAGCGCTGGTAGCAGTGATATTGGACGATAACTAGTGGAATGTATGGTTTCAGATTATGATGTCGTAAATCTGTAATAAGGTTTTTCTAGGGATATTTTTAGAAGTATGTTCTGTATGGAGTCGGGACCGGGAGCTTTTTAGGTGGCGACCTGTTTATTAGCTCGTAAAATCTAAAAGCTTTTTGATACGTGCGGGGGTTATAAGGAAGGAATGGGAATCGATGGGATTTACTGGGTGCTGTGTGAGAAAACTAGTAACCGTCCGACTTACATTTTCTTCGATGTGTTGTTCGTTTTTGCGGGGTCCTGTGAAATTGCTGCAAGGATTTTGAAATGTTGTTCGAAATTTGTTCGTCCGAAACTGCAAACGAACCGTCATCCTCTTCTAGTACCTCGATTGGTCGAAACGGCTTCTTTAGGTTCTTATTGAGGCGCCAGATTGAACCGTTTTTAATGTTGATCTGTTGAAGACGCCGTGCATACGTTTCGTTTCTGTGCTTGATGATCATCCTCCGGATGCTGCTGGTTAGGGCATTTATCCTGCGTCTGAGCACTACATCACGCGTTCATTGGAATGCACGACGAATCCCGTTACGTTCGGTGATGATCACTTTAATATCTGGTAGCAACGCGTTGTAATGATGTGGGTCCGTGAATCTAGTTGAAAGTGAATTTTTGGCGGCGCTGCTGATATTTTCGGTCACCATTTCGACCATTTCCTCGAGGGTGTTGATATCTTCAATAGTGGTGTGAAGGGGTTTCTCCCGCAGTATATTCCGGAATTTCCTCCAGTTTGCGTGCGCGTAGTCAAACACTCTTCTTCGAATGTTGCGTGGCGGAACACCTCCGATATCTAATACCAGCGGCAGGTGATCCGAAGGTAGTTGTCCTGTTTCGATGTCATCGATATTGTGAAAATATAACTAGATAAATAAAATCAAATTTTATTTATCTAGTTATATTTTCACTGACGAAGGTGTTCCGAAAACGTTTATAAACGTTCTGAAAATATAACTATCGTTCAAACCAGCCTTGTTTTATTGACCTATTAGTGGTAGAGATCTATCATATAAGATAAGTATAAAAAGGTCACGTAAAAAAATATATATATACATTTAATCGATATTAATCACGTTCGCCGAAAAACGAGGTCAATAGTGGTGGGAGTCGTTCCGTTCGAGGGGTAGTGAGCAGGGCCGTCCGGATTATTATGTTGTTCTTCTTCACATAATTGAACAATGTATTTCCGTTAGAGTTGTTCTGATGGCAGCCCCACGAATAGTGCCTGGCGTTCCAGTCGCAGATGGTCCTGAGCGAGAAGGAAAATAAAACGTCGAGCTGGTTCTGACATTGACAATTGTTTGTTCGGACACTAAAACTGTTTTTCGTCTGTGTGGCGCACACTTCACTGATTTGTTGACTCGAGGCTGTTTGTGAAACCCATGCGTTCCTAGAGGGGGCAGGCCCGTCGATGTAGTTTTGCGGGTTAGTTTTCATTCGTTGGGCTTCCCTCAGTACTTCGGTTTTAATTTTCCTTGCTTCCACCAGTTCCCGATAGACTTTGCAAATGGTGCTTGAAGCCGAGTGAGCAACTTCGCAATTGCAGCACTTGGCAGGTATGTCACGAGGTTTCGTACACTTGTACGAGCGATGCGCATCCGCGCATTTCACGCATCTACCCGCTTTGAAGTAGCAATTGAGGGTTGCATGCCCCCACTGCTGACACTTCTTACATTGAATTATTTCCGTTTTGCAATAGTGAGCTTCAAAGAAAACGGACGTATTCTGTAACCTGTTGATCTTTTGGCTTAGAATGCCTGAAGTGACCTGTTTCTCTACTACTATAAGAAACATGGGGTATTTTGTTCTTGTGATTTTATCGATTCTTTTCAGTGGAAAACCTAATTCTTCCATTTTGAGTTGTATTTCTTCACTTTCAACGTCATTGTGCAACCCTCTAAGAAACGCATGCGTGAATGTGTGGAATGGTAAGGTGTTTTTATACCATTCAATAAATCTTTTATAATCATGTAGTTCTTTAAAGTATAAAATCGGCAGTGAATTGAAGATGATAGTTTCCAGAAATCGCGTAGACTTTTCGTCGAAATTCGGCGTTTTTCAAGCTTACCTGGAAAGTAGATCGGTGGTGCTCGGGGGCTCTTGCCTGCAGTAGCGGTGATGTTGCCGTCATTTTCCTCGAACGCGGTTTACCAGTGCGACTTTGTGTAAAGTAGTGTTCATATCTTAATCGGCAATATATATGCCAGTACATGTAGTATGTATGAGAATTTCAATTAACAAATTCTCTAGTATGTTCTAATGCGCATTTTTTCCAGCTACTTTATTCTACGGAAATGCACAGCGTCTGCCACCTCAGATGCCTGTAGTTGCGCTGCTAGGGGAATCCTCGTGTGAAAATGTGTAATTACAAAACTACCTCTCACTATTCGCAAATGTGTTTCGTGGTTTACCGCTCATCAGTGCGATATTGTCAGAAGTAGTTTTCATATCTTAATCGGCACTATATGGCAAACCTGAGAGAAATGGACATTGGAGACTGGGAAGAAAAGGCTGAAGATAGGATGAAATGGAGGGCGGTAATCGATCAAGCCTTAGGCCTGTTGTGCTAGACATATACATATGGCAAACCATGTTTCAACCAAAGCATTATTTTGTTTCGGTACTAACATATTTGTCCACATGGGAATAAAGGGAATATAATGGCCAAAAATATATTTTGCAAGATCAGGACTGTAAAACCTACTTATCTAAGTTATTTTGGTATTCATAGTCGTATATATTTTCAAATGTATTTTTAAAAATATATAAAATTTATTATTTTCATAAATATATCAGCTGTTACGACGACAGAATGGACTTTTGGGTCGTCTGGTATTTTTACTATTTTGTTTGGTTTAATGTTTATTTACCGAATTCTCACAACCTCATCTCATCGTATCTTACAGTGCAATGCTCACAATCGTACTACCTAACCTACATAATTCGGTACAATACAGGTTTCTATCTACACTAATCTAATTATAATGCGTTAACATACTCCACGCGTTGAACTTTAAAGTTCAACAACATAAACAAAGTAATTATTAGACAATACATCTGGTAAGTACATATATAAGAAAATAAAATACAATATTACAACACTCTGTCTCTAACAATGTCTTTCAGGTAATGATAATAAGCATAGCTTAGACACTGGTCATTTCAATACTCCGTGGGGAGTTTTGACTGACACCACTCGCACCATCTTGTCACTGCCAGGGCGGAGGTCCACTACTCTTCCAGTTAGCCATTTGCATGGGGGCAAGTTTTCATCCTGTAGTAACACCAGTGAGTTTTCCAGGATATTGGCTGAAGGAATATTCCATTTGCTACGCCTGGGCAGCGTAGACATGTATTCTCGCGACCAAGACTTCCAGAATTGCTGGTTGATGGATTGCAACAATTGCAGTCTGGATAATTTGTTGACTCTTAGTTCAGCTAAGCTCGAATTTGCTTTACAGTTAAGGCGTTTAATATTCTATTTGTTAATGGCGCGAGTAATAATGCACCTGATAATTCCAGTTTTGAAATGGTCAATTTTTGTTTTAATGGCGCCACCTTGGTTTTAGAACCTATTAGAATTACACCAACATTGCCGTCTTTATCTATACTTCGTAAATAAACTGCTGCCGCATATACCTCACTACTAGCATCACTAAACCCATAAAGTTCAGTCACGACTGCGTTATTACAAAATACATGTCTTGGTACTTCCAGCTTGTTAAGTAAAGGTAGAGTATTATGAAATTTCACCCACAAGTATTCTAAATCGATGGGAATGGGCATATCCCAATCTAACTTTAAAGACCACAACTTCTGAATCATTAGTTTTACTATAACAATACAATGACTTACCAATCCCAAAGGATCATATAATTTTGCAATACTGGACAGAATTGCTCTTTTAGTAACATCTTCTGGCCAGTCTTTAGCACAAAATGAAATGGTATCTTGAATGCGGTTTCACATCAAACCTAATGTTTTGACTGTTGTAGTGTCATTTAATAATAAGTGAGTATCATTATCAATATTCGTTTTGCTCGCCAATATGTCGTCACAGTTTGGTGACCATTTCCTTGAATGGAAACCTGCATGATTCAAGATTTTGGCAACCTCGTTACATGCTAACACAGCATCATTTATGTTGTCAAAACCTGTAATCAGATCGTCCACGTAAAAATCGTTACTGATAATCTGTGACGCGCGCGGATAACTTTCTTTGGTATCGGAACCTAATTGTTTCAAACATCGTATTGCAAGATATGGCGCTGATGTCGCGCAATATGTCACAGTGTTCAACGTATAACTACGCAAGGGATCATCTGGGTTAAATCTCCATGTTATTTGTTGCAATGAACGACCATCCGCATGTACAAGAATTTGTCGATACATGTTCTCTATATCTGCGCATACCACAAACCTATGTTGTCTAAATCTAAATAAAATGTCTACTATATCGTTTTGACATGATGGCCCTTTAAACTGGATGTCGTTCAAAGATAATTCTGAATCTGTGACAGCCGAACCATCAAACACGACGCGTAGTTTCGTACTTACGCTATCAGGACGCCCAAACCGCATGATGTGGCAAAAATATGAGCGAAGTTTTGAAATGTCTTTGAGGTTGGAAATCTCCATATGACCTAACTCTAGATACTCCTTCATAAATTCTGAATATAATTCTTTTAAATTGTTATCATTAGTTAACTTTCGTTCTAAATTAAGAAATCGTTTAATAGCCATTTGTTGAGATTCACCCAATTCATTCCGTGACAATTTTAATGGAATGTGTACTACAAAACGGTCATCACTATTTTGGGAATAGGTTTCTACAAAATGCGATTCAGAAATATTTTCTTCCGTATTTAATATTGACATACCAGAGTGTATATCTTCTAATTCCCAAAATTTTGTTAAAGCATTATCTAACTCTTGGTTGGTTAATTTGACAAAATTGCAATAGGTTTTCATCATACAATCCAACCAAACACTGTATTATGCAACATTGGCAATTGTTTGCCTGTTACATGACTTTCATTTAACAATAAGTTCCAAAACAACTGAGCACCTATAAGCATATCAATCTTACTGGGAATATTAAAGATTGGATCTGCTAGTTTAATACTAGTTGGAATTTTTCACGAGGATATATGTATCTACCTTAGTTACCGGTAAATTGTCTGTGATCTTATTAGGCATAACAATACATGTGATATCTGTTTCAAATCCAGAAACCCTCGATTTTAATTTTAAATTGCAAGTGGATTTTAATTCAAGTTCTGTTTGATTTATTCCCACAATGGAAATGTTTGATCTACTCTGTGGCACCTGTAGTTTATTTGCAAACTCTTCAGTAATTAAATTTGACATAGATCCGTTGTCTAAAATAGCTCTACATTTTTGTAAACTCTCGTTACTGTCCTCAATATATATGACAATAGTTCAGAGAAGAGCCGCCTTTCTTATATTTTGACTAGAAATTAGTGACAACTGTGGTTCAATTGGTGACAATTCGGTTCTTTCTCATGTTGGTCGTCCTCAGTAGTAACCACTGAATGTGAACTGACTTCATTCAAATGCAGTAATACATGGTGCTTTTCTGAGCACTTCTCACAAGGCTTTGCCGTACATTTTGTATACCATGCCCATAACATAGACAATTTAAGCATAATTTTAATTGCCTTATTTTTTGTAGCCGTTCTGAAATTCCTAAATTTATGAACTCTTTACACTGAGTTATTAAGTGATTTTTACGGCAAAAATTACACTTCCTTATCCTATCTAAATTTATATTGACCCCTAATAACGCAGCAGATCGTTTATGTTCTATTTTAAACCCATCTGTTGGTTTATTAGCATGGTTAAGTTTAAATGTTTCCAAACAATCTGCTCTGTCATTTAAAAATGTTTTAAAACTACTTAATGTAGGCGATTCAACAGCTCCTTTTCCCCTTTCCCATTCTCTCAATGAAGGCTTATCTAGTTTGGAAACTATAATATAAATTAAGACCGCATCCCAATCTTGCACTGGTTGTCCTAATGTTTCTAAAACCCTTAAATGTTTAAAAATTGTATCTAGGGTAAGTGTGCCAATTACTGCGAGCGTATGAGTTACTGCGAGATAGAATAAAAGTACATCCGTGATCAGTGATCATATTTCTATTCACGCTTGATTTAAAACAATTGGAGATTAATTTTATTACATTTTATCAATCAAGGATATGATATACATTTTTCAGTGTTTTATTGCGATTTGAAATTCGTATGATCGCCAGATCGTAGTATCTTTCGCGTCCGGCGCTGTGACTGAGCGCCAGAAAACTATTCATATTATTTACATTATAAAAAATTAATATTATAAAGATTCTTTCATATAGAATAGTATCTTTATTTTATGAATAAAATCACTCACAAGTTCTCTGTTAATATTATATATTAGTTTTTTAAACAATGGTAGTAATTCAGGCAGATTTCACGGCTGCGTGAATTACTACGACTTCAAGGCGCGCATAACATAACCTTAGTTTAGTAGAAGTACCTACCTACTTATACCAACAGGTGCGGTTTAGAGAGACGCGTTCTAAATTTTGGCGCGTGACTTTAGAGTGAAAAATGGAAGAACGAGTCCTGAAAGAACTCCAGAGCACTTCAAAAAGCCTGAAAATAAAGCACGAAATAAGCGTATAGTATATTCTAAGGAAAATATTGATTTAGCTTTACAAGAAGTTAGAAAAGGAAAGTAGAGTTTTTAGTATAGATTTTTTAAAAGTTATTTTTTAGTTGCTTTTCTCATAGTTAATATTTCTATATCAAGTTGAAGCTTTAAAAATATTTATTAACTTATTTTTCATATTTTTATATACTTATCATTATATTATGTAGACTAGAGTTAACCCAAAAAATTTTGTTCAACTGGGCATGTTACAGAGTTAACACAATGTTATTATTAAAATTGATTTACATTTTGTTCAACGTTACTTATTTTATTAATAAGTAAGTTTATTAAATGAAAAACCCCATCATTTATTGTTTTAATTCATAAATTTATGTACTCGCAGTAATTGGGTCGCAGTATTTAGATCCTCGCAGTAAATCGATCGCAGTATTTGGACTCTCGCAGTAATTGACTCAGCTCGCAGTAATAGCAACATTAGAACACCTTCTAATTTCGCTTTTTTAATGAAATTATTGATTATTCCACTATTATTCAGTATGAAATATGTTCTAATAATGGAAAATAAGTCCTTAGATACAAATACTAAGTCATTCTTCAAATTTATCATCCTTTTTCAACACAAAATAGAAATTTTTGCTCATACATCTCAGTAATTGGCACATTTATCCTACTAAATTCCTAATTGATCGGGCCGATTCTTTTGTAAGTGAATTTATTTCAAAAATTGATTTAATGTGATTTTGCACTAATAATCTTTTATTATTAAATCTTTCACATATCAATTGCCGCGCCACATTATAATTGTGTGATGTAAAATCTATTGATTGTATTACTTTTAGTGCATCACCTACTAGTGAAGCTTTTAAATAATGAAATTTCTGTATATTTACAACTGACTCATTATTATGTATTAAAGATTCAAAAGTGTCTTTAAATTCCAACCAATTATTCAAATTTCCATAAAATTTTGGTAATTCAATTATAGGCAATTTTATCTGCTGTATTAGCTGCATTCCTTTCAGTAGAAATAGCGGTTGGGAGCTGCTGTGGGCGAAAGCGCTGAGCGTTCCTTTCAGGTTGGTCGTCAAGACCTGAGTCGCTAGAACACCATTTCCCCTTTCCCCTCGAAGACCAGCAAATTTACTTGGTCGTCACGCCTATCGTTGAGGTTGAGGTTAAGAAACTATTATTTTGTTTACATTAGTTTGACAGTTTCGTCAAGTAGATAACATATTAATAAATTGCTGTTAACAGAAGTGGATTTTTAAATATAAAGTAGAAGCGATGGAAACATTTTAAGTATTTTAGATCCAGAAAGTGGAATTAAATACGATTTACTACTAGATAAACAAGATTATGAACGAGCTAACCAAGGTACTGTACCTGCATTAAAATGTTAAAATAATTAAGATAATTTTTATTTAGATCAACAATTTGTAAGTGACTTATTGCATCATTCAAAAAATGCTAGTAATGAAAATGAAGAAGCACTACTGAGTGATGATGGTACTGACGAGAAAAGTACAAAAACAAATTATGCTTGGAAGTACGAACAAGTTGTCGAACTGATCAAATCAATGGGTTCACACATCGGTAATTTAAATCATCCCAAAAAACGCAAGCACGTGTTTGAACATGTTGCTAATGATATGATAAGTAAATATTTTGAGGTATCTAGTGCTATGGTACAAAATAAGTGGAACAGTTTGCTCAGAAGTTATAGAAAAGCAAAAGATAACCGCACCAAAACAGGACGAGGGCCATAGTGCTTCCACTTTTTGGACTTATGGGTGAGATAGTAGGGTCAAGTCCTGCAAACTGTTGTTTGCATGCAATTAATTCAAACGAACAACTACTCCAGAAAATCCAGAATCTGTACGATCTTCCACGAGTACACCAGATATTCCTGAAGACAATACAAAATCAACACCGATACGAGTACAACAGAAGGTAAAGCGAGAATACATACAATACAAACATGAAGAGTCTGCAAAAAAACAAAAGCGTCATGAAGAGAAAATGCAAATGGAAGAAGCGAAACTGGAATTGGAAAGAAAAAAACTTGCTCTTCTAGAAAAATATTTACAACAGGATAAAGTTTGATTACACCTAGAATGAAGGGTGTTGAATTCAATACATATACAGGTGTCCCATACTTCACTCCCCAGGCTTGTAACTTCGTTATTGTTAACAATACATAAAACAAAAGTATATATATTCTTAAATGGGAGGAAATTCTCTATACGATAGGAAAAACCAATTTAGAAAAAGTGCGTTAGTGTAATGACAGCTATATTCAACTTCTTTTTTTTTTTCAAATAGCACAGTATACTTTTTTTTAATATTCAGATGGTACCTTTTATTCTCTTTACAGCCATATAAATTAATATGGGAAAATTTTTCGAAAAACTTTACCAAAAAAGTTTGCCATGCAAAAAGTTGTAGTTTATAGTGTTTATCTAGTAGGCGATGAAATCAACAGCTTTCTACAAACAAAAATGTGTTTTTATTCAAATAGCAATTAAATGTATGCTGATGGGACACTAACTGGCAATCGCTATTTACATTTTCTAGAAGAGATATTGCCAGAACTTATGGCAAATGTACCTCTTCATATAAGACAAAATATGTTCTACCAACAAGATGGTGCCCAGCACACAACAGTGCGATCGTACGAAATTATTTGGATACTAATTTTGCTCAACAATGGATGGGAACACATGGCCCGGTGGCATGGCCAGCTCGCTCTCCCGACCTCACGCCGTTGGACTATTTTCTGTGGGGTTACTTGTTACTTGAAGGAACGTGTTTATAAGGTAGCCGTCATAAATGTGGATGACCTAAAAGGCAGAATAAGAGAGGAGTGTGCGAACATTTCAATGCACACTTTATTAGAAGCGACAAACAAACATTTTCTGCATCGTCTAGAGATATGCTCTAATAATAATAATGGAAGCAATTTTGAACAATTTTTATAATAATTTGTAATTATTGCTCATTAGTTTGTAATTATTAGTAAATTAATTGCTATTCGAATAAAAACACATTTTTGTTTGTAGAAAGCTGTTGATTTCATCGCCTACTAGATAAACACTATAAACCACAACTTTTTGCATGGCAAACTTTAGGTCAAGTTTTTTCGAAAATTTTCCCATATTAATTTATATGGCTGTAAAGAGAATAAAAGGTACCATCTGAATATTAAAACAAAAGTATACTGTGCTATTTGAAAAAAAGAAGTTGAATATAGCTGTCATTACACTAACGCACTTTTTGTAAATTGGTTTTCCTATCGTATAGAGAATTTCCTCCAATTTAAGAATATATATACTTTGTTTTATGTATTGTTAACAATATGTATATTTTTAATTAACAATGTATTTTTATGAATAAAAATTATAATTTTTGTCTGGACATAAATATATATTTAATTTCTACCATACATTGAATGAAATAATGTCCGTTGTTTGTTCACATTATTATCAACTAAAGAAGCATTTCCTGTATTGCCACCACTTCTATTTACATTAATTGGTTGGTTATAGTCAGCTATTTCTGTTTCAATCAAATCACTCGTCAATGCAAATATTATGAAGTACACAAGCCCCCATAATTATCTTGCTACAAATATTTATATCGATATTATCTAGTTTGCGTAATCGTCGGAATCTTCCTTTGAGCAAACCGAGGGCATTTTCAACAACTACTCTAGTTGCTGATAATTTATAGTTAAATTCTTTTTCATTACGAGTTAAGTTGCCAAAATCCTTGAAAGGTGTGACTAACCAGTGTAAATTAGGGTAGGCTGAATCTCTAATTACGATTTTAGTACCAATATAATTTGGATCGTTGTTAATTGTCTCATAGATATTGGATTTTCGCAAAAGTCTGGCATCATGTAGGGAACCCGGCTCACCACAATAAACATTTATTAATTTCTTGTTGTGATCTACAATTACTTGCAGCAGTATGCTATGGTAGCCTTTTCGATTGACATATGCGATTTAGTCCTCAGATGGTTTAGGTATCTCAATGTGACTTCCATCAATACAGCCTATTACATCTGGAATTCCTTTTTTAAGGTGAAATGCCTTTACAATAACAGCTGCTTCTTCATTAGTAGGCCATCTGATGATGTTGATGTGAGCTTTTATAGATAATAAATATTTAAGAACTCTATTCAAACATCGGTGTGCTAAACTTAATGTTACATTGAATCTATCTGAGACCCCTCTAAAACTTTTTGACTACTTAGATACCATAAAACCATAAGAAATATTTTAGTTGGACATATTTTTTCTCGGCCATCCTTATGGCAAGGTACATAAGGTGAGTTACTGAGTAGTCCTAAAAATTGAATAACGTTTTTATACCTATTTCATTTGAACTATGTTTACTTACCTATCATCTTCTACGCTGTAGAACGTCTCATTCGGAAATATAACTTGAATTCTTCATCAGTATATCGCTGTACAATACTTTCTGCATAATTTTCAATTCTCGTTCGTTTGCTTCTGTTTTTCTTGTGAGATACTAGTGAATCTTCACTACTTAGAGAACTTGATGAACTTGAGTCTGTTAATTCTGAGGAAGTTTTCAGTAATTCCTATAAAGGTAATTTATTCAGTACACTGTCATAGGTATATTTTACGATATGACCATGATATACATACATACATATCATGTCATACTTACCTTCAAAATCACTTCATTTCTCACAAAATTTTCCATTTTATTTGAAACACGCCGAAATCACAAATTTATTTACGATTATGTTTGGTTGTGTTGAACCTGGCACAAATATGACAAAATAACAAGGCGCCTTAATAACACAATCTTCCGTTCCTTTCGCAACTGCCCTGGGGCGCCTCGAGTCGATACGCCTTACAGCGTGAGACCTATGAAAGGAAAACGACTATTATAGGCCCTATTGTACATTGCCCAATGGCATTGCGGCCTACAGATTACTTTGATGCCTCTGAAAAGTGTGACTCATCACTACATTCCGACTGTTCTTTATTATGCTTGATTAACATTTTACCAAGCACTACATTTTTTGTATAAATGTCATAATAACTAGTACGCAACTGATACTGTTCTTCAATACAATCGTCTGTAATTAAACATTGAATCTCTATTTGAATTGCTTCAAATTCATCCCACAGACCTTCAAAATTATTTAATCGAACAGAAATTTCAGCAACGTTCTTGTCTACATCTTGACCACTCTCTAATTGCCTTTGAACTTGTGCTAAATAATTAGAGAAATTTGTAAATTTATGCTTGATTGCACTCCTTTTACGGTTCAATATCGCTACTTCATCTACTGGCATATTGTAAGATTTTATTCACCTACTAGAATAATAAATATAATAAAAAGTACCTACTCAGACAATGTGCATCAATTTTTACGCCGTGATACTTATAAATACGTACAAACCTTTCGTTTTAGGTCTATTTCCAAATCTTATTCAAATAGAAACCACAACGAGGTTGTGAAATAGGAATAAAGGAAATGGCTTACCATGCTGCCATCTTTTTCATCCCGATGTATCTTCGGTATTAACATCCATCCATCCTTAATCCAAACAAATTCTGCTTCGAAGGACCATTTGTTACGACGACAGAATGGACTTTTGGGTCGTCTGGTATTTTTACTATTTTGTTTGGTTTAATGTTTATTTACCGAATTCTCACAACCTCATCTCATCGTGTCTTACAGTGCAATGCTCATCAATCGTAGTACCTAAGCTACATAATTTGACTAATATAATACAATACAGGTTTCTATCTTTTCTCGGCTTACTGCCCTCTAGTGGACACTAATCTAATTATAATGCGTTAACATCAGCAATATCTACTTTTCCATGTAGTAATTCACTGTCACTTTTGTTTGAGACCGTGCTTGCGGTTGCTAAGTTTTTGAAGGCCTCTTTTACAACTACTGTTTCGTACTTATATAATAGCAGAATAAAGACGTTTTTACAGATACTCCAGATACGCTTAAGGAAAGTATCGATGCTTCTTTTCTTCTTTCTTTTAATATATTTTTTTGTTAAAGCCTCTTTGAAAAACTTGTTTATGCCTGTCATCATTAATTTAATTAAATAATTGTAACAGTTCATTATAATGATATCCTTTTTAATTTGCCTTGCCTTTTTGGAAAATGAAAAAGCTATAATTTACATAAGTCTCTAGGTCTAAGTTGTTCCAAGCTGCACAAATGCACATGCAGCATTCATTGTAGAGAGGTTGAAATCAGTTGTAACAACTTAACCATCTGGCCCAGCGATTTTCTTCAAAAGAAAAATCTGTGGCCGAAATGGCATTTTTCTCCGGTGATGTATACATATAGGTAGCGAAAGCAACTTAGGTCCTCAAAAAATATTTGCGATCACGATGTCGCGGCTTTTTCTGCTTTGTGATAGAAGAAATAGTGTAGAATACGTCTGTAAAGTCAGAATCGCAATATCCGCTTACAGGTAGAGGCAAATGTTTTTCAATACTAAGAATCACGTACTTTTATAATAATCAGATTCAAGCTAATTTTTTACATAATAAAATTAGTTACTGGGGTTGGCTTCATCCAGTTGTTGCGTTTTGACGTTGAAATCGAAAGAAATATTTTATGGATGGAATTTGTGGCTAACCTTACACCGGTCTATTCCTATATTATTTTCAATATTATTCTAAATATTATTTATCTTACCAATTTTAAGACTCCCACTTTTGTAACGCGTGTCCTATCTAATATTGGTATATCTTTTAATCGATGGCATTAAATCGACTTGTTACAGTTTCTCTTTATCCCTAATTACTAATAATTTATAGTGCTAGAGCCATACAACTTTACATCCCCGTCGATTTTAATTGTACATTTACATGGAGTTTTTTGTATCTTTAGATTATTTAATGTTTTAATATCTATGATATTGCAATTTGATCCGGAATCTCTCATTAATTCTACTTCAATACCTCCTAATATCATTTTCATTAGTTCTTCATCTTTTACTTTTCCACTGTGTATTGAAAATGTATATATACAAGTTTCTTGTCAAATATTTCATTCATCTTACTTCCTGTGGTTGCTTCTATTTCTGTGACTTGTCTTCCACTTACTACCAAAGCCACAGCTAAAACTAAGACCACTTTAAAGTACCAGGATTCTCAATAAGCTTTCTTCTTAATTGGCTTGAGCTGCACGTTATAAAATTACGCAATGCGGCCTGTTATTTCAACCGTGTTGTATTTATTGATTTATTGTCTCATTCTGTTTTTAATCAATTTTTCGAAATACATGATGTTCAAACGTGTGATTTATTTGTGGTTCAAAACATTTATTCAATGCTAAAACTGTTTGTTCATATTCATCCGTTTTAATAATTGACATTTGTACCGGTAATGTTTCATAAATCTCTTGTACATCCAATCCAGCACGGTGAAACAACATTGCCTTGGTCCTACATGCGTGCGTTGTGCTCTCTGCTTCTACATACAAAATAAATGATCTTAGCCATTTTCTTCATCCTTGACCCACGTTAGCGCTATTATTTTTCCATCACAATGTGTAATAGTTCCCATACTTCCAATATGGAACAAACTGGTCGCCATTTTTACTCATTATTTTATTAATAATTTACCAGTTAGTAACAACACACCGTAAATCATTATTATTCTACATAACTGTCACTTAAGAATGCCTTTTAATATCAACGTGCAAACACTAAATTGCGATAGTGTGGCCAGTACAGATTCTGTTTTTGAATTATCAGTTCTTTGAATCTGTATTACATAAATACTTAATAGTACACAGAAATTTGGTGTTAATTTGTTACATAATTATTATTACGGTATCATTAAATGCAAATGATATATTAAAATTACTTTAGCTTTTACAGTACTATGAAATATCCTAGTGTTTGACCGACTAAAATACGTCTTGCCCCAGTTATTGACATACTATGTGTTATGCCAGTGAATGACTACAAACCGCAAGAAACTTTTATCTTTTGAAAATAGCACATCATACAAAAAATGATATAATTTTAGAGCTACTATCACTAGCAGGTAACTATTACAATCAACCATATTGATTGTTAAATGTATTGAACACAAATATATCTGTTAGTTGTTAGTTCAAAGTTCCACATTTCTAAAACAACGTCCGAATTTGGTAATGTTAACAACAGATTGCATATTATATCTTGTTCTTCAATAGTTACCCCTGTTGCCTTAAATTTTCTCACAATACTTTCAAATTGGTTTAGAAATCAAGATGCACCTTCTTTCAACTTCATCGATAGCATATTCCTTTTTAGAAATAATTGTTCAGGCAGTCCCTTTCTTTTCATGTTTTTGTTCTAATACTTTCCACATACTATATGCCGTCTTCTTTCATCTTAAACATTCTAATAGTACATTTCTCACACACTGAACAATCAAAGATTGATCTCTATTATCATCTTTTATAAATTCTCCTAGTTCATTATATACTTTGTCTTCTTTAATTGTATCCAGTATACCATTTCTGCAGGAGGTTAGATGAAGTGGCACAGGCAAGATCAATAAAGGGAAAAAATGCAATATGGTACGCAAGGGAGGCAAAACATGGGCACACAGGAGCAGCTTTCATAATACGTAGCCTAAAAGATCAAGTGATGCAGTATATAGCAAAAGACGGAAGAATATCGTATATAAGAATAGAAAATAAGCCGAGAAATATATCAATAGTAAATGCATATGCGCCCAGAGAGAACGACAATAATGAAGAGAAAGTTCTATGAAGACCCTGAAGAAATGATCGACAATGCACCAATTAATGACATAAAAATAGGGACTTCAATGCCAGAAAAAAATTAATGGAAAATAATGTTATAAAGAGGTGGCCGGTTGTGAAACAATACACAATGTAACAAATAGTAATGGTGAGAGGTTATGCAACATGGCGGCGGCCTGTGATATGTTTATCGTAAGTACTAAATTTAAGCACAAGAAAGTACATAAAGTAACGTGGACGATACCAGGCGCTGTTGAAGGGAACCATATTTTGGTTAAAAAAGGGACTTAAGCGCAATATGCGATACAAGATCTTATGCAGGGGCTAATATAGATTCAGACCATTTTATGATTATGGCAAAATGCAAATTTAAGATAAATAAAAATAAAGGGAAGCCAAAAGTAAAGAAACGGTGGGAGAGGGAATACTTGGAACAGGAATGATGGAGGGAGAAATACAGAAATAGTGTCAATGAAAAAATAGGACGAAAAAATGAAAATGACAGCATGAAAGAGGAATGGAAGATGATAAAGAGTTGCATAAGAGATGCAGCAGAAGACACCGGTATCGCGAGAAAATGTCGCCAACAATTGGTCGCGCGAAAAAATGTCGCGCACAATTGAGCGCGTATCAAAACGTCGCTAGCGAAAAAGGTCGCGTGCAATTGATCGTGCGAGAAAATGTCGCCTAGGAATATTGAATTTGAAATATTTGCATAGTTAAACTTTCCTTCACCCTTTTACCAGGTTTAGGACTGGCAGTTAATAACTGGCGGGTTTAAAAGTTTTTTTTGTCATTTTTGTAATATTTTTGTAATATTTAAAGTCAGTTTTCACAAAGCCTTTGTCAAGTTTTATTTATTATTTTTACTTTTTATATCTGTAGTTGAAAGTTATGGGCAATTCCTCTTAAATATTCTAAATTTGGTCGATTTCCGTATTGTTGACAAATCGCTTTTATTCGCTGCGCCGTATCTTTATAACTTTTCTTTTCGTGGTGGTTCGTTTCCAGCTATGTACTGTTCGATTTTCATACGATTCAAACTTTCTTCTTTCTTTAACCCAAGGATAAATTTCCACAAATTTGGATGTGTTGCATTTAATAGAGAGGAGAAGCTATTGTGCCAACCTTCGACGGCATTATTTGTACGCGGTAGATCTTCGTTTGTGAATTCAAAGCAATTCCAAAGAGATCTTGAAAATATTGGCTGTCTTCTTTGCTGTCGTCGATCCAATCGTCCTATCCATACATCTTCAAAATAGTTTATTAACGGTAATAGTGCATTTTCATTTTGCGTGTAAAATTCGCTGTCCAGTAGCTCTTCGAATGTTGCAACAACATTTTCTTCAGGTACGAAGGCCAGAGCTGCCAATTGTCGCAAATGTAAAGCAAAATTCGCGTCTTCTGTATAAAGTTGTTGCAGTCCTGCACCTTGCATATTTCGCCACAAACATTTCGTGAAATGAAAGAAGCATCCACGGATTCTGACTTCAGGAAACTCCTCGTGTATAGCATTAATTGTTGCTCTTTCAAAATCCACCATTATTGTTGTAGGACGTAAACCCGGTCGTAACCTTTTTAATTCCTGGAAGAGTCGAGTGTATGTTGCCTCAGTTTTATTTGGTAGAAGAGCAAAAACAGTCGGTATAACGTTGCTGTACTGTACTCCATGAATTGTATACAGCTGACCAAACAATAGAGGAGTACATGTAAATGTTCCATCGGCATACCAGTGGTCACAGCTCTCCATAAAACTTAAATTTCTTTCGGTGGAAAATATTAAAATCCGTTGTTCGTTTGGACCACTATCGAATAAAATAAACGGTTCGTTAATGCTATTTCTGGTATATTCCTCCGAAATAACAAGCTCAGTTAAGTTTCTAGGATTTGCCGGAATAGCTTCCATTCTTTGCCGTGTGTGCTGAATAGTTCGCTTTAGGGATGAAATGGAAGGTAACTGCCCAGTTGCACCCACAGAAACTTCTTGTGAAACAGTGGCTATTATACCTTGTGTTGTTAGTTCAACTTGATGAGCTAGTTCTTTTATTCAATTGCAAGCTCTCCTTGCTTCTAATACGGATGCATCTGCAACGTGGTTGTGGCTTGTACTCTTGATTACTCCATCACCCACTGTGTGAACTCTCCCGGCACATTTGTACTTATTGTATTGAGCGCACTTCCAAATTGTCTTTTCACCAATACTCTTTTCCTTTCTATGGATATATCCATTATACACTAACATATTGGCACCTTTCTGACTTTTAACGTAAGTTAAGACCATCTTGACAATTCAACAAGTTAACGAATAATAAGCTGGGATATTGTACAAAACTTCTTATATATTCATAACATATTAAAATCTCATTAGGTAATTCCAGGACGGTGGTTAACAATATACCCTCCTCCAAATCCAATTGAGGAAGGTACAATGGGACAAAACTAAACTTGGACGATATGTCGTAAACTGTACGAATTCGAGGCTTGTTTAGAAGAAATATTTCGCCCGTTTGGACAAATGCGGTTTCTTAAAGGAAATAAGTCGTCATCTTATGCAAACATAGAAAAGCGCTAAATTTATAAATCGGGAAAGAATAAAAGAAATTGATCAAAGGCCTATTCATACATATATGCCTTTGATATCCTATCGGCTTGCTTTAGCTTGTAGAATTAGAAATATTGTAGCTACTTAGGTATAGGTAATATTGTATTCGTGAGTTATATAATATCCGGTTTGTTTATTCACTTCTCACGGGAAGTAGGCGACTCAAAGTCAAACTGGGCAAAGAAAGATTTACCTTCATTTTGTTTACCTTTTCTAATCGATTCATACAGGCTAACCCTGCATATTTCACAATTCTAACTTCTATAACATAATTACAACTTTGGTCATTAGTGTAGCTCCTCCCGTAATATGCTTTTGTTGAATCTAGTTGATATGTGATGCCTTTCATGTGTATTTGTAAATAGTATTACAATAATTTTTATTTTATGTTATATTTAATAAACTATTATTTTTTAATATAAAATAAATAAAAATACCCTTAGCACACCTTTCGAAAAAAATTCAGATACGTATTTCGGCAACTAAGTTCCCATTCTCAGTGGAAATTCAGTATCACCAGCGATATCTGGCTAATGGCCAAGACGAACACTACACAACGAACACTGTACAACACTAAAGCACTGCACAATGAACATCCCACACCGAAGGCGCGAAACACACCAAAACATTGTCGACATTGTCACACACTGTTGTTGGGTTGTGTGGTGTGTTTCGCGCGTTCAGTGTGTGATGTTCATTGTGCAGGCTTTACTTTTGTACAGTATTCGTTGTGTAGTGTTGGTCTTAGTCATTAGCCGGATATCGCGGGTGGTACTGAATTCCCTAGTTTTCTATTGAGGATGGCAACTTAGTTGCCGAAATACGTGTCTGGATTTTTTCAAAAGGTGTGGTAAGGGCATTTTTATTTATATTATATAGTATTTTAGCCACAATCGCCTTATTCCTATTTGCTATTACTTTTTTTATGTTGCGTCTATTGCCATTTAGTCGTATATTTTAAATTAAATAAGAAGCAAATTATAAATGAATTTTATTAAGAGTTCTTTTTGATCTAAACATAAATCAATTACTATAGTAATTTCTTTTAATATTTGCAAAATATGTTGATAGAGAATTTTAATCAGCTACTTTTTGCATAAGATACTCAAAATATCATTAACGAATAAAATGTTGGATGTCCAATATGAATCGTCATTGACATTGGAATATATCACTCTAAATAGAATCATATTTCGCAGTATTCTCCAATGAATTTTATTTAGGAAAGGAACGAAAATAATTTTTATCACTCACAGAAATAAAAAATACAAATTCACAATCCGTGTCAGCTATATATTAAGGCAATATGACAAAAAGAAGGTGCCGCAAGGTTGCTTTTTTTTTTAATCCTGTGCAAGCGGAAGTTGTACGAATTCGAATGTTTTTCTCTTTTATAAAAGTACCAGTGAAATAGCCGGACTAGGATTCCGCAATAATTCATATTTTTATTCTTATTCGTCATTATTATTTAGCCTTCCTGTACTCACGCATACGGTCCGTGAGACCGACTTATATAGTATAGTATACGTGTTTCATATTTTGACGTGAGTATAGGAAGGTTAAGTAAGGTGGAAGTACGACTGTACAAATAGGTTTAGTCGGAAAAAGAGGATAACGGGGAAAGCAGCCTAGACGAAATAAGTTAACTTCTTTCGATGGTGAGCAACATTCGTCGAGGCTGCTTTCCCCGTTATTCTCTTTTTCAAACTAAAATTACTATTTGAAAACGATTTTTATTTTATGCGAAATCCAAAACAAAATCTAAGATTTAAACGCAAGCTCCTTTTATAAAAATCGCTGACGAATGAACCTACTTTTTATTTTTCTTGCCTGGTATTTATAACAAGCAAACTATTGATTCATCAGTTTCATGCATTCATCACTATCAATGGTGAATGCGGATAAGGTTGAATTTCGCTTGCACTCTTTTTTCCAACACTACTTCGTCGCTTGTCAGTCGTCCAAGTTTAGTTTTGTCCCATTGTACCTTTGTTCTGCTAATCACATATTTTCCTTGCTTTTATATTATATTTTAGCTAATTAAGGTGTAATTAGACTAGACTTTTCTAAAAGCTAATTAACTGTGAATTAAAGGTAAACTATGCAAATATTCAAGGGTTCGTTATTTACTTGTGAACAATATAAAACCTACACATAAATATATATATATATATATATAAAAACAATTAAGTGTGAATCAAAGTTAAACCACATTAAACGACATTGTCTCGCGCGATCAATTGCACGCGACCTTTTTCGCCGGCGACCTTTCTTCGCTAGCGACATTTTGATACGCGCTCAATTGTTCGCGACATTTTTCGTACATTCATTTGTACTAATTTGGTCATCACCAGATGAAGTCGAACTTTTTAGTTGAAGGATAACATTTTTACTTCACGTTCACAACAGGTTCAAAGAAGAATGATTTCACGGAAGTAAAGTTGAATTCTTCGAACCTGTTTGTGAACGTGAAGTAAAAAATTTTATCCTTCAACTAAAAAGTTCGACTTCATCTGGTGATGACCAAATTAGTACAAATATATTGAAACTTTGTGTAGATGAAATAGCCCACTAACGCAAATTATAAATAACTCCGTAATAGGTGGTAAGTTTCCTAAAAGATTAAAAACTGCAAAAATTGTACCTGTTCGGAAAGACAGTGGCGAGCAATCTATTACTAACTATCGACCAATATATATAATTAAACTCGATCTCAAAAGTATTTGAAAAAACAATGGCAAATAGACTCTTAAATTTTTAGAAAAAAATAATCTACTGAATGACCAACAGTTTGGCTTCCGCAGGGATCTTGGCACTACAGCTGCGATAGTATCTTTTCTCGGCCTATTGTACAACGATATGGATGCGAGAAACTCATGTATTGGAACATTCTTGGACCTTAGTAAAGCTTTCGACTTAGTAAATCATGAAATGTTACTTAACAAGTTGTATCTTTACGGGATACGAGGAAATATATTAGAATGGTTCGAAAGCTATCTTAATGGTCGGGAGCATTATGTGTATGTGAATGGTATATCTTCCAAAAAATTGATACTGAATAGAGGGGTGCCGCAGGGGAGTGTTCTTGGGCCATTGTTGTAGGTACTGTATGTGAATGATCTGAAACTGAGTAAAAGTGTTATGTTTGCCGATGATACTTCTTTCATAGTGAGTACCGCAAAAATCAGATCTAATAGGAGCTGCCGAATATACTTTGGAAGCAATTAAGAAGTATACACAAAAAAATGACCTAATAATAAATTCCAAGAAAACAGCATTTATAGAGTTTAGAACGACCGCCTATGATAGACGTGAATCGATTTTATTGAAATATAATGGCAGTAGTATAGCCCAAGTCGATACTATTAAATTCTTGGGGTTCACACTGGATTACAAATGCAGATGGAGAGAACATATCAATAACACATGCGGTAAATTGTTGCCCTTGTGTCATGTACTCAGAAGACTCAAGGCAGAGGTTACTTTCAATGTACTCTTAACCCTATATTTTGGTCGGTTTCACTCTGTGTTGTCATATGCAACTATAGCATGGGGATCGTCACCCGAGTTTGACAGAGTCTTTAAAATACAAAAACGTGCAATACGGGCTATGAAGGGTCTTGGCTATAGAGAGAGTTGCAAGGAGCATTTCACCTCTATGGGTATATTGCCTCTGCCGTGTATCTACATTATGCAATTATTGCTGCATGCTAAGCAAAAGATTAATGTACTGAACAAACTAGGTAGTTGTCATGCATACAACACACGCAACAGATCCGTACTAGAAATTCCCAGTCATAAACTATCTTTTTACGAACAGAATCCGCGTTATCTTGCTATAGAAGCCTATAATAGACTTCCGAAAACCCTTAGAACTGGAGCGGAGCATCTTTTTAAATATAATATCAAAAGATTGTTACTACAGAGGTGCTACTATTCATTGACTGAGTTCTTAAGCGATAACCTGAGCTGGTGATTTTCTTCTGGTTATTACATGTAATTTAATTTTTTAATAATTTTTTTAGTTAACTGTGTGGCATATGTAAAATGTGATGTTTATAAATGTTAGCCTTAGCTAAATGTAAATATTTTATTTATTATCAATGTAAATCATCACATACAAAATATGACTTGTCCTATACTATTATTATAGTCTACAGGATTAATAAACTATCTATCTATCTATCTATCTATGCCGCAGAGACAACGACACTCACCGCAAAAGAAGAACACAAACTAAAGATTTTCGAGCGCAGAATAATAAGACAAATAATGGGACCAGAAAAGACGGAAAATAATGAATATAGGACTTTGATGAATTTTAAGATAGACAGGGTGCTATTTCTTATAGCAGTATAGTAAAGATAGTAAGAACAATTAAAGCGCTAAGAATAAGATTGTATGGTCACATAATGAGAAGAGAAAGAGAATCGCCAATAAGAGAGATCACAATATGGCAACCAACGCAGAACAGGCAAAGAGCGCGACCCAGAACAAGATGGAAACAACAGGTGGAGGACAACATAAGAAAACTAAATCCAGAATCCAGGCAGATGGACAGAAAAAATCAACGATAGGAAGGAGTGGAGAAGAATCGTAGAGAAGGCTAAAACTTTTAAACTTTTAAAATATATTAGAAAGAAACAAGAAGAACGTGGACCAATCCACCACATGAAAAGGATTCGAAGAGTTCCTTGAAGGAACAGCTAAAATTTCATTGTGAAATGTATTACCTTACTTAATTAATAGCATTTCCTGCTAAGTATATTTCCTCACGAAACTTCCAATTATGATAGTTATCACCATCAAGGGGTTCAATGTAGTACATTTGTATATTACCATGCGCCATGTAAATAATAACCCCAATCTCAAATTTATTTTTCACTCGGGTTTGCTTGGGTTCATAATCTGTTCTCCTTATCATTTATTTTCTTCTTTATTTGCGTAACAGTAACTCCACGTAATGTTTATTTGCCTTTATTTCTATAGAATATGACCACTGTATATGTTAATTATGTACAAGAACTTAACTTAGCCCCTTTCTGTACCAACCTGTCGTCACTAAAACTAAAGGAACCTATCACTTTTACCAACATGTAACAGTAACATATTTTTAGAAAACAGCGGAGCAGAATTAATCCATTCGTGCCTAATGAGTATTTAAATGCCCAAAAACTAAAGACAGTAAAAAATTCTAGCGCGGACTAAATGGAAGATTATTGCTGCAACTTACATTTTTATTTAGTAGTAGGGATTGATTAGCCTGGAAAAAAATAAAACAGTAACATTTTTTGCTTTTTACCTTTAGTTTCCATATAGGTAAAATGTAGATTTTTTCTTTGTCGGAAAATGCTCGGAAAAACGTGTTCTCAAATAAAGGACAACGCGAAAAACAGAAAACACCCGCCCATTCTAGATAGTTTTAGGCGTCCCCTCAGTAATGTTAAAAAATTAAAAGCGCTTTTACAACATACCTGGCCGACACACGTTCTGTAATGAGAATGAGTATTTAAATACCCAACAGTCCATAACGAGTTTCAAATATAACTATTTTTCCTATATCGATCCGATTAAATGATCGATGTGATCATATCTAAGTCATATTTGTGTCCCGGAAATCAGCATTCTACCGGGATGATGGTGATTTGACTTCACCATTATCGATTCACATGTCTCTACTCAGAAATCAAACTGCGACATTTGGGGCTTTTTTTCATATATGCGATATGGACAATGTACCTTCCATGCATTTACCATAGCGTCGTCGAACGCATTTGTTAATAATAGCCTATACCACGTTTTGCCCCGAACCCGAATGCGGTTATTGTTCATGGCGTTGTTGAAAAGGTCAACACCTGCTATGTGATGATTATATTGGTTAACCACATAGTGCTGTTCAATTACAACCGTTTTTCGTTGCTTTCATGATCGAAATCGAATCGTTTCGCGCGAGTCATTGGTGTATTGCTCAAAAAATTCGATAATAATGTTACGACTTAAAAATATAAGAATGAATGAAAACGAATAAATGAACCGATTGATTACATAAAATATTTTGGTATATAACGTTCCGAATTATCGTTCCAACGTACGGCGATTATAGAATTGTTCATATCAAAATAAAAATCAGAGGCCCTACGAGGCTTCTTACTTATTTTCTTGACGTCCATCAATGGAGCATGATTAGTGCGATTATCACGAACAGTTCCAAAAGCGAAAAATCCGTCATTCGACAAGTGAATCATTAGTTTGTGGCTAGTAAAGAAATTGCCAAACGTTACTGTGTGCTTGGCGGGGACTTCCAGTTACCACTCGTTCTCCGAACTGTAAGTGTGAACCATCCTGTTCCGATGCACCATCGTATGGCATTAGCTGATACAAGTAGCCTTCGTCAGACGCCAAACACCAATACTTGCAACCAAAGTGAATTGGCTTTCCTTTAATAAACATTCTGCATGAATATCGGCCGTAGTTGGCAATTATTTGCTCAGCAATAGAAAGGTTGTGGGAAAATAGTCCAAATTGAAGAAATTATTCAATGGTGCGGCTTTAGCAAATTTGTTTTTCGGACATACACATTAAGTAGGTAGCATTGTGAATTAGTAAAGTATCTGTGGTTGTAATCTCTCCTGTTTCTGACTTTTCGATATAACTTAAATAGAAATCGTAAGGTCAGCATCACATATATGTATGTATAAACTGTTAAAATTACTACGAAGACGAACACATTGACCAGGAATACAACGAACGCAACAATTTCGTTGTTGACTATCATAAATTAATAGCGACTGCAAAAATTATTTAGAAATGAATAGACAAACATTTATTCAAAATAAAAGCCATTGTCCGATTTAGTTGTGAGTTCGAAAAACAATCCAAAATGTCCCATAAAACTACCACAGTTTTCAGGGAATTGTGACTGCAAATACCAACATTAGCAATTTAGAAAAATTACAATATTTAAGCTAGTTTATCGGGACAAGCAGCTCAATTAATACTGTCTCTAGAAATTACAGAGGGAAATTACGCAATAAATGTATAATGGATATTTATTAGTTTAAAAAATTCCTCAAAATTAACTCATTTTCCTCCGTCTAATTGTATATGTCCCCTTAAATCTAAAAAGAATACCTACAAATCTATCTGTTAGGCATAAACCAAATACAATCAAGCATTATATTCGAAGCAGACCTTCATTTAATACCTTTAAATAGTAACTTTTCTAGAACAATATCATGTCTCATCATTTATAAGAAGAGTACAACGGGGAGTGGGTGGCAGCCGAACGCGGTTTGGCAACACTTGGCCCTGCTCGGCTGCTCGTTCCCACTACGACGGCTTTTTCACCAGCTACGTGAGGGAAGGGTCAATGGGTCATGCCGCGTTTTGAATATTGCTCCTCTGGTCATTACTGCGCATTGCCGTTGCCACAAACATTCGTTTACCCCCTTCTCTTTATTTGTACAGGGTTAGTCCAACAATTTTTGTTTCTTTTTTTTGCATAATCATCGTATTAAATATACTTTATAGCTATTATAGTTAGAATTGCAAGCACGTGAAGAATTTCAAGATTCATATTTTACATTAACTGCAGGTGCAACCAGTATATTAAATTCTGTTAATCTACAAATTGTTGAAAGGTCACTTTCTATTCGTGCTTTTTAAAGTGTCAATAAAAGCAATATAAGATTACCGTCCATTAATCTTCCAAATTTTGATGGAACATATACGCAATGGCTTAGTTTTCACGATTCGTTCTATTCATTTAAGTGCGGATCTTTCACAAGTAGAAAAGCTGAGGTACTTAAAATCAAACTAAAGGGCGAACCACATACGCTAATTTCAAGTTTAGATACAACAGTGAAAATTCCATTTAAACCAAATTTAAATTCCATAGATAACTCATGTTCAGTTGCCAAATCTCGATTAGAGTCATTAGAGCGACGATTCAGCTGAAATCCAGATTTGAAACTAAAATACTGTGAGTTTATGAGAGAATACATTGAACTAAATCATCTGACAAAGGTAAACAATGAAACTGTCTCAAGCAAATCATTTTTTCTTCCGCATCATTTTGTAATAAAGAAACAAAGTGAAACGACCAAATTACGGGTAGTTTTTGACGGATTGTGTAAATTAGATGATGGATTATCAATGAATGCTGTACAGTACGTCGGAGCAACTCTGCAAGACGATATATTCTTAATTTTAGCAATATTCGGACTTCATCAAGACGTTCTTACTGCAGATATTGCTAAGATGTACAGACAAGTTTTAATTCATCCAGATCATCGCAGATTCCAAAAATACTGTGGCGTGAAAACTCAAACGATGATATTTCCATCTATGAACTTAATACTCTAACATATGGTACATCAACTCCATTTCTTGCAATCAGATTTCTTTGAGAACTTGCCCTAGGATACTGAGAGAGTTTTCCAATTGAATCCAAAATTATACGCAAAGATTTCTATGTAGACGATTTAATAACTAGATCAAATGATTTAGAGCTACTAAACCTGATCAAAATTAATGTAGAAAAAGTAGTTTCAACGGCAGGTTTTGAACTACACAAGGTGAACAGCAATATGTCCGAATTAAGAACAGAATCTCTTGCAGACAATTCAATATATTTTTCAAGCGAAGATATAAAATCCCATTGGAATTCAAATACAGATGACTTTACATATTCAAACAAAAATTTAGTAAGGTATTCAGAAGTAATCAAGCAAACTATTTTGTATTTAACTGCTCAAATGTACGATCCATTAGGAATCTTTGCACCAATTATAATATTAGCAAAACTAATCATACAAGAATTATGGCAATTAAATATAATTTAGGACGAATCCGTTCCTATGAGCACACATTTAAAATGGTGGAAGTTTAAGGAAAAATTACATTTTTTAAAGAAAATATCAATTCAAAGACACGTCATAATAAACAGTCATAGTAGATTGGAATTGCACGCATTTGCCCACGCATCGGAAAAGGCATATGGCGCTTGTGTTCATGCAAAACCAACTAATGAATGTAATCAAGCTGCTGTACATTTAATAGCTTCAGAGTCTAAAGTAGCACCGTTAAAACGGACAACGTTATTCAGATTAGAATTCTGTGCAGCGGTATTAGCTGCACAGTAAGTAACGAAATTTAAAACAATTTTACAAATATCTATTAATACAGAAATTTATTGGAGTAACTCCACGATAACTTTATGTTGGATAAATGGTAATCCACAAAGAAGGAAAACATACGCTTCAAATCGTGCAGCTGAAATTCAGCGTTTAACAGATCCAAATAATTAGTACCACGTAGCTTCCGTTGACAACCCAGCCGACTTCACGTGGTGTATTGCCAGATACGTTCATTCATACAAGTTTGTGGTGGAATGGTCTACAGTGCTTGTCTAGCACTTGCCTTAGGCTCGATAACTTCAAAGGAAGTACAAGTACAGATTCAATTCCAGAAACAAAAATGCTTCTATTGTATTAACTGCTTTTAATATGGACAATATTATTAACATCAAAAGGTTTTCGTCGCTAACAAAACTCATCCGAACAATTGCATATTATCTACGTTTTGTAGGGAATTGTAAAAGACTTAAATCTGAACGGACCGCAAGTGCATTGTCTTCTGCAAAATTAAATCATGCGCGGTAAAAGTTCTTACAATTAGAATCATTTTCTGAAGATTTTAAACATGTGTTTAAAGATAGAATTGTTAGTTCCAAAAGCAAAATTCTGAATCTCACTCCATTTTTGGATACTGATGGTTTAATTCGCGTAGGTGGCAGAATCCAAGAATCTAATTTCTCTTATGGAAAGAAGCATCCTATTTTACTATCAAATAAGCTGTAATTAACACAATTAATCTTTGAATCAGAATATAAAGCTTCGCTGCACGCTAGGCCAACTTTGTTATTGAATTCGGTAAGTAAGTTCTGGTCTATTTCAGGCAGAAACGCGGCAAAAAGTTGTTAGAAATTGTATCAAATGCTTTCGTTTTAACCCCAAATTAAATAATTCTATTATGGGAAATTTATCAATTGAACGAGTTCCGTTTACAACAGTGGGAGTTGATTATGCTGGCTTTATACTAATTAAGAACAAAGGAGGTTGCAGTTCAAAAACTACAAAATGTTATATCTGTATTTTTATTTGTTTTTCAACTAAAACAATGCATTTAGAACCAGTGGCTTCATTTAACACGGATGTGTTCATATCTATTTTTAAGAGATTCGTACCACGTCGTGGTTGTCTTACAAAAATATTGAACGACAACGAAAGAAATTTTGTTGCCGCAAACATTGAATTAAAGAATTTATTTCAATTTTTAAATCAAAATTCCAATAATATAATTGAAGAAACTTCACCGCAACGCTGTTGACTGCCATTTTATTCCATCTAACTCACCTCATTTTGGTGGCCTTTGGGAAGCTGGAGTAAAAAGTACTAAATTTCACCTAAGACGTGTTATGCATAAGGCATCACTTATCATTTGAAGATTTATACACGTTGCTTGTACAAATTGAATCAATCCTGAATTCACCTCCTTTAACCTCATTATCCTGTAATCCGAACGATTTTGATCATTTTTTAATTGGTCGTCCATTTACGACCCTTTCGGATCCTGATGTACGAGATATCAAACTTCCCGCTGCAGTAGATATCAACATCTACAGCAATTAAATCGGAATTTTTGGAAAAGATGGTCCAGAAATTACATCTCTCAACTTCAACAGCGTGTCAAATGGAAGCAACCTACAACTCCTTTTTAGATTTGAGGTTTGGTCTTCATGAAAGATGACTACCAACCTCCAGCAAAGTGGCGTCTAGGACGCGTAATGGAAGTGCTTCCCGGAAAGGACAACGTTATTCGTGTTGCAAGTCTAAGGTGCGGGAATGGAATTTCTAGAAAAGAGTACTTGCTAAATTGTGTGTTTTACCTACAAGGGAAATAGAAATCAAATGTTCTCCATTGTTGAGATTCACTTGGTAATATTACATTCACCTTACTTGCGTTATTATTGTTTCATTTGTGTTTACTTTTAAGTTAAATTTTCATATATATCTATGTTTATATTGTTCGTTTAAAATTTAATATTTCAAGGACGACGGCATGTTCAAGATGTATATTTTGAAAACAAAATGTAGTTGCGCCGTCCGACTACAATAGGAATGCATTTGAAATAAACATCAGTGCGCTGTAGAACGTAAACCTAAAAGTACGTGTTTAACTTACTCGACAATTTATCTGCTGCCCTCAAGAAGTTTTTCAATTCTTGTCATCTATGAAGGTCAAAACATGGGAAGAACATTCAATTAGAAAATATATGTGTACAAACAAAGCTTATACATACAGAATTAAAAAAGAAACGTACCTAATCCATATGAGAAAAATCATATCACCTTCTAAGTGTTTAAATCTAAGTATGTTTCTTGCATTCATAATTTTCTTAAATGATATAAAAATATCTAAATTATTTGAAAGTTAATTTGACTAACGGGGGTGTTATAACCATCTAATGTCCTATGAAAATTTACAAAAAAGCAAATTATTGCATCTTGTATCTATGCTACGTACCCTAAACGAAATTAAACGTTGCAATTTTGGGCAATTTATTCTATTTAGTGGCAGTTCTACTTCGGGTAAACAAAGATTGGAAATCTAGTATTCAAACGTTCGACATAGTTATATAAATTTCTGTTAATTTGGAATTTGAATCAAATATAATTAACAAATCTACGCTGTACTCATTCAATCCTGTCTGAGTAGGGCAGTGCGGGTTGCAGATGAAACTATAGTACCCCAGTAATATAATGGTTGAACTATCTAAACGGCCGGTTTCTGTTTCTGCTAGTAACACCTTTGAAGGCTTATAGTGCAGTAACCTTTATTTCTAAAAATTTACCCTCTCTCACCCTCATTGAGTTACGGAAACACTGATTTCAATTAAACATGGCAGTTATGTGGAACTACACCAAATAAAAAGCATGTGTGTGCTACTGTAATTTATAAAGTGTTTATCCAATATTGTATTAGATATGTAACAATAACAGTAGAATTGTGGAGGTCACAGAGGGACAGACGTTAGTTAGTTTTTTTAGACGTTTACCTTATTTAGTCGGCTACTTAAATCAGTGACTAAGCTGTGCTGGTAGTGATATGTAAGGGGTATTAACAGTTTCCAGTTTGGATGTTAGTGCGTTTTGTACGATGTTATAAAGAAAAAGAAGAAGAAAAGCTTACGGTTCTCGAGCGAGGTGCTAAAGGAATACCTGGGAGAGAGGCTAGGCTGTCGCAGTTCACCGAATCGGTCAAAGTTCAATCAAGAGATACCGAATAGTATATAAGTTATGCGATGGATGTAAGCGTGTTGGGCCGGAGTAACTTGCTGGCGAGGTCGCCGGACCCGAAGAGAAAAAAGGATGATCGTAAGGAGAGCCCGGAATTGTCTCCGGTAGATTTGAAAGGTCTAACTGAAGGGTTTAAGGAGGACAATAAAATACTTAAAAATAACTTGAATGACTGGAGGAAAGAAAGTGATGATAAAGTATAAAACTTAGAGAAAGGGAATGAGAAATTATTGCAAGATATATTACAAGAAATTAAGGAAATGCGAAAGGAGAACAGGGAAGTTCTTGATAAGATGCAAAGAATGCAGGAAAAATTCCAGGAACAAGAAGATAAATTCGACGAGGACAGAAGAAAGTCGGAGGAAGAAAAACGTGAGCTGGAAAAGAGAATCTAGAGAGTAGAGCAGATTGAATGGGAAAGAGAAAGGAAGGAAAGGAAGAATAATCTGATAATTAGCTGAGTGTCGAAAGATCTACATAGAGGTAGATCCAGCGCTAAAAGAAATCATCGTAGGAAAAAATAGGTATCTCAGTGGAAATGGCAGATGGGTTTAGAATCGGGAAAAAATCTGGTGGGAAAATAAGGCCTGTACTCCTGAAGATGAGAAATTAGAACGATAAAGGAATGGTTTTGGAAAATACGAGAAAGTTAGTGGGTGGAAGCATTTTCGTGGATGATGGAGTGAACAAAATGAGAGAATCGACTGTTTTAAAATGTGTTTTTGGAACGTTAATGGGTTAATGCGGAAATTGAGAGACTATCACAGTCGAAGCGATTTGTGTGTGTTTTTGCAAAAATTGAGTTTGTGGGTTTGGCCAAATGGTTTTATGTGGGTGAGTCAGCATGCAGTGAAATTAAAGGCTAAAGGTAGAACCATGTGTGAAATTATTAGTGGTATAAGGGCAGGTATAACAAGTAACGGCGGGAGGTCAATACTCTGAAAGGGTACAGGAGAGGGTAATTAGGATTGATGGGGAAATTATGAGAATTTTTACTGTGTACTCAAATGGTCGTGTGAGGGAAATTGCAAAATAAATTGATGAAAGACAGGAAAGGGGTGGAAAAGATGGAGTGAAGGTATTTTTAGGGCGAGACTGGGCGGCGCGAGTGAGAGAATGGAACGGGTTTGCAGTCGATGAGGATGTATACTGTCCGAAAATCGAAGGATAAGGTGGTGAATGACGAAGGAAGAGCGATCACAGAATGGTTGGTGGACGGACAGTAAAATTTATTAAATGGTTGTATCGAGCGAGATTTGAATGGTGAAATAACTTATATGGGATCTAGAGGTCCCATATAAGAGGTCCCATATCAGGCATAGTAGCAAATGATGAAGCGAGAAGAGAGGTGGAGGAGCTGAGTGTCGTAGAGCGGGTGGAATCGGATCAGTTTCCCATAGTAGTGAAGACGGCAATTAAGTTTCTCTGTTTAACGAAGACACAACAACATGGTGTGAAGATCCTGTGGTCACAAAAAGACAGGAATGTTTCAAGAAAGAATTAGAAGAATAAATTTCAAAGAAAAAGAAAACATGGAAGAACTAACAGAAGAATTGATGGGGGCGGTGGTTTGGAAAACATGGAACAAGTAGCAGAAGAATTGATGGGGGCGGTGGTTTGGAAAAAAAGTGAGTAGCGGTAAAAGAACAGACAGTGCGAAGAAGAAAAGAAAAAGTGAGGAGGTTACCAGTGGGGAAGTAGTGAAGGGAAGAAGAGATATGGAAGGGATGGTTCGAAGAACCGCTCAAGATCCGGTCGCTTACGAATGAAAGTGAGGAATGGAAATTTATTAGAGAAGTGGATGGCAATTATAAAAACAAGTGTGGACTGGGTGTAAATGTGTGGAAGGCTCACTGTATAGAGTTATCAAAAGGTGAAGGTGGGCCAGTGGTGCCGAAGGAGCAGTCTCCTTCGGCACCACTGGCTCACCTTATCAGTATAAGGAGAAAACTTTTGACAACCAGGAGGAAACCACGAAAGAGGAAGTGAGAAGTGCTATACAGTATATGAAGACAAAAAGGCAAGTGGTCTGGATAACCTTCCCATTGAAGCGGTCAAATGGGCAAAAAGAGTGTGTTCAAAAGTTAACGGAGCAATTTAATAACGTTTGGAATGGTATAGCGAAGTAGCCAGCAAGCTCGAATGACGGTGTCATTGTCCCAATTTATAAAAATGGCAAGAAAGACGTTCCAAATAGTTATAGGGGTATTACGATAATGAGTACTATGTATAAAATTTCTGCGGCAATCATTCGGGAAAGATTGGAGGATGAGTTGGAACGGAAGGGCATCCTAGATCATACACAGGCGGGGAAAAGGAAGATCGGCAATGGAACATGTACTGACTTTAAATTATATTATAGACCAACAGTTGCCGGGCAAGGGTGGGAAACTGTGTGCATTATTTGTGGATATGAAGGCCGCGTATGATTCAGTGGATCGTGAAATCTTGTTTGAGTTGATGAAAAAGTATGAGATGTCCGAGCAAATGTGCCATAGCTGTGTAAGAGTAGGAAACGAGGTAAGTGGCAGTTTTAGAACGTTGAGAAGGTTACGACAGGGGTGCCCGCTGACTCCAACATTTATTCTGTATGTGGCAAGGCTGAAGAATGTTCTGAAAGTAGGGCAAAGAGGTGAGATAGTGATTGGTAGAGAGAAAGTTTGGTCCTTGTCCTATGCGGATGATATGCTAATTTTTGCGAAAAGTATGAATGAAATGAAAGAAATAGTTGCGAGATTGGAAAGATTTGTTGACAAGACAGCCTTGCAAGTGAATGTGTACAAAACCAAATACATGGTGTTTAGCAAGGGTGGGTGGATAAAGGAATAGGACAGGTGCGAATGGAAGGGAGTACTGATAGAAAGGGTGAGAACGTTTAAATATCTAAGTTTTGTGTTTAGCTGTAATAATTCCACTGCACCACTGTAATAAGGAGCATGTGAGGTATGTGTGTAAAAAGGCGTCAGTTGCAAATGATAGACTGGGGAGAAAATGGAATGGATGGTTCAAAGAGAGTTTTAAAGCAAAGATGATTATTTGGGAAGCATGCGTTAAGAATATTTTCTTGTATGGGGTGTGAAAGAAATTGAGGAAATGCAGGTGAAATATATTAAGAAAGTGTTAGGTGTAGAGAAATCGATATTGAATAAAGGAGGAGGAAAAAAAGTGTGTAATGTGCGGGGAGGAAAAGGATATCTGGATGCACTGGAGGGAATGTAGAGGAATGGTGTGGTCAGACGCAGAGAGACAAATTTTGAGTAATTGCCGGTGGTGTTTAACTGAGAAAAGGGGCGAGAGATGTTTTTTAAAAAGAATATTAAATTACAAAACGCTAAGCGCTAAGTTTAATTGTTGATAGTGTTGATATTGTTCTTTTTTGTTTTTTTGTTTAGTTTTTTATTTTGTTGTTCTGAATGTGGTAGTTAGTTCTTATAAAGCTTATAAAGGTTCTATATATATATGATAATAACCATGTGAAAATAGAATTTATGATTTTCTACAAAACTACAAATTATTTAAGAACATAACTGGGAAAACGCTTATAAATAAAATAATAATATGCAGTAGGTACATACTTAACATGTATTTAAAAAATGATTTAGCCTTTGCTCTTATATGTAATATATATATTACATCAAAACTAAAATTCGCTAAAAATGCTTTCTATTCACCATTTATATTTTCTTTCGATTCTGCACTTATATTCTCGAAAAGGACTTTAGCTTCGTCTTCTAATTCCATAATCTTTTGTGCCTTATGCCAACTTTTGCTAGACATGTGTGGATGGGAAGAGTACATGAGGGTGTGCATTACATCTTAATTTGCTGATGTTCGTGAGCATTTAATACAATTTGATATTTATTGTCGAGCTAAGACAATAGACTATCCTTTGATTCAGCTATATAATAATAATAATAATAATAATAATAATAATAATAATAATAATAATAATAATAATAATAATAATAATATATTTAGTACCCACAGGAAAATCCCAATTACAGGTAAAATACATTTCATAAACTAATATTAAATCTATATATCATCACAAATCAAATCAAATCAAGCGCAGCAAGCAAACACTTGGCAATGATACACACAATGCTGGAATGAATACGTGTCTAAGGAAGTTGACTGAAGTGGTAGTAGACATGGTTCATTATACAGGTCAACGTATCGGCGAATATGTCGCAAACTTCGGATATCTGATTGAAGTAGGCACACAATAGCGATATAGGAGATCTTACTAAAACGTTAGTCCTATTCGCGTCAATGTAAAAGGTTGACAAACATCTAGAGTTAGACCTAGGTACATGAAAATTTAGTCTGTTTAACAACATTGCACAGTCAACCCCACCGTGTATCAGAGAAAAGAGGAACTTTATTAGAACGACTATCCTCCTGACCTGTAAGGGTAAAGTGTTGAATCTGGCAAGTAGTAAATTATGGTTATAACCTCTCACCGGGTAACAACCCTCAGCCTTAAGAAATAAAAATTTTAAAAATTTTCTTTGAACAGACTCGATCAGTTGAATATGGACATTATAAATCGAGAACCATATAAGAACAACATACTCAAGTCTAGACCGAATAAGAGAAGCGAACAAAATGTAAATGGTGCGTGTGTTTCGGAAGTCTCGACAATTTCGAAATATGAAACCATAAATTTTAAAGCAAGTGCTAACCACATCGTGCACATGACCAGTAAGCTATATACCTCAATTTTCAAAAATATTTACAAGTGTTACTTCACCATTTGACCTCCGTCCGTGTAAGTATGAGAAGCTATAATCTACTCCAGAATCTTGAATCATTTTCGTAGCTTTCTGTTTCTTTTTAATCTCGGAGGACTCTTTATAGTCTTTGCACGATCTACCTCTTGTTTTTCCAGAAAGTGTAGAAATTTCTGGTGTAGAGGCCCCTGTATTGTCAAAATCAGTGACAAACTCCGTATTTAACCAATCTTGGTTATTGGCGATACATTGATCTTTTGTTCTCGATGCGCTAGCCCATTTAGCTTTGAAATTCGGCAATAAAGTGTTTTGTATATTGGCTTTGATGCAAGCAGATTGCGTTTTGGTTAGATTATAATTTTTAAAACATCGGCAATTGAGATATGTTTTCCATTTTCGATGAAAGCCATACACAAGTCGTTCACTTTGTTTTGTGTAACTACCATTTTATTTCACTTTGAAATTATATGGCACAGACAATTATTTTACAGTAGTACTTAACTGTGTACTTAATAGGTAGTGGTAATATGATATAAACTGAATTTGAATACTTTTATACAGTAGAAGCCGCTTATTGTGATCAATTTGGAACAAACCCTTTTTGATAACATTAACCGAATGATAACAGTAAGCGGAAGGTAAATATAAATGTATTTTTCTATGCTGATGTAGTCAATAATAAATATGTATGTATGTAATCAAATTATTTAACGACTTACAAATAAAATTCAAGGGAAAAATTAACGATTAATCAACAATTTTTAATATTTTACCAAATTTGTTTATTTTTTATCATCGATACAATACGTAGGTACATTTATTTACACTTTACGATTTCATTCGAAAAACTGGTCGATCGTCGTTTGACGTTTATTTTTATTAATAAGATTTTGTATGTATATTTCAAAATCATAATATCTATCAAAATTACTTTCTCGGAATTGTACACCACGTCGGAGAATATTTAACGCTTCTTGCATCTGGCCATTAGTTGGCGGCTCTTCAGACATTTCCTCTTCTTCTTCTTCTCCTACTTCGGGTAATTCAGGATTACTTCCTTCGGACGATTGATCCACAACTTCCCGACAAATGTCTGATATAGTCATTGTGGCAGCTGTTTGAACATCATTGTCGATATCCACCCAATCGGAAAATTCGCTTTTGGACAGACCTTGAACTACAAAAAAAATTAAAAAAATATTAGTTAGATGTACAAAACAAGTTCTTTTTCATACCTTCTAAAAATGTCAGCGCACGTTTCATGGAGATCAGGTTCTTCATCACCAGTTTTGGAAAAACCTCCTTTCGAAAACAGTTTCGGATCGTTTCTGGTTGAACTTGCCTCCATGACTTCACCAGCAAAATGCAGCGCATCTAGAAGACTGATTTTTTTTGCTATCGCATCTGCAGTAGGTGCATCTCGATTCTCATCAAGTTCTTGTATAATTTGGGCTCGAATTTGCCCTCGATAGTATTCTTTGAATGTTCGAATGATTCCTTGATCACATGGTTGTATCAATGCCGTAGTGTTCGCAGGCAAGAAAATAAGTTGGATGTTCGTCAAAACTGCATTCACTTTGTGCGCAGTACAATTGTCTACTAATAAGACGATTTGGCGTTTCAATTTTTTGTCCCACCTGAGTAACCACTCGCTGAACAAGACACTTGTCATCCAAGCATTCGCATTAGCAAAATACTCCACGGGCAAAGTTTTAACACCTTTAAAACACCGAGGATTCTTACTTTTTCCTATCACTAGAAGTTCTTCCTTTTCACCTTCCATATTAACAGAACATAACACTGTTACTCGTTCTTTCGAAGATAAGCAACCTCTTACTTTATCGTTTTTGAACAAATAAGTATGATTAGGCATCGCGCGAAAGTAGAGTCCTGTTTCATCTGCATTGTAGATGTCCCGAGGCGGATATTTTGCAATAATTTCTGGCCATTCCGAACGCATCTAGTCAGCGGCTGCTAACGAATCAGCACTTTTTTCTTCACCGTGCAGAGGTCTATAAACGATGTTTTCTCGCTTTTTCCACCGATTGAACCATCCGTCTGTTGCAATGAAATTTTCTTTCCCCATAGTTTTGGCTATATCTTCTGCTTTTTGACGCATGATAGGACCATTCACAGAGGCATTTTTTTCGCGAACATTTGTAAACCAAATTTTTAAAGCTGATTCAACTTGATTATCCTTTCCAGATCTTTCCCTTTTTCGTTTTATGTTTTCATTCGAACGCGCACACGTTTCTATTTCTGTACGATTTTTTAAAATTTTACACAACAGCGGTTGCGAAATTTTTAATTGTACCGCAGCATTCCTTGACTCATTTTCGGAAGTTTATCGAAGTTATCGAGAATTTGTCGTTTTTCTTCGTTCGATAGATCGCGACGTTTTTTATTCACTTCTGCCATGACCACGGTGGTTTATGCGAAATTTCAATAATTTACCCGTACACAAGACTGTAGAACGTGAGATTCGTAGAAGAGTATAGGAGAAACTGAATATCATTTAAACGAACGGACCTTTTATACATAAAGTACATCAAAAAAGATGACCTCTTCATAATATAGAAATAACAATTCGTTAGATTGTAATATGCGATATGAGAGTTTTAATTGAAATCGGCGAGAAAAAGCGGCTCGTTCAAAGGAGTTGCGCTGCAGACACCGTCGCCTGAAGAAACTTTCCGACAAAGGATACTATTCATAACTAATAACATTAAGCGGCTTTTGATTACAATATGCGGCTTTCTTTCAATGAGTTTTAAATAGAGTGATTTGCGACCAACGGTTTTCGATAACAATAACCGTTTGATAACATTAACCGTGATTATAATAAGCGGCTTCTACTGTATATGTTTTGAAACGATAAAAAAACGCATCAAATATTGATAAATACATACAAATCATAATCTAATCCCGTCCACAGGTAGAATAATACTTTCCGAAGATAAACGTTATTATTGACAGACTTCCCACAGATACGATCAGCACACCAGGTTATTATTATAAACTTTATCAGCTTGTACTTAATTAATAAGAAAAAGTATTCTAATAAAAGTAGCGGATGTAACAAAATATGTATATACAGTATACCTGTGCATACATACAACATCAATGTTCATTTCTATAACATTTATTAGGCAGAGCTCTCTTAGAAATCTAATATTTTTAAACTGGGGGCCAGATAGGGGCAAGATTTGATTGCCTAGATTGTAGACACTTCAGCAAATATAAGAATCCCAAATTCCCAGACTCTGGCAAAAAGCGCTAATTACTAAATGTCCAATAAAAGTTTATAATTGTCCTAAATTAAATTTTTTTGCTTCTCAATTTAATTTGAAACAGTTATTAACTATCAAGAACCTAAATTAGGCCTTCACATAGAAAATCGATAAACTAATAAAACCAAAATATTATCTTAACTCACTCCATAACACATTAAGATAGGGGCTTAGAGTTCTACGTAAAATGTAGCAATAGATCTGTTGTTTGTAAATGTTCAACCTTGAGGCCCTATAACAAATTAACGGAATGACCTACATACAGGAACAGGTCTATAAATATACGCTTCAAGGATTTATAATCAATTATTATTTTATTCCTACGGCATACTTGACATTGACATACTGAATTTTGGGATGATTTGCTCACCCCTAGGTTTTAACTGTTGCTTAAATCCATTGTCGGTCATTTCTTTTTCTTACAAGAATTGTAATTGGCAATAAAACGGAAAGCAGCCCTATTTCCAGCCTTCAGATGCTTTTAGATCAGAGACAGGAACCAGTTTTTAATACAGTGCTACACTGATAGCACTGTAGAACTGTCTACATAACTTCCGAGTTTTGTCGAAATCGGCGAGGGTGAGAGGAGATAATCTTTTTTATGGGGTTTGCCGATTCACTTGTTTTAATAGCCCTCTTGAAGCAGTATATGCTCATATGTTTGAATACTTCTTTCTTGCAATAATTGCAGAGTAATTGTTAAAAGATGGTCCCATCCTCTGGGATACTTTTCACCCGTTCAAAGGTATTGCTGGCAGAAAGAGGAACCGATCTTTTATATAGTTCAAGCAGGCGTACATAATTATGTACCTGGTAATTACCAAGTTACATCGAAATCGGTGTTTCTGCAAATCGGTGGATATGCGAGGGGTAGTATTTTTAAGATTATCCATTCTGACACGTTTCAATAGCTCTCTTAAAGCGCTATATACTGATATGTTTGAATATTTTTGTCTCGAAACAATTCCAACATAATTGGCAAGAAACCAAAAGCAGGTTAATTTTCTGGGGCGCTTTTCACACCTTCAAAGGCTATAAAAGCAAATCGCAGAAACAGAAATCGGGTTGTTACATAGTCTTACCAGCTGTGCATAATTACCAAGTTGCATTGAAATCGGCGTGTACGGATTAGTAGCTCTAGCAATGGATATCATCATCAATGTGGAATCTGAAACTCAACGATGAGTCAAAAGTTATGCCGAACTCTACATTTTGTGTAACCCGATCCAATGTTTTATTGGCGATTGTGAGTAGGTGACTATATTTTGTCGTTTTTTTTTTTAGACATACAATGACTTTACATTTATCAATGTTTAAAGCCATATTATTGTCCTTACATCAAATCGATATGTTAGTAAGGTTGCATTGGAGTTTGGCACAATCGGAACGTGACTGTATTTTCATAAATAATTTGAGATCGTCTGCAAAAGTAAATATTTGGAGTAATTTATACGATATTTCATCATTTATGAATAGCAAGAAGATTGGTCTAGGGTGACTGCCTTGTGGCACATCAGATGTAAACTAAATTGGAAATGTTGTGCAGTTTCCTACACGCACGATTTAAAAGCGACCCAGTGCGATTGAAACCAATTCCATAAATTACCAGCAATTCCATAATTTTCAAAAACGACAGTGAAATACCGTCGGGTCCAGATGAGAGAGTATTGGGAAGAGAGCTTAATCTATTAAATACTACATCGAGGCTGTTGTGCTAAGATCGTTCGAGTGGTTATGTGGTATGTCGGGTTGAAGTTTTGTATTAACCCCGAGTGATTTCGATATGTGGTTTAAAATTAGCTGAAACACTTATTACTTGTGATATTAAGATTCTGATCCTTGGTACTACATTTTCTTTGGGAGAGTATGGAGTTTTCGTTTTGAATTAATGAAATTCCAAAAAATATTAGAATTTAAATTGGCGTCATTTTCAATGAAAGCTAAACATCGTTTATAATCTTTATTAATACTAGTATTACAAAGAGATCATAATCTTTTAAAAGAATTGTGGATTAATGCATTGGAAGGGTGCCGCTCGTACATCTGCGTTGTTTTTTAAGTAGTTTTTTTTTTTTTGGTTTCAAAGAAAAACCACTGTTTCTATAAAATTTAGGAATAAAAGTTTAGATACAAGTTCTTCGAATTCAATAAATTATCCCAAACAATGTGAGAAATAGTGAAATAATAGTAATTTATTAATTCCTATTGTAGTATAGTAATACTGGAATGGTTAATTACTATTAGAAAATTCATAATTTATTATAATTCAAGATACGACGCTGAAGCCAGCAGAACATTCGCGGCAGCACGTTCGGGAAAGTAGCGTCGATCAACCTCATTACTATCTTCGTAATATAATGCCGTAAAACAAGAAATTTAAGAACTAAATATATGTACATGCAGCGATCAGTAACAAGTAATAAGAAGTAATAAAGTATAAAATTGCACAATCAGTTGCACAAATAACAAATCCTTCAGTATAAACAAATAAATAAATAAAACACTGCATACAGCACAGAATATGAGGTAAATATCTAAAACTTTTTACGTGTCTTCTTTAATAACCCTCACATGTAGCTACCAAGTTTCGTAGTGAAACGCGCCATAGTTGCAAAATAGGAAATGTTTAAATAAATACGTGGTATATCTTTTCTAACGTATAATATTGTACAAGCTAGAGAACACGAGCAAACTAAACAAAATTTTGTACACACACTCCTTAAAGATGATCTAATATAATACAACTAAAAAGAATTTGAAGTGAAACGCGCCATAGTTACTAAATAACAAATGTTTAAATAAATGGTCCGTCATAAGTAATGTCCAACACTGCAATTCTTTCTGCCAAACGAATATCCGCACAAGACTGTGAGTCCAAGTAACTTTTAGTGAGAATTATGTCATCTATTAGATTATGCATTATTTAAATGCTTAATTCCATTTGCACACTTTTTCAACGTAAAGGCAATTAAAATAAGTTTGTTTTATGCCCTTATAAAACTAGCACCACAGCATATAAAAGACAGTCCAAATATTAATATTATATTATAGACAAACGGGGTTGTTTGATCATCAGCCACATATACGCCTAGTTCTTAAAACATATGTTGAAAGCGTTGGGTAGCCTTCTTCCTCTCTAAGTTTTAAACTAAAATAATATTCAGCAATCCCTTTATGCTATTGGCTTTACTCTCATCGCAAGTAATGTAATGTAATGTATCGTACATTTGAAGGTCATGATATAAAAAATGCATTTACACAAATAAATAAATATACAACTTTCAACTTTAAAGAGTATATGTACAAAACTTTAGACACTTTGCTCGTGTTCTCTGCCTTCTGCAGCACCTCAATCCTAGAAATGACGGTATATTTATTTAAACATTTGTCATTTAGTAACTATAGCGCGTTTCATTTCAAATTGTTTTTAGTTGTATTAGATAATATTTAAGGAGTGTGTGTATAAAAATTTTATTTAGTTTGCTAATGTTCTCTGGCTTGTACAGCACCTTCATCCTAGAGATGACGGACTATTTATTTAAACATTTGTCATTTAGTAACTATAGCGCGTTTCACTTCAAATTCTTTTTAGTTGTATCAGATGATGCTTAGAGAGTGTGTGTACAAAATTTTCTTCAGTTTGCCCATGTTCCCTAGCTTGTACAGTATTATACGTTAGAAAAAGATGCATCATGTATTTATTTAAACATTCCCTATTTTGCAACTATGGCGCGTTTCACTACGAAACTTGGTAGATACATGCGAGAATCATTAAGAAAGACACCTAAAAGTTTTAGACACTTACCTCGTGTTCTGTGCTGTATGCAATGTTTTATTTATTTATTTGTTTGTATTGAAGGATTTATTGTTTGTGCAAGTGATTGTGCAATTTTATGCATTATTACTTCTTATTACTTGTTACTGATCGCTGCATGTATATTTAAACATTTTTTTGTTTTACGGCATTATATTACGAAGATAGTAATGAGGTTAATCGACGCTCCTTTCCCGAATGTTCTGCTAAATGTTCTGCTAGCTTCAGCGTCATTTCAAGATATAAAATTCACAGCTAATGTTGGGGTTATGGTCTTCAATTGTCATACGGTCAATTTTGGGGTTCTATTTATACCTTTTCGACACCACGCTCACCACCTTTTGAGCATTTTATTACCCTATGGGTGTTAGCTTCTTATTTGAACTCCAGCCAGAGACGTTTAATGGGAGAAACAAATGCCAGTAGAAATAAAATTGTTAATTTTTTTAAAAAGCGTATATTAATGGATAAAAAACATTGTTAACATTCAGATGCATACATACATACAACATTTTACATTACAAGAATTCACAAAATTTTACTGGAAATATCCAAGGATACATAGACGTTCAATACAGGTTTCTATAACAGCAATATACCTCGATAAACTGGAGTCAAGGTGAATTAAAGTTTTCGTTTCGTGGACAAGTTATAAGTAAAGCAGTGTAGTCCTGGTTTCTAAAAGAAATGAAAAAAGATGTTTTGGTTAACGACGAAGAAAATTGACTAGATAGATAAGTCAAAAAATAAGTCCATAAATATATTTGGAATAAAAGGATTTTAAGAAGAAGTACCAGTGAATAAAAGAACCTCACCATACCAGAGAAGATAGAACTTAAGAAGGGGGAGAATCCATAGAAATTAAAGGTGCATCGAGAATAGAAGAGAGGAGATATAGGAAGAACCATCTTCGAAAAAGAAATTTACACTCACACACACACAACACTAGGTAATTATCCTGATTTATGTTAAATATTTCTCAAAATTTATAAATATAATTTGTTATAATTTATGCTTTTTATATCATTAATTAAGAGCTAGGCCGGTGCAATTTTCTTTAATAAATTTAACTAAATTCTCAGTACACTATGAAGATTATATCATCATTTATGCAAGAAATTTCATAAAATAAAAGCAACTTAATAGATAATGGCGGGTGGTGATTATCTGGTGGAACTAGAAAATGGTTACAGTTTATGATTTCTGTGCTAACATTTTGTTAGAATAATAGATTAAATCCATAGTAGCAGTATTACTATTACTATTGCAATTCAACTGAAATAATCCCAGAAAATTGAAAGTATCACTTATCTCCAATTCCAACACCAATCGGAATCAAACAATCATCGCTTGAACACAAGAGTTAAGTTGTAACCACGGTTGGCCAAAACTCCAGTGAAGACACTCCAAATATACTTCTTCGTTGATGTTCACTGGTAGATAAGTGGTTCCAAAAATACATTCCATAGTATTGATCAAAACAGAAATAGATAAATCTTCACACGATACTGATTATGTTAATGATAGAGGATGGATGTCTGATCGCACAAATATCAGCGCGCGCCCCAAGAGTCCTCGAACCTGTACTAGGATCTTGTCTAGATCTTTACGATAAATTACATACTTATTACGTAATATTTCGTTGTTAGAAATGGAATCATGTTACTAAGTTTCAGTGAGGATAAATAAGTAGTACTGCAAATTTAAAGATTTCAAATAAGCACTAGCCACTTTAGTACGTAAAATACGAATATTTTGATAAAAAAGTGTTAAGTTGTCTATACGATTTGAGCTATTAATATTTTGGTATCGACAATCGTAGGATATCCATTGATATATTTGATGGCTTTGTTCTGACTCGCCTTGTTCGTGTCAGAACATTTTGATGTTAGATACCCCAGGTAATCCCTGTGGCTTGGCGTTTGAAATGCTGACATTGCAATGAAAAGTTGTATTACTTTCTCTAGATTATAAGACATTTGACACTAGAAGCGCCGCCGTCCTATTTTTGTCCCGCCCGTAAGTTTAATCATCTCTAACTTTTTTCATTTTTTTATTTAGGTCCGTAAAGTTTTTGACTTTTGATAATTTTATGTATAATTTTATAAATACATAAAATAATTAAAACTGAAAAAACTTCTTGGACCTAAATAAAAAATAAAAAAGTTTGAGACGATTAAACTTACAGGAGGCGGAACAAAAATTTGACAGCGGCGCTTCTTGTGTTAAAACGTCATTCTTGGGAAGTCAAAGTAACCTGCAAAGGATGAACTACATTTCCTTTAAACATTCAGGAGAACAGGAAATTCCTCGTCAATAAGTCCTTCATCTTTAGTTAATTTAACAGATTCAGTAAGATTATGTATTATTATGTCTGCTCTCGTTGCTGATGATCATGTAGTTCACTAACGGCAATCTCCACGAAGTTATCAACTCGTCATCTTTGCGATAATCTATTATGTGCGTTAGTTTATTTTTGAGTGATTGAATTTCATTTTGCAATTATTTGGCGAGATCAGTTAAATCATGAATTCTAGCCACTTGAGTTTTTAGATCGTAACAATGACAAAAATGAAAGGACGTTTTACGAAGTTTCCTGACACGATAAATCAGCGCATGTGGGATGCAAGTAGTTTTTACATAGATCACAAGAAACTTTCCTGTGGGAAAGATATTGGTTGCAAACAGAAAAAGTTGTCGACATCTCCATATAATTGACTTTACATGGGGTTAAAATACGGTATTTTACATGATTTGAATAAGGGAACAGAACTTTCCACGAAGAAGTCCATCTTCGTGGCTAACAGTTCACAAACACAAGACAAAAGGGTAGCAGTTGAGTAAGGATCAAACGATAAAATTTGACGTACAATAAACAAAGATAAACAAACTGTAGGTATAAAGCACACAGGGTAGGATAAGTCAAAGTCGATTATGTAGACGCAAAGAAGTACAGCAAAAAGTTGTTAAATATTCAGTATGCAATGCAAAAATTTAAATAACTTCATCAAATCAGCGCGGAGATTAAAAAGAATTCCACAGTTGGATAGGTTGAACGATTAACGACATAAGGGTGTAACATTAATAAATAATTTTCTGGAAAAGACCACTAGAAAACACAGATTTACACAACGATGTAGGCTAAATATGAGGACGAGTCCCAGTTGATTTTCGCAAGAAAAGTTAGAGCACCGTAAAGGTGACCTAAAAAGTGATAAATTATCTTAATAAAAGTTTTGTGAGAGATGCCTCCCAGAGTCACAATTTAAGAAAAACGATCTTACCTTGAAGTGTTTACGTTACGTTCAAACGGAGTTTTGTTATGTATTTCATCGCATAAATACAATTTATAATACATTTATAATAGCTTTTATCCTTTTTCTACAAATATACGTTCAAATATTAATATAATTTTTAGCAATTTACCAATAATTTTACATTTTCTGAGATGTTAAAATGTATGACTTTCTAAATGACATTTGACTCATAGCAACCAGTTCCAACTTAAATAGATGTATATTTATGTAATTCTTCTTATTCTTTTTCGAAGCCGTCTATTATTGAAGTTAAACGTTGGTTAAACGAATTGTTGCCGTACACGCAAAAATTGATTGATGCAGGAACTTGCGTATTCTTATGATTTTTTCTGTATTTGCTAGTCGGTAATTTAAGGAAATTTTTGTGTTAATTTATCTGGTATTTTACTGATTTAGATCATTGACTATCAGACGTGCGTATATATATATTCTTGGTTCGTTTAGTTGTTTGTTTACGTTTCTAAATGAATAACTGCCATATACGGAAAAATTGATTCGTGCAGCAACTTGCGTATTCTTACGATTTCTTCTGTACATATTTATGTCTTTTGTCGCGAGGTTGTTTTGGATGCGTATATCATACATAAACAAACGTTAAGGGGGCCAAGTAAAATCGTAGAGATAGACTAATCCAAATTTGGAAAAGAAAATATCATCGTGGACATTTTGTAGAGGGGCAATAGCTGGTGTGGTTTAGTGTGGTGTGGGTTTGGGTGTGGTGGTGTGGAATAGTTTGGGCCGGATAGCGTGGGATGGGTTTGGGTCTGCTGGTGTGGGATAGTTTGGGCCGAGTCGTGTGGTGTGGGTTTGGGTCTGGTGGTGTGGTACAGTTAGGGCCGGATAGTGTGGAGTGGGTTTCGGTCTGGTCGTGTGGGATAGTTTGGGCCGGGTGGTGTGATTGGGTTTGGGTCTAGTGGTGTCGTGTGGGTTTTGGACTTGGTGGTGTGGGATAATTTGGACCGGGTGGTGTCGGGTGGGCTCTGGTCTGCGCGTGTGGTGTGGGTTTGGGTCTGCTGGTGTGGGATAGTTTGGACAGGATGGTGTGGGGTGGTCTTGGGTCTGGTGGTGTGGAATAGTTTGGGCCGGATGATGTGGGGTGCGTTTGGTTCTAGTGGTGGTATAGTTTGGGCCGGATGGTGTGGGGTGGGTTTGAGTCTGGTGGTAGTGATGTGGGTTTGGGTCTGGTGGTGTTGGATGCTTTGGGCCGGATGGTGTGGGTTTGGTTCGGTTCTGGTAGTGGGGTATACTCTGGGCCGTATGGTGTGGGATAGTTTGAACCGGATGGTGTGATTGGGTTAGGGTCTGGTGGTGTGGAATAGTCTGGATCGGATGGTGTGGGGTGGCTTCGGTCTGGTGGTGTGATGTGGCATACGTTGGGCCAAATGGTGTGGGGTGGTATAGTTAAGGCTGGATGGTGTGGAGCGGGTTTGGGTTTGGGTTTGGTGGTGTGGTATAGTTAAGGCCGGATGGTGTGGAGTGGGTTTCTGTCTGATGGTGTGATTGGGTTTGGGTCTGGTGGTATGGTGTGGGTTTGCGTCTGGTGGTAGTGGTGTGGGTTTGGGCCTGGTGGTGTGGTGTGGGTTTGGGTCTGGTGGTGTGGGATGGTTTTGCCCGGATGGTGTGGGGTGTATTTGGGTCTGGTGGTGTGGTGTGGTGTGGTGTGGTGTGGTGTGGTGTGGGTTTGGGTTTGGGTCTAGTGGTGTGGTGTGGGTTTGGGTCTAGTGGTGTGGTGTGGGTTTAGATCTGGTGGTGTGGGCTAGTTTGGGCCAGATGGTGTGGGGTGGGTTCGGGTCTGCTGGTGTGGGATAGTTTAACTTTTCTTTATGTATGATATACGCATCCAAAACAACCTCGCGACATAAGGACATAAATATATACAGAAAAGAATACGCAAGTTCGTGCATGAATCAATTTTTCGGTATATGGCAATTATTCATTTACAAACGTAAACAAGCAACTAAACGAACCAAGAATATATATATACGCACGTCTGATAGCCAATGATCTAAATCAGTAAAATACCAGATAAATTAACACAAAAATTTCCTTAAATAACCGACTAGCAAATACAGAAAAAATCATAAGAATACGCAAGTTCGGGATTCAATCAATTTTTGCGTGTACGGCAACAATTCGTTTAACCAACGTTTAACTTCAATAATAGACTGCTTCGAAGAAGAATAAGAAGAATTACATACATCTATTTAAGTTGGTACTGGTTGCTACTGGTCAAATGTCATTTAGAAAGTCACATTTTAACATATATTTGAACCTATATTTGTAGAAAAAGGATAAAAGTTATTAAAAATGCATTATAAATTGCATTTATGCGATGAAATGCATAACAAAACTCCGTTTGAACGTAACGTAAACACTTCAAGGTAAGATCGTTTCTCTTAAAATGTAACTCTGGGAGGCATCCCTCACAAAACTTTTATTAAGATAATTTATCACTTTTTAGGTCACCTTTAGGGCGCTATAATTTTTCTTTTTGCGAAAATCGACCGGGACTCGTCCTCATTTTATTCCGCGATGTATTCTTTCACATATAGGATGTATTTATATCTCACATCTAATTCTATACTTTGAAAGAAATTTTACGTTTAGTCAAGTTTTGACAATACCTGTGTATCGCCGGTGATTGAGAACAAATTGAGATATGGTAAATTTAAAAACTTTTAAATAGAAATTCATTGCATGCACATACCCCAACTGTTAGAATATCTCTTCATTTTATATTCTCTTGCTATCTATTCGTTCTTCTGACTAAGGACAAAATATTTTGTAATATGTTTTGGTTTATTTTGACTTGTAATGGAAAAACTTCCAGCTTAAAGTTACTAATATAAATATAGTTAGCGTAACCACTTGATAAATATTTGATCCTTTTTACAGCGTCTTTGCCCATGGATCCTGTCGTACCAATGTCGGTACCGATACCTCCTGTTGGTTACCAATTAGTTCGGGATCCAAGCATTGGTGGTTTTCTGTTGCTACCTACTACAGGTAAGTTTTAATTATTTCGCCGTATATGAATGAATAATCTCTCCCCAATATCTGTGGATTATTCTCACAATTTACAGCTCTCGCAATACACGTTAGCGAGCGGTGGGGACGCGCCTTAAACATATTTAGGACACGTACCTCCCACCTGTCTGATTCAGATAGTGCGTCGGAATTACCATTACGTTGCAGGACGAATGATAAGCAATCTATCCCTCCTCTATCTGCGCGGACTCACTCCCACCCTTCGCCAACTTATATTGCGAGAGCAGTATATAGCTACATGTATATTTGAGATAATAGTAGTAATCTAATAATAATAGTAGTAATAATAATAATAATAATAACAAACTATTCAAATATCGCGCAACTGGATTAGATTACACTGATAAAAATTTTTTGTGACATGGATAAAATGTATGTTATCTAAAATTAACCTAGAAAGCAGAAAATGACCTTTGATTTTCTCTAGCACCCATACATTGTTTGCTACGAGTGTTGTGTGTTATACTGAAATATATCAATATCGGTATGTTCTTAATGTAACACTTATTGTTAGTTCAAAATGTTGTCGCGGATATTTTGACCATGCGGCATCCCGGATTAATGTGCAGTAGTAATCAGCAAGCAAACTAGGACTCCATTTGCTATGGTATCATTTTACCGTAGTTGCAACGTCCTGATGGAAGTGTTCCCTATGTTCGTCACTTACGACACCCAAATTTTTCGTAAAGAAATTGAGAAGAGCGTTCTCAAAGTGAATTTTTAAAGACACTTATTAGAGACATGTAGAGTCATCTTACGGCCGATATCCTTTCAATGCTCTTTTTGATAGCGGTCTCCATGCCGAACTAATATCCGTTTCCATTTTATTCGAGACGGGGAGAAGATCGTTGACGGTAGTAGAGTGATCACGTTGTGCGACAAGTAAAATTTCCTTCAAGTATAGTTCTGAGGAACTGCAACCTTGTGTTGGATATTCGGGGAAGTACTTCGTTTCCGTCACCCCTTTGTTGGTCGATACCGTAAGTTGAGGTGAAAGGGGCGGAAGAACCGATGTGTTCGGAGTTATCGTAGCACGTGGTCCCGTCGGCATTTTGGTTGAAATTAACCCTGTGCGAAGAACGGTAAGCGATGTTCTCCATCCTAATCATATTTCAAGTTTCTTTTCTTAGGGGTTTTCTTTTTCCTATTTATCTTCTGGTTTCGTACGGGATTTTCCTTGTACATGGTTGATGTTGTATCGGGCCTGGGATACGAGTTTCCTTTTTTTCTGAATCCGGCTTCTACAGTAGTCCGGGACGTATCCAGTCAATCATATTAACGCTCGGACAGAGGAGAACCGTGGACCGACTCCGTTAGTTACTGTCCGTCGCCGACAGCCGCCGTTGGAATTGCCGCCGGAGATAATTGAAATTCCATCCTTCCCAAGTTTTCTTTCTTTTTATGTTTTTTTGACCTTTCGCTTTCCATATTTAAAATTTTGTTTAGAATCGAGTCGAATATTTATCAAAATGTATATTTAAAATTTTATTTAGAATTAAAAAAATATAGAGTCGAGTCGAATATTTATCGAAATGTATATTTAAAATTTTATTTAACGTCACAAAAATTATAGAGTCGAGACGAATATTTCTGTTTTTACTTAGGCAGAGTGATATTTATTTAGTACTTATTATTGTGGTTGTATGTAGACGACCCCTTTGGCCAGAGGTATTGGACCTTATTGGATTTAATATTATTTTTCTTAAAAATTTCACATTCACATATTTTTAACTTCGTTCGTATTAAAGACTCATCGACGCTACGTGCTTGTTTTAATTGTATCGAGGTTCTCCTTACGACCGCCCACCAACCTTTTTTAGCCCCTTTAATTTTATTTATTTTGTTTCCTGCTTACCAAGGAGCCCACAGGAGGGGTGAAGCAGTTGGCGCTCTCAGATCATTTATTCCCTTTTAACTACGCCCTCGCCGACTAGCCGGCTGGCGCCTGTGTGCGAACGAGTTCCTGGGGGTAATTGGTGGAGTAGGGAATTTCGAGCCTCGATTTGTAGGATTTAGAAACGAGGAAGAGGTGCCAAAAAAACCCGTCACAAGATTTAAAAGTTATTTTCCACACACATAACAAAAACTGTTGTATATTATTTACACACATTCTAGGCATTCTACGTAACTTGTAAATTCATAGTCAATCACAATACAATAATAAACATAAATCAAGTATGTAGTAGAACACAAACATGTTAATAACGACGTTTCGCGACATAACAGGAAAATAACAGTAACTTCGTATACCGGCCAATGCCTACTAACACACAATATCTGATTTGGGTGAAGTAATAGACAGGAATGAACTTATCACATTGCGCAAAGTGGTGCAATATTTATTTATTTAGATAAATCTATCTAACATATGATGCATATTTATATACGTTAAATTCGTGGGTGATAAAATCATAAAATGGAGACTAAGAAACTAAGCCAACAATAGGCCATTACGTGCTCACCACTCTTGTCAGCACCATACAAATAAAATAAAATAAAATATCCAGAGTTCGGTACTGCATACAGGACGTCACATCTAGCACTAGCGTACCGTACAATACGTACAGCTATTCATAAAAGTGTTCATCTACTATGGTACTGTTACATCTTTCTTGATTAAAAAGGTTCACGGGGTTTATAAAAACAACACGGGCGGCATATTAACTTTCTTATCTCTTTGACAAAAGTCCAAAATTTTTTAAAGAAAATCGTTAATGGAAAGAATATTCAAATATTTTGATGGTTCAATGTACATTTTGTACGTCGTATTATGTTACATGTGAATTACATCTATTGGTGCTGTTGTAGTCAACGCGCGTTAGCGTGCGATCGGGAAACATCAGTGAACATCGGGAAAAGCCGATGTTTCTTGATCGCACCATATGACGTCACCATCTGTAGCCGTCTTGGTTTCGATAGTGTCCTGTGCTTATGGGCAGTCCATGTATTACATGGTCTAAGATTTATATACACACGCTATTTTCGTTCCACACGGTATAATTCAGACTGACTTAGCTAGCGATGGTGCTGCATTTCTATTTAACCGCTGCCGACTCCAGAACCCTCTCGAAATGTTACCAAAACATTTGGGAATCCTCTATTCCACTGCGTACACAAACCTGCCCGCTACTGATTCCAGAATTCCCTCACAGATTTCTCTCGCAGGAACCTTCTATTTAACTGCATGTAACACTGCCCTCTCCTTAGATCTGTTCCGTCCGGGAACAGGATCTATCACCTTCATGAAGGTATGGACATACAGAACACGAACTCTATGTCTGTGTATCGGAAAATTTCTTCGATCATGCTCCTTACGACCCTCCAGTTCAAACCATCCGATTGACAGCCTAATTTTGGTATGCTAATCTTATTTATTTCCAGCTCCAGTAGCTGCTCTCTCAAACTTAGTAGGCTGTTCAACATCAAGCGGTAGATTGGTTGCCAATTGAGGCCTCCTTGCTCACCAAATATAACAAAGTCCACTTCCTTACCGACAAATACAGTGCCTTGCCGACCTCAGAATTTTGAATTTGGAGCTCTCCCACACCTCCAAACTTCTTTTTAAACACGGTGGCTATTCCCTTTTGCATTCTCATGTCCTAAGCAACGCAATGCGCTAACGCGTACCCCTCGGGAGCCAAATACAGGTCCTCTTGAATCTCTGTTGTTACACCGTGACGTGCTTCGTGGCTTGTCTCGTACTTATTCATGAATCCCTCATAAGCGAGTTCTTCTTCGAGGAGTCTACAAGCTCGAACAACCTGCTCCTCCTATTCGTGGGTGTCCCCGAGAAAAATGCACTATCTTCGCATTACCATTAGGTTTCTTTCTGGTACGGTAGATAACGTCATTACTTCTCTTCAACATTTCGTAAGACCCATCCCACGATCGTTGCAGTTTAGTAGGCGAGAAACCGACGTCGCTCTCACCCGGTCGTGAATTTCATCCATTCGTCTCCCCAAATTCGAGACATTGTCATCTCCAACTATTTCCTCATTCGGTTTGAAACCGAATTTGAGATCACATGGTAGGCGCAGTTCTCGTCCAAAGAGCACATTAGATGGACTAAGGCCGGTGGTTTCGTGGACCGATGCTGTATACGCCAGCAGAAACAGATGTAGTTGCTGGTCCCAGTCTCGCTGGTGGTCTGCGACAACTTTTAATAAATATTTGAGAACAGTCCTGTTCATGCGTTCCACCAGGCCATCCGACTGCGGATGCAGTGCAGTTGTTTTGGTTTTGTGAATACTCAATATTCTGCATATCTCCTGGAAGACTGTTGATTGGAAGTTCCATCCCCGGATGGAGTGCATAGGCTTCCACCCATTTACTGAAGTAGTCTATCGCGACCAGAATATATTTATTTCCGTGTTCGGTCGTAGGAAATGGTCCGGCAATATCAATTGCGATCCACTCAAAGGGGCTGCCGACTCTGTATTGCCCCATAGGGGCCTTCTTTCTTCGGGATGGTCTAGTTGCAGCGGCGGAAATTGAACATTTCCTGCACCAATCCTTGACGTAGTTTTTACAATCCACTTAATACAATCGTTCCCTGGCCTTTTCCAGTGTTTTACGAACTCCTACATGTCCTTCCGATGTTCCGTCATGAAGAAGTTTCAAACGTCGACCCATTTTAGTTTTCCGTCGGCTTTTGTTTCTGTGGCTGAGGACAGGGCTCCGTTCTTGCACAATTCCAGCATCGTCTCTCTGGTCGCCTCGTCTTCATGGATTCCATCATTTCCGCCATCATTTTCTTTATTTCTTCTAATGGTTCTTCCTTCTCGTGGTTTTCTAAGAAACGGACGTGAGCAGGTCCCTTGACAGATTGCTTCACAGCTTCAAAGTCCATGGGTTGAGCCAACGCGTGATTGAACGTCTGCGGCCGAGCAAGCTTTATTACCTGTTGTGTTTCGTGATCAATAAAGCCATCCAAAAACTTGTCCACTGCCAGACTCTCACATACCTCATCCGAAACTGTTGGGTACGCACTCTTAACCAACTGAACGATGTCAGCTTCATATTCTTGTAGAGTCTCGTTGGACCTCTTACGATTTTTCATCTGCGAGCGATATACCTGCTGCATATGTTTGTTACCGAAACGCATCTCCAGATGGTTGAGGAGTGTTTTGTAATTTTGTCACTCCGACGAAGGAATAGCCTGAAGCATCACCGCGCAGAGCCACTGATAATATGGCTGCTTTAGTACTCTCTGTCCAACCATATACCGTAGCCGTCGTCTCCAGTAATGTTAAATAATCCTCCAAAGGCGTTTTCCCGTCGAAGGTAGGCAGGTCACTTTTACTTTGTACTGTACCTATTGGCACTAAATTTCTCGTTCCCGTCTGCCTGGTTTGCATGTTGGTAAAACGTCTAGTATCTTCGTTTTCCGGGTTAGTTCCAGAATGAGCTCGTTCCTCCAGCATCTTTATACGCCCATCTAATTCCTCTATTATTTTGGACGCAATTTCTTCTTTCAATTTCTCGACGAATCTTTACGTAAATGCTTCCTTCATATTCTTGATTTTCTTATTAACCTGTATAAAATTAAAAAGTAATTTCTCCTCTATACCCGCAAGCTTTCCATTTATATTTTCTACAGTTTTTCATTACTTTCTCTTCCATGTTTCTAGAAAATATTACCAAAATTTCCTCATTCATCCCAGGGTCTTCGCCAGCCGTTTCTATTGCCCTTCTCAACCGCAACTGAAGCTTAGACTTTCTCCCACTTGGTGTCTTTATTCCTTTCTTCTGATTCTCGTTTGAGATGTACCACCTTTAGGTTCATCACTTTATAGAATTTCGTCGCCGTTGTTTCAGATTGTTCACTAATTTAAATTTATTTTCAAAAATATATTGCAAACTACCCCACACCTGGCACCACTGTTATGTCTTTCTTGATTAAAAACGTTCACGGGGTTTATAAAGCAACACGGGCGACATATTAACTTTCTTATCTATTTGACAAATCCAATCATAATAATAATAAATGCTTAGCAACTAATTGTTTTGAATTTATATAGACACGCGACTTCCGTTCCACATGTTCTAATTCAGACTCAGCTAGCGGCGCTGCTGCATTTATATTTCCGACTCGAGCACCCTCTCGAAATGTTCTTAACCCTATCGGCCCCAACGTTGCTTGTGGGCAACTTCATATGTTTGACGACTAATGGTCAGCGTTCTTTTTGTTTTTGTTCGTGTAACCGTATCGATATCGGAAGCTACAAGTGTTCTCTTTAAGTTGAATACAACAACAGCTAATTTGATTGTCAATTAGCAAAGCTATTTTCATTAGTACGCGCGTGTGTCAAGACAAATATATTTGCGAATTTGGAAAGAGGTTTTTATACATGTGACTTTTTTTTCAAAATTATAAAAAAATTAAAATATGTTTATTGAATCTTTTAGTAAATATCAAGTCAAGTATTTGTAGAAGTTAAATCTTACAATTGCAAACAAACCACAGGTGAGTAATTTCCAAAGTTGTCAAGTTGCTTGTGAGCAACTTTGGGCAATTATGGTTATTAATTTACATACTTTTAGACATGAGACCCCAAGAGAAGGGCTTGACAAACAAAGATATTGAAAAAATGTTGAACTTCGATTGGGATGTTTCCAGTGACGAGGAAAGCGGCGATGAGCTGGAAGACATATCTGGAGTGCTGGAGAGGAATTTGGAAGGGATCGTGGAAAGAGGAGAAAGCATAGAGATCGGCCTTCTTGACAACATACTGGCGGATGAGTTTGAGCAAGAATCTTCTGGTGCTGTTAATATGTGCTTTGAAAAATTGATCAGAAATCTCTCAAATGGAGATCAAGGCCATATGAGGCCCCAGAGAATATTTTCAAGGACGATAATATCCTGGAAGTTCATGAGGTTTTGACACCAGTTGAATATTTCGAAAAAATGTTTGATACTCGTTGTATTGATTTGATCACACAGCAAACTAATTTATATGGACTACAGGAACTCGGCTTTGAGCTTAACTGTACTAAGGAGGAAATAAGACGGTATATTGGTGCTTTGTTATACTTAGGTGTATTTAGACTGCCCCAGTTTAAAATGGCATGGTTCCAAAACATAAAGCTTACGGCTATATCAGAAGCAATGTCTCGCGGCCGGTTTGAAAAAATTAAACAGTGCTTACATTTCAACGAAAACAGCCAACAACCTAAAAAGGATGATATAAATTATGACAAGCTGTACAAGATACGCCGTTTGCTAAATATCCTCAAGGAGAACTTCAATAATCTACCTCAGGAAGAGCATCAAAGTGTTGATGAACAGATAATTGCATTCAAAGGTATACATCGATATAAATTCATATATTCATAAATTTATACTATTACTCTTGGCTTAGGACGGTCTACTTATAAACAATACAACCCAGCTAAGCCCCACAAATGGGGTTTGAAAATGTTTACTCGTGCTGGAACTACTGGCATGGTATATGATTTTACATTGTATGTTGGCGAAGGAACCTGCCCGTCATACGGATTGGGATTATCTTCGGATGTTGTCCTTTATATGGCTCAAAACCTTCCCAAACACAAGAACTTTAAACTTTATTTCGACAACTGATTTACATCAGTAAGTCTTCTTATTGCATTGAAGGAAATGGGCATATTTGCAACAGGTACTATACGTAAAAATCGGGTAAGCAGTTGCCAGTTGCTTTCAGATGCTGAACTCAAAAAACGGGGAAGAGGATCTTTTGACGTGAGATGTCAAGCTAATTATAATCTAGTATGTCTAAAGTGGTTTGACAACAAATCAGTTTTGCTAGCATCTTCGTGTATAGACCACCAACCTGTTGATGTTTGTAAGCGTTGGAGCCCGAAGGAAAAAGCTTACATTGATGTTCCAAGACCTGCTATTGTTGCTTCCTATAATAAAGGCATGGGAGGGGTTGACCTGGCTGATATGCTCATGGAGCTGTACAAGGTTAACCACCGCTCAAGAAAATGGTACATAAGAATCTTCTATTGGTGCCTAGGAACATCCGTTACAAATGCCTGGTTGCTTTATAGAAAACATCTTCGTCTACTTCAACCCAACCAGAAACATATTCCATTAATATAATTTCAATTGGAAATTGCTAATGCACTTTTGCAATATAGTTCCGTTTCTGAAGATTCCATCCAAAGAAAAAGAGGTCGACCATCGAATTTGGAAAAATTATCCAACATCTTCCGATGGTATCTCTCCCTCGAGCAGTGTGTACCAAAAAGTATAGGTTCCAACCGAACCCTCCAGATGCAAAGCGGTATGATAAAGTGGATCATTGGGTAGTATTTGGCGAAAAAGGTCGCTGCAGATTGTGCAAAACAGGAACTCCAATGTCCAAATGTCTTAAATGTAAAGTCCATCTTTGCTGTAATAATAACAAAAATTGTTTTTTGTCCTTTCATACTTAACTTAATAATTCAATAAAACTTAATACGGCTATAATTACAAAACAACATTTTTTTATACACCACAATTGCCCAACGTTGCTCACAAGCAACTTTCTCTACCGGCCAAACGAATGGCCGTGGCGACTTGAAATTTTGGCCAGATACTCCTTAAATGACTACAAAATGATTAAAAGTAAAACAAAATTTTTAGGGATACAGATTAAAAGTTGGGGTCGAAAGGGTTAAAACATTCGGGAATCCTCTATTCCACTGGACGCAGAACCTTTCCCGCTACTTTTTCCAGAATCCTCTCAACGTTCTCTCGCAAGAATCTTCTATTTTACTGCACCTAGCAGTGTTAAAGATTATTTACTAAGAAATCGACAGTAGCATATGAAGAAATCAATATAAAAATTCAATTCGAAACTATCCTTGTCTAAAAATTCCCGTAATCAAGTCATTCTTGCGAAGTTAAACTTATGTACGTCACAAGTACATGCATGTATACAGTCGAGCGTCGTTTATCTTCAGTTCTTCGAAACGAACTAGTTTCGCTTATCTAAGTCGGCTGGGGTTCCCACTACTACCACCGTTGCCATGCCAACTGGAATGCGTCACCTCCACCCCTACCATTTCTTGCAAGCTCACTCTAGGTTCTAGCCAGAACAATAGAATTTCTCTGTCCGCAAAAATACAATTTTGCGTGTTTTTGTGTTGTTGCTGTGATAGTGACGTGCTGATCAAGAATAGTAAACAGCGGCAAGTTACCAAGTAGCTATGTACCTATACACGTATCAATAGCAGTTGTACCCAGCACACACCGTGCTTGATTTCCTGTAGGTTAGCTTGCTGATTTTTCGTTCAGGGGGCCAGTTAGGCACCTGCATCGCGTAGAAGAATCTGGAGCCAATCTTGGCTAGAACAAAAAGACATGGAACGAGGTATTTTGACTACACCATTACCTCTCATAATGAACCATAAACTCATATATAAAATAAATGTTTGTGGTTTTTTCCAAGAGAGGACTAGGAGTCAAAATAATGGCATATGTATATGGCACCACTCTTATTTCAGAGCCAATGCGGAACGTTACGAAGTACATGCAACTTTCCATCAGAGAAAAAATTCAACTGATTGCGCTCGTTGAAAGAGGCAAAAAAAGCTGTCGTTGCGAAAAAATATGGTATAGTAGACAGCGCGATAGCACTTATTTTGAAAAATAAAGAAACCTACAATGCACGAGAAGACAATTCGAAACTGAATGAGAAGAGAACTAGAGTGGATAAAGGCAAGAATGCTCATCTGAAAAACTGTTACTTCAATGGGTTAAACAAAAGGGAAGTCTCGGAATTTGCATCACCGGACCTTTGTTAAGAACAAAGGCCTTCTTATTTAATGTACAGGTTAACGGACCAAAACCATTCAAAACCAGGCAAGGGTGGTTGACAATATTCAAGAATCGTTTCGGCATACGTCAGCTCAGTGTGCAAGGCGAGAAATTATAGCTAATACGGATGTGAAAGAAATCTGGAAAATTATCACCGAAGAAGGATATTCGTTAGATAATGTCTACAATGCAGATGAGACAGGTCTATATACAAAATCACTACCCCGAAGAACGTTGGCCCTCGTCGATGAAAAGCAAGCTCCAGGCTACAAGAAATCGAAAAAACGTGTTACATTCATGAATTCTTCCAACGCTACAGGAAGTCACAGAGTTCCGCTGCTATAGATCGCAAAATCTGGTCGACCAAGATGCATCGTGCATTTGCCAGTTGTTTACAGGGGACAGAAAAGTGCCTGGATGAACAGTATGTTCTTTTTCATTTATGCACGTCTTTTTCACTCTCTGTTACAGCTTTTAGTATGATTTGGGAAGATCACTTCACTCAGCTTCTGTACTCTTCAATTGAAAAGACGAAAATTGAAAAATTTACAAATAAGACATAAATTTACCACTCATGAATGTAATCGATTCATTTTCATTATTCTTCAATTCAATGCTCAGTAATCATTTGAATATTGATGTATATTTGCTATTGTAGGTGAAATTTTCATCGATTGGTTCAAAAACGTATATATTACTTCAGTTAGAGAGAGGAAACCAGATGAGAAAGACATATTTCTCTTAATATTGGACAATGCGCATTGCCATCCATCGGTTGATTTCCTAAATGTCATCGATCCACAATTTCGAGTTGTTCTCTTGCTACCGAATGTCACTGCTCTAATTCAACCAATGGACCAATGCGTTATTCAATGCATGAAAACCCACTACAAGACCATTTTCTTAAAAGGATTAGTATTTTCGGACTCTGTAGAATCACAGGATATCAGAAAATTTTACAAAAATTGGAATCTGCTAGACACAGCATCGACTGTTGTTTCTACATGGGACTGTGTGCCTCAATCTGGTCTAACAAAAGCATTGTCAAATCTAATAGGCCAACCACTTCTGCCTTGCACTAATAGAGATGAATGCATAGAAATCGCGTCGATCTTAAATAACATTAATGAGGGGAACATATATTCTCTTACTGATGTTCACGAATGGACTGTTGATGATTGTCAGCTACCGAGTTGCCATAAAATCTCTGATCGGGAATTCGTATTTGCATCCTTAGGCCCAGCAAATGTCGAGGTAATTATCTGAAAAATGCCAGTACAATAAAAGATCCGAGAAATCCTTTGTGTATTTCTTTTTCCAACTTACGAAAATTGGCAGTGTGGTCTTATGCACATAGTGGCACATGAAATCATTTTCATATTTTTTATATGTTCAAGGAAGAGACAAAAGATGAGAGCAATGGTGAAATTGCTAATTCATCCATGGAGATGGATTATGGTAGCAGCGAAGACGCAGAACTCGAGGTACCTATTCAGGACAATATCCAATCCATGAAAGAAATGAATTTACATTTCCAAATGTTTAAGAATTTGTACCAAACATTCAATAAGTGCAGCCAGGAGGACACTATTTTGCTAAATCGTATGGGATACAACATCAGAGGGAGCTCTATCATCTCGCATATGAAAAATTAAATTGAATTGTGTTTGCATTTAAAATAAAAACACAGAATCGAATAAGTGTATGTGCCTTACTATCAAAGCACATCCTCCCCACTTTTTCTTTGTTCAACATAATACAAATTAACATTACTCGCGATAAAACTACATGCGAGGAAAAGTATACTTATCTTTTATAACAATTTTACCCAGAGCTGATGAATATGTACACTAGGGTGGGTCAAAAAAATTTTTTTTCAAATCAACTTCTAATAGTCAAAATATGTTGTCTTATTAAGTCTATTACAAACCTGTAAAATATTATTTATTTATTAAAGATATAATAGCCCGCGCATCGATCTCAAAGTTTGACATAACTTTGGATTTAATGATCACATTCTTCTTTTCCTCTTAGTACTTTTACTATAACGTCTTTTTAGTTCTTGTAATATATATAAAGCACTTGTAGACATAACGCACACGGTATGGAATACTTACTGTTTCATAACGACTTTTAAGTTCTCTAGTATTCAGACACTAAAGCATTTGTATTGTGTACTATATATAAAGCTGTATTGTAATGTATATCGCATTCATTTGAAATATACGTAAAAGCATAGGAATAAGTAATGATTTTAATAACGAAACCATAGACTAGAGTAGACCAGACATCTCATAACCATAAACTCACTCTGCGACAGGTTATACAGAAAAACAAAAAGGAATAGCAAGTGTCAATTCATTAGAAAATTGCGAAAAATTTTCAATCGTTAACTATGAAAGAATACAAGGTGAAGTTCCTAAAGTAAAAAACTCCAGATTACAACAAAATATTTCAATATTACGAATAGTTTAATGGAAAATTAAACAATTTCACATTTTATTCAGATGAAGATTCGTGTCGCGCGTGAAATACAGTTTATGTTATAAATAATTACATCATAAAAAATTAAGCTAGTGCTTAGTTTACGATTGGGTCTTATTTTCGGAGAAACATGATATACGAGGACTGTTTCCAAAGTTCTAGGAGGCTATAATTTTTAATTTGTCATTTTTAATCAAGGGTTCAATGTAGTTTTTCAATATAATCTCCATTTAATTGAATACAATTATCGCAACTTGAAACATTTTCAAACCGTAATTCAAGAACTTTGTCGTAGTCAATCCACCTATTTACAGCAAGTTATACCTCATTTGTGGTCTAAATTGGAACACCCCCTTGCGGTTCTTTCAATTTTTTCATTTGGGAACAGATGAAAACCATTAGGAACCATATCTGACGAATAGGGTGGATGTGTGCAATGTTTTTCGTGCGGTATGGGGTCTTACATTGCCCTGTTGCACTACCGAACGCTTATCCAATTTTCCAGACCATTTTTTGCAAAACACTTGCCGAATTGGCCAGATGAAAGATTAGAATAATATTCTACAATAATTATAACACTTTTCGGCAGATAATCGATAAAAATAATCTCCTCGCAATCCTAGAATACAGTAAGCATTACTGTTTCAACCAACAGAACTGCATGTGGTGTCAGTGGAGCCTGTTCTGATTTGCGCCACTCCTTCGACTGATATATGGTCTCGGCATTGAAGTAAGTTATCAATGTTTCATTTATACTTATTGTCCGTTGCCAAAATTCGTCGCCGTAACGTGCTAAATGCTTTTGAAGTTGGTGACATGTGTCGGACCGGCTAACTTTTGCTACGCGTGTGGCGTAACGCGCAGAAATTAAATTTTGAGGCCACTCAAACAACATGGAAGGCAAAAGGGATCAACAAAACAAAAAAATAATGGATAGTATAACCTTCCGCGGTTGATCTACGTTCCTTCGGGCGGCCAGACTAGTCAGGGAGACGGGGGTAGGTCTCGAAAACTAAACAGATTGAAAAGAGGGCGCCAGCACGTTACGGCCTCTTGCCCGGGACTCCCAAACGCGGAAGGGAGTGGGGAGCAGGAACTCACCAAATAAATTCAAACAAAAAAAAACTCGATATATGCTATTAATTCCTCCGACGAGCGTTGTTTATTTTAAAATATAGCCAATCAGACGTCGCAACCACAACAAAAACTAGATTAAATCTTCAAAACACGAAATTCAAATATGTTAAACTTAAACAATTTAATATTCTAGAATAACCCGATTGTCATCGACGTCGAGACGTTCGCGTTGTACAAGGTTATTTACATTTATTTTTCTATTGAATTCGAAACCAGCAACGAAAAAAGCAATTGAAACAAATGGCGTTCTTACAAGATAAGCGTTATACTGTGAGGAAATTGGAGGATTAGTTTCCCCGTTTACAAGGAAAATAAAATAAAAGGAGAGGGAAGGAAAGGGGAAAAAAAATTACGTAGGCGAAGCTGCGTGACGCTGTGAGACGCTGCGAGACGGTTGTAACGGGTAGCTTCTCCTCACCCTCGACGCGGCCAGTTTCCCCAAAATAAAACTTCCAGCCTCTCTACTTCCGCTAGAGTAGGTAACCAAATCGTGGACGTCGACGAATCAAAAGAGGTAGACAAAAATCCCAAACGCAAACGAATATGAAAACGAAAACGTAAGCGTAAACGTAAACGTAAAAGAAATAAAGGAAAAAGAAAAGCCTAAGATCTTGGGCGGCTAAAGGATATTGTCCCCGCACGTGGTTTCAACAGGTTATAATCCCTATTGGGGTATAATTTTGGCAAATCCACCAATAATTCTAATTTCCTCCAAAATTATGCGATCGTAATTCCTTTATCCGAAATAAATTTCGACGAATTCCTCACCAACAATATACGATCCCTTAAAAATTAAACCAAATAGATGAGGTTTTAACTAAAAGAAAATGTACGACTAACCTGCTATACTATCAACGGAAAAACGGCGAGCGGGTGGAACGACAAATCCAAAACAGGCCTATATATAAGCCCGGTATCGAGCAAAAACCAAAAATCCCAGGACTGTTGATTGAAAAGGAAAAGAAAGCACAAGACGGAAGAGAATCATCAACAGCCAGAAATAAGACTTCAAACTAAACTTTCACAAATTAAACAAGAAGTTAAGAGCAAATTAAAATAAAATTACAGATTCCGACAACAACAAAGTTCCAGAACGTAGCGCTGTACGCGCCATTCAAAAAAAAAGGAGTATCGAGACACCAGAAAATCGAGAAATACAGACATGGTCAAAAATAACGTAACAATTCCCCCCTACTAAACGAAGAAATTTACCCAGTAAATTTCTGATCTGGGACACCAACTTTAGAATCACGACAATCATGGCGGAGGCGCCAGGAATGTTCTACCAAGGAAAGGAGGAAAGAAAAGAAGGAAAAAATATATATATACAACTCTCGGATGCGGTCTTACGACAAGCTGCCCTCTATCACGAGGTCGAAAACTAAACCAAAAGTCTCGAAAGAAAGCAACCTTGAACAAAAGAAAACGCAAAAGGCATTAGCCTACTCCATGTAAGTGTCCTTAAAACGGGGATTACAAAACTACCATAAATACAAAAATTATAGTTATTCAACCAAAACCATATTCCTGATGTTACGCCAAATGAAAAGTCTTCCAAAAAGAAAAAAAAAAGGTAGAGAACAATACTATAAGAACTAAAACTCGCAGTTCGGAACCCACAGGGCGAAAGTAAAAATACCACCAAGTGAAAACCCAATAAAATCCCAAACGAAAATCCCAGACGGAACCCTATTCTCAGCGATTAAAGTACAAGTGGACCAACCACACCCGCACACGCGACGGCTTGATCCAACTACCACGGGATCCTTCGGCAAATCGGCCGGCAAATCGGCCGGCAAATAAGGAAATAAAGGAACCAAAAGAAATCAAAAGGAATAAATGGGATAAAGGAACGTTACTAAATCAAAGGAAGCAGAGGAATGGGATATGGATAAATAAGGAAAGATTAATTGCCAATCACAAAGTGCAACTGCGACCAATCCACCAGACCCCAAACGAAGAGAAAACTTAGGGTACCCACCCCTAAACAAAAAGGCGCGAACTGTAGAAATTGTGGCCAAACAAAATGAAATAGTTACAAGGTTTATAGTCCAGGGTGGCCCACACCCAGACTGAATAGCTGAAGGCTAAGGCAAAAAAGCAAACACCAATGAATATCAAATCCTACATCCGGAACAAAAAGAAACGGGAGTCAAAACAAGGTAATGGCGGATTCAGAATCTTGAAGACCTTAAGTGAAGCAGCGGGCTTTATTGGACTGCAACACGGCCTTCTAAAAAAAGGTCAAAATCTGTAAGAATAACAAAAGTCAAAGTCGGTAAAAGAAGAAATATCAAAAGCCAAAATCGAGAACGGTAATCGAATTCCAAAATCAAGAACAATCGTAAAAAGGCAAATCCGCAAAGCGATAACGAAAGTTCAAAATCCGAACAATAACGCAATATCAAAACCGATAAACGATAGCAAAACTCAAATCCGCAAAACTATAGCGAAAATCCTAAATCGGAAATACAGCGACAAGTCAAAATCGGAGCAACTCGAGCGATGAATGGTATGCGTTTATTAACGATCTCTTGGGATATTATCGCCCCAACCAGGTGGGCAGCGTATCGGTGAACAACACGGAGGATGGTGAGCGTTCACTGCGGATCTTGTTGCGTATTATCGCCCCAACCAGGTGGGGAGAACCTCGGTGGATCAGTGATGATGCTGGATGGTCACTAAAGATCTTCTGGCGTATTATCGCCCGCCCCAGGTAGGCATAACTCGGTGAACAGTGATGATGGTGGGTGTTCACAAAAGATCTTCTGGCGTATTATAGCCCCAACCAGGTGGGCATCCTGAGACCAAACTGGTCAAACGTCATCGGAAGGTGCGGCGCGGAGATGTTGGGTAGACCACGTACCCGGCAAAATTTCACCATCGCAAGTTGTAAGCTCATACGTATCGAACGATAACCGTCTACTTATTCGAAAAGGCCCAATAAACTTATCCGCGAGTTTCGCTGAGAAATACTTCGACGCATCGGGCAATACAAAGTTCTTTCGCCAAACCATTTGTCCAGGAACATAGTTTATGGGACGGCGTCTAAGATCATAACGCTGGTTCGCGCGTTCATAAGCGGCCTGAAGACGAGACTTAATATCCTTATACAAGCGGGAAAAGTGTACGCTACGCTCCAGCACAGCGTTGGAATTCCTAGTGAATTCGATGCGATCCTCATAAGAGATATTGGGGTATTCCATATTACGTTCACCAGAAACTGTCATCTCTCGCCCGAAATTAACAAAGTATGGGGTAAACCCAGTAACACCGTGCTTTGCAGTGCGAATAGCACACGGTACCTTTGGAAGCATCAAATCCCAATCACGCTGATTGTCAGAAACGTACGATATTAATATGTTCTTAAGGACCCTATTTACCCGTTCGACGGTGTTCGCCTGAGGGTGATAATACGACGTATACGCACTTCTAACCTTATAGGTACTCCCTTGAACGGAATTGGACCCCATTATCCGAAATGACAGTACGAGGAATACCAAAAATAAGGAAAACGTTATCTTCGAGAAGGCGCACAAAAGATGTAGCGGAAGCCTTTCGTAACGTAAAAGTTAAAGTGAACTTACTGAAGCAATCAGCTACGACAAGAATGTAACTAAAACCTCTCTTAGTTCGTGGTAAAGGACCGACAATATCAACGCTCAATAATTCCCATGGTTTACCTGTTCGAATGTGACCGCCCATGCATCCAGGTGGTTTACGCTGTTCAGGTTTAGCCTTGAGCCTAGTCACACGACATCTTAAGCTGCGTACAGACCGGCCCAACGAAGGCCAACGAAACGCATTTGTTGCCGCTCGTTGGTTCTCAATGGACGGTTTAGCGAAGTCCAACTAAGCTTCGTTGGCGTTCGCTCGCAACCCGTAGCAAGGCGGAAACATCAAAGAATTCGGACATTTAACCGAATGCGGTGTGGACGGGCGTCAAATGCCAACGAATGATTGCTCAGTAATTGTTCAGATTAGGAGAGCGAATGTGCAGTTCAGATGTGATTTCGGTTGTTTCGTGAATACTCGTTTCCTCGTCGTCATCCATCGCACATCGCAATACAACTAAACCGGATTCACGTTTCACGTCCCAACGAGCGTTTGATAAACGAACAAATACTTATGGACGTATCTCCGAACGCCAGCGAACGTGCGGTAGCCAACACCGAATGTCGTTCGTTGGCCTTCGCTGGGCCGGTCTGTACGCAGCTTTAGGCCAATAATGGTTTTCTGCGATACGGCCGAGAGTTTTATGTATTCCGAGGTGACCGCTAGTCGGAACATCATGACAAGAATGACTAAGCTGTCTTCGTTGGTCCTTAGGAACTACGATTTTCCACGCGTCGCAATCTTTGAGGAAATAATTGCGAGATGGTTTGACATACTTGCAGAGTCGATTATTTATTATCTGGTAGGCCGGATATTTATTGGGCTCAGCGGTAACGCAACGACACATGTTAAGATACCATTTATCGGTAGTCGTGGGCTCGTCGGAAATGTTATCTACAGACGGAACAGATCCAGAGAGAGTATCCGGAGCCACATGATCTTTGCCCTTACGATTGACGATATTGAAATCGTACTGCTGCAGTCGCACGGACCAACGAGCTAATCGACCACTAGGAGCGTTAAGCTTATTCAGCCAACACAACGAATAATGGTCTGTAACGACGGTGAGAGAAGAACCTTCGATATATGGTATTAATCTTTCGATCGCCCACAAGACCGCTAAGCATTCCCATTAAGTCGTCGAATATTATCGCTCCTGAGGGGTTAGGGAACGGCTAAGATAACAGATAACTTTCGCGACACCCTGTATATTCTGCGTAAGTACAGCACCCAAGCCAAAATCTGAAGCGTCCGTCTGAACGGTAAACTTCTCCTTGAAATCGGGACACGACGAAACCGGCGCGGACACCAAACGGTCCCTAATATCTTGCCACGCGTTCACACAAACTTCGTCCCAACGGAAAACCTTATTCTTACGTAAAAGACTAGTAAGAGGTCCAATAACGGTAGCAAAATTCGGAATGAAACGACGGTACCACGAAGCCATTCCAACCAAACGACGCACTTCAAAAACACTTATCGGTGTTGGTATCCGCAAGATAGCTTGAACCTTGTCAGGGTCCACCAAAGGACCTTCTCTATTAATGACATAACCGAGGTAACGAAGTTCGTCTCGACAAAACTCACACTTATCGCGACTCAAAGTCAGACCAGCCTTCTCGATACGCGCCAATACTTCGGAAAGGACTGCAAGATGTTGCTCAAAAGTCTGAGTGACTATAATAACGTCATCCAAGTAAACAACAACGTGGGGTTCTAGCTCTGGACCAAGAACTTGATCGATAAAACGTTGCCAGGTGGCGGGTGCATTATGTAAGCCAAACGGCATGCGACGGAACTGAAATATCCCACGGTTCGGTACGGTAAAGGCGGTATATTGCTTAAACGATTCAGGGACGGAGGGGGCCGACTTGATATCTAACGACGTGAAATACTTGGCGTCACGAAGTTTATCAAGAGTATTCTTAACTTGATTGAGCTTACGATAATTGACGCAAAAACCGTAAGTTTTGTCTTTCTTGGGAACCAAAAGGATCGGGGAATACCAAGGACTAGTAGATCTTTCTACAACAGCCAACCTGAGCATATTGTCCAACTCATAATCGACAACCTTCTGGAATGCGGGAGAAATCGGGTAATAACGTTGTTTAATCGGGCTACTTTTCGTCACGATTCGATGTTCAACTTGAGATGCACAACCTAACTCATTCTCACGACCTTTCGGGAAAGCTTTTTCCCGATCACGTAAACGGATTGGTACAGAAACTTCACCCAAAGAGGAACATTTCGCACCATTCGCGACAGTACACGTCGATAACTTAGGTTTCAAGCAACCTCCTAGACACTGTAAAATCTCCCAACCAGGTCTGCCCTTGACTAATACGCACCTGGGTCATAACCCTGATAATAATAATAATAAGCTTTAACTTCTTAACTCTTTTATTATTATACGCAGTGGCTTTTTATACTAAAATATTATATACACCTCCATTACTACTTGACAGGCATCTATTATACATATATCTTTTATACTACTAACTTACATATAACAAAATGTAACTATGGTACTAAACAATACCCCTGGTTAACTCGATAGGCATTAGTGTTAGCAATAGTTTAGTGTTCGAGTTTGTGGTAGATGGTACTGATATTACCGATTTCTGTAAAATTGTAGGTGCCTATCCTTTAATATAAATGCAATCAAGTTCTACGGCTATTACATGCGCTTGTCACATAATAGTTTGGTTAGATTTTACGTACTTTCTTGTCTTTAATTTCATATCTTTTAAATCAATTTGTGCAATATTAGAGACGTGTTCTTCAAAAAATAAAGTTTGTGGTGTACAATCTAAATTTAACTTTTATTGTAAGTGGAATATGGAGAATCCAAGAAGACTTACTCATTGTGCTGTGCCTGGATGCAATGATTTTCGCATGAGTAGAAGAAAATTTCCGAACCCAGCAAAAGATATGGATAGTTTTTAAAGTTTGTAATTTTTAATTATCTTAATACCGTGTCAAATATAATCAATGGGAAAACACTTAATATAGATCTTAATGATAACTTACAAATATTGTGTTTAGAAAAATATAATAAATCTTGTAAATATAAAAATAAAATTAAATGAAAAAAATGACTTCTTATATGCTGTTTTAATAAACTGTCAATTTATTTCTTAATTATCTTTAAGTATCACTCGATTACACCTCCGCTATTCCTTATTTCCATTAGTTTTCTTTCTTGTGGTAGATGGAGCTACTTCGTGTGCTTCGCCTTTACTGAAAGAGTGCGCGTTCTCCCCTGGGTATTATCTCTGCTAAACAAAGGGTGGGTAGATTACTAAAGGCGGCAAGTTCAAAAAAATGCTGCCATTGCACTCAACATTATGTAACATGCTTTCAGAGATAAGGGAGGTTTCTCTAATCTGTGCATGTTGTGTTATGAAGACGACAAGTGAATAAACGTGTTGAGATTATGTGTTATGTTTATTTTTATGTACAATCGAATAATTAAAAGAAGGAATTATATTTTTTCCTTCTTCTACACTAATAAAGATTAAACTTTCGATAAATAAAAAGACAACTAAAAGTGTATTTTATATAAATACAAAACAATGAAAAGTATTAATAAATGAAAATCAATGTTTGCAACGACAACAATTATACTGTGTGTAATCTTTTAAGTCATGGAAATATAACCATATACGGACACCACTACGTGATAAAAGACCAACAAAAAAAGTACCCGTGTCTCCCAGTTTTGCCGCAAGTCATGCACATTTTTTTATGGCCCCCAAAGATTTGGGGCCTTGGTGTCATTTTTGCAAAAAACTGATCATTTTCTCAGGCTCATATCTTGCAAACCGTTCGGAATTTTGATTTATTCTTGAGGCAAAGTTATAGCTCTTGTCATAAAGAACAAAAAATTGTGAACATATAAAATCAAAAAACTCCATCTTCAAGATCAATATCGCAAAAAACTTAAAAAAATCGATTTCTTTTACCTTTTTTCCCCTGTTCAGATCCATAGGTAGCAAACCATTCAAAATTCAAGGAAACAATCAACTACAAAAATATACCTAAGATCTCCATAAACAACTTTCTAGAACATATGAACTCCCTAGGAATGATTCTTAACACCGTTTAGGTAGCGCTTAGGTAGCCGCAAAAGTGAAAAATTTCCCGAAAATTTTTTAATTTCATTTGTTTTTCTTTACTTTAACATTGAGACACTATGCTATCTATTACAAAAATAATAAAAAATATTCGTATTATGTTTATAATGTTGATGGCCCTGGACTTGCAAATCGCACTCTCTTAAGTTGTGGATCCAAATCGTCGTCCGAATCGTCCGAATCTGACTCTGATTCAGAACTTATGGTGTCCACAGGCTCGTTGCTTCCAGACTGCCCTCCATCATCAGCTTTTTCTTCTTCAAATACTTCATTAACATCATAGAGGGTGATCTTGTGACTCCACCAACATACCTGAAATAAATTAGAAAATAAATCAAAGAAAAGAATGCAAAACAATACATCAATAAAATTGATATTACCTCTGCAAGCAATGCGTCTCCTTGCTCATCGGATTCGGTAGGGAGTTGTTTGATAAAATTGTCAAAATGAAAATGAAGAAAATGCAGCTTTAATGTCATCGACGTGCCGATTTTCTCAAAATAATACAGCATTTCTTTCACCCATTCTCTTTCTTCCGGTTCCGCGTTTCGATCCCCTCCCAAGACTCTGGTGCGTACACGCTGAAGGTAAATCCATGCATTGAATGATTTTCATCAAGCGATGAATCAAAGTTGCTCTTAATTAGAAAGCTATTTCTAATGTCAGAGCCATTAAGTACGCCTGTTAAATGAAGACAAAAATAACGACAGAAAAGAAAACATTAACATAGTGTAAATAGTACAATGAGGTGAACAAAAATTCGTGTTAAATTTACTACAATACCTTTTTTAATTTTGTCATCGCTACGCTTTGGGAAAACGCTCTTCAAATAGTCGAATGCATTTGGACAATTTACAACGGCCACTTCGATGAATTTCTTAGCAATTCCCAATTTTATGTGGGGCGGTGGCAGCAAGATGTCTTAAGTATTGTCAATTAAAGGTGCATTCTTCAGTCTGTGTTGTTTCATTTGTTCCTCCACACTTCCTCTTGGTCTCCACGAATTACATTGGAATTGATTCAGAGGTGAGCGCGAATCCCAATTGCAAACAAAACAAAAGAATTTTGCAAAGCCGCCCTTATCGATGATCCCTTGCAAAATGTTGATGACCTTCAAATCACAGCAAATCTTCCATTTATTTTCGTAGTATTTGATTTTTTCATTATATCTTTCAATGTTTCATAGCTTTCTTTCATGTTAATACCCACTGCTAGCGGAATGGAAGGTTTTCGGTTCGACACATGCAACAACACTGCTTTCAAGCTTGAAACAGAACCATCAATAAATAATCTCCACTCACTAGCGATGTAGTTCATTCCCATTTTTACCACCAAAGCTTTTATATCGTTGCAGTAAGCGAACGAATTGTCATCATTTAGAGCGGAGGTATGGGCAACCTCCGGCCCGCGGGCCACATGCGGCCCTCGAGTAACGTTTGTCCGGCCCGCTACTGAATTCTTTCGTTCCATATTAGCACGGCCCGTCTAAACTTAATTCATAATGAATCATAAGGATACCACAAAAATGTATATTTTTCAAGATTACTCACAGCATAAAACTTCTACAAAAAAGGTTGCCCATGCCTGATTTAGAGTGTAGAGCAGGTATGGGCAACCTCCGACCCGCGGGCCACATGCGACCCTCGAGTAAGGTTTGTCCGGCCCGCTACTGAATTCTTTCGTTGCATATTAGCACGGCTCGTTTAGACTTAATTCATAATGAATCATAAGGATACTACAAAAATGTATATTTTTCAAGATTACTCACGGCATAAAACTTCTACAAAAAACGTTGTCCATGCCTGGTGTAGACGCTCTGAAATTCAGCTTGCCGTTTGCGGTACGCCGTAGAGTTAACATTAGCATGTGTGAGTTTTCTTTGCTTTAAAAACGCTGTCAAAAATATGGCAAGTCGCTGCGATAGTCCCAATATGGTCACAATGAAACCCATTTCCATTTGTGTTATTAGTTGTGGTCCATCTCTTCCCTGTTGGGGCTCATAATCGGTATCAAATGGATCTTCATAAGTAACACCACTTGCTCTAGCCATTCCTGTAAATTCTGTCATACGATCTGTATGTATGTCTGAGTTGGCGGCCTTGGTGATACAAAATTTTCAGGTGCAAGCACTGGTAGTGTGGCTGTTACAGTTACTTTATAAATTTTCTTCTTCTCAGCATGTCGATTTAGTACGTAAAAAGTGAATAGTATTTTATAATACAATATAAAACACTGTACTATTTTTCTGCGCAAAATCATTGTATGAAATTAGAACCTGTCCTTGTTTCATACTAAATGTTTTGACTTGCGCCTGCTCATTAGTGTGCATTGCACACACTCCAATCTTACCTCATTTTCTTCTGCTTACGTCTTGTCCAGTCCTGTTACAGCATGGTTGCACAGACTTATGAAGACTAGGGGCCACTCGGGCAAATCATGAACTGATGGCGGGCCGGCCGCCAGAAGCATAGGTAATTAAAGACAATAAAGAATTGATAATAATTTATTAAAATTCAAAAAGAATTTATTCATTTGAAGCGTGGCACTGCATAGTGCTTACAATCTTTTATATTTGGCTCAAATTTACTTGTAGCAACACGTAAAACTGCTTCCAAACTTTCATTTGCAAGGCGGTTTCGATTTTTTGTTTTATTATTATTTAGTATTGAAAAAGTTTGTTCACATATATAGGTAGAACCAAATAAGCTGGCACATTTCAGAGCGTTTATGCCCAACTATTCGTACATATTTTTATCAATGCAGCGGTAAAAGTTCAGCAAGTCTCCTTCGTTGAATTTGTTGCGTAAATCTTGATCGTTTTGAATGTCGATAATTTCTAACTGCATTGACTCTGGCGCATTTTCAACTGAAATCGTGAAAGGATTGCTGAATATGTCCAACAGAGGTTTCACTTTTTTAAACTCCGAAAATCTGTCTTGAAAAGATTGAATCAAAATATCTAGCTTTTCTACATAACTGAAATTAATCGCAGTTTTGTTGAATTTTTCAGCCATTTTCTTATAATTCGGAAAATGATTGTAATTTCCAGAATTCAATTGTGATCTGAAAAGTGTCACCTTGCATTGAAAGGATGATACATAAGCGTAGAGCTGGGATATCAGTTGATTTTTGCCTTGAAGCCGTGTGTTCAAGACATTCAAATGATTTGTAATGTCAACTAAAAAAGCCAAATCACACAACCAATCAGGATTTTTAAGTTCCGGGACATCCCTTTGCTTTTCCGCCAGAAATATTCCAATTTCTTCTATTAAATTTAGAAATCGTTCCAGTGTCAATCCACGGCTTAGCCACCTTACTTCTGTATAATACAGTAAATCTCCGTATTCGCTTTCGATTTCATCAAGGAATTGTTTGAATTGTCTGTGATTGAGTCCTCGTGATTTTATGAAATTTACAGTCGAAACTACCACTTTCATGACATTTTGAAATTCAATTTTTTAGAACAGAGGGTTTCTTGGTGTATAATGCAGTGAAACTGCATGAGATCTTCAGCGTTTATGCTTTTTCAGTAAAGTAACTAGCCCGGAATTGACACCAATCATCGAAGGAGCACCGTCAGTCGCAACTCCCGATAATTTTGATAAGTCCAAATCAGTTTTTGAACACTCATCCAAAAGTACATTGAGTATATCAACTCCTTTGGTTTGACCTTTCAATGAACACATTCCGAATAACTCTTCTAAGACTTCAAAATCTTGAGTAACACCTCGTATGAATATGAGAAGTTGAGCTGTGGAACTAATATCAGTGGATTCGTCGAGTGCTAATGAAAAAATCAATGATCTTAGTTTTTTCAATTAATTGTTCCGCAATATTACCTGACAAAGACATAATTCGTCTTTGGATAGTCATACGATTCAGTTGAATTTTCTCAAACTTTTTGCTGCTTCTAGACACATTTTCTTAGTGGCAATTTCTATGCATTCTTTTACAAAATCGCCATCATTGAAGGGGCGACTTCGCTTTGCTATCATTCGAGAAATTTCATAACTAACTTCTGTAGCTGTTTCTGAATCTTGAATGGGTTTTGTAAACATAGCTTGCTGACCAATAAGCTCCCGTTTTAAAGACAACATTTTTGCTTTCTTAATTCGCCTGTAAACTTGGTAAAAGAAGGATGCTGCGTTTCATAGTGCCTTTTTACATTATATTCCTTTGCAATCGCAACAGAATTCTTGCAAATTAAACAAACGACTTTGTTATGCGACCATACAAAAAGTATTTCTCAGTCCAAATTTCTTGAAACTGCCGATTTTCACCTTTAACCTTACGTTTTTTACTAGGTCCTGGCTTCTCCATGTTGCGTTCTAATCCTGGCTAGGATTAACACAGCACCTAAAAACAATTACAGTACCTACTTAAATTACCCATTCTTTTTAAATTATCAAAAATAATTGATTAAATTCCTCAGAAATTTTAAGATTTTTATACAGATTTTATATCTGAAATAATGACGTAATTATTACAGTTAGAGAAATTCTGATAAAAATAGTAATTTCTTTGTTTTATTTTAATATTTGGCCAACATTAAAGCTAAATTTGATTAAAATGGATTAAATAGGTAGGGAAACACTTATTAATAACTGAGTTTCACTTACGATTTCACAACACAATTATACACGGCACTTGACAGGTTAACAGGAAATCTACGTTGAATGTGGATCAAAATATATGACACCGGCTAGTCGAGTTAAAATCTACACTAGAACTATTGCCTCCCCAAAACACTATTAAACTGCACTTATTCTCAATCACTTATTACTTCGCTTTGTATTTTCGCGCTTATTTCTTCCTGTTGACATTTCACTCAAATTAAAACCGAACTGTCGGTCGCTGCGGTTAGCGTGGCTTTTATACCGCGCATACGACTCTGGAAGCTTCGTGTATCTACTCGTACCTACGCGAGCAATCGGGAATTCGGGACTATTGCTATCTCGCTTGCTCACACCGCGCTAGAAAATTCTTGATTTCTCTACTATTTTGAACTTTATATAAAGGCAGCAAGCGATGTTACTTGACTTAGCATTTTTGGGCGCTAGATTCAAATAGCGCGCGCGCGAGATTCAAATTACTTTTCGAACATATTTTTTTGGTTTTATTCTGGAATAGAATTAAATATTCTTCGAATGTACGAGAGTATTATTTTTGCTGTCGGCGGGCCACCAGTATTCGACAGGCATGCGGCATGCGGCCCGCGGGCCGCGGTCTGTGCATCCATGATTTAAGGTATGTAGATGAGTGGTTATTTTGTGGAAATAAGATTGTGATACCTAAATCGGAAATACGAAGCGTAATTCAGAAACTACATAGCCAACATCAAGGTATCTCATCGTGCCAATACAAGGCTAAATTAGTTTTATTTTGGCCAGGTATGATGAAAGATACACAAAAATTCATATTAAAATGTATAGTTTGTTAACAGTACTCGAAATCTAATAAGAGGCAACCACTAAAACCACATTTAATAAGAGAACTGCCATGGAACAAGATAGGAATGGATTTCGCTAAAATTAAAAACAAACGTGACCTAGTGATGGTCGATTACTTTTCAAAACTTATTGTAGTCAATGAAATGATATTAAAAACAGCTAAAGCAGTAATAGAAGTATTAGAAAAATTATACCTATCTTAGGAATACCTGTGTAAGTCATGTCGGACAACGGAACATTGTTCAACTCGATAGAATTTAAAACATTTTTAAATAAATATGAATATGAATATAAAGATAAATACATCTAGTCCTCACTATCCGAAATCCAATGGACTAGCGGAAAGACACCTACAGACCATCAAAGGACTACTAATTAAAGCTGGTAACTCCAAGAATAATGTGATGACTGCAGTATTAGATTATAATTCTACTCCCAAAAATAATTTACCTTCACCAGCAAAACTCCTCATGGGACGAAGAGAGAGGACCGATAGGTTAATGACAAAAGCAATGTTAACGCCAAAATATGACACGACCAGCGCAATAGCGACATTGGAAAAGAAACAAACAAAGACCAAGGACTTTTGCGACAGGAACACCGAATGCTTACCAGATTTATCGGTAAACCAAGACATCTTAATGCAGATCGATACCCGTAACTGGACACCAGCAAAAGTTGTGAAGGAAAACAACAATCCTGAATCATATCCGGTTCAAACGCCTGATGGAAAACAATATCGGAGAAATAGAATACACTTAAGACCAATGATGACGACCGATACACCAACGAAATCGACTGTCACAAATGATAGCGAAGTGCGCGTAATCGATAGTGAGACCTCAAAAGCAGATATTAAAATACCCGATAGTAACAATCTAAATAAATGTGCTAGTGACTTATCACCAAGTAAAGACAAAAAGAACATGTTACATATGTATTGTATGTTTTAAAGTTCTCGCGTTTGGAGGGTACAAATGTAATGGTGGGCAAATAAACATATACGAGAACATAAACGCGTGTTTATGTTTTACACGTATATTACAAATATGATAATGTAAAACGGGCTTAACGACTAAATTCAATGGGATGCTAAGTTACCAATACGCCACTTTCTGTTTAAGAATTGGAACGAAATACTAAAATAAAATATATAGAAGAACATAAAAATATATATCCCTCTATTCATGTTCGTTTGTACATAAATAGACATCACGTAATTTCGACACGTTTATTCACTCGTCTTCATAACATAATCTATACATAACTAACTTCTCTCACGACTAACTACATTTCGTCGTTCTCTACCAACCTGGCCAGTACTACCAACATAAAATTACGTGGCAAATTTAAATTTAAACTTCAGAACACTACATATCCTATTATTAATATTGCTAATTCTTTTCATAATAAGCACGATAGTAAGGATTAATGGGCATTCGTAAACGAAAAATTTATATAATCATCACTTCAGTAATTGTTTTATTTGTCTATCAATTGTTTTTAATATTTTACTCTAGTACTGCATAAGAACCATACGAAAAAATAGTTTGTATATATTCTTTTTATTTGTTTTTTAAGAAAAATTATTATTTTAGTATATTTAAATCGAATTACATCTCAAAATCTTATCTTGAATATGTTCACAAAATTAATATTACCAATAGCGCCCACTTTTCAATAATTATTGCTGAACTGCTAAGACCGCATTTAAATTAGGTAATGCCCGGTTGCACCGACCGATGTTAGATGCAAGTTAAGTAATCTCTTCTACCAAACGCTTTGTTAGGCAAGTTTTGGTTGCACGAACCAAAATTAGGCCTAATACTCTGTTAGATAGCTCTCGTTAGTAGATTACGCGTTAACGCTGAATTAAGTTTCTAATCAAGTGTTAAATATGCCGAACGTGTACGATTCTGAACGATATAGTGACATTTAGCATAGTGTTTTGGAATTTGTGTGAGAGGTTATAAAATTTCTACATACTTTATATTAAATATAAAGCATATTGCCAAGTAAGAATAATATTCTGAATCGGTATATTGAGGTGACAGCGTGCTTTTAGTTCTTTAGTGAAATGTCTTCAAAGAGTGAAAAAACTAGTAGTAGTTTTACTACTACAAGTAATTCATCTTCAGAAAACAAAATAATTACATTAATGAACAACATTCAAGATCAAGAAGAATACATGGATAATAGTAATCCAGCAAGTACTGTTAATTCATCAAGTATTAACGGATTAAAACACACAATAGGTAAGTAAAGAGAAATCGTATCTCATGAAGCACATTCGCCAATTAGTATTATTTTCCAAAAAGCTGTTTTTACTGTTATTACAAATTATAATCCTTTATAAACAAATGTCAACTAATTTTCTTTTCTGTTTAGGTAACAATTTTCTGACTGACTGACTTTGAAGTACTCGTTGCGAGTGTGAACGAAGAAATCCGAATGCTTACTGTCTCCATGGATGTACTACCTATATGCCACCGCAATGCCAGTGAAATATATATGTAGGATATACTATGTACTGTTAATATCTTCATAAGAACTACATTGATGAATATTATCTATGATAACTAGATACTGTTGTAGTTTCCAAAGACACCGACAATGTGTGGAGATAGCATTTCTTTAAATAAAGAGAAAAGGAATTTGTCTATTGTGACAATATGATTTTTTGTAATATATTAATTTATTAAATATGTACGTATTATACATATATAATCTGACGCCCTAGATGGACAGAAGGATAAGGTGAAAGAAGAAGAAGAAGAAGTATTATATATTCATTTTAACAATTAAAATGGGATGAAAATTAACTTATTCAACAATATATCATTAAATATGCTTTTGAACCTTTTATATTCGCCCAATAAATTAGTGAAATATAATATAATGTTTAAAATTAAGAAATATGTATACTGTGTGTCTAGCTAAGTTCGGGACAAATGGTAAACTTTTTTATTCTTGGGTTTATGAAAAAAGTTATTCTTTATAAAAAGTCCTGCTTCATCCAAAACTTAAATTCAAATTGTCAGATTTTAATATTTGTTAGTCATATACGAGATATGACAAAAAATATAAAATTAGTATAAGACTAAAGTACCTTTATTTTCAATAATACTTAAAATGTTATAAGGAATAGTCGTTCAGAATTGGAAATTATACAATTTAAATACAGCATTTACACAACAGAAAGCATTGAAAATGTTACACAAATGCTTCACCATATCCGCCTTCTCGTTCCATACATGTAACGGTTCTATCACAAAAATGCCTTAAAACCCTTCTAATTGTTTGTGGAGTTATTTTACGGATTTCTTCTCTAATAACACGTTCTAGATGGCCTACATCCGTAAACGGCGCTTGAATATAAACATGTTCTTTTAAATAACCCCACAAGAAAAATCAAGTGGGGTCAGATCTGGAGACCGAGGTGGCCAACGTATTGTGGAAAAGCGGTGTATAACCCTTTCGTTAAAACAATCTTCAACATATTGCCTTACGTCCAACCTGCTATGGCAAGGTGCACCATCCTGTTGAAACCAAATATGTTGGCGTTCCAGCAATGGAAGATTGTCGATAAAATTACTAATTTCACTTTGCAAAAAATTTAGATACCGGTCGGCATTCAAAGATTGGTGAAAAAGAAAGGTCCAATTATACAACTTTTGTAGATTCCGCACCATACATTTGTCTTGAACGCATATTGACTTCGAGTTTTTATTGTAAAATGTGGGTTGGCATCTGTCCACCAACGGCAGTTTTGACTCGATACAGTTCCGTTCGATGTAAATGTTGCTTCATCGGAAAATAAAATTTGTCTCGACACAAAAGGATTATCTGCTAATATTGCCTGAATGTCGGCACAAAACTCCAATCGTCTGTCATTATCACCTGGTCTTAGAGTGTGTACAAATGTAGGCTTGTAGGGATGAAATGTGTTTTTTTAGAATTTTAGCTACCGAATCTTTGCTTATAGTGTTTGACATCAACAATGCTCTGTTCCGCAACGAACACCTCGGTTGTTCTATTGCTGATAGCATCACTTCTAGTTCCATTTCGTTATCAGCAACTTATATGATAGAGATCTACCACTAATAGGTCAATAAAACAAAAAACTATCGCTCAAACCAGCCTTGTTTTATTGACCTATTAGTGGTAGATCTCTATCATATAAGATAAGTATAAAGGTCACGAAATATATATATATATATATATATACATTTAAGTTATCAGCAACATGGTTTTGGCGTTTGTTGTTAAATCTGTTTTCGACATTTCCGAAAGCCACCTCGATCTCCAGATCTGACCCCACTTGATTTTTCTTGTGGGGTTATTTAAAAGAACATGTTTATATTCAAGCGCCGTTTACGGATGTAGGCCATCTAGAACGTGTTATTAGAGAAGAAATCCGTAAAATAACTCCACAAACAATTAGAAGGGTTTTAAGGCATTTTTGTGATAGAACCGTTACATGTATGGAACGAGAAGGCGGATATGGTGAAGCATTTGTGTAATATTTTCATGCTTTCTTTTGTGTAAATGCTGTATTTAAATTGTATAATTTCCAATTCTGAACGACTATTCCTTATAACATTTTAAGTATTATTGAAAATAAAGGTAGTTTACTCTTATACTAATTTCATATTTTTGTCATATCTCGTATATGACTAACAAATATTAAAATCTGACAATTTGAATTTAAGTTTTGGATGAAGCAGGACTTTTTATAAAGAATAACTTTTTTTCATAAACCCAAGAATAAAAAAGTTTTCCATTTGTCGCGAACTTAGCTAGACACACAGTATATGATCACTTGTTCAAGGCATATCCGATTATATTCGAAACCACCACGTGTGGGTTGACCAATAGGAAACAAGAACGTCATTACTGTAAGTGACGTCAGTAGTTCTGCATCACAATTCTGCTGTTAACTAATCGTGATTAAAATTTCGTCGGTGCAACAGCAGGTTAAATTAACTTGGAGTTAACATTAACATTGGATTATCTAACTACGCTTATCTAATTTAATCACGGGTGTTGGTGCAACCGGGCATAAGTGTAGTAGTTACGTTAAGCATATGAGAGTTTCGTATTTCCAATTGTTTACGAAAACGCTACTTTAACTAATTACTTTCTTGTTAAAAACCGTTTTATATTTCTATTATCGAGTGCAAATGCCCATTAATAGCAAGAAATACATGTATACTTTCGATTATTTGCCACGTTTCTATGCTCAAAATATAGGTCATCTTTGGGAATTATTTGCGAAAACCTAAGTAATTATTCATCAATACAAACTAGGAAGGGAAACAAATACTTACTCCCTTTTGAAGCCAATTGGAAATGAATAGCCCACCTTAGCGCGTGTTATCAAGACGTTTCCAAACGCAACCTTAAGGGGTAATTGAATGCCTTCTCTGTCATAAAAGTTTGTCTGGGTATATCCCAGAGCAATTTTACTGTTACTTTACTGGTCTATTGTCCCAACTTCCGTGAACGGGAGTGGATGTATATATGCAATACATAGAATTAAATACGCCAAAATGGACTCTAATTAAGGGTACTCAAGGGCCATGTTCGGTACTCATATCGCAGTACAAGTTTACATTAATTCGTTAAAATAGAAAATAATTTACTACAAAACGGTAATGTGGATATGCAACGAATAAACACATTAGTATACGACAGAACAGTGATTAAATGAACAACAAGAAATATATCTAAAGCTGGTTTCAAATCTCAATAAATACATATATGTATACAAGCGAGGGAAATGTACTTTTACATATGTCGACTTTGTCCCATTACTTTATTCCTTTTACTAATGCACTTTAATTGATATATTCGCACCATCTTCTGATATATTTACATTCTCTCTTCTTTGTGTTCCTTCCAGCGATCAATATATGCATGTATTTGTATGCCCATTTTTACTGCGGAAACTTACAACGCAGATCTATTAATTAGCGGCATTTGCTTATTACTTTTTGCGGAATTCTCGTTCTTATGGCGATTAGCTCCGGGGTTAACGCTTAGGGATTTTCACGCAGATTCGTTTACTTCGGCGGTCAGACAAGCGTGTCTTCTGTTCTTGATTCTTATTCCGCCCTTATCATGTTTATTTTTGGGTCGATGATCTTATACCGGAAACTACTAAAATGTTTTTCAACATTCACAATAGGTATAGTAGGTTTTAACACTTTGCCGGTCGCTCTCATGTACACGTGACTTCTCATCGCCAACCGTTATCGGCCGCTGTCACGTACGCGTGACTTTTTCGCTAGCGGTGATGCTTCATGTCGATGTTTGTATAGATAGACACATTGTTGCAGAGCTTATGTTAGTTCTATCACTAGTTATAAAATATTCTTCAAAATGCTCGACAATGAGAGAGTAGATCCGTTATCAGACGTGAATAATAGTTCTGATAGTGATTTGGACAGTGGGAGCTATATCGTGAGACGATTCCAAAATAAGGAAAAAGCGATAATTAGTGACTCGGAAAGTGACGAGGAGGGCTCTTCTATATATGATTGCACTGTTGCAAAAAGAAGTTTTGAAATTTATCAAAGAGAAATATGAATCCTAAGGGTTAACTTTTTAAATGAAATGTTATGAGTACTAATTTAAAAATATAAGACCATGCAATAAAAATGGTGTAACAGTTATCTTAATGCCTTCTTTAATAATAATTGTGTTGTAACTACTTATGTTACGAAAACTGCGTAAATATCCCCGTAGACGAGCAGTAGAACCTGTGAGAATCTCGCCGTCGGCGTCGGGATAACGACGATTCGATAGATGTGCGGGGGCAGTGTTAACAATGAATATATGCGAAACTAACATATGGAACTAAATAGGTTATCGCTTAGCATATCTAATATATGTAATTAAATTGTTACTGTGCAATAACATATATACATAGACAGGAAGTTTAACTAAAGTAACTTTTTTAGCATAATAACAGATCCAATCACGTTATCGTCCGAATTGCAATGGTAATTAATAGTTTGAATAAGTACTCAAAATAATATAAAAGATAACTCAATAAATAATTGATACTGGGAATAAAATAAGACAAAATCCTTATTCTTCGTTACATAATCATTGCTCGGTATTAAGAACATTTAGATACATCGTGGTATGCTTTTTCAATAGCAGCTTAATCCCCCAGACCAACGGTTATAATTACTAGCTGCCATGCATACCAGTCAAAATATGGATGGTGAAAGAAGCAATAGTGACAGAAAAATCAAATAAGGAAACGAAGAGAGGACAATAGAACAACTTAATAACATTGGGAATAGAGAATATCAGACGCATTTAGGAAAAAGAAGGGCTTAGAAATCTCACTAGAGAGGTCAGCAAATATAGAATCGATATAGTAGCCCTACGCGAAACACACGTACCGAGTAATGGCATACAAGAGATAAATAGTTTAGTAGTAGTAGTAGTATTATAAAATTGGGGTTACATAGTGACTGAATAATAGGTTTTGTATGGATATCAGGAGTATATGTAGAATAAGAGCCAATATAAGCCAACAGAGGAGAAAGATATTAAAGTCAAATTAAGTATATTTTACGAAGAAATAAAAAAGGTACTATATAGTGCCCCAAACATAGATATGATAATTACAATTTGAGATACAAACGCGATAGTAGAAAACACTTACTTGAAAAGAAACCAAAAGAAAAATTTTTAGAGAAAAAGTTAAAGTAAAAGAGATCAGATAGTATGAAAATGTTACTAAGTAGAAACAGAGTAATTATAAGAAACTATAATAATTGAAGGTTAAACAATTATTATGTGGAGTAAAGGGGAGAAATTTATAGAAAACCAAACATCAAGCGAAACTCCGCCATGGCCGATTTCAGGATGCGTGTTGTAATTAGATTAGTGTCCACTAGAAGGCACTAAGGCAAAAAGATAGAAACCTGTATTGTATTATATTAGACGAATTATGTAGGTTATGTAGTACGATTGATAGTATTGTACTTAAGATATGATGAGTTGATGTATTCGGTAAATAAACCGTAAACCAAACAAAAATAGTAAAAATACCAGACGACCCGAAAGTTCATTCTGTCGGCGTAACAATGCGAAAGGAGGAGGATTGTGTGCGACGCTAGGGGCTTGGTCACGTAAGAAAAAACACCTAGTAAGAAAAGTTTACAAGCTTCGGAAAACGGATGATTCAACGATGAAAAACAAACCACACAATTAACACAAAAGATGTAAAGACATCAAGGAAAGCAAACAACATACTAACACACGTATAAACATACACGCACGACCCTTTGACCAAAGCAAGTAGTGATGGGAAAAATCGTTATTTTATATAAATTTTATTTATCGTTATTTCGTATTCAACAGTTCAACACGATAACAACATTGTCGTTTGTGAAGATTAATTCAAATTACAGGCTGAGTTTTATTTTTATTCATTTATTTATACATATTAGAATTATGTTATTTTGTTCCATATTACATATATAGCGGTTTCTTTTTAGTTTTTGTAAATTATTTTTAAACATTCAATAACAACATAATTCTTTTCTTTTAATTAACATTTGATAATTTCAATACATACAATTATTTAGAAAATATTTCTGTAATAAACGTCCGATTGGATGTTACTAGCGCCATAATTACCGTCCGAAAGTTATTTTTCTACGGGAGTTGTAACTGTGGTTTCGATCAGTGATCAGCAATGAGTAGTGAAAAAGTGAGCAGAGTTGAATCATGACTTATAATTTCTTGTACTTTACGCACTCATACTTATTGCAATGTTTTCCAACTTTATATCCACTCGAAAGTCTGAAGTCCTCATCGAACTCATACTTAACAACATTTATGACGTTGTTGATTTCGACTCTCCTTAACTCAATGTGTATAGACGATGCAAAATAAGTATGGTTCGCATACGAACATTAATATACTCATTATGAGGTTGTGTGTTTGCTCTGTTGCCTTTTTACTGTTCTTTTTTTTTTTACTAAAATTAAACAAAGAAATATGTGTAGATTTGTGTTGCTTATTTCATATTTATTTTTTCTTCACTTTTATATTTATTATTACATTCGTTAAGGCTATATATAAAAATAATGAAAAAAATGTATATTTATTTTTATATTTCACGTATACATACATACATATTAAAGAAATAATTCCAAAGCAGATAGTTTATTACAAATAATTATACACTTTATACTAGTTGCAAACTGTTTAATGACTAAACTTTTAAATATACATGGATGAGTTGAGTGAGCTGTATCAATGTAAGTATTATAAGTATTTTCCTGAAATTAGAAATCAAACTGAGGTCATTTATGAGTGTAAGTATGGTATGTGTATGATGTCGACGTCACATTCATATTTATTGCAAGCTATTGTACTGAGAATTTAGTTAATTTGTTTTTTGAAGTAAGTTGCACCGGTCTAGCTCGTAGATAATAATATAAAAGCATAAATTATAACAATTTATATTTATAAAATTTGGAAATATTGAACATAAAATCGAAATATTTACCTATTTTAGTGTGCATATTTTCCGTTGACGGTTCTTCCTGTATTTCCTTTCTTCACTTCTTTTCTCGACGCAGCTTATGGATTTCTCCCTTTTATCAATTCTTTCTTCTTTTGTATGGTGAGGTTCTTTTCTTACTAATACTTCTACTTAAAACCTTTTCTTTTAGAAATATATTTTAGACTTCTTTATTGACTTTTCGAAATTGTCAATTTTTTCATCGTTCACCAAACTTTATTTCTTTTTTTTCGGCACGTCGTTATAGCAATTTGGAATTCTAAATTTTGAAATGTTTCAGGTGTATGTGTGTGGTACATGTTTACAACGCTTTTCTATTTATTAGAGAATGCTTTCTATAAAATTTACATCTTTTATTGGTAATTTTACTAATGGAGTATTACCATACTACACTATACTTATAAATCAACGTTATCATGAGTATGAGTAAATCAGAGTAGTTGAGTTTAAATGATGCCTACTCACTTATATTTAAAATTTCATGAGTCAGAATAGCGAAAAAACGATGCATTGCCGATCACTGGTTTCGATCAGAAAGTCCTAACTTAAGCAAGGTTTACGCAATGAAATATAGCTAGAGCTAGATTAATAACTGATGGCACCTGCGTTAAAGACGATATTAGGGTTTTGAATGAGTAGACAGTATTAAATGAGAGAGATGGAGATAGGATTGGTCGTATAGTGTCAGACCTACAAATATTAGCCCGCATTCCGGTCAGTTATTCATCAGCTGTTGTATTGTGTGTTGGTCTGTCACTCCGCGTATATTCCTGGTATTTACTGCTTCTACGATGAAATCAGGTTTTTTCAAAGCTCGTAGATCTGTGATACTATTGACTAGTGTGTAATTATAAAATTACTTAGAAAGAAATTAAATAGCAATAAAAATTGTTTAATTTGTGGTTAATAAAATGTCTGACATGAAGTTCAACGATGTAGCGACTGTCAAGCACTCTCAAGAAGCGGAAAATTAGACATGAACAAGCACGAGTTATTTTATTAAACTTTATTAAATCAAATAAACAAGTCTACTGTTTTGTTTTTTTCTGGAATATAATGTCGACAATTAGATTATTTTAGTTAATGGAGCTTTAAGTACACGTTTATGAAATGAGGCTAAGGCTATGAAACACTAACCCTCTTAAGCACCGTAAATAAGTAGACTGGCGAATTTTATTGGAATTTCTGAGCATGAGAAGTAGAAGCACCATCAGCAGTATTATAACCCAGTGGATACGAATCGTAAAAAATGAATAACATTAGATATGTTATAATACTTGTCTCGATGGAACCGTGTTCGCAATGGTGAAAAACTGTGTTTGTACAATATTTGTAGAAAGATCGTTCGACATCTACCAATGTAATACATGTATGATTAATATAAGGTTTGAACTCAATTAATGGATTGGTCGAAGTATCATTACAAATTTGTTGCAGTGTGATAAAATTGGAATCTTTCTCTAACACAGTTTCCAACTTTTGTTAAACGCGAATAGTTTTTGCGTCATCTGTAGTGCGTAGCAGAGTATATACTTCGTCCACTATTTGTAGTGACTTCAGTAACGACAACGTTCTATTTTGTAATTTTTCCAGTGCGTCATTTAAGAATGCATAGTAGCTATTTCAACAGAAGTATCTTGAAATTTTGACTGGCTCTCCTTAATAGATGCAGCTTCGGGAGGATTGAATTGTGGAATAACAGCTTTTGCTTTTTGGAAATGTTCAGCATAATAACAAGCTGCCTGCAACCAGGTTCCCCAACATATAAGAATCGGCTGTGGTAGTTCACGAATACCGGAACATTGTACAAGAAAGTTTGAAGGCGTTTTGGAGATTTGACAAACACCTTTTTTGTACTTAATATTAATGCATCTACGTCGGGATAACATTATCTAGTAGTTTGTGGCACAAGATGTAAAGCATGCACTTTACAAGTTACATGTAAACCAGGCATGGGCAACCTCCGGTCCGCGGGCCACATGCGGCCCTCGAGTAAGATTTGTCCGGTCCGTTATTGAATTCTTCCGTTTCATATTAACATGGTCCGTCAAACTTACTTCATAATGAATCATAAAGATACTACAAAAATGTATATTTTTCAAGATTACTCACAGCATAATACTTCTACAAAAAAGGTTGCCCATATAAATAGGTGCAACCGTGTTCAAGAAGAGAACGGCGTACCGCACGCGTTGTCGCTGCACCATCGCTCATAAACATTAACACTTGACGTGTTGAGACTTGAAAGTTTTTAACGTAGTAAGGGCCGGTGTTTTCACCTCTCTATAAAGTTCTCTATAAGTTTAAGTAGTCGATAAATTAAAAAACTGTCTTTTCATCGTCCAATAACACTTATCCTTTCTATAAACACTTTTATGTGATCTATAACTTAAAGGCTACTTCAACCAGACAATAACACGTTATTGCCAAGATAACCTACAAATTTGGAAAGTGTTTATTTGCCGTTTGTTGCATTTAGCGACCAAATCACGATGCTGGATGATATGTTTAACGAAGAACTTGATGTCATGATAGATCAATCTGTATAACATCGTTAACGTTGTAAATCGCGATCGAAAACGTTATACCTTGAGACCTAGAGTAAATAACTGGGAAATGTGGGATGATAAAGAATTTATTCAGAGATTCAGGATATCTAAAGTAGACATATAAAAACATATGCATGTAGAAAATAAAATATCGAAGTCTACAAGCTAATATACACATTGAACGGAGCGCAGTCTGGATATCGAAAATTTAATGTGCAGTTTACATTAGAATATCCGCTAGCGAATTGCAACGATGATGCCGAATATATTCATAATAAGAGGTAGGCATTTTTTAGATGTGCTCAGTCGTGCGCTGGTTACAGTAGCAAATTTGTCGGTCAAACTTGTGTTATAGTGTGGTTTTCTTTCGCCCCTTTCCTGGGGAAAAGATGGAGAGGGAAGTCAGCCTATATGTTTTTGTAGAAGTAAATGAGCTACGCTTCAGCCGTCAGATTTTGGAACAAGTAAATATTCCAAAAACAAAAGTCAAGGACATATTAAAAAGAAATAAATGTAAATATTATAAGGTCTAAAAAATCAAGAAGTATTCCTGAATGACCATTTTCAACGACCGCAACTTTTTAAAGCTATGAGAAGAAAATAGAAAGCCGATCATATGAAGGTCTTTTTGAACAATATACTAAATAATTTTTAGAATTAATTTTTATGTACTCTTTATGATAGAATAAAAAATCTTCCAAGAAAGGAGGCTAAAAGGAAACTCAAGAGAAAAAGAACAATCTAATCAATATACTTTTCCGATAAATATGTATAAAGAAAGGCGGAAACTGTGTTTTCAATAAATAAGATTCCCATTTTTCGGTATTCGAAAACCGTAATATACTTATTAACGGTTTAGAGAGGACAATAATTGGCCAACATTATGCTGATTCACCGACTTGTTTCGATTCCGTATTAAACAAGAAGCGTCCATACTGAGCGAAAGAGGAAATCCTGCTCTAACAATTAATCTCCTCACGTACTACCTAGGTATGTATCAATTGATAAATTGATCGATACGAAGTATATGCTGCCTCGTCCACATCTGACTTGGAGCGTTTTCTTCTCCTTATAAAATCTGTTCATTCCAAAGGGAATAGTTTTTAAACGGTTTAAAAACGTTGGAAAGTCGTAGGACTGTGTACTATGTAGAATTGGAAAGGAATTATGTTGAAAAATAAAAGACATATTTTTTTACCCCAAAGGAAGTGTTTCATTGAAAAGTTGCTGTTTCATTAAACGGCTCTCGTAAAGTATGCAACGGAATCCAATTTTCGATGATAATTCAATTTTAGCTAGAGCAGACGATGATGATTTTGATCCCAAAACATTTGGAATCGAAAACAACACAGACATTTTTCTATAATATATACATTTTGTTTCGGTTTTTTGTTAAATTATATTATGACTAAATGATAATTGAATAGTTCACAACACATGCAGTAGTTGGAATGCCGCGTCATGGAAACACTGCACGCTAGAAACATTAACAGTCGCGCGCCCCTAATGATGTAGTTCTCTTCTGCTGATAAGTAACGTAGTGTCCTTGGAAAACGTGTATAGCTTGACCTACCACTGGGCCATGGGTGTGGTGCATTACCCACCGCACTGAAGCTCGTTAACTTATTTTGCTTTTTCTACTTTGGTCAGTATCCACATAGAAATCTACCCCATTGCTAGAAAGCTTTACCTATTCTGACTGCAAGAGCGGATATTTAAGCCTAACACTGCTCAACCTTTAGCATTCACAGAGGACATCTTGCGAAGTTTCCTCTTCCTCACAAGAGATTCTGCATAGAGGATCGTTCACTATTCCTATGATGTGGAGGTACTAGTTAAGTTAACAGTGTCCTGCCAGCAGTCCCACTGCTTGTCAAATTTGATTCCTGCTCATTCGCAGCAATTGTGGTGATTTATCCTCTGAAACTCCCGTTATGAATATGTTGGAGTGTCTTCGTACGGTCCTGCGGAGTCTATCCAGGTGCTCTTGTATATAGGTTCGAGCGCTACAAACTTCCTTTTATTTTCTCCCATGCAGGTTCGCGTGGCCGTTCCACTAGCGCATCATTACATTCCTGGACAGTCCATATTCCTATTTGCGCGTTCTCAATAACTTCAAGAATTTTTTGATTGTTCGTTGTCATATACACTTGCATATTCTGGTGCAAAGTTACAAATATGTTTCTTAATAATGTGATTGTAGTTTATGTAGTTAAATTCTTAACTTTGTGTATTTCCGGCCCTCGTGTATAAGCGTCCACTAATCATATTTGACGAATTCATGTATGGACCAGCAATATCAACGTGTACTCTTCCAAATGACATTTTGGGTGGATCCCACGCCGCATTTTTTTAGCATTATTCCGAAACCTATTACAATCAATACAGTTTTTGCATAACTGCTCAATGTCGTAAGAAATTCCGGACCACCAAAAATGTCCTCTAGCAGGTAATTTCATATTTATTATTTCGCAATGTGCAGTATGTAATTCATCGAGGATTCTTTTGCGTAAAGAAGGTGGTATTAGTGCCATGTGTTACGTAAAAATACAACTGTTTTGTAAACTAAGTTCTATCTGTAGTGTATTGAACCTATTTGGCCTAATTCGCCTTTAATAAAAGATTTAACTGTAGATCATTGCTTGTTCTTTAGTTGGTTCCTGTAATGTAATTGGCAAAGTTTCTATTTGAAAGACTTATTTATCTGCAATATCATAATTATGAGCATGTTTTTATCTATGGGTAACCTCGAAAGTGAATTGGCATTAGTATGTAATTTGGTATATTCTAACCGTATTCCTAGCTGACGTAACGTGGTGTATTGATATCAATTATATAAAGATTTAATTCTTTCGCTATACTTTTGTACACGACTGTAACTGTAGTAAAACCCATTATCCCAAGTGTACTTCTGTAATATATAGGCAACTTTATGTTCGTATATTGTAATTGTGAGGAAGTCGAAACTTAACCTTCCTATACTCACGCATCGGTCTGTGAGACCGACTTATATAGTATAGTATACGTCTTTCATTTTGACGTGAGTATAGGAAGGTTAATAAGATGACAGCTGCGCCGGAATCTATCTCAAAATGTAAATTAACACTCCCTACATTTAGAAACAATGTAAATTTCTGCCTATATTGTAAATGTTCTGTCTGTATTGTACAAATATTTTCAATTTGTTCAACTTCATCTGCAGTTTTCTTGCATACCTTACTCAGACTACCCTTCCGCTTGCATTGGTAACGTTACATTCTACTTGTCGCAATTATTCGCCAAGTGTTTCTGTGAACCATACCTAAAACATGTTCAATTACTAGAATTTATATTGGCCTTAGATAACCCTACATTATGTGAGGAATATTGTATTTTATTTGGCACTTTTGAACTAATATTGTTCACATTTCCTAATGTACTGTCTCGGTGTAGTTGAGCTACATATGTATATTGTTGAAGTTTTCATTCCCACAGAAATATCTGCTGCTCTTGCTAAAGTCAGGTCCTTCTGTTCCAACAACCGGCTATGACTGTTTTGCGCTCGCAAGCCAAATACGAACTGGTTCCGCAGTGCTTTCTCCAGATAGTCCCCGAACTTGCATGTTGTGGCTAACCTCTGGAATGCTGTAAGGCGAACTTTCCCCTTCCTGCTGTTTGCGTTTTAGAAATCTGAATATTTCTGCTATTTTCAGTGATTGAGGGCTCTAGTGCGTTTTAATTACCGCTATTAGTTCCTTGTACGATTGCTCATTTGTTTTTTCTGGGGAAATTTTATCACAAACAATATCGTAAGCTACGATTCCCATATAATTAATGCATTAAATATTTCTTTCCTCCTGGTACCGCAAATACAATAAATGCACTTTCAAGTCGCATTAATCAGCGGTCAAATTTTTTGACACGTCGAATGTGTTTATTGAAAATACTGTATTTATAGCGTGTGTTGCATCAGCCATCCTTTTCGCGTAAAAATTTACCTCGTAGTGTATTCGGTGTATGTATTAATAATTTCTGAGTTCGTCTTGCCTCATCGCCAAGCTGTTGTGTATTTTGTAATAAAACTCAGGAGGTGTCAACTTAAAACATGTATTTCTATCCGTTTCTGTCAACAACTACTCATCTGTTTTCCATCTACCTGGATCTACATTTTTATATCGGTTCGTACCCTTGCTACTCCTCTCTATATTTATTAATGACATCTATGAATGAAATATATAACAGTTTCTATATATGTGCGTAATTAGAAAACTCCTTACACTAATCGCAGACGCGCGTTTCGCGATCATACTGTTCATCAGTGCTCGTCATACCGCTGATGAGCGGTATGACCGCGAAACACGCGTCTGTGAATAGTGAAAGTAGTTTTCTAATTACGCACAATTTTCCCACGGCGGGCTAGCCGAGTGCGCGATTACAGCTACTACAGGAGTTTGTGGCATAACAAGTTGTCTACTTCTGTAGAATCAAATAGCTGGAAAATGCGCAATTAGTACATTATGACCGAATTTCGTAATTGAACTCTCATATGTACGAACATCCAAAGTTTCTATATATCATGACTTGTGCACATGTAGTTATGGCAGCAATATCGACTTGGGCACAGCTGCATAGGCTACCAGGTTCATTCAAAATTGGTTGTGACTCACCGATGGATAATATCGCCAGATCACTATGTAGAGCACCGAAAAAGAGCAGAAGAGGGCTATGGATAGAATTGCTCAATTTGCGCCAATAGTACTGCAACTATCCGAAACGACTGTACTAGAATAGTAACATTGCGCTATACGAATTCAGATGGCGTCATACTATGCATTTAAACCGATTGTATAGTATAAAGTCGTCCGTATTCGTATCTCAGTATTCTAGATTCTAGTACAGTCGTTTCCGATAGTTACAGTACTATTGGCGTAAATTAAGCGACTCTAGTTATGAATATAGTGTAAATACACGCATTCTGTTCGTATACCATATTTTCGGCATTCTAGTTGTGAATGAAATCGAAAAGTAGTAAATGAAAGTAGACTACAAATATTAAAGCAAATGAACATTATAGAAATAAGTCGAAAATAAGTACTAACTTAAGCGCTGTGGATGAATAAATTGACTTCATTCATTGTAATCAATCCGTTTTAAGATATCTAAAGCGATATCTTCCCTTAGCATTATATGGTTTCGTACTGTCTGTAATTCAACAATCCTTTGTGCTCTGGTTCTTTTTACTCGGATTTGATTTTAATAATATTTTTAAAATTAAGACAATGTATTTTACAAAATATGTGTTGCTATTGTTGTCAGGATTGTTAACTTTATCCACGTGAATAGGCATTACTTACTTCATTGTATACACGAAATTTCGACGTATCGCCATCCAACTTTATAATTACATACAGAAAATATGAAATGCGTGCTTGGAATTCTTCAATTGGTGTGGCAAGGCTAAGAGCTAATTTATTTAATACATCGAAATTAACACGTTTGGTGCCGTGTGCACCGTCGGCGGTACACACAACTTTGATTAGAGTGACACGTGTACCGCCGGCGCAGGTATAACGGTACAAAATACTTACATATTTTATTTTTTATCACAAACATTTTAATTTTAAACTATTATTATATATTGGCACCCTATAAATATATTTTTATTTTGTATGACGACACTCAACGTGTTAAAGATAGGTTTTCGTTTCACTTACCTTTCGCCCAGGTCCTGAGAAGGACTACAACCAGTCCTTCTCAGCACCTGCATAGATGCTTCCATAAGATTATACTAATACTTTTTGAGAATCTGAACTTTATATTTTGTTGTAATGTGTTAATATTATATTTTTGAAATCATAACTTGCCTTTTTCTTGTTTTAGAACCTCTTCATCAAGCAGTAGTATGGCCCAGCTATCCACAGCCGCCGTCACATGTACTTCTGCCACAAATACCTCCTCCGCCGCTACAATTACTAAGTTCGGCGTCTTCCGATTACTTATCTAGCAGCACTACTTTGCATCAACATACCCAAACACATAGTACTAGATTGGTAGCTCTGACAACAGATACTAAAAGAAAAATTCCTTTGCCTGTGCCGGCAACAACATTAATCAAAATAGAAGCTGATGCAACGGCATTAGATCAAACTAAGACCTTGCAAGCAGTAAGCACAGTTGCCAGCAATACTGCAACTGTATTTACAGATCAAAGTGTGGCTCCTTTAGTTACAACACATGTGATTTACCAACACCCTACTAATTTGATACTGTCACAAACACCGATTCCTGAGATAGCATGTAGGTCTCAAGCTACTTCTCCGGTCACTTGTTTAACGCCACCACCAGAAAATAATGTCCAGAATGAAGCAGAAATATTAGGTGTACAAGATGCCAGCAATCAAACCGAGCTACCTATTGGTAGTGAAGATGATACTACAGTTATGGAAGAAATAAAATCAAAGAATGATCGAGGATCTAAACATAATCCAGAGGAGGAGCTTCCAAGTAAAGTACCTGAAAACATCGAAAATTCTGAACAAGTTGGTAGTAGAAACCAAAATAATGAAGTACTAAGTTTTCATTTGGCAAACTCAATATCATTCCATAATGAAAACCAACAAGTTGTTGATCAAGTTAAGCCCGATAGTACACAAGAGAAATTAGAGGAACAAATAAATTTAAGACCGGACTTAAGTGGCTTAGAACTATTGTCCAGTATAGTAGAATTTCAAGGTTGCAGGAAAAACTTTAAAAAATCATCGTAAAACAAGAAACTGAAGAATTTGAAAGTGAAGAAAATGGTGATGTACTAAATGCTATTGGTCATATGAGTTTGAAGGATCATGGTGCGCAACAAATATCAAAGAAACTTGAAGAATCGTTTGGAGGACTGGATTTATTATGCGCGCTTGCAGAACAAAGAATTCTTGAAGAAGTAACGGATAAACATAATGAAACAGCAAAAGTTTGTAGAGAAGAAGTCAACGTACACGGGAGAAAAAAGAGAAACGAAAATTCTGCACACATCGTGATGAGTCTGAATACAAAAAAATAAAGATAATTTAGAAGGCTGTTATAACATAAAACATTTCGACAAAAGAAGTACGAAAAATTTAATCGTTTTGGATTCATCGAAATGAGTATAAGATGTGAGGACAAAATCGTACATTCTAGAGAAGTGAATAAAAATTACTGTTCTTGTAAGGCAGAAGAAAGTTACAGAACCTATAAAACAAGAGAATCTGAGGAGGAGGTTAAGAAATTTATTGCTAGCAAATCACAATCTTTGTGTTGTAAAGGTGATTGGCCCTGCATGAATCAAAATGAATTAGACATGCGTAAAAAATTAGCTGATTTGCAAAGGAAATACCGTGAGAAACAAAGAGAACTTCACAAACTGAAAGCTAAAAAACATATAGATCAGAAGTATTGCGTAAAGAGAAGTAAACTTAGAAAAAAATCTATTCATAATAACAAAGGTAGAGAAACACCACCTCCGCCTTTACTAGATAAAATGGATATGCCTATGAAACCTAATAAGAACAATCAAGAACTCTTAAGACCCCCAACCTTATGCGCGTACAGTAATGACGATATTAAATCGAGTAAAGTCTTAACAAATAAAGAATCACAAGTAGATAATAAAAGAGAACATGTCGACAGTTCTCCTTTCAAACGTTGTTGCTCTTCTAGCATAGACTTCGGCGATAATACACCGGAAAAGACATTTTCATCATCGAAGAAAAGAAAAGTTGGAAGACCTAAAAAGTTATTGACTTCTTCTGGATTACGCACAGGTACTGAAACAATAGTTGCTAAAAAGCCTAAGAAAGGTATTGTTGGCTACTTACTAGCAGCAAAACAAAAACTGGTACAAAGCAAAAATAAACAACTATTCTCTAACAGTCCTCCAAGATTTATTGAAGAAAGTAAAGAGTTTTCCAAACCCAAACCACAAAACAATAGAAATGACGATGCGCATAATAAAAAGGAAATGACAAAAAGAATGAGAAACCTAAAATACGCCCAAAATTGAAAGCAGAACCAATGGTAAAAGAGAATACAGAAGAGGAGGAAATGATACAGGAATGCCCTAAGGATATTATTAGTCTTGAAGTGAACTTAGAGGAGACAGAACAAATACAAGGAAATGAGAAAATAGAAGCGAATAACGAGGTTATAGAAGACTGCATTTTAAAAGACCAAAAATGTATTTTAACATCACAACACTTGGAAACTGATAGACTAAGAGTATTGACTGCAATGGGAGGATTATTCTATGCAGGACACTTAAATGCTGTGGAACCTCCCGATGTGTATTCAATAATATTGGATGGTGAAAGAGGCAATAGACCACACATAATGTCTAGAGAGGAAATTTTGAGGGACGCAGTAAGTTCTTTAATATTCGTAATATCTATTCATACATCTTCTAAATAATAACTGGAAACTTTATATCATAATACATGCGTGTACAATTTAAAACTATTTATGTTTACATACATCCGTGTTGTGTTCCATGGCAATACACTGACAAATAAATCAATCGTAGAATAACCTCCAGTAAAGTGCGATACAAATATGGTACAAAAATGGTCTCTCCTAGCGTAAACCCGTCATAGTTCACGTATATATGCTTACAAAGCATACACACACAAATAAAATCATTTTTAAGCTAACATAGAATTACGCAAACAGTTTGGTATGCAGGAAATTACGAATTTCGGGGTCCTTCTGCATACATTATCAACTTGGCACATGTATAGGTGTATATATATATATACATGTATAGGTGTATATATATATATATATATATATATATATATATATACACCTATACATGTGCCAGTTGATAATGTATGCAGAAGGACCCCTGAAATTCGTAATTTCCTGCATACCAAACTGTTTGCGTAATTCTATGTTAGCTTAAAAATGATTTTATTTGTGTGTGTATGCTTTGTAAGCATATATACGTGAACTATGACTATATATATATATATATATATATATATATATATATATATATATATGTAGTGAAGACCTATTTTTTGGCCGTACTGACAATATAAAAATGTTGTCATCTTACATAAGAAATTCTTCGAGTAAATCAATTGAATGTTAGAAAACGAAAATTTTATTGTTAACCCAAAATAGAAAAAATCCTTTGGCAAGTACGAACTGCTATCCACCGACTTCCTGACTATAGGCAATCGAATGTATAAATTTCAGCTAAATTTTGTGGTCTGGCAGCGTAGATGTTGGACTTTAAATAACCCCATAAAAAGTAAATAAGAGGTGTAATGTCTGAAGATGTCGTAAACCTATACATCTATTGGTCTTCACCTGCCACAAAAATCTACCTTCTCCGAAAGCAATTGTCTAAACAATCTCGGACAGCCTGCGCATAGTGCGGGTCTGCGCCGTCTTGCTGAAACCATATGGAAGGTCAGGATCATTGTCATTTGGAAAAATTGCTGCAAGCACTAGAACAAGGTCATTTTGCAAAGACTTATATCTTGCTTCTGTGAGCGTTCCTTCAAACATCACCAGTTTCTCAAAATTTAGACTCAATCTTACTGACTGTAGATTGGCTAATAGGCCGATGTGGATATTTTGCACTAAACAAATCGCAAAGTTGTTGTATTATCTCTGCATCTAATGAGAATTAAAATCGCAATCCTGTGTGCAACAGTTTAGGTGCATATACATGTGCAAACCGTTCGCGAACCGCTTGTCAATCGTTCGTTGAAATTATTTTTACATCGAACTTGTTTCGATCAATGGGAAAGCAAAGAACCAACTGCCACCAACAACCATCCAGCCTTGCTAATGTCTTCGCACGAGGAAGTTTCAGCCAGCCAACAAATCTTTTTTTTTTTTTGCATAGAGCCAGATATGAATCCATATCAAAACCTATTTTCCTTCAGGCATCTTCTTTTAAATTTTTCTTAGAATGATCTTTTTCTTTGGGATTCCAAAGTAACGTCTGAGTTTTGTAAATATCAATCAAATATCACATTTTAATACATTTTCTCTGGCCATTCCATATTTATATGAGTAAACGGGTAAAAATTGAAACAGTAAACGTGCTACGCAGCTCGCGTGTAGCAGGGAATCAACGAACTTCGCACGACGCCGTCTCAATATGAATTACGAATTCCTTTGTGTTCGTCGAAATAACCGGCGGGTGGCGCCGTGGCGGATCGTCACAAGCTTTTCGTTCGTCACTCTAAACTCTGTCCCAATCTTTAGAATACTTGGTTCGCGAACGGCTCGCGAACCGTTGGTCTCGCAAATGTATACGCACCTTTAAGTGTGCCATAATATGTACTTAAGGCTAGACTGAAGCCAAGGCTGATATATACTAGTTTGCCTCATAACTATCGACCAATCACAAGCAGCGCGGGAACGCGTCATCCAGTATACACATTCAAACGTCGAGCATACTACCTGCGTACTGTTGTGCGCGAAAACTACCGTTATTAGCAAAATGGGTTAATAATATAATCTTAATAAAGGAAATTATTAGGAAAACTTTTCAAAAAGACCAATTCTATGTTAAACACTACTTTATTAACGCATAATTGTGTAAAAGCACAGCTGAAGTTCGCATAACACACCATGAAGTTTCACTCGAATGTATGGAGACGGAATTATTGCAGAATAAACAGCGATAAACGGAGCTTATACTAGCTAATATCCCTAATATTTTACTTCGTATAAAAAAATAAAACACTTTACCCACAAATTACATGTTTATTTTAAAATTTTATTCATTTTCTTGGCCGATTTTCTCTTGACATCAGTATCGGCTTTTCGCTTTCCTAAAAGAGCTTTGTCTTTGCTGAGCATATTTAAATATCGAATTCTAATAAATATTGGTTTACAGTCATTTGTTTTTTTTTTTATTACGTCTACTGATCTGTCATTACTACTTGACCAATAATCTCTTGTATTGGATAAATTGAAGTACGTCATATAAAAGGTAATGCCAATAAACTTTCGCAGTTCCGTTATGCTAAAAGAAAACTTTTCAACTAATCCAGCATACCGTAGAGTTTCTTCGACTATAAGGATTTCTAAACTCTCAGGAAATAAGTAACTCCAAATTTGATAAGGCGTTACTAACGATTGACTTTCTTCAGGAAGGGCGCTATCTCCTCTAAACTCGACTTCTTTACTGTGAAATTGTAAATTACCCTCTTTCCATATTATTTTCTCAAATGCAGCGGACTTAGGATCAACGTTAATATCTTGAAATTTTGAAGAAAATAAATTGAAATCGAATGACTTGGTATAAAATCCCGCCAATGTTCAGTGGAACGAATATTGGAAGGTCCTAATATCGGTAAAGAATTTTCTTTAGAAATGGTAGGTGGAATTAAGGAAGTCTTCATTTGACTGGATACCGGTGTATTAGGAATATAACTACATTTGTAGTAACACAATTTGTAGAGACAGGTGACTGCAACGGAGGCAGTTTTCCCAAACTAGAGATTGGAGTACTGGTTTTAGTAAGGGTTGTAGGAGAACATTGTGCAGTTATAGGAGACAGAATAGGAGTTGTGGATTTGTTATCATCGTTCATTAAAGCAAGGAACGAGTCATGAATTGAGTCATTCATGTCGAAACTAAGTTCGGTTTCTTCCTCAGGCTCAATGTGCTTATCAATGAGTAAAACGTTTTTATTTTTAGTGGAGTATATTTTTGGAATTTCCCTTTCATCATCACTGTTTTCATCACTGTCTTCATCACTGCTGTCATAAGGACATTATTCACTGTTGCAAAGTACTTTGCATATTTCGTCATCTGTCATTTTTGCTCTTCCGATACGAGTAATGGCATTCATAGTAATTTTTTAACTTGTGGCTAGAATAAAATAAACTTTGCGCAGCAAATGAGACAACCTCTCACATCAAATGACTGAACATGAATAAAAATATTAGTATACACAATAACCCAAAAGCTATCGTTACAAAAACATTGGTTTTTTGTCTTTACAAAAACAAACACAATGTATGCAAAAATACACATCAAAATTCACAACTATCATGGAGTGCATAATGTATCTTATAAGATACAATCAATAAAAATGATTTTAAAACTAAAGTTGGGCTCATATTCGTTTAAAATTTTATAAATAGTTAAAGTACACCATAGTCAACAATATATATAAATTTTTACTAAATTAAAAAAACAATTACTAAAATAATGCGACTTTATTTTTCTTTATTTCTAAAAATGTTGGAAATTTAAAATTTTGAGTTGTTTGCTATTTAATTGCCCTAAATTAAGAGCTTTTGACTTAAAGTTGATACAGTATGAAAGGAAAAAAAGATCTTAGTAGAAATTGATAATTTTTTTTAGATTTTGCAAATATGTAAAGATATAACATTGTTTTTTCTGGTTGTGTCTTTAAAGATACATTATACATTTAAGGGTTAGACGGATCCGCGCTGAAATCGGTATACTTGATGACGCGTTACCCTCCCCTGCCGCTCACTTCGTTTCGAAGTTATGAGACAACCTAGTATATACCAGCCTTGCATTTTATGAACATTCCGGTAAAGCATCCCACTGGGATGGTTGAAATAATTGGCAGTTGTCATCAGTTGTTTGCAGGCAACCAGTACTCCATGAAATCGGAAATTTTATGTAGCTTCAGTCCAAGCCTTGCGTAAAATGTATCTAAGCTCCCCACCAGGTCGGCTAGTGAAATTTTAACGCATGAAATGATTCAGATAACAGAATTGCAAACCGCCAATTACAGTAAATTATTTGAACGCTTGGATATTATTCTATGTACGACTGCACTATAAACATGTTTATCAAAGCTATGTTGAAAATTATAACTATATTATTACAACAAACGTTTTTATGGTTTTGAAGCTCTAGTTTTGATAAACCGGCGGTAGGCGATAATTATTATTATTATTAAGTGATCGCTTTAATGTCTATTATGACTAATATAAAATAAATGAATGTGTAAACAGGTATTATGAGTTAATAACTTGGAAAGTTATTTACGTTTTGTGAAAGCAAATAATATAATATATATAATATAATAATAGGTATTTAATCATCGCCATCCCAAATATCTAATTACATGAGAAATAAACAACGGGAGGTCTCTCCACTTGACCAACATTTTTAAAAATAGAAATCTTAATAATTTTTATCATTTTTTTCGAGCTCTTGTAGCAGAAAGAGTTTATTATAGTGTGTGCATATAGTGCCTCTTAGTGTCATTCCAAGCTATATATACAGTTACCTACCTTTGCACCGTAAGTAGATATTGTTTATTCATGTTAAAATGGGCAATTGATTAAAAATCATTGCACTACACCCTGTAAGCATAAAAGCCAAAAAAGACCTAGCAACGCGGTTTTTGAAAAACAGAAAGGGACCCTCGGCAGTGTACGCAAATACGAACGAAGTAGTTAATAATTCCGTAGAACGACGACTGATGATAGTTTAGATTTTTTTATTTCCTAGGATTCTGCAGTCTGCCCATGGGCAATAAGCGTTTGTTATGAGTGAGTATGAGTATGAGTATGAGCATTAACCGTGACGTGCAGTATCACCCCATTGAGTGATCTCCATTATGTTAATCTAGTCCTTAATGCAGGTCTAATTTTTAAGTCTAATGTCTATAATCTATAATCTAGGCTTATCTGAGTTCTGTCCTCAAATCGCAAGGCAACAATCTCTTGATTCTGCGAACTTCATGGGCATCTGGCACGTTTAACTGTCTGGCTAACACATTTGGATGTACTAGCACTCTTTAACTGTAGTTCGCACTAAGTCGATGTATAGCTTCCTTAACGGATTCCAAAGGGATGTCATGCTGAATCACTTCGTTGGGGATGTAGTAGGGCGCATTAACGATAGTGCGCAATACCTTGTATTAGAACCTTTGCAGTATACTGATGTTGGTGTCGCTTGCAGTTCCCCATAGTTGTATACCGTAAGTCCAAATGGGTTTTAGGATGGACTTGTATAGCAATATTTTGTTATCCAAGGATAATTTTGATTTACAGCCAATGATCCAGTATAGCTGGCTTAGTTTGAGTTCTAGCTGCTTGCGCTTGGTGAATAGATGTTTTCTCCAAGTAAGTCGTTTGTCTAAGTGCATACCAAGGTATTTAGCGTCTTCGGCTTGTGGGAGTTTACAATTGTTAATCCTGACAGGAGGACATGTTTCTTTGCGTAGTGTAAATGTCACATGTATGGTTTTCCTTTCATTGACCTTAATGCGCCAAGTTTTCATCCAATTTTGAATTTTATTCAGATTTACCTGGAGGTTTCTTGAGGCTAATAATGGATTGTGGTGGGATGCTAGAATAGCGGTACCATCTGCATAAGTTGCTGTTAATGCAGTTCTTGTTGTTGGTAAGGCCCAAGTACGTTTCCTTGTGGGACTCCTGAATGTATCGTGCTGAGGTCGGTATATTCATCTCCTTGTCTAACCAAGAAATGTCTTTGTGTTAGGTAGGACTTTAACAGCTGGAAGTGGGGATAGGGTAGCAACTTCTTTAGTTTGATTTGCAATCCTGTATGCCATACCTTATCAAAGGCCTCGGATATGTCAAGGAAGGCAGCTGAGCAGTATCTTTTAGCATTAAGATCGTTGTTTATTTTATTAACCAGTCTGTGTATCTGTTCTATTGTCCCGTGTCCACCTCGGAATCCAAATTGATGTTTTGGAATTAATTCTCTTTCATCTATTAATATCTTGAGTCTTTTGACGTATATTTTCTCAAATACATAGGTAAGAGGCTTATGGGCAGGTAGGATGAGGCATTTTCTGACTTTTTTTTTCGGGTTTTAGTATCAATGATTTGGGCCACTTTCCAAGAACTAGGAAAGTAGTTTGTGTTTAATATTGAATTGAAAATAAAGGTTATTAGTTTTATGCCACTTTCTGGGAGTTCTTGCTATATTTTACCAGAAATTAAGTCAAAGCCTGGAGCTTTTTTATGTTAATTTCTTTCATTATTGTTTGTTTCACTTTCACAATTTCGAGTTCGATGTTGGCCTGCAGCTCTTCTATCGTTGTTGACTTGTTGGCATAGACCAGCGATTTAGTGTAACCCCAAAGGAAAAAGTCTAAAGGGGTTAAATCGCACGAACGAGGCGGCCGTTTGCGATAGCCGTTGCGTGAGATAACTCGCTCGCCGAACTTGGTCCTCAATAGTTCGATTGTGTCGTACGCTGTATGGCACGTTGCGCCGTCCTGTTGGAACCACATATCGCCCTAGTTCGTAGCATCAAGCTGTGGCAAAGTTCGCCACAAACTGGCCACGCTGATGTTCAACGCCTGCGATCGGCGTGGAGTCGACATCCTCGACTGTTCACGTACACTCTCTGGAACGGCAACGATATTTTCTTCGCTTCGAGTATTACGCCGTCGCACAGGTACTGGGACATTATGCAATGCATAAGTTGTTTCGAATTTTTGCACCAAACGTTCAATAGTCCGTCTTGTTGGACGGTTTCGTCGACCGAAAATTGGCGTAAGCGAACGCAACGTAGTGGCGATAGAACGTGAACTTTGATAAAAAATTGAATAATTTGCAAACGTTGTTGAAGCGTGTATCTCTCCATGATTAAATGGCATAGACTGACGTTTCAAAATGTGAAAGAATTGCGAAGCCAACTTCACCCCTATTCGAGAAATGTCAAAAACAAAATGCGTCGTTCCTACTGAAAAACCTTTTTTTTAATAATATGTTATTAATACTGGCGGCTGGTCAGATCATAGGTCAAAGCAAGATTCTGCTTTACACATTTTTGTGTCAATGCCTTTCGTAACGCAGAAGTCTATGGAATCAGGAATTTTATTTCTGTCTGATGGCCAATATGTTGGTTGACCAGTAGAAATATATTGTAGATTGTTTGCTTTTATTGCTTTCACTAATTCTCTACCTTTAGGTGTTATCAGCCTAGAGCCCCATAATGAGTGTTTGGCATTGTAGTCTCCTCCGGCGAAAAATTTATTGCCTAAGGTGTTGAGGTATCCCTGAAAATCCTCTTTTTGTTATTAAACTTAGGTGGGCAGTAGGTGGCGGACATAGTTATCGGTCCATGGTTGTCCTCAATAGTTACGCTGCACTCTCTCGTAGTGTTTGATGGTGTCACGTATAATTATGGCAGTTCCTCCGTGAGCTTTATTGTCTGGATGTTTTGTGTGATATAGCTTATATTTAGGTACACGTACGTAGTGTTTGTCTGTGAAATGTGTTTCAGAAATGAGCATGATATCGATATCTTGCTCATACAGAAATTTTTTAAGCTCCTTGGCACGTTGTTGAAGGCCATTGGCATTCCAAATTGCTTTTTATGTTTTGGTTGTATAGGCATTATGCTAACTTACTGACAACGGTGGTTAGCAAATTAAGCACTGTGCTCATTTGCTCCATAAGTTTACTTAGCATTTCTTCGAGTTTAGTTATATTATTGATAGGTTGTTTCTGTACTGATGCAGCTTGCATGATTTGTATCCTGCTATCAGTGGCTGCTTGCGCGTAGGATGTGCTTGGCCGGATATATTGAATTGATGTGGACTGTACCTGTGGCTGTGAGTTTATTTTCTCCCTGAACCCTCTAACCGGCCAATTTTTTTCGATTAAAAAAAATTATTTATTGATAGTTTTTGGATAAATAAAAGATACGTTGATGTTAAAAGTTGAAAAAAATTGAAACTTATCTTCCAGGTGAGAAAATATGTTGACCGCCAAAAGGCGGACCTGCCTGGTAACGTAATAAAAAATTTTAATTAAGGGATAATTTTACTTGAAATTTTATTCAGTTTTTATTGTTTTGTGTGATAAATTTGGAAACATTTTTATCGGTTGATAAGCATAGATTTAATTTGCATTTAGTACAATACATTTGTGTTTCAGACTTACATCCCCGTAGTTTGCACACCGTTTTACCACTGCGGTCCAATATGTCAGGCATGTCCAACTCCATCAAAACGAATGTCATTTGTTGGACGATAGGATTTGTTTAGTTTTTGTGTTTGTGGGTCTTGGCTCTGAGGTCTACCAACAGCTCTTTTGGTGTTAGCGTTTTCATAACGACAAAGAACATCAGCCACCTCAATACGAAAATCTGGCAATTTTTAATGAGTAACATCTTCACAGTCAATTTCATGAATACGCTGGTAAAGGAGGTATGAATTCACTAACGACATATCAATATCAATAACCGCAAAGTCCATTTCTTTGTTTTCATTCAGATGTGATAGCGACCAAGTAAACTGTCCATCAAATCAACACGTTGTTGTTCACTTCTGGCAGATGTTTTTCTACGTTTGGTAGTTGAGAGTCTGGGTCTTCCAAATCATCATCGTCGTCAAAGTCGAAATCGTCTTCTGAATCTGCGCCATCCACTGATTCAGCCATGAGTGCTTCAATTTCCTCATCAGTTAATTTTGAAAGATTAAAATTTTTTCTTCGTGAAAACATTTTCAAACGGTTAATTCCTTTCTAGAATGTTTAAAACCGAAAAATGTTTAGAGAAAAATGAAACGAAAAACACTATGAACTAGAGCAATGTGTATGCAAAAAGTAGCTTGTAACGGGCGGGTGTCAATTTTCACCGGCTAAAAGCTAAGTTTTGCTAAAAACCTGGTATTAAAAACACTGAACACAAAAGAATATAAGTATATTTACCTGTATGAAAATATTTTTTACACGCAAATTATGAATTAACAGGATTTTATACTTTTTTCAAAATTCCACTTGATACACAAATAATTATTTTACACACTTTGTCAAAAAAATTGCTTAAGCACTCAACAGTTTGCAATCAAATGACAAATGCTTGCTGCTATTTGCCTCAATAAGAGAATTGTTTATTTCTCTGCTGATATTTACCGTTAGAACAGAGCTTTTAAGAAATAGAGCTGCATAGCAACGTATTTATTAAAGGCAGACTCGCCGGTTAGAGGGTTAAAGCGGGAATTATATAGGCCGAGTGCCTAATAATATTTTTAAAAAGAAGACATTTATTAGACAAATCAATCACTACTTACAAAATTATAATTTGGAAAAACAAAAGGGTGGAACCTGTACTAACGTTAATACACGAATGTTTGATAACAATGCGTGCAAATAATTTATAAACTATTTCCGCAAAGTCGGCGATTCTGCTGAAGCGGCGACGAAGCGGCTGTATCCAAAGAGTGCGTGGGCTTTCCTTGGTATTTGATATAATTTTTGTTGCAATTGTTTATGCACGAGACATCCTCTATAGTTAGCCGGATGGTCACCATTGTAGTTAACGCATTTAACTTTGTTGTCACGCGTTTTACGTGTGCATTCTCTCGTTTCGTGTTGGCCCGCACACTTTACGCATCTAAACATTTTCCGGCAGTATATTTTTGTATGTCCATATGCTTGGCATCTAGTGCATTGGAGCACTATCCTTTTGACATTAGGTGGCTCGCATTTAATTACACTGTTCCCCAGTTTTTCCGCGAAAACTCGCCGGAATACCGGCAAACCTTCGCGATTACCGTCCGACGGGGCTATCATTATCGAAATTCTAATTTAGAATCTATTATTCTCAATTATACTACGTAGATGACATGATAAATACACATGATAAACACACCGAACCTGTAACACGTTTGTCAATGTATTTGTCTAATCGGAATCACCAAGTTATGAAAAATTGCCCGAAAAGAAACTGTTAAATCACTTGTTGGAGAATTGTTGAAATTGATAATTTTTTAATGTATTGAAATCAATAAATCACGGTGTTAATATCATTAATGGGAAAAGATTAGGATTAAAGAGTATTTTCAGTTACAAATGCAATATGTGAGACTGAAAGGTAATTTCAGTACAGAAAAATTACGATTATAAAATTAATGAAGCAGTGGTGATTGGGGTGATTGCTATAGGCACGGATTGTACTCAGTTTTCGGAATTATGCGCCGCTTTAGATGTGCCACGTATGACAGAAAATTTATATACGTGTGCAAAACAACATATTGAAAAACATAGAGCAATTACCTTTTGGTGAAATGAAAGAACCAGGCAGAGAAGAATACAGATTAGCTGTTGAAGCTGGGGAAGTGGACACGGACGGTATCGCGTAAGTAACTCTTGTTGTAGATGGCGCATAGAGCAAAAGATCTTACAAAAATAATTATAATGCACTGTCGGGTGTTACTTGTATTATTGGAGCTAGGACAGGAAGAATTATAAATTGAAACAGTAAAAGTAAGTTATGTATTGTATGCAGTAAATACGACGAAGCCAGCACCTGGTCATAAATGCTGTTACGTTTTTTTCTCTCTTCGCGCGTACCGTGATTTCTGTCGTTACAATTGTTGCTTTTATTTAATCTTTGTTTGTGACCTTGGCAGTCATCTTGGAGTCGATATCCTTACGTTATCGATAGCTTATTCATTTTCACGATAGAGTGAACCTACATGCATAATTAATATCCGTTTTCCGCTTGACGTATCTTCGACGCTAGGTCAGATATTCGCAGACCTTGGTAGAGTATACACGTTGTTTCGCAAAGTGATTTTCTTTAAATAGATTTGATCATTTAAAATCTCGGCACTTCGTCGGATTTTAGGGAAAATACTTCGCAATTCCGTTGCCTCTTATATTTTTTGATCGCCAAACCGGCATTGGTTATTGATGAAGGATCGGAAGGACCGATTAATTTCGGATTAATTAAAGCACGTGTGACATCCGTAGCCATTTTGGGTGTTTTACCCCGTTCCAACGGTAAGAGGTTCACTCTGTGCGGTAATCGTATTCTTAGAATTTTCTGTTTCTTTTGGGGATTTTAGTTTTGGGCACTTTTTTAGTCTTTTCCATTGTAGTCTTGGCTGTGTTAATCCTGGCCGGTTCTCGTCTGAGCCGTTTAATTATCCATCCGGGCCATTTTATTTTATATTGGAAGAACGCGGTCATTTGGCCGACCACTGGAGCTACGATCCCAAAACAATTGCAAAAACGCCAAGAAGGAACATAAATTTTAGAAATATTTTACGTAGTAATGGAAAAAAGTTTAGAACAGCCATTACTGGTGCTATAAAATATAGAAAAAATAAAGACAGTCTAATGTGCAAGAAAATTTGGAAATGTTTGTAAAGTTAGATCTATTTTCAAAAATCTATTTGCAGAGCTCCATAAATTAATATAACAGCAACACATAGAAACCGCGAGCGCTACTTAAAATGCAAAAATACGATGGTGAGGTGGACTGGCATTTTAACTGCTTCGATTAATTTTTTAAAGGAACATGAAATTTTTAAAAAATCTACTCCCACAACTCCATAGATAAATACAACAGCAACATAGAAACCGCGAACGCTGCCCCAAATGCAAAAATACAATCGTGAAGTGCACTCCCGTTTTACATTGCTCGGTCTCTAGTCCAGTGGAACTTTAAATTGCAATAAAATTTCTGTACCGCTAATATTAAGAAGTCCGTGTAAAACTGACACTTTCTAATGGTTCGTCATTACTCAAAAACAACTGGTTGAAAATCGACTGTCATGGAAAAATGTGCATTTTTATCAAATAAAATCGACCTGTTTAAAGATTTCTTCCAACATTTTACTTATTAAAAAATTGATTGTGGAAGCCGTGATAGTTTATCATATTGATACACAGAAAAAACTAGTATTATAATGGAGTTTTAAGTTTTTTTTATTTTTCTACAAAACTGTTACTTGAATTTAAATGTGAATTCAGATACTCTAACACAATTGCAATAAACTATATATATGAACAATATATCAGATTTTTCAAAACAAAAACGTCTGACCACTCGCGCACCCACACAATCAGCACTCTCCCGCTCTCTGGCTTTCGCTCGACTGCCCAGCGCCCGTATACGGGCCGATCCGTTACAACCTCCCCTATGGTTCAGAAATCGTCCCGATGAGGAACCAGAACTACGGTTTTTGTTCTTCGGTGGTCGTCCTCTGGGCCTAATAGGCATCTTAGGAAGATGAGAGTCCTCTCCATCACGACATTTGCCTAAGGCAGACACGTGGTATTTTCCTAATGGTATTTCAGGCGTCCGTGGATCAGAGATTTGACAAGACGTTGGTGAAATAGTTTTCGAAACAATGTAAGGTCCGTCTCGTCGTGGAGCAAACTTGCTTGCTTTCTTCCTATTGGTACTGCTTAGAAACGGTTTGGTTACCAAAACTCCTGTGCGAAAAGGGGATGTATTACGATTTAGTTTCTTGACATAAACTCTTTGGCGGTCTCGTTGGACGTCGTGCGTGTCTCTAACGTCAAGTATGTTGTCAGCTAATTGGTGCAAATATGGAGTTATCTCCGGCACAAAATTGTCGGAATTTACAATTTCTCTGAGATCATGCCTAACGTCCTCCCAAGTACGAAGGTCGCGGCCAGAAGTCAAGTAAGCAGCACTATATCCTGTGGTTTCACCTCTAGCAGTGTTCATGGCAAAGCGAATAGCTGGGAGCTTTTCCATCCAACTAGTATGATCATCACCTACAAAAATAGCTAATCGAGGCTTTAAGTCTCGATTCTTTCGTTCAACCATATTTTCTTGAGGGTGCTACAGAGGTATAAGATGTTGCTGTATACCTACGCAATGGGTAACATGTTGCATTACATTGCTTATGAATTGTACTCCATTATCACTTATTATTCTTCTGGGCATTCCGTACCTCATAAAAATTTCGGATACCAATACGCGAGCACACTCCTCCGCAGTAGCTCTGACTAGTCCAAATAACTCAACCCATTTGGTAGACACATCTTCGACGATGAGAATCCATCGGTATCCTTCAGGTGTTTCTGGTAAAGGACCGAATAAATCAACAGACATGGTCTCGAACCGTTGTGCAAATGCAGCAGGTTTTTGATTTGAAGCCTTGTATCTTTGGCATTCCGGACACTTCTTTATGTACTCGGTAATGTAGCGATGCATGCCGACCCAATAATACCGACTAGAGATTCGGCGGATAGTACGTTCAACTCCATAGTGAGCAGCTGTTGGAGCATCATGGTACTCACGCATCACACGTTCTCTTTCCTGTGCAGGTACTACCAATACTGCCTCTTCATTTTCATCATCCGGGTGATAGCGATAGAGAACTCCTTTGCTCATGATATATCCTCGATCAGTCCATTTGGAATATTCATCTTCATTGTCTTTAACATTTTCGAAAGAGTCGATGATCTTCAATTCCAGGTCGTTTAGCTGACCTTCTCGAGCATCAGAAGGTGATCTAGCAGGCAAATCAATTGTAAATGAGCAAATATCACATTCCTTTTCACTGTCATGATCACAAAATGGCCTAGATAAGCCATCAGCAATGACATTACATCGTCCGGGAGTGTATTCTATTTTCAGATCGTAACTTTGTATTAACAAAGCCCATCGAGCAAGTCGTCCAGTAGGAGACTTAAGGGTCATTAGCCATTTTAGGGGCTGGTGATCACTTATGACCGATACTGGAGAGCCGTCTATGTATCCACGAAATCGTTCCAATGCCCAAACTACAGCCAATACTTCACGTTCCGTAGTTGAATAATTTCTTTCTGCGGATGTAAGCAAGCGAGACGCGTATTCTATGGGATGCTCATTTTCTTTCTCCCCCTGGAGTAGAACTGTTCCTAACGCGTATTTGGTGGCATCTGTGCGTAGAACATAAGGTTTTTCTTCTTGGTTCGGTTGCAAAATCGGTGCGGAAGTTAATAATTGTTTGAGAGTATCAAACGATTGTTGTTGTTCGACTCCCCAATTCCATTTACGGTTCTTTTTGTGAGATCACTTAATGGCTTGGCTACATCAGCAAAATTTTGAATGAATCGGCGATACCAGGAACAAGTCTGTAAAAACGATAAGCATTGTTTTACACTACGCGGCGCGAACATGTTTTGTATGGCGGCTGTCTTTTCTGGGTTTACTTTAATCCCATCCAATACTTCACGAAGAACTTCCTTCTTGGCAGGAGACATGCGGTAGGGAGGTAAAGAAATCGGTTCGGCGTCACCAGTGTCGATGTGATGCTCTGCATACGGTGTTGCGTCTCCCCCTTGCTGAAAGATGTCCCGATACTCCTCCAATAACGTACTCAGGCGGGAACGTTGCACTTCCGTTAAATTGCAGCCTTCATTCGGGCAAAGAACACTTACACTATTGACTTCGAGTTCGCGTATATCAATTTCGAACATAAGTTCATACCTGGACACAGGAGAGTCACCAAAGTACCACTGCTTTTTTGCAACGTCAATAACTAGTCCTGCATCTTCAACAACGTCAAATTATCAGCACCTGGAAGGACTAAGAACGTGGTTGGAATAATACGATTGTTCAACTTCACATTTGTACGTGTGAGTAGAACATTTTCGAGTCTGGAAGAACCATCGGCTAATGTTACAGTTACTCGTTTCGTTTCGAATAGTTTTCCTTTGTTCTTTAAGGCTTCGTATAAAGACTTACTAGCGACACTCTGTTTTGCTGCTGAGTCAATAATACCACGACCGTGAAAGCATTCTACCTCCACGTATAGAATGGGTCTAGGACGCGGATTTAGAGTGACGTTTTCACTAGTAAACATTGAGCAAAAGTCAACCGAAGAAGTTTCTGTACTAGCTTTACAATCTGGACAGTTGCTTCTAATGAATCCTAATTTCCCACAACCAAAGCAAGAAACTTGATTTGTTCGGCTACTGGATTGCGTGGTAGATCAGTTTGCAGCATTCTTTATTTCCGTTTCTTTTGAGCGCATCTGTTTGTTTTTCAGTTTCTTCCACTCCTCTTTTATATGGCCAAAATTTTTGCAAAAACTGCATTTTGTTCGTTTCCGCATCTCTTTTGGTAATTCAGAAACATCGTTAACAGCATACATTTCCTCTATTAACCGAGCTTGGTCTAAAAGTTCCGAAAAGTTGTGTATTTTCTCACGCGGTACCTTTTCTTTGATACGATTATGCAACAATCCGTAAACCATATCAATTTGTACTTCCTCGCTTAAAGTATTTTTGGAATATTTGCAAGTATAGCGCGTGATCTACATATAAATACTTATCTACTGGAGTATTTTCATCTTGTTCGTTCGCGAATAACTCTCGATAAATTTTGTACGGAGGTTTTTTCGGTCCGAACGTATTTCTTAAAATCGAAACAGCTTCTGCCCATGATTCCACCGGGTCTTTTACACCTTGCCACCAAGTTGCAGCAAGATCATCTAGCAGCATTCTCATCAGATACGTGTACACAATCTTTGTACGTTTCTATCGCATCAATGATTTTTTTATTTTTCTACAAAACTGTTACTTGAATTTAAATGTGAATTCAGATACTCTAACACAATAGCAAGAAACTATATACATATATGAACAATATATCAGATTTTTCAAAACAAAAACGTCTAACCACTCGCGCACCCACACAATCAGCACTCTCCCGCTTTCTGGCTTTCGCTCGTCTGCCCAACGCCCGTATACGGGCCGATCCGTTACAGTATGAAATACGTGTTGTTATCGTTTGATAATGACATCTCCGTGTCGAAACTATAGTCACGTTGTGTCTCATTAAATAAGTGATATAAAAACAAAGTTTCAATTTTTTCTGTGTATCGACAATTTATTTATTACTATTTATTACATCTAACAACTGCCTCTAGAACTAAAATGAAATACTCTAAGCCTTTATTTTGTCTAATTCCAGTACCCTTATTTCGGATATCGGGTTCGCATTTTAACGAATTAAATGTTGAAAAAGTGCCTACAGTAATGAGTATACGTACAATATTTACATACAATATGTAAAAAAATTATAGGTATACAGAAATTTAATTTAATTCTGTTTGTTCGCTAGGAAAGTGAGCAGTATGTTAGGAATTTGTATGACAGCTCTTTCGGATATCGAGAACTACGGATATGGGAGGTATACAATCCAAGGAAAAAAAAGTAGTAGAAAGAGGAAAAGAAAGAAACTGAAAGCGGTGCAACGCAGAATACTTGTGTGTATAACGATCGCTTTTCGGAAATTGTACACGGCCATTGGCCAATCAAATTCAAGGACTTTATAACTAGAGTTGCTCATGCGAGCCAAAATGATCAAGATCGGAGTTACTCGGCAGGGGATTGGTCTTTGCAACTTGTGACCGCTCCAGATAATAAACTTCGATCTTGATAGAAAGCAACGTTGTATGGCTCGCATGGGCAGCTCTATTTATAACTCTATCGGCCTACTTGTCTTCACACTGCATTTTTAACGTAAATAGAATAGAACTAGAACTAAATATCTACTCTTTGATCCCTGCATTAAATTGTGTCCTGTAACCGAGTCATCAATAACCAACGATCGAGAATCTTCCTACTTCATTTAATAAATCCCTACAGTCGGAGTTGCATATCGGTAAGTCCTTTCAGCACCTCATACCAGGTTTGCGCTACCTGCTGCAAATAAATTGATTTCTACATCCAAAGAGACCGAAAAGTAGAACAAGAGCGCCAGCACCCAACGTATAATTTTGTTAACCCCTGACAGTACAAATAGCGACAAAGGCAACGTGTTCCCTAAAAACCATTACAAATTTGCTACAAATATGTTCACATCTATTCGCACTTATTACTATTGAGCCTTCGGTGTGGCAATCGCGGGTCAAAACAACGGATATTTCTTAAAACTGCCGGCAGAACAAAATGATGAATTAAATGGATTTATAAACATTTATTCCATGCCATTCGAACATTTGTAATCCAAAAAGCGAATGCAACACCGTGTTGCAACATCTTACAACAGGTTTGTGCACGTTCACCTCTGGTAGCTGTAAACGAGCCCTTTGCTGCTCACTCACTTATTGTTGGTTTCCAAATTCTCGTCATCTTTTGTAGTGATGGTAACCTTTATACGAATGAATTCAATAATGGAGCCATATCACGATTTATTCGAGTCAAGGGCCTGGAGATCCATATGCCCGCTCGAAGATGAATGTACTCAACAAAATGTCTTTTTGGAAACCGGAGATATTCAACGAAGGCATCGATCATCATCAACAATGCTCGAGGATGATTAGTAGAAATCACAGTTTATATGTGTGATGTGAGTTTGCTGCCGTAATGGTATTTTATTATTTGACCCAAGATGGAAAATCGGCGCCATTACAATATTGGCTACTTACACGCAAGAGGTCTGTCGAACGTAGAATGGCAATGTGTTTTCGAAATAGACGTAACCGTAAGAGTTAAAATGACAATATTCACTAACAAGATAGCAAAATTAGTAGGAGAAAAAAATTATCAAAATTTAAATAAAAGAAAATAGTTGTAGGATAATATGTATATTATCCTACAACATTTAATACATGTTAGAACAAAATTTATTTTTCTGTCATGGTTATAAGTAGCATAATAAGGCAGGTAATAACGGAACTTCAAATGTGGAGGCAAATGAATTTCGAAGAACTCACATAACTATATAAAAGTATGGCAATATTCAAAGGTTCCCGGCGCGCCGTGGGCCAATATAATCTAGAATCTTTAAATGAATATTGTACTAATTAGTTACATTCTGCCATATATGTTATTCTGAAAGCGCGGTTTTTCTTCAAATTTTGAATGACTTTCTATGAATAACAGATGGTGTGAATGTTGATTGTGATTATCTGATTTATAATGTATCCACTATGGAAAGAGGTTTTGACACGTGTAATGTGTAAACTATGACAATTTTAGTTATTGAGTCGTTTATAACCGAGCAATGAGTAAAAATTGGCTAAACTTATCACGATAATGGTCGTTACTAACTAACTGACTAACGAACTAAACTGTTTGTAAAGTTCGGGACTACTTCGAGCAAAATAATTGTTCTAGTTAAACGGGAATCCGTGGAATATTGCGACAATTTAAAGAAATTAGACGGGTGATAGGTCGTAAAGAGTACCAACATTCTCGTCCACCCCGTTCAACAAAAATATTGTGGCCGAGAGTGAAAATGTGCGTCCACAACCAATCACCTTATGAGCACTCATGAGCAACCAATGCATTTATCCAAAGTAACTGTTTAGTGCGGCTTATGAGCCAATGGCATCATGGGCCGTATTTTTTAATGCTGACGGAGCCACTCTAATTCTTTATGGCCTAAATTCAATGAAATATGTGTCAGTCAGCTTTGGTCTCGACTAGACGTTGCCACGTTCCATACAAATCGTGAAACAATTGCTTTATTGCGCTCAAAGTTCGCTGATAACATCATCACAAAAAACGATGAGGGCAATTGATCTCCAAGATCATGCGATCTAACTCCTGGATTACTTTCTTTGGGGTTATTTGAAAAGTAAAGTGTATACCAATAAACCGCAAGAATTTCAGCGCCTGAAAGACAACATTCAACATGTCATAGATGCCATCGATCTCCTTTTATTGCGAAAAATCAAAAATTTTTACCGGACGATTGCTTATACCAGGTATGGGCAACTTCCGGCTCGCGGGCCACATGCGGCCCTCGAGTAGCGTTTGTCCGGCCCGCTACTGAATTCTTTCGTTGCATATTAGCACGGCCCGTCTAAACTTAATTCATAATGAATCATAAGGATACTACAAAAATGTATATTTTTCAAGATTACTCGCAGCATAAAACTTCTACAAAAAAGGTTGCCCATGCCTGGCTTATACCGTCAGTCGTGGTAGTCATATCAGCGATATGCTCTACGTGTAGTTACCAAAATTCAAACTTTCAGATGTAGTAAAGATTTCCGATTTTCACTCATACAATGTGTGTTTATTTAATAAAAGGCAAATCGTTGGATAACTGATTATAAATATACGCGTGAAAAAACGTGATTTCGGCTATTTACTGTAGACAGTAATCTTCGTAAGTTAGAAACTAGAAGGACAGCCTGAAACTGCAGTTAGCTTGAGTGTAACCATATCCGCTGTTACACTGGCTTATTAGACACAGTTGTTTATTTGTGTCGAGAGAAACGTATTATATTTCCGCTGCGGGTTATTGAAAGGGGTTTCTGTTTAATTCGCCATACATATAACAATTTTATTGATATGTTTATATGCAAATAAGGTCTACATATTTAATATAAAGTTTAATCTATAACAGCAAAGTTCTACTAGAAATATGTATAGCAGGGATTTTTAAGTTCTGATCTACCAATAAAGATACTAAGGAACTGCCCTACCGCTATACGAGTGAAGCAAGCTGGTGACGCTAGAGTCACACAATTATGGCGTCCATTCCTCCAGTGGCGTAGGTGTACTGTGGGCTCTTTTAAAAATAAAAATACAAAATTTCAGATTTTATTTCTGTATTTAAGTTATTAGTTATAGTAACTATAATTACATTAACAGGGTTATTGTCCTTTAAACAAAATTAATTTGGTATAAAAATTTCTAACAAGGTCGCATTGTTGGGAAATTTTTTCCCATAATAATTATATCTGATATTTAAATACTTAATAATAATTGCCTTAATTAATAATATTAAATGATTTTCTAGAGCTGCAGTATCTCTCATATGATTATCTAAACTATTAAATAAATAGTTCATATTTAGATTTTGCAGAATATCATTAGCTAAATGAATTAACTTTGAATTTTTAGATTATAGTTTTTACTAATTCTCGGCGAAAACATATTTCTGCCTTAAACATATTTTAATGACATCTTGTGCTGGATATATTAGCCCACCTTTTGATTTATACGCAATTAGAGAATTTAGCAAATTTTCTTTAGATCCTGTTAATGTTGAAATGCAAGTTTCACATTTAATCTTTTTTAATTTCTCTAACTACAAAACCAGCTATATATATATAACAATTTCATAACATCTTAATCAATATTATATATATTCTCCATACATTTGAAGTTACCAGTCGACATATTAATAATTTCTACCGGGCTAACTGCTACTTTACTGGAACTAGAACAGTTTAGGATATGAATTTGCTCAAGGGGTACGCAATTTCCCACTCTCCACCCTCTCTTACTTCACATCTTATCAGCAGTCTTTTATATGCCGCTTGAAATTGCCTAGCAGATGGATTACTGTTAGAACCCCCATGAGCTCTTATGGATGAGAAAAATAGCCCAACATGATCTTGGCTAAGTTTATACATCGGAATATATTTAAGTAAATTTTCTTCAACAATTATGAAATCGTATAGACTCGAGACTTTTTAAATCAATAAGGAACCCAACAAAGCCGGTTTTTCGATTCGAAGATATGACCTTTTGCCCATCAGCAAACTTTAAATTCGTAATGTATGTTGTGGCCTCACATATAAATGCTGTTGCGCTTTTGATATTACTCTTAAGCATAAGACTTTTTCCAACCTGGAGCAGTGATTGTGCGACTGTTTAGTATATCAAATATTTGATTGATGTACCTAATAAACTGAACTGTAGCAGAACACCCTTGAAACTCAGGCAGCTTTAAAGTATTTGCGCAAAAATTAAGAGCATCTGCTACAGAATTGCTTAACAACTGGGCTGCTAGACGTACCTTCATTTTTTGTTTAAAAAGGTTAAGGTGTTTTGATCTAATTTTATTACACAGATGCAATCCTTCATTTTCTTGAAGATTGTGACGAGCATCTATATAGTCCCACCTTATTTTATTGCCTTGAAAATCAATTAAAAGTTTCTTTTTCCCTAATGTATTTCGAACCAATTTTAACATGTGACAAGGATCGTAAAATATACATACTGGTTTTGTTACAGAGAAACAGCTTTTCAAGCTAGATATTTCTGGATTACAGCCAAATAATTTTACCATGGATGTATTAGATGTTGCGCCATCAAAAGTTAAGCTAACAACTCTAGCACCGGCTTCTTCAATTAGTGTTATACACATTTGGACTAACTCTTTTTTGATGGCCATTCAGAGATGTTATTAAAAAGTACCCCACGGGAAGTTTCCAAGTTCCATTTATACACACTAACATGAAAACTAGAACTTCTGTAGCTTCATCCATGCTATCGGTTGGTAAATCTGTTCCGAAATTTACGTAGCCACAATACTTGTTGCCGTCCCACTCTATAAATTTCCTAATCGACATTTGATCAATAACAAGCGAACACACAAATAATTGCTTAGACACGGAGATTCTAGTTCTAAGTGCAGTAATGACTTCTTTAGTAAAACCTGGTGAGCCATCTACACACTGATACCACTTACTTAAAGTTCTAGAGTGTGGTAGACAAGTATTAAATATTTGCCGCACATAATTATATGCTCGGGGTGAAAAAAATTCAATGTAAGTGCAACTTTTCTTAGTTCTGCTGAATACTTTATACAAGATTTTCCTCTTAACTTCAGCGCTTGAAGCTGCAATAAGTGATTACTTGTTCCTTGTAAACTAGTTAAAACCTCAAAATTTTCTTCACTAATTAGACGTTTTTTTAAGTCAGCTATTAAATTCTTCAGGTTTAATATGTTTTTCTGGTTTTTTCTTTTTATCTGCAGTAAAGTTTTAATTCGTTTTCCTTGGCTTATACACTTTGACGATAATTGGTCAATTTTTCGTTTCATTGCCAACTTTCTCGGAGAATCAGGTATGGTTTGATTACTACTGGAAGACTTCTCTGGAGATTCGTGGCGTGATACATATTTACTCGGTGGTCTTTCAGTTTGAGTTGCTTGTAAATATGTAGGATATCCTGGAAATATGCTGGGAACAGCGTTTTCACGTAAGCGATTGCTGTTTAGACGTTCGGTCCATATATTGTTCCTCAAAATGGATTAAGCATATTCTCGTATAGGGAGAGGGCTGCCAATCTAGACGTCGAATAGCCTTCAAGCATTGCTTTCGCCTTTCTTCATTTTTAGGAAACCTGAAAATGCAATATTGGTTTACAATTTTCATTAAAGTATGATTAATTAATTAAGGGGTACCCGGTCCCCGTTATTTATTTTCCCCGAAAATAATTCGGGTCATCCTTGAGAGTATGTAATATATAAATTTCTTATAAAAATCTACTCTTTCAGTCTGTATAGTTTTATCAAAATCTGAATTTTCGCGTTACCGGTGTTCCCATATTACCCAAACCAAACACTAGGCGCACGCCTATGGCACCAACATTGATGAGCCTTAAATAGAACAATAATTTGGGCTATATCATAACTCATAACTAATAATGACATTTGAGATGAAGCAATCGCTTTTAAATTGACATGGCATTTTAACATTTTTGCTGGAAGAGCCAGAAGCACAATAACATTCGTAGTTTTTTGTAAATTTACGATTATGATTTGCTTAATTTATCCGTATTTTAAAATAAAGCGGTGCACACATTAAATATGAATACATACAAAATATAGGTTAGACCTAATTAGTAATACTTTATGGAGGTGGTTATCAATTATTTTGTGGCATTTCTAAAATTATGTGAATTCATATTGTACGCTTGGTAGCATGACGTCATACATACGTAATAGATGACGTGCAACGGAACTTAGAAAATCTCTGCTGTATGTGATTTAACCCGTGAACGGCAGCGTTACCGTATGGTAACCCTAGCGCACATCCCTATTTGCATGAACAGCGCCCATCCCTAATTCGTAATCCGCGTTTAGTTTATGCCGTTGTGAGTAGTGATACTAACACGTAAGTTGATACGGAGATTTTTCCACCAGCGCTGTACATGCGCTATCACAGTGTTTTCAACTTATAGTTTCAATAGAAATTTCGCGGTTAACGGGATACGTTCGGTGTATGATATGCTACGCGCTCCTCAGCACTGCGGAGCGGATGGTTTACCTCAAAGAGGCCTATTGTCGGACAGCAAACCCCGGGCTAGCTTTCGCATTACGGTCGTAGGTCGCGAAGAAACTAAATATATTAGAAATAGTACGGGCGTCCCGATTGCGCCGCACCTATGAAGCAAAATAGGCGTGCGACTATGTTCAAAAAAGCACTTGTAAATGCAATAAACGAAATAAAAATAGGGCTTACTACCTCGAGTGCTTACTAAAACTCCTTCCTGGGAGGTTCCTGCGTATTGGGGGAAATGTGGGTAACACCCACAATAATAAATAAAAATCGGGGAAATTTTGAATAGGGTAAATATATTGAAATAATAAAAAAATAGGAAATAAAATAATAAAATCGAAATGATGCTAATAATTAAACTAAAACACATAAAAGAGACACGAATAAATACGGTTTAAGGAAAAACCGTGACTTTACAAGAAGATACACAATAGAATAACATACTGCAGTACAGTGAAACAATAATCCAATAACAATAAAAAAACAATATGCCGCACGGCACTTGATTAGCGTTGGTATGTTTACCGCAACAAAAGAGAAGAATAACGTACCTTACACTAGGCGTTACCGAGTAGTAGTTAGCCGGAATTTTCGCTTTGCCTTTCGCCGACGGTCACGTGGTTTTCGTGCTTTTCGCACAGAAATCCTCCACCCAGGGAGTGTGAATCAAACGCTCCTGTATTTTGTCGGTAGTGTGTATGCTCAAACTGGGACTTAATGCTCTTAAATTGGCACGGTTAACTAACTTGACGACGCACCCTGTAAATATTCGCTAAAATTTCACCGTGAACAAACACGACTAAAAAGCACTAATTTCCGACAACCGACGGCAAAACTAAGATTCTTTTTTATTTGTTTGAAAAATCCCATTCCTTATGTATGTTTTCGTGGTCGGGGCGGGAACGGGAAGGTGTTAAGGGATTGAAAATTTTAGAGGTCGAATACTTGCGTCGCAACCGGCGAGGCGGCGTCTTTGAAGTCGAACGGCGCACGCGTTTGACGGAAGTCGACAAACGGTATTGCGGCGGTGCGGTATTGAGTTAAAGCGGCAAACCCAGGCGTTTTCTAGGAAGCAGCCGAAAAGCAGCGAAAGCCATATAGAACACCTGGGTCGCAAACGGGCGGCGTGGCACGACGTTTGATACTAGTCAGCGCACACGTTTGGCGGAAACCGACAAACGGTATATCGACGAGACTTAAGGTTGTTCGATACTTTGTAGGGACAAGATAAATCCGCTACGCGTCGCTAGTAAGTCAGTTTTACGTTTAATATTTGGAATTTAGAGTACCGCCTACCCTTTTTCTATTGGTGCAATAAAAGTCGAAAAGGTCCATTTATTTACAACCGATAACCAGTCAATTCGGAATTGTTCTAAAAGAGAACTTTTAAAAAGAATGAATTTTATTTCATGGTTTTTATCTACTTTGATTCTACTAGCAATAGGCAAGAACACATAAATATGTAATATGTAATCTATTCTACATTGCAACATGTTCATATTGTGAAACAAAAGATTTACCCCAATTTATTCATTGCTATCTCATTTAGTTTTTTTTTAAAAAAGGCTATAACACAAAATTTGTTTGGTTCAACATACGTATGTAATTAAATTGCTTGTACTTCACTTGGGGTTTTTAAATAATGCAACAAGAAGAAACAAGACTTTTAATATAAAACTAAACTAAATGGCTTGATTTTAACTTGGGGTTTTTAAATAAAACACGAGCAAGAAAAACACGTCAAAGGTTCGAACAGTAATGCTTTATTTCTTAAACTGGCGAGACATATATACGTACGGGTTTTTATGTGAGAAGTGGCAAGTTGTAAATTATTATGTTTGTGAGGCGGCCTTTTCTGTATTACTAAAGTTATATCTTAAGGCTAAGGGTGTATAGATGGATTTCCTTTGCCTATTCACACAGCACGTCTGTGAGGCGACCTTCTCCATATTTCTAACGTTCCATAACTCCTCCATCCCTAAGATGAGCAAACAGGTGATCCATGAATTGCTCACTTTGTTCTTGACATGTATGTGTGACGTCCTTTTCGTGGATTGATAAGATTTGTAGAATTCTTCTTCGAGATCATGAACCAAATTGCGGTTGAACTTGAGTAGATTTCATATTTCTTCGTAGGATACATCTTCGCAACGGTTAATGCAACAATGAATCCATCTCCAACGCACATCGAATGAATAGCGACTGTTTCGTCCAAAAGTGCCAATAATTACTATTGTCGAATAAAAGGTATAGCGTATCGGGGATTAGGTAAAATTAATTTGGGGTACTGGGATTTGGATAGTATAGCTACATGTATTTTGAACAATATTACGTCATTTACTAAAACGAAGCTAGTTGAATAAAGTGAATAACAAGGAATAATGTCATTGAACTTCAGTAAATAATCGCGATTGTATTCTGTATCTAATACGATCAGTATTTTACAAGTTCATGTGTTTGAATATTAGATGTATTATGTAGTAGATACAAATTGACAAGTTATATTTTTGCTTGTCCATTACTTATATATCCAGGATTATTTGACGGTACTAATGCAATCAAAAGCTGTCCTTTTGTAACGAACGTTGTGTGCGGTATACATCGCATCATTGATATTACGATTTAACGCATTTGCAATGTTGGAGTTTTAAGAAAATATAATAATAATTAGAACTTATTTACATAAGTACTTGTTTAAGAAGTCTCTTAGAGAATTTACCTATCTATTATCATAAACGCATGTGACTAAAGAAATCGGTTAATATTTAATATTTACACACATATATATATATATATATATATAGAAATCTGTATGTTTGCTTTATGTATGAAGGTATGTTTTCCTTTTCTTTTCAATATATTGTATAGGTGAGGTAAAACAATATTATTGTCAGCATCGGTGTCGTCAGCATCACTATGTTAACAAAAACTCTTCTCGTTAGTTTCAGTTGTCTTTGGTGCATCGTTTTTCGTTGGATAATACTTTCTTGTAATTAATAATTTGTGCATGATTAAATTTAACAAAAGGTTGCTTGTCCTTTCGAGTTTTATTATTACTTCTAGTAGTAGTACTTTGATGCGCGGTTTTAAATGAATACGTGTACAAATACCGAAGCGGTTTACTGCCGGCAGGTGTTGACTTATACATTATTTTGTTTGAATATCGCTCGCACGAGATTTGAATCTTTTGTAAATTTCGCAAGAGTTGATATAGTTGCTTACATCGTTTCCTATATTTGTATAGTAGAAATATTTCTTATTTGCCGAAATATTTTCATTTATTCCGCAGAGCATTGTCTTAGTTTTGTGATATGTTTTAATTTTTTGCTGTTGTTCGTCTTGGTTAGTTATGTCGTCTAACATTGTTTTAGTAATCGTCATATTAAAGCTCTTATTTTGAAGGTGCTTTTGTAAAAACTTAATAAATGGTTTTTCAAGTTGAGGAAATTTAAAACATATGCAATAAGCTTGTTTGGAACGTGCGTATTCTTTCACTAGTTTATAAAACATGGAGTCTAGATCGGTTTCATTTTTCAGTAGAGTTTCGTTCCATAGCCAAGTATGTCCTTTTTTGATAAATAGGTTTTCAAATCTAACCTGAAATAATTTGCAGGGAGATTTACATATTACGATTTGATTTGGTTGTGTATTTAGTGATGTTTGGTATAGGGGAGTGTAAAATTTGGATTTATATTGTTATCGTTTGGAATTTCGCTTTGTGCTTTAATTTGAATATTTTCTTCAACTATTACGTCAGGTATCTCAGGATCGTATGAAACATTTTCATGTGTTAAATAAGGTATGATGCTAGTCGTTTTTCGCTAATATCTAAAGCTTTGTCTATTTGTTTCAATTGTAAGATAGGGTTTACGTCGTCAATGTCTAAATGTGGCATTTCTTTTTCGTCTAAATTAACTAGGATTGATTGATTATCAATCAAATCTAATGAATGATTTTCTACACTAGAAAGAGCGCCAGCATTAGTGTTAGCTTTGCCCTTTTTACATACGATGTTATATTCATACTCTTCAAGTTCTGAGCGCCAACGTACTAATTTAGAGTTGGGTTTTTTTACCGAAAATAACCATTGTAATGGCTTATTATCTGCAATGATGTTGAATCTGGTACCATAAATGTATGGTCGGAAATATTTTATAGCCCAGACAATTGCTAGGAGCTCTCTTTCCATAGTGCTGTAATTACTTTCAGCAGGATTTAATGTACGGCTCGCGTACGCTATAGGTAGGTCTTTACCGATTGGACCTTGCGATAGAACGGCACCTATTACATAATTAGACGCGTCTATGGTTACGTTGAAGGGTTTGGAAAAGTCTTGATTTTGTATTATAATATAAAGTCTTCAGTTAAAATACTTTTAAAAATTTGCACACAATTGATAAATTCCGATAAATTCGATTTGAACGTCCTTTCTCAAACATTGAGTTAAAGGTTTAATTAAATGAGCAAAATCTTTTATGAATCGTCTGAAATAGCCGATGAGGTCAAGAAATGATTTTATTTCGTTTGCGGTCTTAGGAATCGGAACTTCGTGTATCGCGTCTGTTTTATTAGGATTCGGCTTGACACCTTCGGGAGTGATTACATGTCCGAGGAACTCGACAGATTTGCAAAGAAATTCTGACTTGTCCAATTGTATTTTTAATCTGGCTTGTTGTAATTTTTAAAACATCTTTCTTAAATTTGATATATGTTCTTGAAGGCTGGTCGAGAATACAATGATGTCGTCCATGTAAACAAAACAGATTTTATTTTGTAGATCTTTGAGTACATCATCCATTGCTTGCTGAGACGTCGCGGGTACGTTTTTTAAGCAGAAAGACGTTCTAACGGATTCGTAATATGCGTTCTCTGTACTAAAAGCTGTTTTAGGGACCGATTCTAATTCTAATTCTAGTAAACCTGAAGCTAGGTCAAGAGTCGTAAAATAATTACAGTGTCCGAGTTTGTCAAGTATGTCTGTGTTCGGAAGTGGGTATCTATCGTCAATTGTTTTTATTTCATGCTTTACCTTATTTGTAAAGGAGAGTTTGTCGAAATTGTTCTGGAAAACGTCAGAGAATTCATTAATAATCTTATTTAGTACTTCCTTTTCTTCTATATTTAAGTGATCGGTTCCTAAATTTTGAATAGAAACATCGTTTACAAGGTATGTCGTTTGTCGGATCGTTTCTAAGTGAGAATGTTAAAAAAATCGGGATGTAATACTGAAATTTGACTTTCTTTCGTGAGGTTTTGAATTTCTATATCTGCGGTTTGATTCTTTACTTTAGTTATACAAGCAGGTATGTTCATGTAATTGATTCGGGTGGAATTTCGATTTCTTGAATATGAAAATTTGTGTTACACGAAGAAGGCATTTGTATCGTACCGTTAGCCAGAATTCGTCTGTCTAACTGTATCTGGTCTGAGTCGGGTAAGATCTCGTGAAAATTTGTATACATAGGTTCCTCGAAATAAAGTTCGTTGGTGTGGTCGGTTTCAGGGTATTTCTTTGATTCGGGGGAATTTCGATTTTTTATTATGGAAACTTGTAGTATATGAAAAAGGGGCTTGGATTGCATCATTATCTAGAACTTGTTCGTATAAGTCTATCTGATTTGAGTCGAGTAAGGCTTCGTAAAAATTTGTATATGTAGTTTCTCCAAAATAAAGTTCGTTAGTATCATTGATTTCAGGGTATTCGTATTCGTATTGTTGATCAATTTTATAGCCGTAATGCATCCTAAGTTCGGACTTTAGTTTAGACCAAGTGTCTATATCCGGCCTACACATTGGGGCGAAAATATCACATTAAATATAAAATCGCTTAATGGACTATCGTCAGCTCTACCATATGAATAATGAAATTCGTCACATTCAGCAATAAAATTTCCTAATTGGTTACAATCACCGTCAAATATGGGTAAAAAATCTGCAACTGTTGTTGCCATCGTCATTAATTGAATAGTGTCCGAATCCATTGTATTAGTTCGAATTATTTAATGACGGCGTTTCAAGTAAATTAATAAGAGAACTAATAGAATTATACACAAATCTAATAAGAAACATAAAATATGCAACAGGTAATTTAAGATAACAATATTGTTCATCAAAATACTTGTGCGGGAAACAGGATAAACAAAAAGAAGGGAATATTCGACTTACTGTCAATTCAGCGTTCGGAGATCCGATCGTGCAGGTACAACTCTTCGGCGTCGCCCTCTCGATCTTTTCTGCCGCAAAATTTTGGGGGTGGTTCTTCGAAGATGAATGATAAAAATCAATCTTACAGACACAGCTTCATTGAGAGCGTCAATCTGCAAGTTCTTCGAATCGTACTGACTGCGCCAATTAAATTGCTTGTACTTCACTTGGGGTTTTTAAATAACGCAACAAGAAGAAACAAGACTTTTAATATAAAACTAAACTAAATGGCTTGATTTTAACTTGGGGTTTTTAAATAAAACACGAGCAAGAAAAACACGTCAAAGGTTCGAACAGTAATGCTTTATTTCTTAAACTGGCGAGACATATATACGTACGGGTTTTTATGTGAGAAGTGGCAAGTTGTAAATTATTATGTTTGTGAGGCGGCCTTTTCTGTATTACTAAAGTTATATCTTAAGGCTAAGGGTGTATAGATGGATTTCCTTTGTCTATTCACACAGCACGTCTGTGAGGCGACCTTCTCCATATTTCTAACGTTACATAACAATGTGAACAACTATTTTCTTGTTTGAAGTTTATAAAATCTACTCTGAGAAATTTACTTGGCGACAAATTAACTGCTGCATGTGTTAAAGCAGTGAATTCCAAATATAGAAGAATTGTCTAAAGTAGTTTTAGTTTTTATATCTTTTAAAAAATTTAAAAAATTACATATTTACTACCTTTTTCATTATAATATGTACATTTATCGAAATAAAATTTAAATACCAAGTATGTAACATTATTTTTTGTCACACATATGTCCGACCTACTGTCAAATTTAAAAATAAAATTGGTATAATTATGACCCACTGTCAAATCTTTAAAAAAGTGTATAACATTTACCCACAAGGAAAGAGGGTTCGCCATCACTGCCCTAGTAGAACGTAGTAATTGAATTGCATATCATTGCTTAATTAATTCACTTACAATTTAGATTTTGAGGATATCAAAATATAAGTAATTTCACTGTTTCCGCGAACATCCAACTTACAAGAACAATTCCTGCAATATGAATAAACAATACCCACTCATATATTTGTAAATAACATAAAATGGACTAAATTAACCCGACCACAAGTTACGTATATTGGATTACCGTATATAAGAAACAATGTAGTCCGGTCAATTTAGTCGAAAGAATAGGGGTACCCTTACATAAATTTCCAACAACCCGAAAATTTGCATGAACGTTAGGGACACCATTATAATGAAATTGTGAAAAGTCCCCATCGATCCCATGTGTGCAAAAAGTTTTATTCAAAATTTTATTATCATTGGACGCATAATATCAGTAAAACTACTAGTTTGCGTGACTAATACATTAATATTGAACGATAATTCTAAGAATATGAACTGAAAAGAAACCGAGTGCCTCATTTTATGTGAACATGTGGCCTTGAGCAACATCTGCTGCTGTTCAATTGTCTATGTGGCAGTATCCGTCTACCTGCTCCTATTTCTAAGATATTAATTTAATTTCAAACATTTTGTAAACAGAGAAACAAAAACAAAAGGAATTGAACAATAATATGAGCGCAGTTGATGACTTATTCTCTTTAAGCATGTTTAACAGGTGCAATTAGCTTGTCTTCCTCCAACCGCGGCTTCTGCTCACCAACATTTTTATCGTGTATATTACCAGGTTCAAGTGTGGCTTGGTAATCAACTGGACTCAGAAGAATGGGGTTGGAAGCTAATTAATAACAATCCATGCTCTACTTCCACCTGCACCAGAAAACCTCCTTAATACTATTTTTTGCAACTGCAAAAAGGGGTGTAATTCGAAATGCGGCTGCAGAACAGTAGACTTATCTTGTTTACCAGCGTGCACCACTTGTCAAGGCCAGTCGTGTTCAAATGTTGAATCTTCAACAGAAGAAGATCCTTACATCAACGACGAAACAACTGATATATCGCTGCTAGAACAATTTACGTCAACTCAGGAAAATGAGGAAGAAGAAGAAGATGATGACGACGATGATGAATAAGATGAGCTGACATTCCATTAAATTTTACTGAGATGGACCGTGGAGTAGACCTACCGGGGAAACCACATTTAAAAAGGCGCGCTAAGTACACTACGTCATAGGTGGCGTGGAAACGTATGCATATTATGGAGAATACAACTAAAGTAAAGTTTAGAATCACTTTTTCCCAGAAATGGCTAATGCTATGAAAAAACTGTAAGAACAATTTTTGTACATAATTGCATGATCTACCATTTTTGTCTGACAAGGAGAAGGCAAGATAATCGGATTTTTGTAATTTTTGATATTTATGGCACGTGTAGATTGGACCTTAAATAAGAATATTTTGGAGTAGTTCGACGCAACGTTCATAAATTACCGAGATAATCGGTGTTGAAGTTTCACTCACCAGTTAAATCCACTAGATATAATACGATTGTCAACTGGACTCGTGGCCTAGTCGATAGCGTTTTGGTGCGATACTCATGAGATCGCTGGTTTGAGTTTCGTCACGGAACATTTCTTTTTCTTCCATTCAAAACGCACCATATGTTTTTTTCATTCTTCTTCTCATATAAAAAATCATGAACAAACGAAATATATGAACTATATGCAGCAACATTCTTCAGGTACTTCATTAAAATGCACAATCGGTTCATAAACAATACTCATACAAATACAGTATAATACTGTTAGAACGTACTCTGTTTAGTGTACATTCGGAGATACCATCTTAACGTGTTCCGTCCTACTACCACACTACCATACAGCACAATGCAATGTATGTATATATATATATATATACACACGGTATGCAGCGGATTATCTGGCAATGAGATACAATGTCTGAAAGCTAAGGACCGCAAATTATCCTTCCTGTGCACTTGCACTGATTTTAAGGCACAACTAAATAATCTACACGAACTTGTATCCTTGGTTGATGCATTACAGGAGGATATTAATGCTTTGAAATCTAGAACTGTTGCTAAGCCTGCTGCAATGGACTGGGATGTGCTTAATTCTGAGAAAATTATTCAAGAAGTAGCTGATCGTGAACATCGCAAAAACAATATAATTATTTTCAATGTTCCGGAGTTGGATAATGGCTCTAAGTCGGAACAAGTCGCGGCCGACATAGCCTCCGTCCAGAACATATTGGGATGTTTGGAGACGCCAATGGACGTTGTCAAGCCTGTAAGGCTTGGTAGGTTTCTACAGACCGAACGCGGAGGAAAGAGACCAATCAGAGTTGCGTTGCCTGATGCGAATATTGCCTTCAGGGTACTTCGTCGTGCTAAGAACCTTAAAGATAACCAAAGTTTTGGAAAAATATTTATAAGTAGAGATAAAACACCTTTTCAACAGAATCTGTATAGAGTGGTGAGGAAGGAGTTGGATGGCCGAAGGAGTGCGGAAGAGACTGATATTACGCTTAAGTATGTGATGGATGTACCAACTATTGTTAAGTCCAATAAAGCGGGAAACTAGAGCAGTCCAGCAGTTACTACCCTCTACGAATTTATTATCAAAATGTTCGTGAGTTGCGTACAAAAATAAATCAAATTTATGCCTTTTCTGATGCTCTTGATGTTGATGTTTGTCTATTAACCGAAACTTGGCTCTCTGATGACAGTTATAATTCCGAAATATTTGGCTCTGGCTTCACTGTTTTCAGAGCTGACAGAGACTTCCGGTCTGTGGGACTTGCTTCAGGTGGAGGTGTGTTGTCTGCCTTCCGCGGCTGTATCGAGTCGGTTGCGGTCGACTCATCTCATATTCCATCCTTAGTGCCTTTGATTGATATCATAGTAGTTAAATGTTCTTTTAAATTTAAGATTGTTCACGTTGTCAATATATATATATATTCCCCCTCTGTTGGCATTGACGATTATGAATTGTTCCTGTTTGCCCTCTGTTTGTTTTTACTTGATAAGAATTTACTTATTCTTGGTGATTTTAATTGCACTAACTTTAATTCTGATACATGTGCTAATCGGAAAGTTAATATATTGCAACACTTTATTAATACTTTACAACTGCAGCAATATAACACCGTTACTAACGAGAATGGCATACTTCTCGACTTGATTTTATCGAACATGGGATGTTCCCTCACTGTCTCGCGCGATCATGATCCGCTTGTTGCAGAGGATTTACATCATCCGGCTTTGGAAATAGCGTGTGGTCTTTGTCACGACAATAAGGATGGGCATTTTCCGTCTAATTTCAACCTTCGCTATAATTTTAAAAAAGCTAATCCAAGTTTATATAGTGATTTGGCTGCGGTGGACTGGCTATTTCTGCAGAATTATTCTGATGAATTTTACGATACACTATATAAAATAGCCGGCATATCGGTTCCCAAATTCATTACACCCAATCGTGTTTTTCCACCGTGGTTTGATACAAGTATTAAGAAGCTAATTAAGCAGAAGGAATACCATTTTAGAAAACATAAGAGGTTGGTCCGATCCGAAATGCTTTTGGAAGTTTGTTGGTGGAAGGAGGAATGATTCCAGGATTCCGATTTGCATGGAGTTGGATGGTCAAGAAATCAGTACCCCACAAGATATTGTTGACGCTTTTGCTACAGTTTTTTCCAGCGTCTATCGTCCTTCTACCTCTTCTTCATGTTCATTTCCTACCACATGTAACAACTTCCATATTAACTCTTTTACATCTACTGAAGTCGCTGCCAGTATAAAACGTCTAAAAGCAGATATGAGTTCTGGCCATGATGGGCTAGCTGGCTTTCTTATATGGGACTGCGCTGATGTCCTATGTATACCTCTTACCCTTATATTTAATTTAACTTGCAAAACGTGTACCTTCCCTAGTGTTTGGAAAGTTAGTAGAATTTCTCCAGTGCATAAAAGTGGTTCTCGCACTAACGTCAATAATTATAGACCAGTTAGTATTTTGTCTAATTTCGCCAAAATTTTTGATCACTTGCTATATAACGAAATTCTATATCAAATCAAACCATACCTTTCACCTCATCAACGTGGATTCATTAGGGGCAGATCAACCATAACAAATCTGTTGGAAATTACTCAGTTCATCAGTGAGGCGATTGATGAGAGAGGGCAGGTCGATGTTTTATACACAGACTTTTCTAAAGCCTTTGATGCACTAGATCACTATCTTTTACTACAGAAACTTGATGCTTTCGGCTTTACAACTCAATCTTTGGATTTTTGCAGTCATATCTATTAGGACGTACCTTATATGTCTCTTATAACGGACACAGTTCCTTCCCCTTTTCTGCTGCCTCCGGGGTTGTGCAGGCTCCAACCTGGGTCCTCTGCTTTTTAACATTTATTTGAATGATTTGTTTCCGTTACTAAATTGCAACACCCTGGCCTACGCTGATGACCTGAAGATATTCAATCGAATTACTAATGTGAATGATGCTATGCAACTTCAAGAAAATCGAACAATTATTAGCAACTGGTGCTCTGCCAACAAAATTTTATTAAATATCGATAAATGCTGTACTGTATCCTACACAAGATGCGATGTCTCTGTCATCTTCAATTACAATATCGATGGGCTTCCAATTCCTAGGGAGTCTGCGGTGAAGGATTTGGGAGTTCTCTTTGATACTAAACTAAAATTTAATCTCCATGTTGCTGCCGTTTCTGTTGCTGCCTCTAAATCTCTGGGTTTTATTTTCCGCACCTGTGAAAATTTTTATAACTTGTCTGCGCTGAAATCTCTTTATTGTGCCTTCGTGCGTAGCAAGTTGGAATATGCATCCCTTGTGTGGTATCCGAATTATGTTTACCTCGATCTAACCCTCGAGCGTGTACAGAAGAGATTTTTAAAATACTTGTCGTACAACACTGATCGAATTTACCCCCAGCGTGGCGCATCTTATGTCGACCTTTTAAATCGTCATGATTTCCCATCTCTTTCTGACAGGAGGAGGGATTCCAGCGCTAGATTCCTGGAAAAACTTATTGCGAATGAAATTGATTCACCCCATTTGTTAAGTAAAATTGGTTTCTTGACTCCGCTACGATCTACTCGCTCCTCTGAAGTTTTTGGTTCCCAGAGCTAGAACAAACATCCTAAAGAAAGCACCGATCACGCACTTATCTCAGAACGCCAATGAGTTATTTAGACGTTATTCCCTATAATATTAAGTATTTGATGTATTTTATTATGCAACAGAATTTTGATCATTTCACTTGAATTTTTATTACTTTAGTTGGCATACACTATTTTCTTTTCTTTTTCTATTTATTAACATGTTGTCCTGTAATTGGTTCAATTGTAACTGTTGGACAATAAAGGCTATTATTATTATTATTATTATTATTATTATTATTATATATAGGTACACTATTGTTCACAAGTATTTGCCCACCCAAAATTTTTTAGATTTTAGCTGCGGTCATAGGAGTTACAGAATTTCTCGGAATAATATACAATACAAATATCATGTACCGTTTTCGGGTGGGATTTGTCCAAGTAGAATACTTAATCTCTTATTTTTTACTATCAGTAAACGATACTGCAGTTTAGTACGGAATGCACCCACTAAATATTACTTATAGTCGAAAGATACTAAATTTTAAAACCTATTAAAAACGTCAATCGAAGGACGAAGAACGTTACCGCGTTTGTTAAGCAGCGATAAACATAAACAGCTGACTTTTTATGCAGTAATAATATCCGATAGTATACGTTAGTGTCCTGCTTCCATGAAGTAGGCCAAATTATGGTTAGTCGAAGAACACCTCAAATGCATGAGCACCAAATCCTGAAAACCTCCAGGTGAGTTTAAACAAGGGTCTAGGTAACGAGACAGCCTCTTTGGTGTGATACTACTTCACGCCCTCAAAATATGAAACGAAAAAGGAAAAGTAAACGATACAAGTAAAGAAGAAAAGCCCTTAGATGTAAGTCGGGCCTATGAAAATTTTCTTGTTTTTCGCTAACACGTGTGTAATCCTTCGAAGGTTAAACAATAATTTTAAAAGTCGTCTTGATACTTACAAGAAAATACTGGTAAGTATGTCTCACCGATTTAACTGAAAGTTTGTTAGTTTATAGATCGATGTAGTGTAAAAACAGCGTTAACTTTCTTAGCTACACAATCACACACTAGTAGCGTGTACATTACCCTTCGTTGTTTGACGGAATAATTTAGAAATTAAAAGATATCGAAAAAGAAGTTAATACAAGTTTTAAGCTGAGTTTCTGAGTTATTGAGTCAAACAGCGACGGGTAGTGTTGAGTTTAGGGCGCTGTACACGCCGCTAATATAAGATTGGGCAACTAAGAAATTTGCCGTTGTTATTACACTACATCGGTCTTTAAACCACAAAGTTTAATTTAAATGGGTGTGACACACTTACCAGTGTTTCCTTGCTATATAGTCGGCAGAAGTTTCTTTCGTATGATACGAATCGGTCATATTTGACATATTTCCTCTATTCTCTTTGCTTTCATCGGGTTATAGATATATATGTACACAGACATATATATCTATATACTGTGTGTCTAGCTAAGTTCGCGACAAATGGAAAACTTTTTTATTCTTGGGTTTATGAAAAAAGTTATTCTTTATAAAAAGTCCTGCTTCATCCAAAACTTGAATTCAAATTGTCAGATTTTAATATTTGTTAGTCATATACGAGATATGACAAAAAATATGAAATTAGTATAAGAGTAAAGTACCTTTATTTTCAATAATACTTAAAATGTTATAAGGAATAGTCGTTCAGAATTGGAAATTATACAATTTAAATACAGCATTTACACAAAAGAAAGCATTGAAAATGTTACACAAATGCTTCAACATATCCACCTTCTCGTTCCATACATGTAACGGTTCTATCACAAAAATGCCTTAAAACCCTTCTAATTGTTTGTGGAGTTATTTTACGGATTTCTTCTCTAATAACACGTTCTAGATGGCCTACATCCGTAAACGGCGCTTGAATATAAACATGTTCTTTTAAATAACCCCACAAGAAAAATCAAGTGGGGTCAGATCTGGAGACCGAGGTGGCCAACGTATTGTGGAAAAGCGGTGTATAACCCTTTCGTTAAAACAATCTTCAACATATTGCCTTACGTCCAACCTGCTATGACAAGGTGCACCATCCTGTTGAAACCAAATATGTTGGCGTTCCAGCAATGGAAGATTGTCGATAAAATTACTAATTTCACTTTGCAAAAAATTTAGATACCGGTCGGCATTCAAAGATGGTGAAAAAGAAAGGTCCAATTACATAAGTTTTGTAGATTCCGCACCATACATTTGTCTTGAACGCATATTGACTTCGAGTTTTTATTGTAAAATGTGGGTTGGCATCTGTCCACCAACGGCAGTTTTGACTCGATACAGTTCCGTTCGATGTAAATGTTGCGTCATCGGAAAATAAAATTTGTCTCGACACAAAAGGATTATCTGCTAATATTGCCTGAATGTCGGCACAAAACTCCAATCGTCTGTCATTATCACCTGGTCTTAGAGTGTGTACAAATGTAGGCTTGTAGGGATGAAATTTGTTTTTTTCTTTAGAATTTTAGCTACCGAATCTTTGCTTATAGTGTTTGACATCAACAATGCTCTTTTCCGCAACGAACACCTCGGTTGTTCTATTGCTGATATTGCTGAACGACTATTCCTTATAACATTTTAAGTATTATTGAAAATAAAGATACTTTACTCTTATACTAATTTCATATTTTTTGTCATATCTCGTATATGACTAACAAATATTAAAATCTGACAATTTGAATTTAAGTTTTGGATGAAGCAGGACTTTTTATAAAGGATAACTTTTTTCATAAACCCAAGAATAAAAAAGTTTTCCATTTGTCGCGAACTTAGCTAGACACACAGTATATATATATATATATATATATATATATATATATATGTATATATATATACCGACCCGGTCAGTGCAGAATAAGCCTGCTTATTGAATTTTATTGTCAGTCATTTCCGCGATTCCAGAACTAAGTTCTGTGCTAGCCGGTATATCACCGGTATATCTATAGCCTGCTGATAGCATTTAAATGTTTAAATAAAAAAAAAAGTTGGGATATACATACATATGTATATGTATATTTATGACATAGTTTCCTTGTAAATGAAGTTGTTGAATATATATTGATAATATATTGTCAACTTGTTTTTCAACATGAACTTTCTGGTAATTACATATTTCTACATAACTTCTTCTTTATAGATCGTAGAAGTCGCACCTACCAGTACTTCTGAGTTACTAGTGGGTACTAGGATATGTGCTTATTGGAGTCAACAATATCGGTGCCTGTATCCAGGAAGTGTTGCGGAGCCTGGAACTCCTGACCCAGCGCTAGATTTCAAATTTGTGTCTGTGGAATTTGATGATGGGGATAGCGGAAGAATAGCATTAGAAGATATTAGATTGCTCCCGCCAGATTATCCTATAATCGGTAAGTTAGCAAACATTGCGTTTCTATTTCGCAAATTAATATACGTTTTTTAAGAGTATGATCCAAACCCTTTATTAAGTTTGAGTAAAAGACGACGTAGAACATCAACTGCGGAAGATAAACAGCGATTAATACAAGCTGCATCAGCTACAACTAGATTATCCATTCCACCGCAGGAAGTTTCAAATCAACATACTGAGAAAGAAAATCAAGATAGGAGTGAAGGTAACATTGGAAAAAATAAAGAACGGAAACGTTTAAAAAGCGCAAAAAGGAAAAATTAAAAAATAAGATTTCACACGAAGATAAAAAAGGAGGAGAAAACATAAGTGCAGTGATGAAAATTGCAAACACAAAAAGCACAAGAAACATAGAAAGCACAAAAAGCATCATCACAACAAAAAGTTTGGAGAAGAAGATGCTTTTGAAACAGTATGCAAAGCATTTGAAGCCAAAACTGAAGACGCTGAAAAAAACAAGATTCTTCCAAAGAAGCGAGTGAAGAGTATGAGCATATTACCAATCCAGAAGATGAGGTAACAATTGACGATATCCTGGATGATAAAAGAAAGGTAAAGTTAATTAAAAAAAGTTATTGTGTATATTGTCATCTAGATACCATACTAACGATATTTTCCGTTTTAAGTTTAATCGCATTTTCTCAATTGTTTTTTCAACTCTTATTATAATGGTAGTACTATAGATACATACGAGGTAGACGCCATAAATTCTCGGCGTGACAGGCTTATACAGTACAGCGTGTTTCAAACTCCGTTGCGTTATAGTAGCGCATGTGCTATTCCGACCCCCAATATTTGTTTTAATTAGATTTATTTAGCATAGTGCAACAAAATATCGCGTGATCATTAAATTTTTAACAAAAAAAGGGCATACGCCTAATCACATTAAACAACGTTTATAGTGATTTATTTGCTTCATATTCCACTGTAAAGAAGGTGGGCCAAATGTTTCCGTTTGAAATGTGAAGGAATTAACAATAATATCCAACATTTCTGAAACAAGTATTCGCCGAATTTGGGTATGAACAAGATTAGTGCAAAATTGGTATCGCGTTGTCTTTCCGCTCTCCAACGTCAACGTCAGGTCGAATGTCCACGTTCGTTTTTAACCTTCCTATACTCACGTCAAAATGGAAGACGTATACTATACTATATAAATCGGTCTCACAGACCGTATGCGTGAAGTATAGGAAGGTTAAACATGTGTGGAGACTATCCCAAACCGACTTTGAAGACCATTGTCGCAGAAGATGAAACAATGGTTCTTTTTTATAAAATAACATGTTAAGCACGATAGTGAGTTGGAAGCAGCTCTAAGAGATTATATTGAAAAATAAGAATTGTTATATTTTACCAAATTTATTTGTTCTATCTCTGGGCGAGAATTTATGGCGCTAGCTCATAGATGTACGTAATAGAAAAGTTTTATACTTTTTAGAAAGTGTATTTTGACCTTTTAGTAAAAGCCGTTAAATGCAAACCGATTGTAATTTGAAAAATACAACAGCTCGAGATAATGAAACTAATTGGTAATATTATTACATTTATTAGTTTAAATACACTCTTCCGCTAATGCATACCCGATAGAAATCGGCCGTGCTGTTTTACTGAAGAATGTCAGCACCACCTGTCTATTTGATTAGTATTGAAAGGTTAATTTTATTTTATGCATACATTTCATACGCTCTTTCTTTACTATTACTCTATTACGTCACCAATTTGAATCAGTATAAATAAAATCGGTACTTTAGAATCAACAATATACTGTAACTAATATTCTATTTCCTATTTCCGAATCTCATCCCTATATGTTAAATTTAACTCAATTAATTAGTGTTTATCCAACGAACGTTAAAATTGTTACGATTGATATTTGACAGTGCCCTTCAAAAAAGAAATAAATTATTATTCATTGATAATTAAATCTATTCAGTCAAATTTGTTACACCTTAACTAACAATGGCTTTTTATAGTGTTGGCTTAGATTTAGAGAATATTTTGGCAAGCGATAAATGAGCAGCTTTTGTTGCTCCTGCAATATACGTGGTGCTAAATAAAGTATTGAGACTTTCTTGAGAGTTCTAGCCATAGACCTTATAGTACATGGACTGCTACTTCGAGCGAAAAAGCGGCACCAACATGAGACACCAGTATGACGTAGTCGCGTCAGATTACGCGTTAACCGATTTATGACGATCTTATCACGTCGCACTCGGAACTGTTCCATTGTTGAATGTTGATGTGATTAATGCTGTTCTAAGAGGTGAGAAATATGGCTGACTATTCAGGTTATTGCCTAATTTGTGGGCATATAGCGGATAGTAAATTGCAAGGACTATATTACCACAGGTATTAAATTATATAACCTTAATCCTTTCGTTACGGTAGTCGACTATTTTCGCGAAAATCAAAATACATTACCCCTCTCGTATAAAGTTCGTCGCAAAATCATCTATTACGGTTCGCATGCACCACGAAGAAAAAAGGAAAATTGACAAACATGTAAGTCACTGTCACACCAAAATTGTTCTATTTAAGCACCAATGATTTCATTTTTCCAACAGCACCTTACATTTACCTGAACCAAACTAAGCTATAAACTGAAATGAAATAATCGAAACTCAACTAAAGTAAGTGAAATGATACTACACTAGACTTAACTCAACTAATAATTAACTTAACTAACTAAAAACTATTGACTAAACTTAACTATCTAAAAATTACGGTTTTCCAATTTTTTTTTTCTACGGGACCATATATTTCATGATACGCGGTTTGTGTGCCGGCGCACACGGCGAGTCGGCGCATTGATACGGACAGACGTAACTACGTCATACTGGTCTTGTATGTTGGTTTCACTCGCTTTGGCTGGGAAGCGTAGGAGGAGTAGCAGTCCATGTACTATAAGGTCTATGGTTCTAGCGGGCAACACTGGGGACATAGTACTTGGAGGGGGCAGGTGAATATATCATCATCAATAGCGAGTTGGAACTCGCTAGAGTTACGTTGTTTATCCGTAGTGGTTGTTTTTAGTGAAGCACGTTGTGCGTTCTGAATATGAATGACGAGTAAGAGTGGAGTAAGGACTTGGACACAGTACAATGAAAATGTCTACAAAACTTTGGCAGGCCGCGCAGACATTATTTGATCAAGCGCTTAGGTGTTTCGATTGTTTAATGCATTTGTAGAAGGAAGAGTCGATTGAAGATGAACCTAGCAGCGGAGGGCCTTTGGTTTGAAGAATCGATGCAATTGTCGACAGAGTTCGTACAAGAATACGCAAGACGAAGATCAAAAGCATGCTGATTTGTTTCTTTGATAACCAGGAAATCCTTCACAAAGGATTTGTAACTCCAAGGTCAATGGTTAATTGACACTCTTATCGAAAAGTTCTTAAGACACTTAGAAAAAGGGATCATGCATGTGAGACCAAACATAAAAGAAGACTGGGCACCACATTACGACAATACGCCTTGTCACACACCAATTTTAGTAAACCTTTTTTGGCTAGGACGAATATTTCTGTGACTCCTCAGCCTCCTTATTTGCTCTTGAATCTTTGCAACTTTTCTCTCTTCGCAGGATTGAAACAACTGCTCAAGGGACATCGCTTTGCGGCATTCGACAACATTTAAACGTCTGTAATTGATCAGCTGAAGCTATTCCAGTATCTGATTTCCAGCACTGCCATGAAGATAATGATAACTTTTACTTGCGTAAATGTATATAGGTTATTTACTTTCACATGGAATTTAATGGCGCACTAGTAATTAATATGAAGTGCAAATTCGCTAACTGTTGTGGAAGTACTGTAGACAAGTAATCCCCAGACCTGTTGTAAAATCAGAGCATCAGCTAGTTTTCTATGGTCGATTTTGCTAAGTATCGGCGTTTATCACTAAAAGTATGATGTTCAGTCAATCGAGGTAAAATTTCCACACACACACTAGGCGCAGTAGGAAGTGTGAAGTATTCAGGATTTAAAACCGACCGCATTTTTTCAGCTACTTATTGGTCTGTAGAATCAAGTAGTTCATTTAACGTGTCGAGTACGAGTGTTCGTATAAATATCACTGATCGTTCCAGTAAGAAAGAGCAAACCACAAACTCACACAGTACAATCGGAGGTAACTGCGTAATGTTGTGCAACAAGTTGCGCATCTATTGAAATTAACAAACATTCAGACATGCAAACGAATTATTTTTATTACTTTGTTGGTACGTATATTATACATACCTACATCGATTTAAAAGATAAATACAAAAAGGTAAGGAAATATATATATAAGTTATTTCAAAACCTACTTTGATTTTGAATCATTTAGAATCATTTTCGTTGTGCTAACAAGGAATGCGGATATTTCGCAGTAGTTAACAACAAACTTTGAGGTCAAGGAGTCGTATAGAAACTGTAAAAATTCACTATCGAAATGATGAAAATTTTGTAGAGACGGTTCGAAAATGACGGACATTTTTCGTTCATCACACACCATCTCGGTACGCTATAGAGAAATTAATCAATAAATTTGGTACTGTTTGCTCAGTTCAGGATGTTAAAGCAGGTGGCCATCTTCGCACGGGTCGTTCACTTGAAATCATTCCGAAGGGACAGTGTACACGAACGGCCATCCACATCGATTCGTTATCGTTCCCAACAATTGAACAAAACACTCTTCTAATCAAATTTTGCCTAAAGATCTGGATATGCACGCTTTCAAAATTCAAGTAACACAACATCTAAAGCAGACCATGTGCAGCGTCGAGCATTTGTCAATTGGATTTGGTCAAGAAGTCGATGGTGATTCTTCCAAGAAAAGCATTTTTAGCCATTAGGGGCACTTTTAACTCACAGAACTGTCGAATTTTAGAACAGAAAATCATCACGAGTAACTGTGTAGTGTGAATTTTGGGCTGGTGGAGTTATTGGAGAATGGTTTTCGTTATCGCAACATATTAACCAACTTTTTATAACCTGCATTGGATGAAATTGATGTTGATGATATTTGGTTTGAAGACAGTGCCGAAACAATGCAGTTATTGCACACAAGTGTTTCTTAACGTGTTATCCCGCGACGGAGAGAAGTTAGTTGGCCACCAAGACCGTGGGATCTAACACTATCGAACTTTTTCTTTGAGGCTTTCTGAAAGGAAAGGTGTATGCAAACAACCCACAAACAATTACGGAGCTCAAAATAGAAATTCAACGATTTCTTGACGAATTTTACTGCAATTACTTATGCCAAGGTGTGAATTCGTGAAATTCGTTTGCCAACAAAGTCGATGCGGGCATATGTTGGATGTTGTATTCCACACCTAACCTGCATATGTATATTTTATATTTAAATAAAAACAACTACAAAATTCAATTGGAATATATTTTATTAAAAAATAAAATGGAAGTAGGTTTTTTTCATTTTATTATACATACATATTTCAAACGTCAATTTTTTTGATTGTGTCAAATCTTGTCTTTGGTTTCTTTAGTAACCTCCTTTTGCCTGGGGAAGATAATATAGGATTTCGTGCTTTACGTTTCTTTTATTGTTATCACTGTTTGTACGGATATTTTGAATCTAGGCGTTTTCCGGGTGTTGTCTAAGAAAATAAGTTTTAGTAATATCACAATAAACTTACTAGTTACGAAAAAATGGATCAAATTTCAATGATGTTCTGAACAAAAAACATAATAATTCTTTGGCAAAATAGAGATATCATTAAATTGAATTAATATACCGATCTAATGTCAACGATTAACGATAACAGACTGGCGACTAATTTGATTAACGCAGTTTGCTATAACGTTTTAGTATAGTAGACTAATGCATGTTGTCCTTTTCTACGCTTTATAATAAATAACATTTGTACGATTTTAGATGTGTTTTCTGGTAGCATTTAATCATCACGTAATGGTAAAGAAAGAGCTTGTGACTATGCGCTGTACTAATTACTAGAGTTGCTCAATTTGCGCCAACACTACTACAACTATTCACAATGACTTTACTAGAATAGTAACATATACAAATACAGATGGCTTCATACTATACATTGAAACTATTATGTATTATGTATTCATATAGCGCAGTGTTTCTATTCTACTACAGTCGTTTGAAATAATTGTAGTCCTATTGGCGCAAATTGAGCAACTCTACTAATTACAGTACGATAGATAGTCGATGCGAGGCCGGTGCAGTCTTGTATTTGAATACCAGCCTTGAGCTTTAAAATTTCCTCTAATTGTAAGTACCAACTGTTATACTGCACTGCTGCCCACTTACCCATGCATTTAAAAGTGTTAAAATGTTCAGCGTTGGACAGTGAAGAAATACACGGGGATATTCAATTTGGAAAAACCTGCAAAATTAGGAGTGCAAAACATGAAAATATTAATCAGTCAGCTGTATATGTACCTACTCTAATTAAAATAAAATTCTGGAAGCTTCAGCTTAGCGTGTATACAGGGTTAGTTAAAAGTATGGAGACGGCGATTTATTGGCGTTAATATTCATTTTAGGAAAATATATTCAATACAAAAGTTTTCTATGAATTTCCTATCTACATTTTAGAATGCTTCAATTTTTTTTTTCTTCAATTTTGAGTTACGCTTGTCTGCGTATTTTCTTCTTAATTTTACTCTACCATTCGATAATTTTGTTCTACTTACAATAGTATTTTCATCAATTTATTTTAATTTATATTTTTTAATTTATTTTTAACATTTAATAACAGTTTTACAAGAAAACATTGATGCAAGTATTTAATAAATGTTAGGTACATCTAACAAGGAGAAGGTAAGGTAATCGGATTTTTCTTGTCGCGCGAAATTTTTTCTCCCTTCAAAACGCACCACTTAATTTAATTTACTTATTAGTTAGTTAATTAATTAATTAGCTATTAATTTGATTTTAATTCAGACAGAAGTTACGAGTACAACGTAACTTGCAAACTTCAGGAGTAACAACGTGTTAGACCCTCGGGGAGCTCAAGGTGAAAAGACCTAAATTTTGCTAATATCGTTTACTGCAGCTACAGAATTTTCGTCCTCAGATTAAGGGCATCCTCAGTGTTGGCCACCGTGATATTATCAGCTCAGCCGCGGTGAGGTTAGAGCTTCAATTTTGAAATTTAACGGTTTTAAAATTCATTGCTTTTCCTGTTTTCACTATGGATTTTCCAAGTAATTTGTGGGGATATTAATATCACGGTTGCCTACACTGAGGATGCTCTTTATCTGAGGGCGAAAATTCTATAGCTGCAATAAACGATATTAGCAAAATTTAGGTCTTTTTACCTTGACCTCCCCGAGAGTCTTACATGTTGTTACTCCTGAAGTTTGTTTTTAATGATAAAATTGTAACCAATAACTTTATTGCAAATCATTTTGTCTAGCTTAGATGTACCTAACATTTATTAAATACTTGAACCTATGTTTTCTTGTAAAAATGTTATCAAATAAATTTTTAAAGAAACAAAAATACTATTTTAAAGAGAAAAAATCTCTATCGAACGGTAGAGTAAAATTAACAAGTTCTCATTTAAAAAAATACGCGGACAGGCATAACTCAAAAATTATTGAAGAACAACAAAAATGAAGTGTTCTAAAAAGGCGGTAGAAATTTCGTAAAAAACTTCTGTATTGAACATAATTTCCTAAAATCAATATTAACGACATACAATAAATTGCCGTCTCCGTACTTGTAACTAACCTGTATATGTGTATATGACCATGCCTAGATTTTAGCGATTGTGTTCAGATAAGGGTTTGTTTCTCCGCCTTATGTACTGCGGAGTTGAAGTCAACATTCTGTAACTTGAAGATGAAAGCAAAGAGTCTGCCAAAACCTTCTGAAAACGCCCGTCTTAATTCGTACATCACTAGTCGGTACATAACTCGAAGAAACTACTTCTTATCATATATGTGTATGTATGTAATACATATCGATATTCTTTTGCATTTAGAAGTCAAAGAAAATTCGTGATCGGCAAGAATCTTGTGAAAGTAGAAGTAAAATGAGCGCATTTCTGCCTGCCAGACAATTATGGGGTTGGTCAGGTAAAAGCTACAAGCGACCTAAACGTGGAAGACGAATGAGAAAGGAATTTTATAAAGCAATCCAAAGAGGAAAGGAAACTATACTTGTAAGCGTGTACCTTTTGTGTAGTTAATGCTAAATAGCAGCATTATTTTACTAGGTTGGTGACTCAGCCGTGTTCTTGTCTACTGGCAGACCTGATCGTCCCTACATAGGCAAAATTGAAGCTATGTGGGAGACATGTGGTACCATGGTAGTGAGAGTGAAATGGTTCTATCATCCAGAGGAAACAGTTGGATGCCCTTCAACTTTGCAGTACCCTGTAAGTACAACATGGAGGAAATAACATACGTTTGATTTGTATAAGATAGTATAGTATAAGAGAGAATCTAATCTACTATATAGTATTGCATGGTAAATATTTTCTAAGGCTTTACCACTTTTAGGTCAGCTAAACAACAAATTGGGAGTTAGTAGCTATATTTTCAGAACGTTAAATTAGCGTTTTCGGATAACTTTCATCAATGAAAATATAAATACATATACATATTGTTCATTACGGGGGTGTGTGAAAGGGGTGATTGATTTGATTTGATTAGAGAATGAGAGGGTGTTGTGGTGGTTGCAGGGTGTTTGATTTGTATAAAAAAATTATTGTTGTTGATAATTGAACGTTTGGCTAGCTGGACACCTCCCCTACGTAATAACATTAATAAGATTTTGGTGAAGGTGAACGTGGAGAAGTGCAGAAGTGTAAAATAGATAAAACACTTATTTATTTGCTTGGTAAATAAAACGAGCACTGTCCTTTGAGAACGTATATTAATTAGATCGTTAAATAATTAAAGCAAAAGAGCGATAATCAAACGCGGTTTAAATTTGGAAAATGCGTAGTCGTACGTTTGTACGTGAATGGGTGAATGCGTGGAGTAATAAAATGAAAGATAAATTAGGTAAATTAGAACGATAGGGCTAACTTACTGCGTGGTACCTGAGCTTGAAGAATGGCGGAGACGGGGGCTCCGATGGTAGTCGTGTGTGTGAGTGTATGAGCACTTACTTAGAGGCACTAAGTGAAGCGTTCAGTGTGTGGGTGTCAGCAAGTAACTAAAGAAAAATTCGCGCGATTTGTTTTTAAATGTCGCTGAAGGGTGTGAGGGGTTACTAACGGTAGAAAGTTGGGATGGTCAGTTTACGAAGAATATGCAGGCCTTTTTTACCTACTAGTTGACCGAGGGTTGGAAAAAGGACACGAACGCATACTCGCAAACACAAAATTGCAAAAGTAATTTTAAATAACTTTCCTTCAACTGAATGCACCCAGATATTGGCTAAAATATTAAGAAAAAAATAATTTAATCGCGTATTTAAAATGACGAGGGAGTTATTTTAGTTAACGAAGTGTAACAATATGTATAAATAAACATTTGTCTTTATTTGCCCACTGTCAACAAAATAACTAACGACTAGGATTTCTTGATATATACGATCTGTAATAATTTATACATTTAAGATTTTAATGTGCAACTGCACATTTATGCAAACTATAAAAAAATTATATCGGAAAATCTTTGTAGAAACCTTAATAATTCTGTTAAAAGACTAGGGAAAACCCAAAAGAAAAACCTAGCTAAAGCTTTTCTTCTTATGAAATCTAAATGTCATTTTAATAAATTATTATGAGTATACATTACTTAAATTCTGAATATCTGTTCTGAAATTAATAATTTTAACATCTTTTTATATATTTATCATTTCCTGTATTAGTCTTATTTTTTGATTATATTCTCTTTTTTAATAGTTGTGTCTTCAAAATCAAAGAAATGACCTATATTTCTGTGATGTTTTGTTACAGCGGCTATTGCACCAAAATCACTATTTCAAGAATACTTATGATTAGACAACCTTTTCTTTAGATGTTGTTTTTTCTGGCCCAAGTAACACCCATCACAGCCTTTATAGTTTATTTTATAAACTACATTGCTTTGATTTTGTTTATTTAATTAACATTTAGTGTTAGCAAGAAAGATGTTTTCTACTATAATTTGGAATGAAAGTTATATTTACATCGCTTTTATGAAATTATTTTTTTATTTCTTCGCTTAAACCTTTTTTTTATAAGGAATAGCATTATAACTTTTATTACCATTATCTTTAATACCTTTATTATATATTTTATGAATTCTATTTTTTATTATTCTTTCATAAAAATTATGATAATAAAATTTTAAATTTCTCTAACTTTGTTTACGTTGTTTCATCTAAGCTCTGGATCAGCTAATCCAACCGCTTGATCAACTAATCCGTAAACTACATTAATTTTATGTTTGAGGTTTCTGAAAAATAAATTGAGATGTCTTTCTGTATTGGTAGACTGTATACTCCAATTTGTTTTTGTAGTCCCGTAATTGTGCATGACTGTCACGTGCAGGAAACTAACTTAGCTATTAGATTCCTTCTCATATATAAATTTTAATCTATTATAATAACTATTAAAGGAATTCAAATACCTCATCAATACTACCCTTTTTAGGGAACAAAGAATGAAAAAGTAAAAATGAATTTAATAATGAAAATGTAACTTTCATCTCAAATTATACTAACAAATCTCTTTTTACTAACACTAGAGGTTAAATAATCCAAGAATGCAGTTTATAGAATAAACTGTAAAGAGTGATGGATACTACATGGTCAGACAAACTAATATTTAAAGAAAATATTGTATAATCATAAGTATTCTTTAACCTTCCTATACTCACGCATACGGTCTGTGAGACCGATTTATATAGTATAGTATATGTCTTTCATTTTGACGTGAGTATAGGAAGGTTAACCTTCTACTGCGCAAACCCGCTTTTTGACGGCGTTAAGGACAAGCGCCGGCACGCGGGAAGGTGAATTTTTTATGCAAATGGGTAATGACGCTTATAGTAGGGAAATAGCTTTACTCTGGGGCGGTTGTCGTGCGCTGTAAAGCATTTTGTTTTTTGAGCAACCGCGGTCCAAATTCAAGATTGATAACGAAAAGGCGAAAATAAATATTTCTTCCCAAACATGATTGTTGCGTACGCATAAAACTCGTAATTCTGGTCGGATGGAGTTGTAAAAAGCATCGATAAGTAGATAAAGGTTCCTTCTTTCGGATGGTGTAAGTGTTTTTGGATCCCGAATGAATTTTCTATATAATAATTATGTTTTCCTGGACCGTCCAGAGGCGAGCATTTGCAGTTCAGAGTATTTTTTATATGCGAGCCACCGCCACCTTTGACATCAATGCGATGGGATCGGAGAACTAAGGAGCCAGTTAATGTTGATTGTCAATTCATCATCAAAGAATATAATCGACACATGGGCGGTGTCGACCTCCTGGATGGTCTTCTTGGTCGCTATCATATTCGTATGAAAACCAAAAAATGAACCACCCGTCTTTTTTCCTCCTGTTGGATGTGGCCATGGTAAATGCATACATTTTGTATCATCGTTTGCAACAATATAAATGCCCACAAAGCATCGAATTACCGATTTTTTGCTGGGAAGTTGCGAAATCATTGTGTCTGGTCGAATATAAAATACCGAAGAGTCATCCAGCGGCATCGTACGTTCCACAAAGAAGGAGCAATAAGGCCTATGTACCAACCGCAGATATTCGGTAAGACAACGTGGGTCATTGGTGCATATTCCAGGACCGCACGGGCAAATAGACCTGTATATCGCCCGGATCATCAACGTCAAGCATGATTATCGATGTCTTACCATGCATTTTACCAATTTTTTCCTTGAATAAAAATTTTATCCCGGTATACGCCCGTTAATTTTTTCTTCTTTGTACACGCAAGACTGCCTTAAGGCAGGGTACACAGTTATAGCTGTATCAGGTGTAGGCTTCACCAAATTGAAAAACGGACTTCAGATTCGTTCTTCTCGTCTGACTACTCGTTTATTAAACCAAAACAAAAAATGTCGCAGTAGAGTAGGTATGGGCAACCTTTGACATGTTGTGGGCCAAACTTTAGTGTGCAAATACGTTCGCGGGCCGCGTTTAAAAGTAGTACATTTTAAAGTAGTGTTGTAGTATTCATAATTTTTTGCGATAGGTATCAGACATGAAATAATACGACAATGTTATTATAATATCAATTTATGAAAATAACAAAATGAAATAATAACATTATAATTAAATCGTTAAATTTGGAATTGTTACAAACTACGAAAGTTAAATAGCGATACCGAAATCAATGAGACACTTGAGCTTGAACTTGGGAAACCAATCCACCGATGTTTGGATTCATTCCACTGATACAAAGACGTAAAGAATTTTCCAAATTATCGTCAGTCAGCCTTGTACGATATTTCGATTTATTAACTCTCATCAGTGAAAAGAACTGTTCGCATTTATAAGTACCGCTTCTTGCGAATTTTCTAAGCTGCGGAAAATGGTCTTCTTCGAAGTATTTTTGTAGAAATCACACAACTCCACGTCTTCAAATTTAGATTTTAGGAGTGAGTTTTCTTGAATCTCGATCAACTCCATTTGCAAGTGTATTGGAGCATTTTGTACATTACTTTTTTAGCAAATAAATTGAAACAGTCTTCCATGTTTCTGAAATCGCTAAATCTGTTCGAAAATTGCTCCGACAGTACCTTGAGTTCTTCAGCATACTGAGCATAAGCAATATTCTCATACGCAGAGAGCGTGGTGAAATGGTAACTGTTTCCAGACAGCATCTGTGCCTCCCACAAGCGGATTTTATTCTGAAACGCTTTCAAATGGCTGTACAAATCATTAACTAACTGTCCTTGTTTTTGAAGTTTCAAATTTAAATGATTCAAATAGCCAGTAAGGTCGACCAGAAATGCTAAGTCACATATCCATTTTGGGTCACTCAATTCAGATAGTGGTTTATCTTTTATGTGCATAAAGTCTTTTATCTCATTCATAAGCTCGTAAAACCGTTTCAGCATTTTCCCTTTGCTTAGCCATCTGACTTCAGAATAATATGTTACGTCGTCATATTCGGCTGATATTTCATCCAAAAACGCCTTGAATTGACGATGGTAAAGCCCTCGGGATCGAATAAAATTGATGGTTTTTACTACCACATTCATAACATTCTGGAGTCGAATGGACTTAGAACACAAGTTCTGTTGGTGGATAATGCAGTGAAGGACTATCAAATCATCTTTTTGCACATTTAATTCAGTTGCTTTTTCGTTCAAAATTCCGATGAAACCTTTACGTAAGCCGACCATAGAAGGTGCACCATCTGTGCATACTCCAACTAATTTTGACCATGGCAAGGCAAAATTTGCAAATACCTTTGAACTTCATTAAAAATGTCCTCTCCTGTAGTGGTTCCTTTTAGCGGCTGTAAGGCAATTAATTCCTCAGTAACAGTGAACTCTTTATCAACACCTCGAATAAATATAGCCAGTTGAGCTGTGTCCGACAAATCGGTGCTCTCGTCTAATGCTATGGAAAATGATTCAAAACCAGCCATACGGTCAGTCAATGTTGTTTTTATATCATTAGCCATCATTTCTATACGTCGGACAACAGTTCATCTTGACAAACTAATTTTTCAAATTCATTTTTCTTTTCAGGACACAAAACACTGCAAACTTCTAACATACACTCCTTGATAAGTTCGCCTTCGGAAAATGGTTTTAATGACTTTGCCAATTTTGAACTAACTATAAAACTAGCTTTCACAACATTATCAAGTAGAGTTCTTTGTTTATGAAACATTTGCTGCTGCTTTTCCAAATTTGCAGTAAGCTTCTGGATTTTGTCTTTTTCTTATTTGTCCTGTCAGTGAGTGCAGCGTAGGATGCTTAATTGAGTAATGCCTCTTTATATTGAATTCTTTCATCACTGAAATGGATTCATTACACAGCAAACAAATAGGCTTACCATTGTGCAAGATAAAAAAGAATTCTTCAGTCCATTTTTCTTGAAACTGGCGACCCTCTGCATCTACTTTTCGTTTCTTTCCACCAGACATCATTTTCGTATACAAAATGTAATTAGAAAGCACCCAAGATGCACACAAACTCACAAAGCTAGTTGACGGCACTAGCAGTTCGCTAGGATATCGCTCATCGAAGTTATCACCTCGGTAGCTCAAGTAGAACTGAACTAAAGTTCGGACCATCCACCGCTTAGATAGGCAAAATGAAGGAATGATCTAGAATCGTCTAGTGTAGAACAGTTAAGAAGAAATAATCTTTTGTTGCGCCGCCAGTGAGGCGGCAAACATCGAAGGCTTTGATATTTGCCGCCTCACTCTTTGATGATCGCCGACACTCGGCTTGCTCGCTTACTTGATTCCGTGAGTTTGAGTAAGTAGTGTAATTTTAATGTTATTTTAAATTAGGTTTTCCAAAATGTCTCGCGGGCCGGATCAAATCATACAGCGGGCCGGCTGTTGCCCACCGTGGCAGTAGAGGGTTAATAGTGATTTTGGTGAAATGACTGCTGGAACAAAACATCACAGAGATTGAAGTCATTGCTTTAATTTTGGAAAAACCATTGTTTTCGTAAAGAAAATTATTAAAAAATACTAATATACGAAATGATAAATATACAAAAAGATGTTAAAACTATTATTAATTTCAGAACCTATGTTCAGTATTTAAGTAATATGTATATGGATGAATTTCATAAGAAGGAAAGCTTTTCTTTTGGGTCTTCCTAGTAGTTGAACACAATTGCTAAAGCTGCGAGATTTTTTGATGTACGAACTTTTTTGTTTTTATGGTTTCCATAAATATGCTGTTGCACATTAAAATATTGGATGTATAAATTATTAGATCCTATATGTCAAGAAATCATAGTCCTTAGTTATTTTGTATATATATATATATACATATACAGGATGGCCCACCACCAGCGCCTTGGACTGTATCTCCCAAACTAATAATTTTTTTAAATCTTTTTTGATAAGATGGTGTACGTTTATAATGGCCATAATTAGAAAATATTTTCATTGATACAGGGTGCCCCAACAAAGCGCCAAGTATCAAAGCTATGTTTTTAAATGGAACAGTATATATTTTTGCTTTTTTCGAATTGTATAGAAAAATAAAGGTGAGTTACTTCAATATTCCATATACCTATCGTTAGCCGTTTTCGAAATATTTGAGGGTTTTCGAAAAAGTAAGATGTTGTGAAAATGGACATAACAGACAAACTAATTGAAATTTTCAAATCATGTTTTTAGCCTTGATTTGGTATATCTTGGGCTACTTATTTTCAGGTATGTAATTTTACAATAATGTACAGGGTGATTCCATAGACCGGCTTTATTTGTCTCAACTTTAATAGTGTATAACTTTGTTATTTGAAATGGAACATCCTGTATATGTTCAGACTCGGAGAAAGGCTTTTCAATTTCTACCCAAACTGTATTAGGTTTCCCTATACCTATCTCTTGTGATTTCGGAGATATTTGAAGATATTTTAAATTTTACCTAGATTGAAATTAAATCGAAGCTGCTGAATATGGAAATGCAATTGTTTTTTATTTCAACGATCTGAAAAAGTTGCTAATGAAACACATATGCCTTTAAATGATAAGTATTATAATAAATGTTCTACATGATCATGATATATATATAGCAAGTTCTAAGTTAGACCTCAGAAGGTTATGTCCTGGCATTTCAACAAACTCTCATTTATGATTATTAAAGCGTCGAAATATCTGAGAATTCGGCTATACATACATTGTTATTGTACTTTTCAAATTCCGTAAACTGAGAATGGTGGCAGAAAGGTTATCGAGAACTAATGCTGACAGTGGCAAGCCCTGAAATGTACATTCTTAGAAACCAGCGGCGGAATGACGGCATCAGTGATGTGCTATGTGTTAAACACTTGTGATGTAATGAGAAACATAAAAATCGAATGTTCTTTGGTTTTGCTTTTTTCTTTTTCATTTTGTTCGATTGATAGATAAATACGGGACTTGAAACTTGTTTTTCAATTTAACACACGGTTCAAAGGTGTTCTAAATATCGAGTTTGTGAATATTTAACTTAAATAACTAATAGGTAGGAATATAGGTAATTTGTAAAATTGTGTTTATTTACCTATTTTCACTTAATTCTAGAATTGTTTACGCTTGCGCGTTCCAGACGTTTCAGGCTTTAGTGTCCTCGTCTATTATAGTTTGTACTTGTGAAATCTGTGACTATTCTCTGAACATTCATATTTCATTTCATTATTCATATTTAACTTTTTTCTTTTGTTTTTATATATTGTTGACTTGTTAATAAAAAGAGATTTTCCATTTTTGTTTGTTGACTTTCACTGCACTTTACTCTACCAATATATCCCGTTTTTACACTGTAGCTGTTCTGCCGATATTTGTTAGCTGATCCCCCTTTTGATTCTTTCAGTTTATAGGATCTCATTCTTTCATTGGATTTATCGGCTACTCACCTTCCAGATTTCCACGCCCAATCCCTGGTCCTCATTTTACTTTTACATCTTTGACAATTTGTCGTAAATCTTTAATCACAATCAAGGATGTAGATGTGTGAACACGGTAATCTAACTACCTCAATATTTATTCGGAAACACAAACTGTGAGATACACTAATTTAAAAAGTTGCATTTTTTTACATGGGCTCTTACGAGACTATTCAACAATAACTTGACGCGATGCCTTTCAATAAGAAAAAAGCATAAAATAAAATCTTAACTCGTTCATAAATTTTCAGGAACAAACAGATACACACTCAATAAAAGTTTTTAGTCTGTTTTTGTTATAGTTCACTACTGTATTTGTTAGAAATTATAAAAAGTTGTCAAATAAAATTCTCCTTTTTCACGTTCCCAGGGTTAGATGTATAAAAGTATGGCGACACCGCATCTATCCTATATCGTGATTCTCGGTAAATTACCAACAGCTTCATGACATTCAATTCAAAAGTTTGAAATCAAGTCTTTTTCTATGTTTTAAGTATAATAAAACTTTCTAAATAGAACTATGTAATTGTATAAATGCACTCATTTTTCTTTTCTCAATGTAAATACGAACAGAATTCTTTGTTTCTAACCTAACTTAACGGCAAATTGACGCGTCGTTTGGATAAACCACTGCCACTAACTTACCAGATAAAAACAGTTAACAGTTCATTTTTCTATATTAATTTTGTGTATATTTATGATTTTAATTGCAAAATTCAATCAATACGTGAATACTGTGATGCTTTTATGGCCATGCAAACTTAATTCGATCACTCTCATCGTTATAACAAAAGAAATCGTTAACAAAGTGATATTGTTTGTTTCACTGAACATTGGTTGAAAGATGATGAATTACAAATATTTAAACTACTAAACTATCAATTAGCCACAAGTTATTGTAGATCTTTTCATGTACATGGTGGTGTGTGTATTTTTGTAAAGAATTGTGTTAACTTTGCATGCTTGAATAATTTAATCTGTCTCAATGAAGAATTAGTATTTGAGGTTTGTGGAACACACTTGATTGATTTGCATTTAATAGTACTGGTGATATACAGGTCACCTGAGGGCGATTTTCAAGCTTATCTAAAGAAATTGGAAAATACCTTATCTGCTGTAATTAGTTATAACACATACATAGTCTTATTAGCCGATTTCAATATAAACTTTTTAATTCCTAACACAGACTGTTTGAGTCTGGAAGATTTACTACTAACTTTCAATTTGCAACGAAAAGTCCATCAACCGGCTCGGGTGATTCGGAACAGTGCCACCTGCATTGATAACTGTTTCTCTAACATAAAAGACAATTTATTAAATGTAAAAGTAACTGACTACATGCTATCTGATCATTCTAGTCTAACAATTTGTTTTAAGTGCCATAAAAGGGAGAACAAAGTTGTTTCTATAGTAAGACTAATAACTGAAACGGGATTGTTAAACTTCACCTTCGCTATTTACAATTTCAATTGGAATGTAGTTTTCAAACAGAACACAGCTGCAGACACGTTTCGTGTATTTTGTAATTTGTGTATTTTTCGTCCCAATTCGTTTACTCTGTCAATCCATTTTTTCCTTGGTCTTCCCTTTTTCTTCTCCCGTTATTTTTGGCTTCTATTATTTTCTTTGTTAAACTCTTTTGTTCCATTCTGATTATGTGGCCGTACCAATTCAGTTGACATTTTTCAATTCTTTTTAGTATACCTTCTTGATTTATCATATTCCTTATCTGTTCGTTTTCTATTCTGTCCATTTTTGTTTTCCCCACGATCTTTCTCAAAAATTTCATTTCCATAGCTATTATTTTGCTTTCGTGTTATTGCTGTATTGTCCAGGACTCACTTGCGTACATTATGCATTGTATACTATCTGTTTGATCTTGGGTTCTATTTCTTTTTTTTTCCAAAGATGGTTTGATTGAAAGCGTAGTATATGTTTGTGGCTTTCCGTCCTCTTTTTGCTATGTCTAGATCAATTTTTCCATACTTCGATATAATAGTACCTAAATATTCGTATGCGTCGACAATTTCTTCTTGTTTATCGTTTATTTTAATTATTAGATTACTGGCTGGCTCTTTATTATTTATCACCATTAGTTTGCTTTTTTCTACGTTTATTTCCATCTTCATCTTTTCTATTGCTTCTGTCCATATTTTTGTTAATTTTTCCATTTTCACATAACTGTCAGCTAGTGCCAGATCATCGGCGTACAGTAATGCATCCACAGCTACAGGTTCCAGTCTGTTATATCCTAACAGTGTCTTCACAGTTTCGGTGCGTTTCCTCGTATTTTGCAGGATTCTGTCCATTACTATAATAAATATTAATGGACTTAAGCTGTCTCCTTGTTTTATTCCCACTTGCATTTCAAAATCTGCTGATCTTTTTCCATTCACTTGTACTATCCCCCTAACCTGACAGTATAGACTATTGATTATTTGGCGCATTTTTCTTGGAACCTCTAGTTTCTCTAGACAGATATCTATACTCCCTCTATCTACTGTACCGAAGGCTGCTCGCAAGTCTATGAAATTGAAATAGATTTCCTCCCCTGTCTCAATTTTACGTTCTATGATGTTTTTAATTATGTGGATATTATCGTTCGTTTGTTTCCCTTTTCTATAGGCTGCTTGTTCTTCTCCCAGTTTGTCTCCTACTAAATGTGTAAGTCGTTCCGCTATTATTTTGGTATAGACCTTAAAACATACTGTCGATAGGCATATTGCCCTATAGTTTTCGCACTGACTTTGATCGACTTTCTTATATATGGGAGTGATGAGGTTATTTTCCCAATCCGCAGGAATTGTGTTCGTTCCCCATGCCTTACAAAATATGTCTAGGATCCACTCCTTTCCCACCTGTCCAAGCCATTTTACCATTTCCGGTTCTATATTATCCGCACCGCAGGCTTTTCCTGTTTTTATTCTTTTCAGGGCTTTCTCTACCTCTTCCATATCTATCTCTTCAAGTTCTTCATTATATTCATTTCGTATTCCTGATTTTGGCAATAAATCTGTATGATCTCCTGCACCTGTGAATTTTTCGTGAAGAATTCTTTCCATATTTCAAGTATATCTTCTGTTCTTGTTTTTAGTTCATTCGCGGCATTCCTAATTGGTTTTATTTATTTCTTTTTCTTTCCATTCATTGATCTTATTAGGTTCCAAAATTTCCTGTTATTTGTTTTATATTCCTCATTTATATCATTTCCAAAATCTTCCCAGCTTTTCTTTTTCGCTTCTTTGATTCTCTTCTTAACTTCGTTTCTTATTTTAACATATTGTTCTTTGTATTGCTGTTCCTTTGTTAAAACGTATTTTCTCCACGCATCTTTTTTCTTTTTGACTTCCTTTTGTATTTCCTTAGTCCACCATTTTGTTCTTTTCTGTTTTTTCCTGTATCTGATTTGACCACATACTTCTAGTGCAGAATTATAAATAATTTCCTTGAAAATTCTCCACGTCTCTTCTAGTGTCATTTCTTCCTGGTCATGTCTCTTTAGTAAATCATTCGTTTTCCGTTGGTATTCTGCTCTTTTCTTCTCGTTTCTTAATTTGCTGATTGCTATTTTATGATACTCAGCTATTTGTTGTTCTGTGTTAATTTGTTCTTGGAGTTCTGCCGTTAGCAATCTGTGTTGAGTTCTCATTTCAGCCTCTTTTTGTGTCTTTATGTTTCGTATATTAGTTGTCATACTTTGGGTATAGACTATGTAGTCTATTATACTCTTCGCGTTTCTCTCTTCCGCGACAAAGGTGTATCTCTCCTCCAGTGGTTGGTCCCAGAAACCGTTCCCTATTAGGAGATCATTACGTATACAAAAATGATTCATTTTCCAACCATTTCCGTTTAACGTTTCTTCTCCATATGCTCCCAAGCAGCTCAGTCCCTTATTTGTATCATTACCCACTCTACCATTCCAGTTTCTCATTAATATTACTTTTGAGTTTGTCTCTCTTATTTCATCCAGCAGTTCCTGCAGGTTTTCATAGAACTCTTCCACTGTACTGTCCATCTGTTCCTTCTACTGGTGCATACATCTGTATGATGTCAACCGATTCCTTCTCCAATTCTATTCTCAAGCGCATCAACCTTGATGAGAGTGATTGATGTATAGTTACTCTTCTATCCAGCTCCTTTGTTAACAATATCCCTACTCCCTCTTTTTTCCTTTGATCCGGCCTCACTCCTGAATAGTACAGAAAATATTGACTTCCTACCCCTATTCTTCCTGCTCCGGCTTTCTTTGTTTCACTTATTCCCAGTATTTGAATTCGGTACTTGTTCATTTTTCTGCTAGTTCGTATTCTTTTCCCGTTAGGGAAGTTATGTTCCACGTTCCAACGCGTATCTTTCCATTTTCCTTGTTCATAGCTGTGGTCGTCATCGTGTTAGCATTCCTCTCTGTCTCTACCTTGTTGTGCCTATTTCCCATCCTCACATGCATGTATTTTTGTGTTCGAGTTTGTTCTGTATCCGCTCTCATTGCCAGGTACGTCTTCTCTATTCTCTGCTAGTTCACGCCTTCTAGTTTTTTGATCTCTGTATCTGTGTCAACTTATACTTCTCTCTATCCCATCTCCATTCCTCATTCCCGATGTTAATTACGGGGGTGTGAGGTTGATTGATTGGTTGGTTGGAGAATCAGAGGGTGAGGGTATGTTTGTTTGCAGGGTGTTGATTTGTTGTAAAAAAAAAAGATGATTGTTGGTTAATTGATTGAGCGGCTAGCTTGACACCTCCCTTACGTAATAACATTAATAATTCTTGGTGAAATTGAACGTAGAGAAGTGCAAAGGGTTAATAAAATAAAACACTTATTTTGTTTGCTTGGTAAATAAAACGAACACTGTCCTTTGAGAACGTATATTAATTGTATTAATTAAATCGTTAAATAATTAAAGCAAAAAAAGCGATAATCAAATGCGGTTTAAATTTGGAAAATGCGTAGTCGTACGTTTGTGCGTGAATGGGTGAATGAGTGGTGTTGAGTAATAATATGAACGATAAATTAGGTAAATTAGAACGATAGGGCTAACTTACGGCGTGGTACCTGGGTTCGAAGAATGGCGGAGACGGGGGCTCCGATGGTAGTCGTGTGTGTGTGTGTGTGAGTACTTACTTAGAGGCACTAAGTGAAGCGTGTCGATTGAGTGGGGTGCCAGCGAGTGACTTCCGAAAAATTCGGGCGATTTGTTTTTAAATGTCGCTGAAGGGTGTGAGGTAAGCGACGAAATTAGAAAGTTGGAGTGGTCAGTTTAGGAAGAATATGCAGGCCTTTTTCTACCTACTAAGGGACCGACGATTGGAAAAAGGATACGAACGCATACTCGCAAACAAAAAATTGCAAAAATAATTTTAAATAACTTTCCTTCAACTGAATGCACACAGATATTGGCTAAAATATTAAGAAAGAAATAATTTAATCGCGTATTTAAAATGACGAGGGAATTATTTTAGTTAACGAAGTGTAACACCGATATACAACTTCCTGAACCCAATTTTTGTTTGTTTTCCGTTTTCCCTCTCAGTTTTAGCTCTAAATCTATTTTGTTCTTGTATCTTCCTGTTCCGCTTAGGTAGATCATCGTTAATAAAAATCCTTCCTCCTATTTTTGTTCTTAATTTCTTTTTGTTTTTCATTATCTCCACCTTATCCTCTGTCCTGTCTAATTGAACTAGACAGGCTGTTTTCACCTAATTTTATGACCTGTTTTATATGTACTCTTATCTGTAACTCTTTATCTATGAGATTTTCCATTACGTTTTTAGTTTTCCTATCTTCTGTATCTATTTTTCGACCCTGAATCACTACATTATTTTGTCTTTTCTCATTCTCTACTCGTTCCAATCTGTCTTCCATATCCATTACTACCCCCTTAATGAATTTATTTTGCCTTTTGAGTTCCGCATTTTCTTTTCTTAACTCTGACATTTCCTTTCTATATTCTCTCTGTTCCTCCCGCATCTCTTTTATTTCTATTGATAAATTGTTCATCTTCGCTCCCATTTCCTCAATCATCTACATCATTACTCCAATGTTTTCTTCCAGCTTTTTCTGGGACTTCATAGGTGTCATGTCACTAAATCACATAGTCCTAGTGACGGCTGTCATGTCAATAAATCACATAGTCCTAGGGACGGCCAGTCACAGCATAGCACAGACACAGGAGTTGTAAAGAATGGTTGTCGTGGTTGTGGGTCTTCTGAATAAAATATTACTACAAAGTCTCTTATAGTATCACTACTATTATTCATATATATGTAAAAGTAAACATATAACATGGCGCAGTCATTTTAAAGAAAATAAGAAAATAAATTAGAAAAAAAGAGAAAAACGAAGGTAAGAAAATAAAAAGAAAAAATCACAATGGAGTACCTAACACAGCCCAAGGAAATGAACATGGCGGGAGATTTAGCGGCCAATTGGCGTAAATTCCGAAACAATTATGAAACATATATGGTAGCTACAGGTGCAAACAAGAAAGCAGCAGAGGTACAAGCAGCTGTTTTAACACATTGTGTCGGAGAGGAAGTAAGAATTATTTTAGAGACTTTAGAAATTAGAACAGAACACAAAAAGAACGCGGAGAAGCTAATAGAAGCCTTACAAAATTATTTTATACCTAAAGCCAATATTAGTATAGAACGACATCGGTTTAATCCTCGTATACAAGAGAATAACGAGACATTTGATTCCTTTTTGGGCAGTTTAATGAAAATTGCAAGCAATTGTGAATTTAATACAATGAAGGATGACCTAATCAAAGACAGAATTGTATGTGGAATAAGAAATTTCAAAATAAAAGATAGATTATTAAGGAAAGTAGATCTAGATTTAGATAAAGCAATTAAAATATGTAAGGCAGCAGTGGAAACGGAAAATCATATTAAGAAATTAGAGGAACAAACAAAACCAGAGGTAGGAACGATCAAGACAATCGAAAAGAAAAAATATCAAGCAAAAGGAGAAGATGGAGAAGCAGAGTGACCTAGGTATGGTAAATCGACAGACAACAACTCATGGAAGGGACAAGGATTTACACGATGGCCAGTTAAGAAGCATTTTCAAGAAACGAATAGACAATACAAGCAATCAAATGATGGTAGGACATATAAGCAAACTCAATGTAACCGATGTGGACAACCCAGATCACACGAGAAATGCCCAGCATATGGGAAAACCTGTAGGAAGTGCGGAAAACCAAACCATTTTGCGATTAAATGTAAGTCAAAAATGGTAAATAGTGTTAATGATATAGTAGATGATAATTATTTATTAGCAGATGTTAAAGTAAATATAGATAGTATAGGAAATGATTGGTTTGAAAAGATTGAATTTCCTAATATAGCACATGAAGTGTCTTTTAAGTTAGATACAGGGGCTCAAATTAACGTTATTCCGCTACATATTTATAAAAATTTAAATTTTAAAGGTGAACTTGAAAAAATGAATATAAATGTAACAAACTATGGTGGTAGTCAATTAAAAGTTGTTGGGTCTTGCATGCACAATATTATCTGTAGCAATAAGTTGCATAAAACTATTAGATTTGTAATTATTGAAACCAACTCGAATTCTGTACCTGTATTAGGCATAGATACTATTAAATTTTTAAATTTGCTAAAACGAACTGAACAAAACACAACTGTTAATGAACTTTGTCAGAAGAATATCTTGTTAGAATATAATGAGGTATTCAAGGGTGTAGGCAAAATAGCAATTGAGCCATGTGAGTTTAAACTTAAAGAAGGATATCAACCTGAGGTTGTACCTTGCAGGAAAGTACCATATCAAGTTATGGACAAATTAAAAAATGAATTAAATAAAATGGTAGACGACTGTATCATAACTAAGGTAACAAAAGCAACTGAGTTTGTAAATCCAATTGTGCTGGTAAAAAAGCCTAATGGGGACATACGTATTTGCTTGGGCCCGCAAAACCTTAACAAAGCAATAATGAGGGAACATTATGAATTACCTACATTTGATGATCTGACAAAGGACTTAAATAGATCCAATGTCATGTTGACAACCTTTGCGACACCGTTTGGGCCGTATAGGTTTTTAAGATTACCTTGTGGTATATGTAATGCACCAGAAATTTTTTATCGTATATTCTTAGAGATATTTGACGGTATTGATGGTATAAAGTCCCAGACTTCTCGCCCCAGGCTTGTAACTTCGTTATTGTTAACAATACATAAAACAATGTATATATATTCTTAAATGGGAGGAAATTCTCTATACGATAGGAAAAACCAATTTACAAAAAGTGCGTTAGTGTAATGACAGCTATATTCAACTTTTTTTTCAAATAGCACAGTATATATTTTTTTTAATATTCAGATGGTACCTTTTATTCCCTTTACAGCCATATAAATTAATATGGGCCTTACATGGGAAAATTTTCGAAAAAAACTTGACCTAAAGTTTGCCATGCAAAAAATTGTGGTTTATAGTGTTTATCTAGTAGGCGATGAAATCAACAGCTATCTACAAACAAAAATGTGTTTTTATTCGAATAGCAATTAATTAACTAATAATTACAAAACTAATGAGCAATAATTACAAATTATTATAAAAATTGTTCAAAATTGCTTCCATTATTATTAGAGCATATCTCTAGACGATGCAGAAAATGTTTGTTTGTCGCTTCTAATAAAGTGTGCATGGAAATGTTCGCACACTCCTCTCTTATTCTGCCTTTTAGGTCATCCACATTTATGACGGCTACCTTATAAACACGTTCCTTCAAGTAACCCCACAGAAAATAGTCCAACGGCGTGAGGTCGGGAGAGCGAGCTGGCCATGCCACCGGGCCATGTGTTCCCATCCATTGTTGAGCAAAATTAGTGTCCAAATAATTTCGTACGATCGCACTGTTGTGTGCTGGAGCACCATCTTGTTGGTAGAACATATTTTGTCTTATATGAAGAGGTACATTTGCCATAAGTTCTGGCAATATCTCTTCTAGAAAATGTAAATAGCGATTGCCAGTTAGTGTCCCATCGTAAAAATGTGGCCCTATTAAACGCCCATCAAGAATTCCACACCAAACATTTATTGAAAAAACGCATTGATTATTCGTTTCTCTCAGCCAGTGTGGCTGTTCTGTGGACCAGTATCTGCAATTTTGTATTGAAACCAATCCATTGTTATGGAATCTACTTTCGTCAGACCACATTATTTGTCTCAAAAAATCAGGTTGGTGATCATACTGCACTAGAACCCATGCAATAAATTCAAGTCTCCTCTCTGAATCTCCGGGGTGAAGCTTATGTATGCGCTTAAATTTGTATGCTTTATAATGATTTCGTTTTAAAATGCGTTGCACTGACGATTTTGAAATATTACACTTTGCGGCTATTTCTCTTAAGGAAGATGTAGGATTGACCTCCGTATAAGCAAGAACAGCTACCGTATGTCCTTCATCAGCAGCATGTATGTTCCTAGGAAGCGGTATACTTTTATTTATTACAAGAGATCCATGCTCCCTAAGATTATTTTCCAAATTTTTAAACGTTTTATGATCAGGATGTCTTCTCTCAGGATATTGCTCGCAATACCTTCTAGCTGCCTTCCTCGAATTACTTCCACACAAACCATACACTAACATCATATCGCACTTTTCGGAATTCGAATAATTCATATTCTATCAAAATACAAGGAATAATAATAACTTCAATGAATTTAACAACATAAAGTGACAGAATTTTGTTTAGAAAACAATTGAAAATCAGCATGCTATTCGTCCGAATAGCACATGTACCTATCTACTTGATATTTTCTTTGTTAACGACAGTTGATAAAATATTTAATAGCTTTTATCTCGATAATTTTATAAGTGCCATTGTTAAATAATTTGATTTGAACTGAATATAACTTCAAGTGAAAATTTATTCAAAGATGCGTTTTTTTAATAAATGCCTTTTATAAATATGGATACATTAAAAATAAACCTTTGTATTTATTAGATGTAGTTGATAGCATACATTTAATTGCTATTCGAATAAAAACACATTTTTGTTTGTAGATAGCTGTTGATTTCATCGCCTACTAGATAAACACTACAAACCACAATTTTTTGCATGGCAAACTTTAGGTCAAGTTTTTTCGAAAATTTTCCCATGTAAGGTCCATATTAATTTATATGGCTGTAAAGAGAATAAAAGGTACCATCTGAATATTAAAAAAAGTATACTGTGCTATTTGAAAAAAAAGTTGAATATAGCTGTCATTGCACTAACGCACTTTTTGTAAATTGGTTTTTCCTATTGTATAGAGAATTTCCTCCCATTTAAGAATATATATACATTGTTTTATGTATTGTTAACAATAACGAAGTTACAAGCCCGGGGAGTGAAGTCTGGGACACCCTGTATATTGATGATATTATCATTTATGCTAAATCTGAGGAAGAACATGATGTTATCCTGAGGAAGGTATTAAAACGGGCAAAAGAAGTAGGCCTAAAATTTAACAAGGAAAAAAGTAAATTTAAAGTAAAAGAAGTTAGGTATGTTGGTCACATTATTTCAAATGAAGGAATTCAAGTAGATAATAATAAAATAGAGGCGATAAAGCAAATGCCAACTCCGAAAAATGCTAAAGAAGTGTCACGATTCTGGGGAATGGTTACATATGTAGCTAAATTTCTACCAAATCTATCTGATCACACATCAAAATTAAGAGAGTTGAAAAACAAAAATGTAGTTTTTGAATGGTCTAAGGAGCATGAGGGTCAATTTCAACAACTAAAAAGAATGTGAAGTAACAGTCCCATATTACAATTTTACGATGAAAATGCCCCAATAACATTATCAGTAGATAGTAGCAAAAACGGTTTAGGAGCTGTATTGCTACAAAACGGAGGACCTATAGCGTATGCATCAAAAACACTCACGAAAACTCAAGAAAACTATGCTCAAATAGAAAAGGAAACACTTGCGATAGTTTTCGGATGTCAAAAATTTCATCACTACCTTTATGGGAAACATTTCCTAGCAGAAACCGACCACATGCCATTAGAAACAATTTTTAAAAAACCGTTAAACAAATGTCCGTTAAGAATTCAGAGATTAAGAATCACTTTGCAAAATTACGACTTCACTTTAAAATACAAGCGAGATTCGCTGCTATACATAACCGAAGCATTATCACGCGCTAGTTATGACGATATAGATTTCAAATTAATAGAAACAAATACAGAAGCTCAGGTAAACTTTATAAATTACATCAGTATTAAACCAGAAAAGCTGGAGCAAGTAAGAAAGAAAACTCAGCTAGACACTGATTTAAATCAACTCAAAATTTTAATAAGGAACGGTTGGCCAAAAAGTAAAAACCAAGTAGAAAATGCATTAAAACCATATTGGAAATATAGAACGGAAATAACAGAAATGAAAGGAGTAATGTTTAAAAATGACCCGATAGTGATTCCAAAATCAATGCGGAAAGATATCATCAATAGATTGCATTATAGTCATCTTGGCATCAATAAAACTATACTTAGAGCTAAAGAATTAGTATTTTGGCCATGTATGACAAAAGAAATAACAGATGTAGTAAAAAACTGTCCAGCTTGTTTAACATACCAAAATTCACAGACAAAAGAACCTACGATAGTAAGAGAAACCGCTAATAGGCCATGGGAAATAGTGGCAGCAGATTTATTTACTTTCCAGTCTAGAGAATACCTTCTAATAATAGATTCGTACGCAAAGCACCCAGAAATATATGATCTAATGACACTACCAGTTATCCCATAATAAATTCTTTTAAAGCCACGTTTTCGAGATTTGGAAAACCAAACCTACTATATACAGACAATGGACCGCAATTTACAAACAAAAACTTTCAAACATTTCTTAAGAATTGGAGATTTAACATAGAACATCATCTCCGCGGTATCCACAATCGAATGGTTTGGTCGAGCGACATGTTCAAAATATAAAAAAACTACTGAAAAAAGCTGTGTATGACAATAAAGATATATACTTGGCACTACTAGAGTATAGAAGCACACCAATTAGTGAAGTAATACCATCTCCGGCTGAGATGATGTTTGGTAGAAAAATTAAAGGACATGTTATAATTAATGAAAAACTGTTAAAACCTTATAAATCATATGAAGTATATCAAAGAAACAGTCGTAGAAAACAAAGAGTGTATTATAATAAAAATACAAAAAAATTACCACCACTAGAAATTAATAGCCGAGTCATGGTACAGGAGGATAAAAACTGGGAGCCCGGAACAGTAGTAGAAATTAACATGGACAGACCTAGATCATACAACGTTAAGTTAGACAGAAATTACAATATCATAAATAGAAATAGGAGATTTTTAAGAGAATTTAAAACGGACAACTTTACAAAAAAGGGAGAAGAGTTATTTGAAGAAATACTAGAAGAAAACCTTTCTAAAAGAACCAATGTTAGAAACAACACGGAATCAAACCAACCTACAGAGATGGAAAAATACGGGGTGATAAACAACAAGTCTTTAAGAGTGACAAACCAATTAAAAATGCAAATGATGCCGTTAAGACCAGGTCAGGAAGATCTGTGCAAAAACCCACGTACTTAAAAGACTATTTACGTTAAGAATTTCAATGAACTAGTATAGTTATAACCTCTATTTCAATTCCTATTGTATTCTTTAAAATTATATTAAGCATACTTTAATTTTGATATATGATGTAGTTTTAATAACATTCAAGTTTCTGAAATCATTAACTGCTTAACTGAAACAGTATATGTTGTACTGTATTATATTTATAGCTTAAATGTAAGATCATAGGTTAAGGTTAAGTTTGAATTATAATAAGAAAAAAAGGGGATGTCATGTCAATAAATCACATAGTCCTAGTGACGGCTGTCATGTCAATAAATCACATAGTCCTAGTGACGGTTAGTCACAGCATAGTACAGATACAGGAGTTGTAAAGAATGGTTGTCGTGGTTGTGGGTCTTCTGAATAAAGTATTACTACAAAGTATCTTATAGTATCACTACTACTATTCATATATATGTAAAAGTGATCATATAACAATAGGCGATCTTATTATTTTTTTACTTTTCTTGAAAATATTTTCGCTGTTCTCTTCATCCTCTTCTCTTTTTCCTTTTCTCTTCCTATCTTCCGAGCTGTATTCCTCCGTATCCATGATATATACAATTTCCTACTCCGCCCCTGTTCTCTACGGATATGTATTTTCTGTTTTCTTATAACCGCGCAGAAAGCTGAGCCCCGGTCGACCCGTCGGGAGTCTGGCTTTTATCAATGATATTGAAATAAATTCTTTAATTTTCCCTGTTATTTTGATTCCCAGATAATCACTTTCACTTTGTTTTTATATTTATCACTGTGTTACCAATTAAAAGATCATAATCCTCCAAGAACCTTGGGTATAAACACGGAGCAGACCGACAACACACACACTGTCAAACACTCCAGGACCGGACTCCCAGATATATTCAACGTAAAAAATATCTTGAAATACAAACATTCTTAGTGATTATACTAATCAAAACCTTAGGTCTCATTATGAAATTTTTACATAAGACAAAACATGAAGTGCCGGTTTTTTCTATAGAATTAACTAACTACATATTTTTAGTTGTGTCATTCTTGCAGCAAACGGGCGATATGTATATAAAATCTACATTTTTCTTAAATAATTATCTTATATGATAGATCTCTACCACTAATAGGTCAATAAAACAAGGCTGGTTTGAACGATAGTTATATTTTCAGAACGTTTACAAACGTTTTCGGAATACCTTCTTCAGTGAAAATATAACTAGATAAATATATAAACAAACATTTGTTTTTATTTGGGAACTATCAACAAAATGACTAATGACTAGGATTTCTTGATATAGAGGATGTGTAACAAACTTTTATATATATATATATAAATTATAAAAACTAAATTAATGTGTAAACATACATGCAAATTAAGTAAAACCCTATATCAAAAAATCTTTGTCGAAACCTTAACAATTCTGTTCAAGGACTAGGGAAAACCCAAATTTAAAAACCTAGCCAAAGGTTTCCTTCTTAAGAAATGCAAATGTCATTTTAACAAATTGCTATATACATTACTTAAATTTTGAATATCGGTTCTGAAATTAATAGTTTTAGTGTCTTTTTGTATATTTATCATTTCATATATTAGTCTTTTTTATAATTATTCTCTGTTTTTAATATAATTGTGTTTTCAAAATCAAAGTAATGCCCAAGATCTTTGTAATGCTTTGTTACAGCGGTCATTGCACCAAAATCATTATTTAAAGAATACTTATGGCTATACAACCTTTTCTTTAAATATTGTTTCGTCTGACCGATGTAACAACCATCACAGTCTTTACAGTTTATTTTATAAACTACATTACTTTGATTTTTGTTTAGTTATTTTAGATTTAGTATTAGTAAAAAAGAGATCTGTTACTATAATTTGGAATGAAAGTAATGTTTATGTTGTTTTTATTAAACTCTTTTTATTTTTTCGCTTAAACCTTTTTTATAAGGAATAGCGTTATAAGATTTATTGTTATTAATTTTAATTCCTCTATTATATAATTTGTTAATTCTATTTTTTATTATTTTTGATAAAAACTATTTGGATAATTATTTTTATCTAAGATTTCTTTAACTTTGTTTAAATTCTTTTCCCTAAATTCAGGATTAGCTAATCTAACCGCTTGATCAACTAAACCGGTAACTACATTAATTTTATGTAATTTTGATGTTTCTGAAAAATAATTTAAATGTCTTCCTGTATTGGTAGACTTTATATGCCAATTTGTTTTTACAATGCCGTTATTATGCATGACTGTCACGTTCAGGAAGTTCAATGAGTTATTAGATTCTCTCTCATATGTAAATTTTAATCTATTATGATAACTATTAAATGAATCTAATATCTCATCAATATTATCCTTTCTTACGGAACAAAAACAGTCATCCACATAACGTCTGTAAAAACTTACACTAGAATTTAGTTTTGCCAAACAAGTTTGCTCTAGGTCCTCCATTACCAGGTTTGCGATAACTGCTGATAATGGAGAACCCATTGCAGTACCGAAAATTTGTTTATAAATTTTATTTTGATATGTAAAATAAGTAGAATTTAAACAAAGTTTCGAAGCTGCAATGAATTCCTCCTTTGGAAGATCTGTAAAATCTTTTATGGAATTCCATTTTTTATCTAAAATTTTTTAGTGCTAAATCCACAGGAATATTAGTAAATAAAGAAACAACATCTAAACTGATTAATTCGTAATTATTAGGAATTGTTTGATTTCTAACCGAATCTACAAATTCCCATGAATTTTTCACATTATATGTAGTTTTACCTACAATATTGCTTAAAATTTTAGATAAAATTTGGAAAAAGATTGTAAGTGGGGGAATTAATGCAATTTACGATTGGACGTAAAGGCATATTATCTTTATGTATTTTAGGAATACCGTATATTCTTGGAGATATAGAATTTAGAATTTTTAAATGGTTACTTAAATCTTTAGAAATATATTTTTTTAAAAACCAACTATTTATTAGTTTATTTATTTCATTTTGGAATTTATTTGTTGGGTCTGATAATAATACCGAATAAGTTTGATTATCTTCCAATAAGGAATTCATTTTGGCTTCGTAATCAATCTTATTCATAATTATGGTTTTTCTCCTTTATCTGATTTAGTTATTATAATATCTTTATTAGATTTCAAAAATTTTTTGTTTCATTAAAAGCTTTTTGTAAGATATTATTGTTACTATTATTATTTTTATTGTTTTCTTTATTTTTGTAAGAGTTTAATAAAAACAACATAAACATTACTTTCATTCCAAATTATAGTAACAGATCTCTTTTACTAATACTAAATCTAAAATAATTAAAACAAAATCAAAGTAATGTAGTTTATAAAATAAACTGTAAAGACTGTGATGGTTGTTACATCGGTCAGACAAAACAATATTTAAAGAAAAGGTTGTATAGCCATAAGTATTCTTTAAATAATGATTTTGGTGCAATGACCGCTGTAACAAAGCATTACAAAGATCTTGGGCATTACTTTGATTTTGAAAACACAATTATATTAAAAACAGAGAATAATTATAAAAAAGACTAATATATGAAATGATAAATATACAAAAAGACACTAAAACTATTAATTTCAGAACCGATATTCAAAATTTAAGTAATGTATATAGCAATTTGTTAAAATGACATTTGCATTTCTTAAGAAGGAAACCTTTGACTAGGTTTTTAAATTTGGGTTTTCCCTGGTCCTTGAACAGAATTGTTAAGGTTTCGACAAAGATTTTTTGATATAGGGTTTTACTTAATTTGCATGTATGTTTACACATTAATTTAGTTTTTATAATTTATATATATATATATAAAAGTTTGTTACACATCCTCTATATCAAGAAATCCTAGTCATTAGTCATTTTGTTGATAGTTCCCAAATAAAAAACAAATGTTTGTTTATATATTTATCTAGTTATATTTTCACTGAAGAAGGTATTCCGAAAACGTTTGTAAACGTTCTGAAAATATAACTATCGTTCAAACCAGCCTTGTTTTATTGACCTATTAGTGGTAGAGATCTATCATATAAGATAAGTATAAAAGGTCACGAAATATATATATATATATATACATTAAATAATTATGATAGTTGGACTTAATTAACATGCATTTTCTCCACTGAGCCTTCTGGATCGCCAAACAACTGCACCGACTCCTGTCATGCACTATTCTTAATCAAGACGCTCCATCTTAGACAGTGGCGGCTCGTGGCTTTTGCGCATTGGAGGCTACTTTAACCTAACCCTTTTCGGTCAATAAATGATATTTTTATATCTATTACTGTATAATTGAAAGTTTGGAATAAAAATTTATATAAAAAGAGATCAAAATAAAATATAATTTATTGTCTAGCAAGAACCACGTAGAGGTGAGAGTAAAATTCTGCCTGGATAGGAACATGGATAAAAGGTGTAAGGTGATAGGTAAAAGGGTAAAAAAATTTAAAATAAACGCCAGAAAATAATAACAAACTCTTAGCGAACTAATAATAAATAACAAATATAATAGTAACTCATAAATTCTATGGTAAATAAAAAATAAGTTATTGATAAATAATAATAACGACTAAATAGATCTATGTTTTCAAAAACTAAAATAAATATTCTAATATTTTTTTGAAACACGGAAAACTCTATTGCTTAGTCTTTTCGATAAATTAGAGGAACTAGAATGCCGATCGTAGTAACTTTTTTAAACCCGTATAACCTAATTATTTAATTTAATAACAGTAATTGCGACCACGTTTCGGTTTGGTTACAAAAAAGTATATTGAACCAGTTAACCAATCACATTTAGCGTACCACCATGAACTGAAACCACAATTTTGTCCATTGCCGTTGTTAGATACTAAAGATAAATTAGGCCGAGGCTTTCCAATTTTTTGTACAATGTGTAATTTCGGCTCTATGTTTAAACAACTAAAAGAACTTCTTACCAACCAGTCGACATCTTCGCAGCTCTCTATTTCATTAATTTTATCCATTTTCTATGTATGCCTTAGCAGAACTCCATTAAATAAAAATTCCTAAGCCGAATGATTGTTAGTAAATCCTTAAACCTTAAACCATCGTTAAGTGTAACCAGTGATACGTTACTAGTAAATCGACACTGCGGTCTGCGCACTGTGAACGATAACGCACGACAAGTTGCCGATGTCGTACGATCCGACTGGACAAGTGAGAGAAAGTTTCAAGTGGACCAGCATATTAAAACTCCATCTCATTCTGCAAAACTATCAAAGATGAAATTGGCGAAGAAGGGTCAGCAAACATTACCGCAATGTATGCCATCAACCTCCAAAAAATCGGAACAAGAACAATTTAATGAAGATTTGTGCCTAATGTTTGCGTCGGTACGTATCGGTTCCGGCAAAATCTTATTTAATTTGATTCAAACAGTTGGAAAAGGCAAATAATTTGACAATAACAAGGTTTATACAGGAAGAACTGGCAACCTTTTTCTTACCGGAATCGATTCCAACAGAAAAAATTCTATTGTCTTTAACGGATGCCGCACCATACATGGTGAAGGCAGCTTAAGAGTTCAGTTTTACAAACAACATCTACCCGATATTCCGCTTCCTCCTCAACCAGTAATCACACGATGAGGAACGTGGTTAGAAGCTGCTATTTTTCATGCAAATCATTATGAAGAAATAAAGACAATTATTATGGATCTTGATAGCGATACACAATCTGTGCTAGACGCCCAAAGGTGTATTCAAGTAAAGAAATACCTCAATAGTTGGCGTTTATTAAAGCCAACTACAGTTTTATTTCCACTTCGATATTGCGATTGGAAAAACAATTTATGTCGCTAATTGAGAGCGTTGAAATAATAAACAAATTTGAAAAGTTATGTTTTGATGTTAAAGGAAGGGTGGGAAAATCCGTGTATGAAAAATTTTTAAGTGTAATAGAAACAAATGAGGGTTTTAAAAAGCTAAAGGATATTGCTAAAATCTTGTGTGGTGAGTCAATAGAAAATATTGAGTTGACAATAGAGGATATTTCTAATTTGAAATATGCTCCTATAACAAGCGTGGACGTAGAACGAACCTTTTCAATATTTAACCTTCCTATACTCACGCATACGGTCTGTGAGACCGACTTATATAGTATAGTATACGTCTTTCATTTTGACGTGAGTATAGGAAGGATAAATACATGTTATCAGACAAGCGCCACAGTTTTTCTATTGAAGACTTTGAGAAATATGTAATTGTAAATTGTTTTCATAGTTAATTATGTTGTAAAATGTTATAAATAAACTTGTAGTAAACATAATAGAATTTTTTTATAGTATTATATTTTCCAGCATTACTCCTGTTTTTTTATCTGCATATTTTTCATAAGAAAGTGCATATTTAGGCGAAAACAGTAAATTATTCAGAAATAAATCTTGGTAAAACAGAACAGTAATTTGCCGTTGTAATTTACTAAAATTATAGATTACGCTAATTTTACATCGGTAGTGGTGTTACTTCTTAACGTATTTTACGCCTACGTAGATGCTATCCCCTATAGGTTAATTGTTATTTTATTATCATCAATTAATTCACAAACAAAGAACTATCTTTAAATATCCCATATGTTTTATTTGCAGGGTGCATTATTCGAATCCCCACACGTCGATGAAAATGATGTTCAAACGATATCCCATAAGTGTGAAGTTCTACCATTGGAAGAATATAGAGAAAAATTGGGAAATGACCCACAGCGATATGCTACTATATATGATAACAACGATATCTATTACCTTGCTGGTTATTATGACCCAACAACTACCACTTTGAAAATTGAACCAGGAATTCCATTTTGAATGGAAAGTCAAAGAATATATATAAATGAAACTTATTACGGTGATTGATATCTGTACATATAAGCTAGTTAGCGAAGCAATAAATATTTGATGTAAAGTGGAATGCGAAATATACGTTGATATTACGAATATTTCTTTGTGATTGGATGGTGCTATTTGTGATTGAAATAATGATTTTTATTACCTTTCAAGCAGAAACCTAATCGTAAATGCTATGCATAGTTTAGATGTAACTTCTATTTCGCATATACACAATTATCTCTATTACACAGTAACTTTTGTTAATACTTTAGGTTTGTTGTATTTATTCTGTGCCATCTTTATTTTCAGATACATGTGTAACCACATGACTATGTAGAATACACTTACTGTTATTGTTTAGTAAGTAGATCCATAACATTTTTATATTTTAGTTTGACGATGTTTGTTATATATATTACAGCTTCTGCTACTATGTAGATATATTGTATAAAGTCACTATTAGAAATAGTTTAATATGTATTTAGTTTGTACGCATATTACATCGTAAATTATACATTGTGTACAAAAATGCATTTTTAAGGGAAACTAATTCAAAGGGTACTAAAGATTAGGAATTCATATCAGTAAAAGCGAGTCGTATTAAAGGTAACATAATAAAAATACTTTTCAGTTCGCTTTATTGTAATTTAATTCAGCAAGAAAAATCAAGATGTACAAGAAATTGATATCCTTACTTATTTTATCTATAACTCACGTATATTGGACTTAATTTGCTAAGGTGAAAACAAAAACGCCAATTTTAAAGTAAACAACATTCGGGTAATTGTCTTGTATAATTACGAAACTTAAAAATTAGAAATGCGTACGTACAATCTTGTGTAGGAACTGGGAATAAACATTTTAAGGATTTATTCCAATCTGAGAAACAATCATTACAAATTAGGAAGTATAATTCGAATCCTGGTAGTAGTAACCTTTATTAACCGATTAAAACATTTAATTTTAATTTGTGTTGCTTAATGTGTCAGCATTATTTTGCCAAAAGCCTAAAAATAAATGACTATTATAATGAATTTTGCATTCTGAAAATTAACGGTTACAATTATATGCCATAAATAACAGTCAAAACAGTCTGTAAATTATTTGTAATTGTAATTACAAGAGTTAAGAAATTTCTACGCAACTTGCGTAATAAATTCTCTTTGAAATACATATACATATGTATGTAGGTATAAACGAGCAACGTACCGCACTAATGGCTTAAGATGAACTGAAATTTAAAGCATTTTTAGAAATGTATGTAGTTCTACGCTTGATTATAAATGAGAGCAACATTTTATTCTGGAGCAACACAAGCATCAATAGCTGCAATTTCTCATCCATAGTAAGGTAAAAATGGGACAGTCACCGCTTGGTAAACACAAACAGATAGATATAACGAAAATAACAACAGATCATACATTCATTGGCAAAAGGGGATATACATATGTACAATATGTATGTATAATTAAGCACTGAGTTCATGAAAAATCGTATATTGCGTGTTGGTGACGAATAAATTCCAAATCATGTTACTGAACCCATTGTGTTCACAAAGTTCTAATACGCATGTTACAGCGGACGTTTTTGACAATGATATTCAACATTTCATTTTATAGCGTCGCGTCGTATGTTTGTCCACAATTTAAAACTAAAAACACGCAATATAGGAGTATTAAATATATGTGAAAAATTAAGTCAGACAAGCGTGTAAACAAGAAATAACGAACGAAGTTTTAAATCGAGATTGTCATAAGTATTAGTAGGAAAAGAGCCGTGGAAACACATTTTCGATGGGCTACCAAAACGTAATGATTAATGATAAATAATGAAAATTGACCAGAATAAGACGAAATAAAATCGGAAGAACTACGATGATGAATAGGCAAGAAAGTGGAGCAGAAACTATCACCATCTTTGCAATCATATTCACGGTGAAAGTCAAAACACTCTCGGAACTGAGAGGTAAGATATTTGTTGGCGCATAATTTGAAATGAACATAATGCTTAACATAATCATTATCGTTTTGCCATAAAAAATGATTTATAGTTTAGACGCTTTGTAATACGATTATCTATTCTATATAACATGAAAGGAATACCTATGTTTTGTACATTATATCTACAAGTAACTAACAATGATATATTTTTGACCATTAACAGTGTTGTCAATAAATTAATTGCAATCATTACTCTATTAGAAACCTGATGAATAATACCACATATTTCATGAAATGATGAATTTAAAAATTTTTGAGAATAATGCCTAACATTGATTAATACCAAGTTCCAACTGCTGTATCAACTAAATTATATTTAATAAGTTAACACTTCTATCACTATCACCAACGATATTACAAGTAGCAATGCCTAATAATAATAAAGGGCTAATGTATCATTTATCTATTATTAATTTACCAGTGCGCTTAATACATTTTAAAAATTGTCTTCAGTTACATAAAAAAGGATATATGTAACTTTTGTAGAAATTATTAATAGGACCATCAATTTTCATCAGGGACGTAACAATTATAAGATAAACAACAAAAAAGTCAGTTTTAACCATTTATATTGATGAATTTGTAAAATCGTTATAATTAACCATTTTATAAAATATATATTATTTTGGTTATCGTAACCAATTAAAGTGTAAAATATTTTTTTGGTTATAAGTAACAATTATATCAACCAAAAAAATTTTTGGTTTCAGATAACCATTATATCAACCAAAAGATTTTTGGTTAGAAATAACCATTACAAAAAAAAATTTCTTTTTGTTATCAGGGATGAAATTGATAATAAAAAATTAATTCATACAGTTTTAGTGGGAATATTTCTCTCAATTAAAATGTTGAATAGGGATTTCTAAATCCATTAAAATCGTTATTAAAATTGCAATTGACTGTATGTAACCTTTATTAGGTTTTATGTAATGATTTTAAAATATAAAAAAACATACACCGCCTTCAGCTATGCTTAGTTTTGCTACTACCGCCACAGATTTGTTGTGTTATCTTGTTCATGTGTTGTTGTTGTATTAAATTTATGGCTCATTTGTTGTTCTGTTTGTTAAAATTTTTGTTTTTTTATTTTGTGAGGATTTTTGATATTGTTTGGTATATTTTGTTTTTATAGCTTTTTTATGTTCATTCACTTGAAAAACAGGTTTTTGTTTTTTTAATCCCTGATAACCAAAAAAGATATTTTTTGTAACGGTTATTTCTAACCAAAAAATCTTTTGGTTGATATAATGGTTATCTGAAACCAAAAAATTATTTTGGGTTAGATGAATTTTCTTGTAACCTTTTTATCTGATATAAAAAAATAACAATTATATTTGGTCCCTGATTTTCATTGTCCGAGCGTTTGATTAAATTACGAGTTCTATTAAATTATATGCTTTGAAGATGTCTATAAAATCCGAAATGAATTTCTAATCTTACACATATTGTGAATTATGTATAATATACTACCATATATTAAATGAGTTATTTCTGTATTTTTCTGCCTTTTGTACATAGTAAAAAAGATAACAAGTATATATACAACCTGTAAAAATATATAAATATATAAATACACACATATTTTGCTATATTTGATTGTATTACTAGCCATGTCACTTATTGATTAAAAACAATCATCCCATCAAGGTGCTTCTTGCGATGATGAAAGAATTTATAGATACATACATACGTATGTAACATGTACCCTATAAGTACAACAGAAATTTATAAACATTAAAATGGAAATGGTATCATTTCCATTAATTTGTAAAAAAAATAGATGTAGAATATACTGGTTTGGCTACAAAGTAAATTTTATTGATAGACGACTTGAAGAGGAATCCGCCCTGTCTTTCAAGTACGTGAAAACACGTATTTGGTTTTCCTACTAACAAGGGGAGGCCACAACGTTTGGAACACAGATTCTATTGTACTTTGTACGCTTTTAGCAGTCCATCAGGACAACATAATATCCAAATAGTAAGGCGTACTATTCTAACGTTATCGAGAAATTGATAAGAGAAGTTTAGTGGCTGAGAGGCGGAAAACGTAAATTGAGTCCCGATTGCCGAGATGAACGTAAGTCCAGTCCCAACATACGGCCATAGGTACGTAAGTTGAGTCCCGGAATCGAAATAAGGTACGTAAATTGAGTCCGATTAATCTATACAGACAAAATAGATTATCTGTACTATAAACGGACTCTATAAGATTGTGTGGTGAAACGCTATCTTTTGATATTAACCTTCGTATACTCACGCATACGGTCTGTGAGACCGATTTATATAGTATAGTATACGTCTTTCATTTTGACGTGAGTATAGGAAGGTTAATAAAAAATATTTATAAGTGGAAAGCAGTTTATTTTCAGATTACTACTATACAACATATACGCAAACAGAGAGTAAGAATTGTTATGGAAACATATGTATTGAAATATTGTAACACATACCTATTACTAAATTACGAAATAAACTTGCAATTATTTCTGAAATTAGCTTATGTCTATTGAAAGATATTTAAATGATACTTTTTTCACAAACTGATATAAGGTAATTTGTTTGTTACGTAAACTAGTCATTGCTTCTCGCAAGCAGATCTCTTTTTCAATGATACTTCTGGATTTCTTGCTTGACTTACTTCTAAGCTGAATGTACGTCTCACTTTGTATTCCTTTTAAGACCTCAATAAATGTTAAAATGTTAGGGTGTGGACTGTTAAAGAGTGTGTTTAGTCGAGCATGAAACGATTCGCAAGCGTTAGTTGTTCTGTTAGTGGAGGAGGAAAATTCAGCCCACACTTGCGGAGGAAACGGTGCATCTTCCGATATATATGTTTCCAACACGTAACCACAAAATTCAGTAACTTGCTGACTATCAGGAAGTACAGCCATTATATAATCAGTAAAAACTTTTGGTACGTCATCAGGGTTCAAAAATGGAAGTCCAAAAAGAATTTCAAAAAAATTGCTATCTCTGATTTGGACTTGTAATCCCGCGATAGACCGAGATACTGAATTTTACGATGCCAGCTTTGGCCTAAGTGGATACAACACCCCTTAATTATTGTCTGTGGTAACACTGATTGCATGGCAACATGTATAGCTTTTTCTAAATCAATAAAAACATTTATGGGTGAAAAGCTCAGTCCTACACTTGAACAGTTATTCACTAAGTTTCTAAAACAATTTGTATAAGTTTCTGCAGTTTTGTTGGGAAGAAGGAAAAATACAAGGGGCACATACAAATCATTGTTCAAAGCCGGGCGTTTTGCAGGTTCCTCTTGATTAACAATGTATCCGTACGTGTAAGTGACTTAATATCACTCTCTTTCAGGGCCAAGTGAATCAGTTGGGCAGGTCTTGCACAAATATCGTCGGCAGCTCTACGCTTTAAGTTATTACTCAGCTTCTGACGTTGTAATTGGTTATCTTCCATTTTTCATGGTTGTGAGGAGAAGGACTTTCCAAAAGTTCTTGATTTATACCCACTTTCAAAAACGATTTGCATGTACGTTTACAACACGTCCAACGTTCAATTTCATTCGCCAAAGATTTATGGGAACGAAATTTAAATCCTTGTAGTACCAGAAGGCTTCTGCCCTTTTCACTTTTTATAATTTCCATGTTATTTGTCTAATGTCACTAATATATTTGGTCACTGAATTTATAAACTAAAATTTACAAACCTGTAGCCTCTACTACCACTACTATACTACTAAATTATAAATTGGACATGGTAGAAATTTTAACTCCATAACTACCTGTAATTACACCTCGTCATTAAAATGCAGTTGGGAGTGATTCAGGTAGCAGGGGCTCAATTTACGTATTTCTCCAGAAAGGTACGGGACGCAACTTACCTAGGTGAAGAGGTAATTAAGAAACTTGGGACTCAATTTACGTCGACCGGCCGAGAGGTTAGCGTAGAGGCTCCGTAAACAGTAGATCGTTGGATCTTCTCCCGCTCGTCTTTTTCTATTTTTTTTTCAACACTCGTCATATTTTTTTATATTTACTACAATTCAAGGACAATATAATGAAACAATACGCATATTTAATCTAGGAGTTGAGGAGTTTGAGAAATTCTATATTTATCAAAAAAATTAATATTAAAGTTTCGAAAACTTGGGAAGAAATCTCCGAAAATTGACATTAGAGAAGCATAGACTACATCACATCGGTAAACTCCTCACCACACAATTGCTTAATAATAAATTCGGGGAGACGTGTTTCGTTAGCACGAGGCAAGCATTATCAAAATCGTTTAAAAACTGATCTGTTATTAAATAATTGCGTGGTGAGGAGTTTACCGATGTGATATAGTGTCAGTAAATACACCACAGCCCTTGCAATCACTATTTTAGAGAAGCATAGTATGATGCCTTCTGTAGAATATTGTAAGGAAATGAAAAACTATAAAAACATTTAAAACTGCTGAATGTTGCACCCTATTGACAAACGAATAAACGTCACAAATTCCTCCCCAAACCTCATTTCTTTTTGCGTATTATCTCCACCACTTGTTTAGGTCGATGAAAGATAAAATTGAAATTTATAGCTTATATTTCAGAACGGTAATTAATTCGTTGTTATACAAACTTCAACAGTGACATATGTAATGTATAAACAAAAGATTTGTTTTTATTTTGGCTGCTATCAACATAATCACTAACAACAAATATTTCTTGATATATAGGATCTGCAGTAAAATATCCATAATATAAAATCGTATATCAAAAAATCTTTGTTGAAATCTTAACATTCTGTTTGAAGACGAAAAAACGAAAAGAATCTAGCTAATGGTTTCCTTCTTATGAAATATAAAGATCATTTTAACAAATTACTATATACAGGTGTGCGGCAAAAGTACCTAGACTATTTCGAATAATCCTAACTGCTGTTTTTATTTTCGTCTTTAAATTTTAATCTTTCTCTTTTATAGATAAAACTCGGGAATTTCAACCATGGAATGATACACAATCGCACAAGGAACTAAAATTGTAACATTCTTTCTTGAAAATCGTGGATCGATAATGAAACGCAAAGAGCATATCGAAGATTATAAGATTATACCAGGTCTAGTACTATGAAACCGGATTTTTTTTTGTAAAAATAAAACGATTGTTATTCAAAAGTGATAAAAAATATTTTATTCAAAATAACTTCCAGTGGATTGTACACATTTTTCCCACCTCTCCGGCAATTTATGGATGCTTTGCCAAAAAACTTTTCTTCTTTCGAAGCGAACCAATTATCAAGCCATTTTTGTACATTTTCGTACGAATTTAAGCGTTGGTTAGCGAGAGCGTGACCCATCGATGCGAATAAGTGATAATCGGATGGAGGCAAGTCTGGGGAATAAGCCGCATGCGGTAGTAATTCCCAATTGAACGATTCAATTGTTTCCCTGACCGGTTTTGCTGTATGAGATAGGGCGTTATCATGCAGCAAAATTACTTTGTGCTGCCTTTTTGCATATTCCAGTCGTTTTTCAGTTATTGCTCGGCTTAAATTTATCATTTGCTGTTGGTAGCGTTGAGTGTTGACGGTTTGACCAGGTTTCAGCAGCTCATAATAAATAACACCCTTTTGGTTCCACCAAATACAGAGCATCGTCTTCTTTCCAAAGCGATTCGGTCTTGCAGTTGATGTCGATGGTTCGGTTGGATTCAGCCATGATCTACGACGCTTAGGATTTTCAAAATAAATCCATTTTTCATCCCCTGTCACGATTCGATGGAGAAATGATTTTCTATTGAACCGGTTAAGCAGCATTTCACAGGTGGTTCTTCGGTTTTCTTGCTGTCTTTCGTCCAATTCATGCGGAACCCATTTTCCCACTTTTTAAATTTTTCCCATAGCTTTTAAACGATTGCAGATAGCTTTCTGGGATACATTTAATTGACCCGCGAGTTCTTGTTGAGTTTGAGCATCGTCTTCATCCAATAAGGCGTGTAACTCTTTGTCTTCAAACTTTTTGGTGGTTTTCCACGTTCTTTGTTACTAATTTCAAAATCACCACTTTCGAATCTTTTGAACCACTCGAAGCACTGTGTTTTACGGAGAGCATGTTCACCGTATGCTTCGACAAGCATTCTATGCGACTCTGCAGCAGTTTTCTTTAAATGGTAACAAAAAATTAATGCTGTCCGCAAATCGTAGTTATTAAGCTCGAAACTTGACATGTTTGAGGTTATAAAAAGATATACTAGTGTAGGGAACGTGGGTTAATGTTTGTTGACACTCTTCGTCAGCTGTTAGAAGAAGACGGTGGCTATGTAACAGGGGTCTTATGCAGAAGTCGAATATTAGAAACGACTTGCCAGCTTCCCCTCACTTGCCTGGTGAAATATTCGTCATAGTGGGGAACCAGCCGAAGAGGGCGAACCGGCCCGATGTACAGCGGTACGCTTTCGGATGTTCCTTGCCCCTTATGTTATAATACTTGTAACAGATAAGAAATATTAAATTACTATTGAAAGAAAAGGTCTGGATCGAATTTCATGGTTGATTGTATTTGGCTTATGCCTATAACAGATAGATTTATAGGTATTCTATTTTTAACTAATAAATATCCATTCAACACTTATTTTATTTTTAATAAAGAGTCCGCAGGACCAAAAATAATGTGGTAAGAAAACTATATAAACAACGATGACTTGAATGTTGGCCGAATATTACATATCGCATACTGTTTGCGAACTCGGGCGTGAGATCTGGAGGAATTCGGGAAAATCGCAGTAGCATAGATTAAAACAGCGAGGTTGAGGAAGGAGAGAAAACAAGATTTATTCCTGGCATAAAAAAGGAGGAAAAGCCTTACAAAGTAATAATAATGATGATAATAATAATAATCATATTCATAATCATATTATATTATTAAATTAATGCAACTTTCACATACATTCTATTTGTCGTCATCTTGTAAATTGTTATCGAATCATCACACATGTTGTATTGTTTTCACATATTGCCAGTTATACCGAAGTTTTCACTTTCAAAAGTTAATGACCATATAATTATGTACAATTATGTAGAATTTCGATGATTAATTTCAAAATCTTGGCGAGCACAAAATTTGGCAAAAATTAGTCGATTTTATTAAATCCGAAAGCCACAACAAATATTCAAAAAGTTATAAAAAAGTTTAAGTTATAGAACGTTTTCCAAATTCATCGCAACTTGTGGCTCGCAATATCTATCAACGTGGAAAAATCCTCTCGGCCATGGCGTTCGAGTGTGGCAAAGACCGTACTAAACCTAAAAACTGTAATTACGAGTTCATCTCTGATGAGTTAGTAATTATTACATTTTCGACAATATCTAATTAGCGCCGGTTCCCGTCGGTTTGTGGTTGGTATGTGACTGATCAACAAGGTAAGTAGATGCGGGAGGTAGGTAATTACTTACATAATGCAACTATTTGTTATTAGTGTAATTATAATAGGTAAAAGTACTTAGATATTAAAAGGTAAATAATGCAAATAGTATTTAAAGCCATAATCTTTAGATTTAAGTTTAGTTGCGAGCTAACCGCTTACACCCATATCAGCCTGTTATCCATCGACAAGAAGATTCCTATCTCGAGGCTTTTTGGCAGATATAAATGTAAGTTTTTTCCGAATATGTCGAGTGTTTTACTGTCATTTTTTGTTTTCTGGCTACTACAACTTTCCCACCTCTTTCCTAAATTGTGTTAACCCTGAGGCCTTTGTCTACACAACGTGTGTAACTTACAGTTTCGTTGTAGTTTCTCTCGCAGTTCAATGGAGCCCAACAGTTGTTTCCAGGAGATAAATGGAGAGGATCCGCATGCATTTCGCTGCAATGTGTGCGACGTCGACTTGATACTGCGGAAGGAATACCAATTCAACCTTCATGTGGCAACTAAACGACATCAGAGAGGCATTGCTGAATTGGAACGCGGGTTCAGGGAAAGAAGAGTAGGGCCTTATTCTCATAAGTTTACCTTAGCGTGGACTACCGATATTAGGTACAAGTCCTGGATTCGATGTATTCCTGAGGACAACCATTCCTTTCACTGTATTGTGTGTGATGTGAAAGAAAGCTGTCGAGGGGGAACTTCGAGTTTAGATCGACACGCAAGTAAAGATGAGCACAAGGCTCAATGTTTCGCGAACGGTATAGCAACAGTAGATGAAGTTCCTCCCGAAGTAGTTCAGGAATTCATCGATGACTTTAAAAATTCGGTACGAAGCGCTGAGTTAGAATATATTAGATTAGGAAGCGAATTGAGCATCCCTTACACGCAGATGAAACCAATACTAGATTTTTTCAAAACGATAGATCCGGCAGTTCTACAAAAGATGACCGCGAGCGCGCCCAAAGTTTCAGGTATTGTGCGTAACGTACTCGGTCGTTACGAAGAGGAATCCTCGATTCGCATTCTTCGGGATACCAAATTCGCGCTTTTTATTGATGAGGGAACCCAGAATAATAAAAGCTGGCTGACCTTTTAGTGCGATACGTCGACCAGAAGACACTCAATGTTGTTACAGCATTGCCGACACTTTTAGAACTAAACGCAACAAAGTTAACTGCAGCGGGTATTTTCAAGCAGTTCAAGGATTACATGGTAAAACATGCAATTCCTTTTTCAAACATTATTGCAATGGCATGCGATCACGCTTCGGTTATGAACGCAGAGAAGGTATCCTTCAAAGCATTACTCCTTCTGGAGAATCCGAGCGTCATCGTTATTCCATGCGTTTGTCATGCTCTCGCGCTAATATCAAAGCATTCTTTTGAAAAAACAATACCTAACATAGTTGAGGAGTCAATGATGTCGATCGTTTACCACCAAAATTATGCGAAACGATCGCAAATTTTATACGAGTTTATTGATGCATGTCAAGGGTTACAACTAAAACTGGTTAAATATTCGAAAACACGGTGGCTCGGACGTCACGACGCTATCCAGAGACTGCGTCTTTTGATGCCGTCGTTGCAGGCATGCTTCTCCGATGCGATAGTAGAAGATGATTGCAAAAAACGAGAAAAACTCGAAAAAATGAACGCATTTCTCAACGATCTCGAGATGCAAGCGTACCTAGCTTTTCTAGAGTATGTTTTGGCGATATTATATAATATAAACCTATTTTTTCAAAATTCTGAAACGCGAGTTCATCAGTTGCACGAGAAATGCCTTCAATTTTTCTCGCGGATGGTACGACATTTTATAATGAAACCTCTCCTTCCCTTTGTGCAATCGGGGCACGTTCGATTCGAAGATAGTAGTAATCAATTGCCTCTAGGTGGATTGGATAAGGCCGTAATGAAAAAGGAATGGCGTTTCTTGTTCTCGGAATATTGAAACGGTTCGATTAGACGAGAAATCGACATGTTGTCATTTGATGACATGTGGACAGAAATTTTGTTTAGGAAATATGAAAGTGGAGATTTCAAGTATCCACAATTAAAATGTCTTTTAGGTATAGTACGGTCTTTGCCACACTCGAACGCCGCGGCAGAGAGGACTTTTTCCGCGTTGACAGATGTTGTGAGCCACAAGAAACGCTCAACCTTGTCGAGCGATAGCGTTAGTGCGCTAGTCGCAATAAAAGTCGCAGCTAAAAATAAAAAGAGACGGGTCGTGCCAGCGAGGTAACAGAGGAGCAATTTACTCAAATGTCTTCAACATTGTTATATAAACCTTCCAACAAGAAACAACGTGGTTTAACGTTGTGCGCGACTGATGAGGAAATGCCTCAAGAATAGTTTTGATTTTTTTTTCCACGAATTTGGGGAATTCTTGATTTCCAACATTTTGAAGATTTATTCCGCTAAATTTTGAAAAACGTTGTATAACTTACACTTTTTTTAATACCTGTTTGAACATTTGTTGTGGCTTTTCCTAATCGGATTTAATAAAATTGAATAATTTTTGCCAAATTTTGTGCTCGCAAAGCTCCTCTATTACCTACTTCTAACAACTTTCAGCTGTGCAATACTTCTTAATGATTTTGAAATTATCCCTCGAAATTATAAATATTCCATTAATTTTAGATTTATGGGTCCCTCATCTCATTTTCTCGATTACGCTCGATGTCGTTTAATACCATATGAAGGTTATCCCACTGTACAATTATTGTTATTATGATTATGATTATTATTGTTACTATTATTATTATTACTATTGTTATTATTGTTATTATTTTAATTATTACTATTTTTATTGTTATTATTATCATTATTACTATAATTATTATACGTGACTGTATTCTATAGCTTTGGACGGTTTTACCTCCTTTTTTGACAGGAATAAATCATTGTTTTCTCTAGTTCCTCAATCTCGCTGTTTTAATCTATGCTACTGCGATTTTCCCGAATTCCTCCAGATCTCACGCCCGAATTCGCAAACAGTATGCGATATGTAATATTCGTCCAACATTCAAGTCATCGTTGTTTATATAGTTTTTTTACCACATTATACTCTTTATTAAAATAAAATAAGTGTTGAATGGATATTTATTAGTTAAAAAAGAATACCTATAAATCTATCTGTTATACGCATAATCCAAATACAACCAATCATGAAATTCGATCCAGACCTTTTCTTTCAATAGTAATTTAATATTTCTTATCTGTTACAAGTATTATAACAGATAAGGGGCAAGGAACAGCCGAAAGCGTACCGCTGCACATCGGGCCGGTTCGCCCTCTATGGCTGGTTCCCCCACTATGACGAATATTTCGCCAGGCAAGTGAGGGGAAGCTGGCAAGTCGTTTCTAATATTCGACCTCGTCTTATGGTGATTAAACTGATCGCTGGCACCATCTATAGGGAAATAACGGTTTCATACTACTAGACCTGGTAACTATGAACCGGACCGACGGCTCCCCTATTGACTGGCAGAGTCGTGCCGAGCACCTGCAGTGGCGATTGTTCGGTCGACGAACAGTACGTTCTAATAATAAGATAGAGTATGTAGTGCTTTGATTTTCGGGTTATCATTTTTACATCTTCCAGATCCTGTTAATACAACTTTTAATAAATATAATTAATCTATGTGGTTTAGGATCAGCAAAGTTTAGTTTCTTCTATTATTTTATTTTATTCTTTTTTTCGAGTAGACGTCGCTAGATATCTTTCTTTCTTTCATATTAAGAGGTTTCTTTTTATTTTGTTTGTTGATAATAGCAATACATATTATTCTTCATTGCCATTTTCCCGTAATTATTATGCCCCCTCACAAACGTCCTCGTCAAGACATCATGACTTCTTGGACTAAGAATCATGACTGCTTCACAATTGTTAATAATACAGAGATTTACTGCAATCTATGTTCGGTTACTATGAAGTATGTAAAAAAAGAAGATTGGTGGATCATCTGAAAATTGGAATACACCAGAATCCATGTACGTCAGCTGATAATTTTTTAGCGATCTCTTCGAAACACACGTGGCCGCGAATATTCCATTTCAAAAGCTTGATAATCCAATTTATAGACAATTTTTTGCAAAATATACACGTAAAATATATGCCAAAGTAGAGAATAAAATTGGGGAACATGTGGGGGACAACTATTTTTGGATTAGCGCAGATGAGACCATGCATATATTAGCCAGGATCAAGATTCAGGTTATGATAGGTGTCTTGCATGCTGATCAGCCAACTAAATCGTACTTGATAGCGACCCAAATAGTTGAACTGGTGAATGCAAATACGATAGTTGATGCCGTTGATAGCAGCGTTGATGGTATATTAGAAGGTGCTGTGAGTCGAGAAAGAGTTTTAATTTTAGTTAGTGATGCTGCCGCCTATATGATATAAGCTGGTAAACTACTAAAAAATAAAATTGAAAATATGCTTCATATTACATGCATCGCCCATGCTTCGCATGGCTAATTCGTGAAAGAGCAATTTCCAAACATAAATGAATTAATTTGCAGCACTAAGAACATCTTTTCGAAAGCGCCAGCAAGAGTTAATATTTATAAAGAAAAATATCCCGCACTTCCATTACCTCCGCCACCTATTGCAACTAGATGGGGTACGTGGTTAGAAGCCTGCTGTTTTTACGCCGTTTACCTGTTTAAAAATATGAATATAAATCAATTAAAATTTATTCCTTCAATATTTTATTCACTCCTTCTTACAATTCCTAAATTTGTATCACCTAATACCATAGACCTTATAGTACATGGACTGCTACTCCTCCTATGCTTCCCAGCGAAAGCGAGTGGAACCAACATAGGAGCCGTGAGAGAGACCAGTATGACATAGTCACGTCTGCCCGTATCGATGCGTCGAGTGCCCCGGCACACATGCCGCGTATCATGAAACATATGGGAAAACCGTAATTTTTAGATAGGTAAGTTTAGTCAATAGTTTTTAGTTAGTTAAGTTAATTATTAGTTGAGTTAAGTCTAGTGTATGTAGGTGTCTAGGTTGGTACCACGGTGAAGAGGGAGAGAGTAGTGGCAGTTGTGCGAGAGGATATGTAATGAGATTGTAAAGAGTATTTTTGTAAAAAGAGAAATAAAGAACTTGCGAAGAGACCATTGTGATCCTTTAAATATACCACCGGTCGTCCCCACATGTAGTATCATTTCACTTACTTTAGTTGAGTTTCGATTATTTTATTTCAGTTTAGTATAGCTTACAATTAGTTTGGTTCAGGTAAATGTAAGGTGCTATTGGAAAAATGAAATCAAAAAACTGTCAGTATTCCGCTTCTGTTGACGAAAGCGAAACAGTGCTCTGTTTGCGTGAAGTCCAAGAAACAAAGCTACCGCAAAGATAAAAGCAAAAACCGCTTGTGGATTTTCTGTCAATGGAGTCAGCGACCCAGTCAGCGTCAGCATATCCGATAATTTTATTTTCAAAGTTTGACTTGCGATAGGTTAGTTTCAAGTTGAGTGTTCCCTTTATGTAACGCAATACACGTTTCAGCGCAATGTAGAGTTCATTGCTGGCACAGTTCTGATATCTTGATAGAATGCTTATGCAAATACACAAATCTGGACGTGTGCCTAGCATGGCGTACATAGTGCACCCTATTATCTGTCTACACTTTACTTCTATTTCTTTACTTTCCGACTTATCACGTTTTCATGATTAAACTTATTGTCCATGGGTGTGCAATCCAGCATTTCAAAGTTATTGAGGACCTTTTTCAGGTAGCCTATCTGGTTCAAAATGATTTGATTGTGCTCTTGTTGCACTAAAATGCCAAGATAGCAACCAAGCATGCCCAAGTCTTTCATCTTAAAAGTTTCTTTCAACTTAGCTTTTAGGTGATTTATTTCTTCCAGGGAAGAACCTGTGACCAGTATGTCATCTACATAAATGATCAAGTACAGTATTTCTCCGTTTTTGATCCTGATATACATACAGCTATCCCTTTCGCTTTTAACGAGTCCTTGACTGTGCATGAACTCATCGAATTTTTGGTGCCAGTAAAGTGGCGCCCTTTTTAAACCGTACAGTACCTTTAATAGTTTACAAATTTTCCCTTTTTCAAGTTTACAATTTTTCGGCAAGTTCATGTACAGGTCCCCATTCACTTCGCCATGAAGAAAAGCGTTACAAACATCTAACTGAAATATTTGCCAGTTTTTGTTTGCACAAATAATCAACAAAGAGCGAATTGTGTTAATTTTTACGACTGGTGAATATATATCATCAGCAACATCACGTTGCATAAAACCTCGAGCCACAAGCCTACATTTATATTGAGATACATCGTTATTTTCATTTCTTTTAATCTTAAAAACCCACTTACTGTCGATCACATTGCACTTCGCCGGTTTAGGTATCACTTTCTACGTTTTATGTTCCACCAAAGCGCACATTTCCGCATCAATTGCGGCCTGCCAATCACTTGCATGATTGCTGGCCATGGCTTCTTCGTATGTTGTAGGCTCTTCAAGGTCGAGAGCCATGAAGCCGGTTTCGAAGTCGTCGAGATGAGCTGGAGGTCTGCGGACTCTCTGAGGACGTTGACTTTCGACGATTGGTGCAAGATCCTCCCTCTCGCTTTGGGGATCCTCTTCTGTCTCAGAGTATTCTAGTTGTGAGTCATCGTGATCATCTTCATCGGGTTCTTCATTCGATTCTGCTTCTTCAAGTTCGAGATTTACTACTTGTTCAGGTTGTTTGTTGACATCATTGTTTGGACACATCTCCGGAGTGAATATCACTTCTCGTTTTATTTCAATATTATCTTCTTCTTCAAAATACACCCGATAACCTTTGGTATTGTCCGAGTAACCCATAAATATGCCGGGTTTACTCTTCATGTCGAGTTTTGCGCGTTTTTCTTTAGGGATTAGTGCCCAAACCGGACACCCAAACGCGCCTTTTAATAGTTTTAGATTAAAAGTTTTGTTGAAGAACAATTCGAACGGTGTCTTGTTCGGGGTTGGACTGGAACCTGTGTGATTTAAAAGAAACACGATGGTGTTTGCAGTTTCAGCCCAGAAACGCTTTGCAAGTTTGCTTTCAGCGAGCATAGAGCGAATGGCTTCTACTTCTGTACGATTTTCACTCTCAGCGCGGCCATTTTGTTGAGGCGTGTGTGGAACAGTTAAGTGATGTTGAATGGCCTTGTTTTTTAGTAGTTTTAATATGTCGGCATTCACATATTCCCCGCCATTGTCGCTCCATATAACTTTGACTTTTTTTCCCGTTTCAGTTTTGAACCAGGCTATGTAATTTTTGAGTTTCCCGCAAACTTCATCTTTAGTTTCAATAAAGTAAGCGGTTCTGTATGATGTGCAGTCGTCTTTGAGAAGAAGCATGTATTTGGACCCTTTGAGAGAGCATGCGCCCATAGGTCCGCATAAATCATTATGTATTAACTCACCTGCCTTACTTGCTCTTGATCCGCTATTTGTAAACTTCTCCCTGTGGTGTTTTTCTTGAATGCACGACGTGCATACAGTGTCGTTGCCTGTGTAGGATATTTTGTTCGCCTTCAAGATTTTCTTGACGTGTCTCGTGTGTTGATGTCCGAGAACACTGTGCCACCACATTATATCTAGATTTTGGGGAGCATCTGTGATCAAACACTTTTCGGTTTCTACTTCTTTGTCAGCACGAAAGATCATGTGGAACAATTTACCCTTTCGTTTGGCCATCGCGACAATGTTACCGTCACTGTTTTCGAACCTCGCGGTTTTTTCGTCCGACATTAGTTTTAAATTTTTGTCTAAAGCAGTGCCTTGCGAGAAAAGGTTTACAGTTAGATCGGGAATATAGTACGTATTTAATAATTCGACGTCATGAAAGTTTTTGTCGTTGAAAGCTTGTAGTTTCACCGTACCAACCCCGATCGCGTTCATAAAGTTTCCCTCACCGATTTTAATCGCTTCCGATCTGTTTAGACTCGCGTATTCACTGAACATTTTTCGATCGCGACACATGTGTTGCGATGCCCCGCCGTCTAAAATCCAAACCGTATTCACTTCATGATCAACGTTGTCAAGAATTTTGAAGTTAGCCATTAGCGCAACAGCGTGTTTTGAGGAGATCTTAGTATTATTTGTACCAGCATTTACACTCACACTAGGACCGGACTGTTCAGAGTTGCGCGCACCGTTTTTACGTTTGTAGAAGTAGTAGTATCTTACCGTGTGTCCACGTTTCTTACAGTAGCTGCACTTCAAATTGCGTCTGCACTCGTTTGTTGTGTGTCCGTTCTTGTTGCATCCGTTGCAGAATTTTCCGTTGCCGTTGCTCGACATGAGTGCAGCTGTTTGTTGCTCTTCTGCGCCGGCGTCATTTCGAAGTCTATCTTCTTCTATGATAAGCCGAGAAGTTAGATGATATAAATTTTGTTTGTCCGACGCGACACTTTCCCATGCAGACCGAAAATACTTATATTTGTCAGGCAAAGCCATGATGATTTTTGTGATCACCATGTTTTCAGGAACATCTTCGCCTTGTCGTCGGATCTTTGCACGTAAATTTGACACTTTAGAAATAAAAGTACTGATAGTACCTTCAAATTTCAAGTTGTAGAACTGTTCATTCAGTAAGTGCATGCCAACGTCGGATTTTCTCTCGTAAATGCTTTCGAGTTTATTCCAGATTTCCTCTGCACAGGCGCAGTGTATGATATGGGATAATGGCTCCTCGTCCATGCGAATGACGAGTGCTTCCTGCGCCCTAGCATCCCGAAGTGGCCACTCGTCTTCGAGTTGAGGATTTCCAATCGGTTTTACTTCTTTGCCGGTTGTTATGTTATATAGGCCCCTTGACATCAAAATTACTTTTACTTGAAATTTCCAGACGGTCCAGTTGCTGTTATTAAGTTTATTCACGGCGACCAAGTTTGAGCGGCCTCCATCTTTTCTGTTCTCGTTTAACTTGACTGCCTGGTTCCATTACCTATTGTTGAGTGGCGGGGAAAGGACGAAGAACAGAAAAACGCAACTGTTTTATATAACTATATTGATGTACCGTAATCGTACACGTAACGTTTCTTACTGGATAACTACTGCTGGCACTAAACTGTAACTCGTAATGCGCAGGCGTGATTAACTATGCATCTGCCTTACGCACTAAAAATGTGTGATTGAATAATGAAAGTTTGAATAGATAACATATATATATATATATATATATATATACAGTAGAGCCGCGGTTATCCGAACTCGGGTTAACCGAAACCCGGGTCAACCGAAACGGTTTCATGAATAATTATGTATACTAGCGAAATTATTATAAACAGCGAGACACCGCGACACCCCTCTTGTCATTGAGCAGAGCGTGCTTCTGTGACTCATCGGTGTGGCGACGAGATGAATGACACGTCCCCTTTGTGCCAAATGTTGAGAAGTTTTTAGCCGGTAAAGGTTTGCCAAGAAAAGCTATCTTATTAATTGATAATGCGCCCACACATTCCAGTGGATTAAAAAGCGGCGATATTGTTGTTCGCTTTCTTCCCCCAAATGTTACCAGCCTCAGTCAGCCTCTCGATCAAGGTATAATAGAAACATTTAAATGACACTATCGAGGGATGTTGTTGCGAACCCTCCTACAAGATTGCGAAGTGCAAAATAAAGAGATTAATGAAGCGCTGAAGTCAGTTAACATGAAACACGTGATTTATTGGTGTGCGTAGGCTTGGGGTAAAGTTAAAAATGAAACGCTTTAAAGATGCTGGAGAAAACTTTATGATGGGGAAAGAAGAAGTGAAAAAGAAACAGAAAGTTTTGAAAACTTTTCAGATATGGTTCACAGAATTCCTGGATGTGAGGACATAAACGAAAGTGATGTGGACGAATGGGTCGTCGCAGATGACTGTAAAGAACTCACAGACCATGATATCGTAGAGGCAGTGTTGCAGCCAGCTGAGACAACGGAAAACTACGAAACAGACGGCGTCGATGACGGAATCTGCAGTCACAGCTGACGAGGGATTTAATGCATTAGAGGTAAGTCAGACAGGATGTACATAATTAAAGAAAGTACATAAATTATTATTATTTTAGGTTGCCTTCAAATTTGTCGAACAATACAGTGACTCCGCACCCGCTGACGTACTTTTGATTAAAAGATGAAGGAACATCGCTGCTCGGAAACGGTGCGAAGGGCACACAAAAAAAAACAAAAAAATCACAAGTTTCTTTTTTAAATTAAATAATCTTAGGTATTTTGTAATTATGTACTGAAAAATTAAATTGAAATACATGTTGTTTAATAAATAAAACCATATTATAACCTAAAGAAATTGTTTGTAATCCATTTCCACCACACACCCATTTTAGTAGGCTATTTTTAGATTTTCATGGGTTAACCGAAAAATTGGTTATCCGAAACGGCTGTCCCCCTTTATTTCGGTTAACCGGGGCTGTACTGTATATATATACAACAAGGAACAACAACAAAAAATGGTTACCACCAGATCATGCTATCAGAACAGTCCCGAACCATAACAACATTTGCAACTCATTTAGGTGTTTTCAGATACAAAAGATTGAGTTTCGGTATTAATACGGCTGCGGAGATATTTCAAGATATTATTAGGCAAACATTACAAGGAATACCACAGGTATTGAATATCAGTGATGACATCTTGATTTATGGTAGAACGCAAGAAGAACACGACATAAGTTTAAGAAGAGCATTAAATATTCTCAAGCAATAACACTTAACAATCAATCCCTCAAAGTGCGTTTTTAACACCACAGAAGTAAAATTCTTGGGTTATTTATTTACGAAAGATGGCATTTACCCAGATCCAGACAAGATAAATGCATTACTAGATCTAGAAGAACCCAAAACACCAAGAGAAATAAGGAGTTTTCTAGAAATGGTGAATTACATTGGGAAATTTATACATAGGTTAGCATCTCACACAAAACATCTACGAGAACTTACTTCCAAAAATACGGAATGGGTTTGGAAAGAACAACATCAAGCAGAGTTTGATACTATTAAACAATTAATTAGTAACACTGATAAAATAACATACTTTGATCCAAACAAGAAAACTCATTTATATGTTGATGCTGGTCCATATGGTTTAGGAGCAATGTTACTTCAAGAACACGAAAATAAATCCTATGTAATTGCATATGGAAGCCGTGCGCTAAACGAAACAGAAAAACGATATAGTCAAATAGAAAAAAAAATGTCAGCTGCAGCATGGGCTATGGATCACTTTAAACTATATTTACTTGAAAACAGTTTTGAACTACATACAGACCATGAGCCATTGGTACACATTTTCAAAAAATATACCATAACACCAAGTGCTAGAATAGAGAGACTCATTTTAAAGACACAAAGATACAATTTCAACAATACACATCAAAAAGGTGTATGTGACTGAGAGAGACAAAACAAAAAGATATTTGAATTTTATAATAAGTAACAACTTACCAAAGAAAATCACTGAGGAAGAAGTTCGGAGAGAAACACACATCGATCAAACTCTGAAAACACTGATAAAGGCAATTAGAGGAACTGAACAATTATGGAGGACAGAAGCAACAAAGCCCTTCCGACATGTAAAAGCAGAACTGACAGTGCATAATGGAATAATTTTGCGAGGCACGCAAATTGTAATTCCCAACAATCTACAGTCAAGAATTTTGGAACTAGCTCAAGGACTAGCTAGAGGACACCAAGGTATAGTTCGCACAAAACAAATGATATGAGCAAAAGTATGGTTTCCGAACATAGACCGAATGACTGAAAGATTGATAAAATCATGCGCTACATGTCAAGCAGTCGACACGACTAAACACAGAGATCCAATATTTGTGAGAGAATTACCAAGTATACCTTTCCAGAATATAGATGTGGATTTCGCCGGTCCATTTCCAAATGGAAAATATATATTTATATTAGTGGATGAATATTCCAGATTCCCAATTGCTGAAATTGTGAATTTTCAATCTAATTGTGGAAATGGAAATAAATACAAAACAAATTTAACATTATTCACCGTTAACATTTCGATCCAAAATTGGCCAGTTCCGGAATAACAAATCTCAGCTTGGGACGTACACTGTTTTATATGTACCTATTTCCCATCAGTCATCACTGATTTGTCTCCGGCCTTCGGTCACCGCCGAAGATGAGGGGTATAGTTTAGAAAAAGCATCATAGGATAACCCGAGCTATTAAAGCTTTAGGAGCATGAATCCGAAAGGTTTATCTGGGGAGCCTAATTAGCGCAATTAAATTTAAATTTGAATTTAAATTTTTTAAAATAAAATGTTGCGGCATTTTACTTTTAAAATTTGAATATAAATCCATAGTCACAACTGAAAATAATTTTGCTCATTTTCCCTCAACTGAAGGTTGATAGAAAACGGAAGAAAATTTTCTGAAAGAGAACGTCATATGATTAACCAAATATAATATTATAAATAAATAAAAATATAGCACCGGGTGAATCCTCTTGAGTTTTACCGCTGCGACGGCAAGTTGCTCGGCATCGCTATCTTCAAATGCTGAACGGCCACTGCAAATTGGCCGAGGAGCTCCTGAAGCGCGAGGACGGCTGTGGAACCCGGGCCCTCGATTCCAGTTTGTTGGGTTTTACGGACTTTTGGGAGGGTTTGAACCCTTTTGAGTTGCCGGAGGCTACCGTGGCGTATGACGTCTGAGATTGGGTCGGGCGGATCGGTGGTTGCGCCGAGGAAGGTGCTGGAGGTTGCAACGAGGAAGCCTCCGGCCGAAGAGGCGGTTGAATGATGTTTGGGCAGTGACAGGAGTTTCTTCAGAGCGAAAATGTCTTTCTGGATAGATGGTAATTTTACTATTATCAGTGGCATGGGGTCTAAAAATTTTATTTTCTGTAAATAATCTATTCTTCGTGACCTAATATCTATTCGTTCGATTAATATTTTTCTGTTATTTTGTATACACCTAAATTTGAATCCCATATCTTTCACAATTTTTCGGGGCGAAGTTTCTGAGCCCTCCCATTCTAGTTCTTTATTCACCTTCTTATGTAAAGCTCCTATACTAACACGACAGTCTTCTGTACGGTGAAAATGATAAATTATGTGTTGCAGCTCTCTAATTTTGTACTCGGGCAACTGTGTAACAGAGCAACGCCGCTGTAATGTAGTACACCTTTTACTACATATAGACACCGTGTCTGCCAAGTATTAAATATTTATTAGAAACTTGGAAAATACAAATGTCAATACAACACCATCTTGTTTATATCTATTTCAATTGTTAATATGTACATTAGTCTACATTTACACTAATATACATCGATCCTAATATCTATTTAATCTAACTATACTACAGCCTCTGTCGCTTTTTCCTGGATTGCGAAATTTATTTTCTCCGGGAGTACTTTCGGCTTTGCCTTCCTGAACAATTCGCTCGATACTTCTTATAGATATACCGGTTGCATTCGAAACACATTCTTTTATATCTGATAAGGACTGTTGTACCGTTTTTAAACCAAAAAAATAATTATACAAATTAAAAACCATTTCCCGCGCTTGACTATTTATCACTTTTCCTTCACCTACGGAACTCATATTGATACAACAATGGTAATTCTTCTTCTTCTTCTTCTTCGTATTTATTGGCTTACGGAAGAAACCATTTCAGCCAGACACTGTGTGATGACTAGAGAAAAGAAATTACACTACTATATTCCCCAAAGTATTGTCATTCTATTTTCTATCAATCGATCCAAAACTCGTCAAGCGGTGGCTCTACATAAGCTTTGTTTGCATGCAGCGTGCTAAAGGAATATAAAGGATTAGCTTAAGACTCTTCTTGCTACAGGGCCCGTTGCAGCATCACAGAAATGGGCCACGGAAAGACACGTATAGGTTTAATAGAGTAGAGAAGAGGGAGAGGTTTTATTGGGAAAATATTGTTCTCTTGTTACATATTATAATTTGATTTTAGTGTTATGAAGGAAGTTCATTATTGCTTTAATAAGCTCCAGTGAGGGATTTATCAGAAGATAGGAAAAAGCAAAAGGCGAAGGCATCCCTATCTCGATGAGTCGAGAACAAAATTCGTTGCAGTGAATTAGGTTTATTCTACAGACAAAGAAAATGTGATTCAAGTCGCCTAACACCCCGCAGTTACAATTGGGGGAATCTAGGATATTGATCTTATTTAGATGAGCAAATGAAAAACAATGATTAAATCGGAGTCGACATATAGTGACGATACTTCTTCGATTAAGAATTAGGTCCTTAAACCAGGGTTTATTTGGGATCTTGCTTACAATCTGGAGATAGTATTTCCCTTTAACTTGGCTAACTTGATCCCATTGCGATTGCTATTTCTGCAAAAGTGGCTCTTGGAAGATATGTAAAACGTCTCTGAAATGAACCCTGTAGGAGACAGATATTTGATCTAATCTAGTCCCCCTGTTTGCCAGTTCATCTGCTTTCTCGTTGCCTACTATTCCTTTATGCCCTGGTACCCATAAGAATTCAATGTCAAACAAAGAACTTGACAGTTGTAAGAACATTTTCTTAATCTCCAATGTTATCCAGTCAGATCTACTATTTATCCCAGATTTCTTGATAGCGTAGAGAGCACTTTGAGAGTCAGATATGATGAGGGATTTTTTGAGATTTAGCCGTTGAATAATTTTTAAAGCTTCCAAAATGGCGATCGACTCCGCTCTAGTTATATTATGGTCGTCGTATAGCCTGATAGATATTTCCTGATTAGAGGATGGTGCATATATGCCAATACCTACGCAGTTAGTTAGAGCCAATTTGGACTCATTCGTGTAAATCAAATGAAATGATGGTCATCTGGATGCTACCATTTCACTAAATACGCCATTTACTAGCTGGATCGGAATGTTTGATAAATTATACTTTACGTTAGTATTGAGAATGACGGGAATTTGGTTATTTTGAGCATAAAAACTACAAAGAAAGCATGGGAGAATTGTAGTTACTTTTAGTCGGTTTCTACGATCCCTGCTATCGGCATAGGATTTAATTAAGGTTGGCAGGGGCAATTTCCTCCAAATATTTTTGGTGATTAAGTTCGAGTTTAAATATATCTGAGACAAGTTGTGTTTTAATTTGTTCTCTAAGCTTATGCATTTAAGTACTAGCTTGTAGGCAAGCTCTTTATATCTTATTTTTAGAGGTTGTTCGCAGACTTCTATTAATAATGCATCTGTTGGGGTAGAACGCATCGCTCCCAAGGCTAAGAGCTCGAAACTGAATTCTGTCTAATTTGGTTGAAAGAGTTTTAGATAGAGGAAAGATTAAGGGGCCACTGTAATCAATATGTGATCGAATTATTGCCCTATATAATAGTACGAGACATGACGGTTGTGCACCCCACCAAGTTCTTCTGAGAGACTGTAAAACGTATAAACCTTTGGTAGATCTTTT